>CM053572.1:13172452-13241579 GCA_028646485.1 Cryptoprocta ferox
CTGGATGGCAGCAGAAAAGAAGGAGAAGCAAAGAAAACAGGAAAGAAAAAAAAAGAAAAAAAAAAAGAAAGAAAAAAGACAACTCCCCTGTGCGGATGGGCGTGGTCTGGCGTCCCGTCAGGTCTCGGGGGCTGCTCTCTCCGAGGACCCGCCTTGGTGGTTGCGGGGAGAAGTATGGCGCCGCCTCAAAGTTTTGCTGGAACCAAGCGTTGCAACCGCCCTTCTGAGTCTCATCTCCCTGTGCCGCGGGCGAGCCAAACAGTATTCTCCAAGCTCCGCCTCACTTCCGAATCCCAGGCTGTGCAGTTCAAAACCGTCACCGGGGATGAGATGCGTTTCCGCTGGTGGCTGGCCTCCCGGCCGGCTTGCGCCACCCTTTTCGCGGAGCCGCCGCTGCCGCTGCAGCTGCTGCCACTGCCGCCGCTGCCGCTTTTCAAGGCTCCCGCTGCCGCTGCACCCAAGGAAGAACTCGCCGGCCAGATGGGACAGATTTCTCTCCCGGGGCCCGGCAGTTATATATGGGGAGACGGGCGAGTTTTTCGTCCCTTTGAGATGGTTCTAGGTGCGTTTTCCGTCTCTCTTTCTCTTCCCCTGGTCTCTCTGGGGCACAGTGCGCTCTCCCTGTGTTGGGCTCGGGGGCTCCTTCCCCTGCACCACCGGGACCGCCCGTCCCCTAATTTCCCAGATCACAGTCACTCACTCAGGCATCTTTGAGGTTGTCTTCTTTCTGGCGTCTGTTTCTTCTTTCCCCCACTTGCAAATCCAAGTTTTATCCCTTCAGTCCTTCTCAGTTCAATCTATTCGGGCGTGCGCGGATTACAGAGCTCCCTGCTCTTCCGCCATCTTGTCAGGGACCCCAAAATTGATTTTTTTAAAAATCTTATGTTCTCAAACTTCCAACCCAGGTAAATTCAATTTTTAGTCCTAGTACATTGCTTTCCTTTTAAACCCAGTAGATTTTTATAGACTCAAGAATTTTGTATATAAATCACGTCATCTGAGAAAAAAATATTTCCTTCCTTCTAGTTTTTATGCATTTTATTTCTTATCCTATTTATACTAGCGAAGATTTCCAATGAAATGCTAAATAAAAATTATGAGAACAATTGTTCTTTGCCTCTTGATCTTATGAGAAAAATATTTAACCTTTTCATATTACGTATAATATTAGTTGTATGTCTTTTGTAGATTTTATTGTAAGAATGAGGTGATTTCTTTCTCTTCCTGCTGTACTGTGAATACTTATCATGAATGGCTTTTTCATATACATTAGACAATTTTTCATGATTTAAAATATTTATCTATTTAAGTTTTAATCACTGCATATGCTCTTTTGTATGTACGTACCTAACTTTTAACTAAACCTCAGTTATTTAGAGTTAGAATTCTTATGCTGTTTTGTATACATTTCATTAAATAATTCATAGAAGAGATTTGCTAGACAAAATGGTGTACAATGTTAAGAATTTTGATATATTTGGCATGTAGTTAGTTTTGACTAAAAATAAAAACCTTAAAACTTTGAAAGTGTACTAAAAATAGGGAATAAAAAATTTTTTTTGAAAATGTGAATATCTCTAAAAAGTTTTTCCTGTACTTTACTAAATAAGATGATACATAATATATGAGAGAGAAAAATACAGGTTTTCATTATTTACAAAGACATCTGTACCTTAAAAATCACTGTTCTCTGAAATGTGTCCTGAAGTGTCAGCTATATTTTGGCACAATAAAAAAAACCTTTATGTAGTTATGCATACCTGTTCGGATTTGTTTCATCTTTAATGAGATATAATCTGATTTTGAACTTAAAACTGAATAGTCTGAAATTCAGTTATTTTTATATAATGAAATTAATGCCTACATTAGTTGTTAATCAAATTTTCTTGACTTGTTTAGAATTTTAAATAATTGTGCTAAACTCAAATATAGGGGTGCATGGGTGGCTCACTTGGTTAATCATCCAACCTTTTGTTTCGGCTCTGGTCAGGATCTCACAGTTTTGTGAGTTCAAGCCATGCATCGGGCTCTCCACTGGCAGTGTGGAGCCTACTCAAAATTCTCTCTCTCCTTGTTTCTCTGCCTCCACCCCTACTTGTACTGTCTCTGTATCTCTCAAAATAAATAAATAAACTTTGAAATAAATAAATACATAAATAGGTAGATTTAACAATTTATCAAGTACAGTGAAACCTTGGTTTGTGAGCATAACATGCTTGTAACCTAAAGCACTTGTATCTCAAAGTGAATTTCCCCATAAGAAATAATGGAAACTCAGAAGATTTGTTTCACAGCCCACAACTATTCATATAAAAATTATTACAATACTGTCATATAAATAAAATAATAAAGAAAATACAAAATATAAAGAAAAATAATCACGTTAGCCTGCACTTACCTTTGAAAACCTTTGTGGCTGCTGTGAGGAAGACAAGAGAGAGGAGGGTTATTGAGTAGCACAACTTTCACTATTACAAATGGATGTTGACTATAGTACAGTTTTAATAAACTCTTGTCATATACTGTATTTTATGTAACTGGCAATAAAGTGGCAGAGGAAAGAATCTCTATCTGCAGGCAGCCTGACCTAGAATGAAACAAAGCATTCCTAAACTTGCTCTTGTATGGAAAAGCAAAGGACTGTCCATAGAGATGCTTTAAAGTGACAAAAAGTACACTAGTGCCAGTTGTGGGCATCTTCCAACATTCTGAAAAATCACTGATTTCTGCCAAATACCATAGCCTGAGACCAAGCATCTGCGCATGGGAGACGATCACCCACAATCCCACAGAGAGCGAGAGAGAGAAAAGAACCAACCATTGGCTCAGTTGTGATCATGTGACATTTGGCATCAAGTAGTACTGGCACTGCAAGACGTTGCTCATTTATGAAGTTAAAATAGAAATGTTTGCTCATCTCGGGGAACATTCGCAGAACAAGTTACTCGCAATCCAAGGTTTAGTGTATTTCCTTAGGGTTTTTTCTTTTAAAAAAATCTAATTAGATACAACGTTTAAACTAAAAATTAGAAAGCTAAGCATTGTTTGGATTCTTTTATGGTAATTAAAAAATATTCCTTAATGTGGTATTTTTATTACTATTGATATGTCTTAACCTTCTGTAAGTCTAATATACCAAGAACCTCTATCAGCATTTCTATCAATAAATTAAGTCCCATATTCTACACTTTTTCAAATGATAGTCACATTTTTTCTTTTGCTGCTGGAGTGTAAGTTCCATGAAGTTTAGAACTATTCCTTTGGTTGAATGATGCATCTCAGTCATGCCGTCTGGAACATATTAGGTGCTCAATATGTATTGACAAAATAAATAACATGTACACATTTTTGTTTTAATTGAACTATCCATTGCTGTAATGTCACATCTTAGATACCAGCTTAATGATATAAGAAAATGGAGAAATTCAAGTTACTTTCTGTGTGTATACTTTAATATGGCATTTAGATTACAATGTCTATTTCCATTAAGAAATTTAAGACAGTCTACGAATGGCGCAAATTTCACTTTTCAACTTTATTTTTCTGTTTCAGTAAATATAGTCGGTTGAGTCAGAAAGGTCATGTCATATCTTAGAACGGAAAATCATGAAAAGAGTTAAGTTTTATTTTCAGCGCTCAGAAATTCTGGTATGAAAATCAACTCTTCCCTTCCCCAGAAACGGAGAAGGGTTATTTTAATAGTATTTTCTGAGTAATATTCGGTGGGAAAATGGTATTTGTTACCTGGTTAATAATTGCCAATTAGTTCAAAAATAGTAGATTGAGCTTAAAACATCAATTATCTGAAACATTCATATAAATTGGATTTCTGAAAAGAATATGCCAGAGGAATGAATGAATTGCTAAATTTTTTCTCAAACCAGGGTACTTTTAATTTAGATTTGATCAAGAATTAGACTTGATTTTTTTAATACATACAGAGTGATATATTAAGAGTACTCTAACACATTTTAATATTTCCAAAGGCATACAAGTGTCAGCCTTTTGAATATGTTTTGATACGTGAGGTTCTTAGGCATGCTTTATGACAAGACGAACTGCATTCCGTAGGTATAATGGACGTAAGTTTTAATTTGCCTTTTAATCTTCCCTTCTGATAAATTGCTTTTAGCAAATGTAAAATTAATAAACAGTGATTTCTGAGCTTTTAATTAATTCCTCTGTGTATCAGATTATTTATAAATTTATAGTAGCTTGAATTACTTCTAGATAAATTATTAATGAACTGTGAGAGTTTAAAGCCTTACAAATTTCTTACATGCTCATCTATTGTTTTAGCAGGAAAATTTGGTCTAATAATTATTAGACTTGATAAGATTATATTCAATTATCCTTATCTATAGTTGCATTATTCTCACAGATTTTCTCTTGGGTTTTTTTTTTTTTTTTTTTTAGAGAGAATAAAGTTAGAAATTAGCAAAAAAAAAAAAAAGGAAACATTTAAACATTTCATGGTCAAATAAAGGTGGTGAACAACTCATGTTTGTTGTTAATGTTTTCTTTATCATTTAATTTTTTAATGGTTATTTATTTTTGAGAGACAGACAGAGTGCATGCAGGAGAGGGGCAGACACAGAATCCCAAGCAGATTCCAGACTCCAGGCTCCAAGCTGTCAGCACAGAGCCTGATGTGGGGCTCGAACTCACAAACTGTGAGATCATGAGCTGAGCTGAAGCTGAACACTTAACTGACTGAGCCACCCATTCACCCCTGTTTTCTTTATCATTTAACATAATGTATACTCTGATCAGTTGTTAAATTATATTAACTGTACATATATCTAGTAAAGTAGGAGCTCAACGCATCTGCGCTGTTAATGTCTACCAATTTACATGGGAAGTTTCTAATCCCAAATTATACATGGCATTCTAATGCCAATCCTGACCAAAATGAGTCCCTTGAATGATTAAGTCTTCAATGCTATATTTAAATAAAATACTGTTTCACATATGACTTGATGATTTACCCCATATAGTAATATATCTGATAGTA
Source organism: Cryptoprocta ferox (assembly GCA_028646485.1). Lineage (NCBI taxonomy): Eukaryota > Metazoa > Chordata > Mammalia > Carnivora > Eupleridae > Cryptoprocta > Cryptoprocta ferox. The sequence continues at coordinate 13,177,467 of CM053572.1, forward strand.
TTGTCTCTAAAGTATCACCCTCAGCTTGAGTGTACCATGAATAATATATTTTTTATTTTAATGTGGATTTATTTTGTTTTTTAATTAAAATTTTTATTTTATATCATTATAGATTCATCTGCAGTTATAGAAAATAATATAGAGATACCACATTATCCTTTACCTAGTTTCCACCAATGGTAATATCTTGCAATACTGTAATACAATATCATGGCTAGTATATTGACACAGATACAGTGAAGAGAAGGAACATTTCTGTTAACATAATCCCTCATATTTCTCTTTTGTAGACAACACATATTTGGATTATGTCTTGTAGTCCCATCCTGCCGATCTGTGTCTTTAATTTAATTAGTGTTTTCAGATGATTTACATATGCTTTCAGTATTGAAATGTTAAGGATTAAGTCTGGCCTTTTTTTTTTTCCTATTCTCTGTTTTTCATGGCTTTGTTTTCTTTTTCCTGCCTTTGGGTTACTTGAACATTTTTCTAGAATTCCATTTTGATTTATCTATAGGATTTTTCAGGTGATTTCGTTGTGTAAGTTGATTAATGGTTGCTCTAGGTATTATATATACATTATATATATATATATATATATATATATATATATGTCACTGTCTATTGGTGGTATAATTTTATCAGTTCAGATGAAATAGGAAAGTCTTGCTTCCCTTTATGTCCATTGGCCATCCTCCATTTATAATCTATTCGTATATAATATTCACTTGAATAATATATTAAAGATATGTTCAGTTCAATATAAGTATATCTATATATTATACATATATATTATATATGACAATGTATTATCTTGAATATAACCACATTAAATTGTATTATAATTTTTGTTTGATTAAGCATAATTTGGAAAACTCAATATGAGAAGGAAATCCTATTATATATATTCATTTTTTGCTGACCATGTTCCCTCTTCCTTCCTGATGTTCTAAGTTTCCTTCTTTTGTTATTCTCTTTCTGCTTACAAAACTTGTTTTAATTATTCTTTTAGGGTAGATCTGTTGGTAATAAAGTCTCAATTTTCATTCATCTGAGAATGTCCTGATTCTCCTTTCCTACCTCCACAATATTTTCATTGCATAAAGTAGTCAGGTTAACCACTTTATTCTTTTATCACCTCAAAAATATGCCACGGCTTTTTGCGGTCCATGGTTTCTTATGAGAAAATGGGTTTCTTTCTAATTGTTTTTCCCTGTACGTAACATGCTGCTTTCTCTGGCTATTTCAATTCTCGTCTTTTGTTTTCAGAAGTGTAATTATATTGTGTCTTACCATGCATTCTTTGGGATTGTCATGTCTTGGATTTGCTTAGTTTATGAAATTTGTGGGGCTGTGTCTTCTGACCAATTTGAGAAGTTTCAGTGACAATTTCTTTATACACTATTCTAATATTGCCCTCTTCCTCTCTCTTTCCAGGATTCTGATAACATCTTGGATATTTTGTTGCCATTCCATAATTTCCCTGAGGCTCTACTCATTTTTTTCTCGGATTATTCTGTTTTGTTTAGATTTAGTCATTTCTATTGTTCTGTCTTCAAGTTCATGGATACTTTTCTTTGTCTTTACCAGTCTACTACTGTTCATTTCTGATGAGCTTTTTATTTTAGTGATTGTATTTTTTAGTTGTAAAATTTTCATCTGATTCTTAGTTATGTCTTATATTTATTTGCTAGTACTTTGTGTCTTTGGAGAGACTTTATATTTTTTTTACACCTGTGTCAAAGAGTGTTCCTCTTGACTGTTTTTGTTTTTATGGTTGCTTTATCTACTTCTTTGTCTAATCATTCTAACATCTCTGTCCTTTTTTTGTTGTTGTTGTCATTTACTGCTCATTTTTAATGCGTTTTTAGATCTGTTTCTTACCATAACAAGTAATTTTCTGTTACATAGTGGATATTTTTAGTATCATGTTACACAACTCTGGATTTTAGTTAAAGCTTCTCTTTGCCTTGGCTTTCTATGATGCCAGTCTGGTAGGGGAGATGGTGGCACTGCCTTATTACTGCCAGTAGGGGTAGAAATACAGTGTCTGCACTCAGACTCCATTGATAATTGTTGGGGAGAGCTCCTAGGTATTGGTGGGTGAGTCTAAGAGCATCAGTTTCTCAATAGGCCTCTCTCTCCTCATACCTCTCTGGTTGAGAGGCATAGAGGTGTGTCATTATTGCTCCCACTTGGCTTCCTTCCACTGACATCATGGGGAAAGTATGGTAGCCGTGTTCACATGGGGTGAAGATTAAAGTCCTGACCATTCTATGGGTAGGATGCCTCCTTACTACTGGGGAGAGGGTACAAGTACAGTCTTTCTTGGTGGACTCCACTGACTCCTGAGGCAAAAAGGGGCATCATTATTCCACAGCCAGGGATGAAAGTGCACCTCCCTATTTAGCCTTCTTTGATGCTACCCCAATGGAAATTTGGGTGCCTTGTTATTGCCATGCAAGGTTGCAGGTCTAATCTGTCTGCTCAGCATTTGGTACAGACGCATGTAGCTTTTCTGTACTGTCCTTTGGAATAGACCAATTATGGTTTAAAAGTTTTCTGTATTGTCACTTTTCTCTTCTCGTGGCTCCCTGCTAAAGAGAGCAGTCTTTTATTCTGGCTTTTCATTTGTCTACACCAGTTGGTGTTTTCAGGTTGGTGGCTTCTTCAGCTCTAAGCCTAGGATATATGAGGCAAAAGAAAAGCCAGTGAACTCACCTCAGTGTCATTCCTTTTGATTTGAAGTTTCTAGCCAATATGCCACCGTTTTCTACCTTTCAGAGCCTCCTTATATTTGAGAAGAGCAAAGTACATCTGCTCCATCTTCCTAGAAGCAGAAGAAGTCTGTGGGTCATTATAAGGGTTTACAGTCAAAAGTGTAAAGAGGTGACCATAAGAATGGATCCATTGATAAGCTTTTGGTTGATTTACTGTGTCAGTTACAAGGACAAAGAGAGAGAGAGACAGAGACAGAGAGAGAGAGAGAGACAGAGAACAGTCTTGAAATTTTATTGCACAGATAAAAGATGTTTCTTTGACTTTCTGAATTAAAACAGCTCTCTTTGTATATGTGCTTCGGAAAGTTCAGTCTTGACACTTGATCATAAACCAATAGTCAAAAGAACTAAGTAAGTTTCTTGTCTTATAAGAAGTAAAGATCTTAACATCAAGGGGAAGTAGGAAGCCTTTTGGAGGAATGAGACAGAAGTGAAGTAAGAGGTCATTTGGATGTATTCTTGCTTCTCCCCCATACCAACTCAAATTGAAGGGTAAACCTAATACAGGGAAGAATCGTGCCTTTGTTGTTTTTCTGGGCTAGAATGGAGACCACCTGATAGAAAGTTTGACACCAATAGCCGTATCAGCTGCAAAATTGATATAGAGAGAACTAGAAGTGGCTCCATTGTGCTTTACTAAAAGTTCAAAAATTTCTTTTCCTCCCTTTTGGGAGGCTAAATGGAAGTTCATAGACCGTGAACTTGGAATGGGGCAGTAGTAGCAAGAGGGAAGTGATGAGGCAATGTTGTGACACATGTCTGGAATTCCTGGATTCTTGGAATCAGTTGATAGCTAATCCACAGGCCAGATGGAGAATGTGAGTGAGACCGGGAGGATCTGCAGTATGAGCTACAGTGGAGGTGGACCTAAGTCAGTGACAGAAAGAAGTATACTTGACTCCTAGTGTGTGGAGGGATTCCACATGGTTTCTGTGGGCTTTGGACTTGAAGAGTGAAATGCAGGAGCACATCCAGTCTCTGTGACAAAATTTCATGGCCATGAAGGCCAGTGAGAGATCAGAGGAGTAACAAAGGAAACACTCAGCTTGGGTTTCCCATGGCATTCTCTTATATCCCAACCTCAGTGTGGAGACGGAAAATTACAGAGATGTACATGTGTGACAAGAAAATTAGTCCTTAAGTAGAATTTATAACTTAAAATTTTAATAAAAACTTATCTAAACAAGGATTAAATATACCCACCTAAATAAGAAGACTGTTAGAACTTAAAAATAAATGGCAGGTGTGTGTGCGTGTGTGTGTGTGTGTGTGTGTGTACAATGGGTCAGGATTAGAATGCTGTATTAGTTGTACATTCTGTTATATATTTTTGCACATTCTCTGTGCTCACATGTCTGTAAAAGCCATTCAGTTAACATCCAGCTTTACCTGGGCCGGATGGTAGAAAATAGTTCTAAGTTACTAATATTGGATCTTAGTATACATGTGCCTACTTAGACTGCCTTGCAAAATACTGTTCAGATGCTCCAAACAGCCCCTCCACTCCCAAAATATCTGTCGTGGGACTCCTGGATGTTTTGAGAATGATCTCTCTTCCCCATAAGGCAGAATGAACCATCTTTGAACCAGTTATAAGGTTTAGAAAGGTACTCACTGATACACAGCCTAAAATTATTTCCTCTATAAAGAGTCTAGGGTGTATTCTTTCATTTAAAAATCTTTTTTATTGAAAATGACTGCCTTACACCCCGGTATTTTATTATAGAGCTTGTCGTGGCCTTCCTTACTGCAGTCATTATTATACCCCAAACGGTTCCATTTTGTATGTTCCAATGGAATTGTGGTGATTAGGATTAAATGCTGTATTCCTGCTAGTACTCCAGATGCAGTGGAGGTGACTGTTTCTAGAAAACACTGAACCACTTGACATGTAATCTCTATCTGATGGTCTTTCCTTTCTTTATTTCACTTATTTATTTTCCTTTTCCATTCTAGTAGTAATGCACTTCATAGAACATTGTATGTTTTTTTTTTTTTCTGCACATAGTGTTAGACTTTTCTTAAAAATAAAAGTTAGCTAAAAGTGTTCTTTGGCTTCCTGACAAGAAGGTAAAACTCCCAATTAGTCACACCTGCCATAGTAAAATTGTAATTTGGTGATGACTCAGCAACAGGCAGAAGCAATCAAACAGATGACGCTAGATGGTAAGAGCATTTAAAAATGTGATGTCAATCATGGTCATCATTTGTGTCAAGCATTGATGTTGATCCTCTTCAGGAAGGGATTACAGGAACAGGAAATACCTTGGTTACATAGGTAAGCAATGGGAGAGTTACCATCAGATATCAGGTTGAGTTTGGGTCTCCCAGGAATTTGGAGATAACTAAGCAATCCCTAAAGTCCTGGTTGTCATTAAAAAAAAAAAAAAGATCCTAGATACTAGAATGGAGTTGTAAACCCCTGTTATAAATATAAAACCTGGAGACTGTCTAAGAGTTTCATCATGTGCCTGAATGAATACCATCAGTAAGCTGCAAGTCTGGTGTTCCACTTTGCATCTTTTTGACTCAGCGATAGATGATCCATATTCTGGCTTACTCTGTTTCAGCGGGTTAATCCATAGAAGTGTTAAGGAACAAACCACCTAGAATTTAGTGGCTTGAATCGGCATATTTTATTCTTCTCACCTATGGTCCTTCGTGAGTCCTGTGCTCAGCTGGACAGCTCTCTCAGCTGATGCGGCAGGGGGCGTGGACGTGTTTCTCTTTGCAAATCTGTGGTTGAGCTCGCTGGCTCCAGGTGCTTCTCATTTTCAGAAACCAGTGCACTGGCGGGAGCACGTGGTTCTCCTGGCGGCACAGAGATTAAAGTGTGTCTCCTGGGTCTTTTAAAGTCTCAGCTTGGAACTGTCGTTTAGTTCCTTCCACATCTCCGCCGGGCAAAGGAAAATCTTTGATGTAAGCCCCAACGCAAGAAATGCAGAAGTAAGGCTTCAGCAAATGTAAGTTTAATGAAGAGTTTCCCTTCCTCTGCCCTACTCTTGTGTTAAGACCAGAAATGGAGTCTAAACACTGAACAGTAGTGACCACGGGGATGGTGGGTGGGAAGGGGGGAGCCCCCAGGTGCTGGTGCAGACCGACACCCTGGCCTTCAAAACAGACAGGCAAACACCAAAACGCTAGTTTACCTGCTCGATTTCTAGCTGATCAGTCTGAAGGTCTTAATTTTTCCACCTGATGAAAAATAAACTTAGATCCAGAAACTTGAACAACTCTGAATATTAAGATTAAAAAAAAAAAGAAATGGGAGGGATGAGAATTCCATACACTTTTTTTGTTAGATACTGAATCCAGTTTTCATTCACTTTGTCTTTCAATTCATTCCGTTTTGTCTGATTTCATTTTTAAAAAATTTTTAATGTTTTATTTATTACTGAGAGAGAGAGAGACAGCGTGAACAGAGGAGGGTCGGAGAGAGAGAGGGAGACACAGAATATGATGACAGGCTCCAGGCCCTGAACTAGATGTCAGCACAGAGGCGGACGCAGGGCTCAAACCCACGAACTGCGAGATCATGACCTGAGCCAAAGTCGGACGCTCAACCAACTGAGCCACCCAGGGGCCCCTGTCTTTCTGATTTCATTAATATTGTCTTAAATTTTTATTTATGTTCAAGATAAATAGAATATTGCACCATTTGATATCTTTAGCAAAATAATCTATTTTTGAATAAGCCTCTCAGAAAACACCCCATGTAGTAATACTGTCTCAAGTGTCTCAGTTTTTTGCCAAAGATGTCTTTGAATTTTTGAGAAATTTTTTTGTATCCAACATGTTGTAGGACCTTGTGAGTAAATGAATATATAAAAATCACATTTGCCCGAGTTTTGATGATGAGTCCCCCCTTTTTTTGATGTTTATTTTGAGAGATAGGGGGTGAGGGAGGGAGGGAGCGAGAGGGAAACCTAAGCCGACTCCCTGCTCTCAACACTGAGCGCAACAAAAGGTACCATCACATGAACCAAGAGATCATGACCTGAGCCACAGTCAAAAGTCTGACAACCAACTGAGCCACCCAGGCGCCCCGAAAATAAAGTGCTTTAAGAGTGTCTTGATTTATTGCTTAATCCTGATAATGGAATATCTCTCACCTGTGCAAGGAAATGCCAAGAGACTGTTTCAAATTTCTTCGTACCTGAAGAGTTGAAATAAACTTGGGATTTATGCAGAAGTGTTTTCAAGGATACTGATATGTGATGATTTAAAAAAAAAGGGTCTTAAAAGTAATTTTTGAAAATGCTTTCCGAAGTATTACAATCACCCTCAACTTGAACACAGCTTTACGTGTAATTTTTAAACTGGTACAGTATATGCAAATGGTATACATTCTAGTATCTATATAATGTTCCATGAAACTGTTACTCAAAATGAAGATACACGTTAACTTCCAGTTAATATATGTTTTGTTTATGCCATAATGTGTCTCTAAAAATCAGCTGATCTTTTCTTAAAATACATCCTGTAAGTAAACTCCCAGACACGAGCTAAGCAAGTACGAAGCAAATGCTTTTGTAACCCATTAGCTCTGTATAATGAAGCACCAATAATGTAAATGGAAAAGATCAAGGTGAAAGCAAGCATTATTTTAAAGCTTTAAGCAAATTGAAAGGGTGTCTGTATGTGGACATAGAATACTTGTTGCGGTACCTGTGTGGCTCAGTTGGTTAAACGTCAGACTTCAACTTAGGTCATGATGTCACAGTTCGTGGGTTGGAGCCTGGAGTGGGTCTCTGTGTTGACAGATCAGAGCCTGGAGCCTGCTTCGGATTCTGTCTCTCCCCCTCTGTCTCTCTCCTCCTCCCCTGCTCATGCTCTGTTTCTCAAAAATAAGCAAACAAACAAACATTAAAAGAAAAAAAAGGATACTTTGTCTAAGTAGTTAACCTGTTGACTTATCTTTTTTTTAAATAAACTTGTTTCCTGGTCTGATCTTAACCTCTGGGTTTTAGATCTGAGGTACCCTTTGTCATCTGATGAATCCACATACTGAGATAATAAAAGAAAAATTTTGATTCCAGGGAAAATCATAAAGTGAAGATACCCAGTTTACATAGTGGTATCTGCCAGCAGTTCTTGTGAGTACAGGGCTGGAGAATGTGTGCTATACAACACTTCGAACAGAGTTGTGTTCACATTCAGCCCATGCTTGTACCCTAAACTGCCATTCTTGGTGTCCGGTCACTGACAGCAGCCTGACACCGCCCCTAATTTCTATTGAGCAAGATAGACTTAGGGTACTTGAAGTTTCAGTAAACTCTTGACAGGCTGCTCCCTGACTAATGACCTTGACTTCTCTTTTCTTGAAGCATTTACTTTAGAACACTTGGAATTGTAAGTTCTTTCTCTGCCTCTTTGAGAGAGAAATCTCCTAGATTTGTGCCAGTTTTACAACCCAGAAATGCTTTCTCAAGGACTGGGAGTGTTCCCTTGGAAATGCAGTCATCAAGAAACAGTGTCTCCGTCTCCTAGTCTGTGTGGGAAGGTAGAAGACTCCCTTCAATTAGTAAATTAGTGTCACTTAGCAAACAGGAATGGTCTAATCACCTGGACCAATGGGCCTTTGACTACCTCCCAGTACTTTTTTTGCTAGTTCCCCCCCCCCCCCGGTGCTTAAAAATATTCCTTTGTTTCATTGGAGTTGAATTCAATCTCTTTTCGAATGGAATAGTTTTGAATTAAGTCTTGGCTGTTGTACGTCATCCATTCAGTGCAGTTTTTCTCTGACACACACACAGACATACATCTCTATCACATATCTCTATCCATCTAGGTACACCTCTTGTTTTATTTGTGTGAAGAACCTTGAGAAATGTGTACACAAAGTCGATGTGGCAGCTTGTGATAGCAACTGGAGTTTGCTTTTAATCCTGTCTTAAAGAACCGTTCTACTATAATTCATATTTAATCTTTAAAGTCTTATTTTTGTATTTGAGGCCATAATTGCTATGGAAATTGTGAGGTTACCTCTTGGAATAGTCAGTGGCATTGCAGTGTAAAAATAGGAAAACCGTCCACTGGCAGAGGAAGGACTCCGAGTCTAGAGCTTTTGTTAGTAGAACCAACATGATTATTCACTTTCTGCCTCAGGTGGATCCTCTACTTCTTTGGGCTCTACTTCCCTCCTCCCAAAGTTTGTTTATTTTTGAAGGAGAGAAAAGCACGGGGGAGGGGCAGAGAGAGAGAGAGGGAGGCAGGATCCAAAGTGGGCTTCTTGCTGACAACAGAGAGCCTGACACGGGTTCAGACCCATGAGTCCCCAAATCATGAGCTGAGCAGAGTCGGATGTTGACCAACTAGCCACCCAGGCACCCCTGGGCTCTACTTTTAAATACAAGGATTGGAGAAAAACTGTAGAAAAGCAAGGAAATAAGCTACAATTTAGGATCCTTCCCCTTAGGACTAGAAGGGAAGTGGCTAAACATAAGACATGAATTAGAAAGTTGACATTATGACCAATCATACCTCAGCATTTAGGATCAGATTACATATTCATCATCTCTGATTTAAGAATAGCACAAAACTTGGGGTGTCTGAGGGGCCTTGTCGGTTAGACATCCAACTCTTGGTTTCAGCTCAAGTCATGATCTCATAGTTTGTAAGTTTTAGCCCCACATAGGGCTCTGTGCTGACAGTGCAGAGCCTGCTTGGGATTCTCTCTCTCCCTATCTGTGCCCCTCCTATGTTTGTGCTCTCTTTGTGTGTGACTCCTGATTTCGGGGTTGTGAGTTCTCATTCTATAGAATCAATAAAGGAATAAGTAACATATTTCACACATGAAATCTAAAAATACAAATATCACAGGATGCTAAGCCAATATATTAATAAAACTCTTAACACTGACTTATTCTTGAACATAGAGCTATTTCAAATACTTGAGTTTTTCAGAAAATAGAAAGTCTAATGCTACCAATTTTTAAGAAGATTGTGAGAAAGAGAAATCATAACCTACCTCTGATAGAAAAATTAGACTTCTCAGAATAAGTAGAAAAAGTATGGCAACACTTTTTTGATGATAAAGATGAATATATTCCATGAAACAGCAGTTCAATCTACATACATTCAAAGCATTAATGTGCATTTGTTCACAATTAAACATGTGCGAGCATGTTTATATCCTTTATGTTTGTAAAAGTCAAATTTTGGAAACAAAGTCACCAACAGTGGAGAAATGCATGAACAAAACCCAGTGTTTGACCCATAGTCACAGTGGATAAACCAGGTCTGTATCTGTCCATATAGCCCAGTCTTAACAGTAGTATGTGTCTTTGTGCTGAAAGGGAAAAAATGAAAGCAAGTTAAGAGAATTGGAATAGAAGGAGCCAAACCCTAAGAGACTTTTACATACAGGGAACAAATTGAGGGGAGTTGGGTGGTGGTGGCAGACTCGGTGAAGGATGGGTATTAAGGAGGTCACTTATTAGGATGAGCAATGGGTGTTATACGTAAGTGATCAATCACTAAGTTCTATTCTTGAAACCATTATTACACTATAAGTTAACTAACTTGGATTTAAATAAAAAAATTAAAATTAAAAAAGGAGAAAAGAATTGGAATAAAATGATTATGACTGTGAAAAATAACGTACCGCAGTATTGTCTATGGATTCACAAAGGCTTCAAATTTTTTAAAACCTGTATTGGAAGAAGATGCATTGAGTTGAGGAAGCGGAGTGAGGACAATGAAATAAATGAACAGTGAAACTTCAGCTTACTTTCAATACTTAATCTCTTAAAGTCTGTAATCTGCAAATATATTTGAGATATTTCATTTCACTTAAAAATACTGCATGACAAACATGAACAAATTAAGAATTTTAAGTTTAAATCAACTGATAAATAGTATTACCACTGTTTTAGTATTTTCTTTCTAATCAGGTGGTTGGGCAAACAAGTTTTTATATTTTACTATAAAAATATTTAAGTTTGGATTAGAAATCTAAAAATAGCCATACTGTATACTGACTCAATGGAATATGAAGGAAAAATGTATCTAATGCTTGAATGTGATGAGAACAATATGTAATGCTTAGAAGGAAAAAATGGAATTGTATATTTTAGTGTTCTTTTTCTTTTAAGATTTTAAGTACTTTCTATACCCAACATGGGGCTCAAACTCATGACCCCGAGATCAAGAGTTATATGTTGTACCAACAGAGCCAGCCAGGCACCCCCTTATGTTCTTTTAAATAAAGTAAAATTACATAACTTCTCAAAATTTCTTTTATTCTCAGCACATACATGTTTTCTAAATTTCAGAATTACTAGCATCTCTTTTAATTTGAATTTTGGGTCAGAAACAAATCACATACTCTGTTTTTTCTTTTATTTTTTTTAACTTGTATGCTCTTCAGAATATACATGGGGTTAAAACCAATTTAATAGATGGTATCTGAAGCAATTGCAGATCTTCTGTCATTCTTCATGTTTCTTACAGATGAACACACTCATTGTTAGGATTATCTGTATTCTAAGTCCTTATCCTTGATCTTGGCATGCCATGCCCTTGTTGATCTGGCCCAAATTATTCCCCACTTATTTTCCATCAATCTTCCTTCACCGATATGATCATAATCTTGTCATTCGAACGTGTCCTGTAACCACCTTGATGTAGCTTATTTCCTTCTTCCCATGTCTGTCACCTGATCTCAATTTTTTTTCTAAAAAATGAGATTCTATAACCCACTTGATTGAAGTAGATTTCGATCTAAAGCTCTAAACATTTTTTATGGTTTACAGTTGATGAAGTATATTTTAAACCTCTTCATTTTATAATACGAAAGATTTTGCATAGTTGTAAACGTTACATTAATCTTAATCATTAGCTACCTGCCACAAGAATATGTCTTACTGAGTAAGAGACTAATTAGGATCTTTAACACATATGCCATCTGTTCATATTACTCAAAGAATAACTTAAAGTAATTTGTCTCACTAATTGAAATACTATTGAGTTCTGAGCTGTAATTTATTTATGCAAAAGTATACCATTTGAAGATATTAGCATGGTATGTGGATTAAAAGATAAGACCAGCTTTGGGGCACCTGGGTGGCTGAGCCACTTGAGCTCCTGGGTCATACGTTTAGTTCAGGTCATGATCCCCAGGTTTTGAGACCAAGCCCCATGTGCAGAGCCTGTTTAGGATTCTCTCTCTCTTTCCCTTACCCCCTCTCCCCAGCTCATGCTCTCTCTGTCTCTCAAAAACCACACACACACACAAAAACAAAAACAAAACAAAAAAAAAACTATTTAAAAAAGATCAGACCAGCTTCAACCAAGGTTTTCTGTTTTGGATCCATTTTGCAATCATTTTTTGATGAGTCTTGTTGGAAATGAGAAATATTCTTTGGATTTATTTTATTGACCAAACATTTTAAAATTACATATTATGATTACACTCAATCTTAAAATATGCTGTTTCTGCTTTAACTAAATGTACTGTGTGAGTGTGTTTCACCTATGAAGTATCCTTGGGTATTTAAATATTATGTGAGAACACGTATTGGCAAGTATGTGTTTTATATATAAAAATGACATTTATGAGTAGTGTCCTAGGTCATATCATGGTTAAATTCCAGATGTAGAATTGAGGCTGAAATAAGTTCCAACAAGTAATATTTTAATGCAGTCTCCCAGGTTCACAATGACCCAGGGAAGACCTACATTTCCTTAACCCAAATGTTAATACCTATGTTTTTAAGGTTTTCACTTTTTCTATTGACTTCTTACTTTGTTTTCTTTTTATACATAGCTTTAATAATTTTTATGATAATGGAATTAGTCTTAACATTGTGTTACTCTCTGATAGACTAATAGAACTCCTTTGCAATCCCCTGTGTTGAATGCTGAGACATAAATTTGGAATAATCATTTAGTAACTTAATTATCTAAAGATCTTAGCAATTACTGGTTGATAAAGAATTATGAGAAATACTTCACAATAATAAAATATTTAGTAAAATATAAACTAACTAATAAAAGTAATAACAACATTAAAGTTACTTACAGTAAATTAAGAAACAAAAATATGCCTTTTATCTTTGTTAATTTTCTTTGTTCCAAAGTTTACTTTGTCTTACATTAATATAGTCACTTTTGCTTCCTTTTAAATAGTGTTATTAATGATTTCCCCCCATTCTTTTAGTTTTAGCTGACCTATATCATTATAGCTGTAACAAGTTTTTTGTTGGCTGCATATAGTTATATCATGTGTTATTTAACCCATTATGATAAATTCTGTCTTTTAATTGATGTTTTTATTTAATTTTTATAGAGAGCAAGAGTGTAATAGAGAGGGGCAGAGTGGGAGGGAGAGGGACAGGGGAGGGATTTAATTAGCCTCCACGTTTAACATGGACCCCAAAGCTGGGTTCACTCTCATGACCCTGAGATCATGACTTGAGCTGAAATCAAGAGGTGCATGCTTAATGACTGAGCCATCCAGGCATCCCTAATTGATGTTTTTAGATTATTTATTTTAACATAGTGTGGCTTTGAGTTTACCATTTTACATTTTATTTTCTGTTACTTTCTTCTACTTAATACTTGCTGCTTTCTTGCAGGTTTATGTAAAATTTGTAGTATTCTATTTTAACGTCTGTATTGTGACTTTTACTAGATATCATAGATTTTAATTGTTACTCTAAGGTTTACAGAATAAAAAAGATCTCTGTTGAGAATCATTCCTTTTTTTTTTTTAACTTGGAATGTAGAAATGTTATCATCATAGGGATTTCTTCACCTTCTTGTTTTAATGCTATTGTTATCTTAAATGCTACATCTTTATCTATTTAAAATTTCTTTTAATTTTGTTGATTGTTTCCTTTGTGCAGAAGCCTTTTACCTTGATGAAGTCCCAATAGTTGATTGTTGCTTTTGTTTCCCTGCCTCCAGTGACATGTCTAGTAAGAAGTTCCTCCAGCCAAGGTCACAAGAAGTTGCTGCCTATGTTCTCTTCTAGGATTTTGATGGTTTTCTGTCTCATAGTTACGTCTTTCATTCATTTTGAATTTATTTTTGTGTGTAGTGTGAGAAAGTGGTCCAGTTTCATTCTTTGGCTTGTTACTGTCCAGTTTTCTCAACACCATTTATTGAAAAGACTATCTTTTGTTAATTGTACATTCTTTCCTGCTTTGTCAAAGATGACTTGACCATACAGTCATGGGTCCATTTCTGGGTTTTCTTTTCTGTTCCATTGATATCTGTGCCTGTTTCTGTGCCAGTACCATATTGTTTTGATCACTACAGCTTTATAATACAGCTTGAAGATAGAAATTGTGATGCCTCCCACTTTGCTTTTTTTTTTTTTTTTGTAGTTTCATACAAATGTTAAAATTCTTTCTTCTAGCTCTTTCAAAAATGATGGTGGTATTTTGATAGGTGTTGCATTAAATGTGTAGTTTTTTGGGGGGTAGTATAGACATTTGAACAATATATGTTCTTCTAATCTCAGAGCATAGAATGATTTTCCAAAGAGGAAAAAAAATCCCGTTAAGCAATGGTTTCACTGTTGCAAATGTCAAACCTATTTTGAAGACTTCAGAGAAGAATAGCTATTTTATAATTCTCTAGCTTTCTTATTTTCTAAGTTTCCTTCTGAAATCACTTCCCGCTATATTAAGACTTTTCTTTAGCAGTTCTTTAATATCACGTCTTTTGGTTATTATTTTCTTTATTTTCTTGATCAGAAAATGTTGTCATTTTAACTTCATTACTTATGGATATTGTCCCTGAATTCAGAATTCTAGGTTGATAGAGTTTATTATTTAATACTTTGAAAATATGCCACTTAAGCCACTGGTCATGGAGGACATGATGCTGAAATAAGCCAGACAGAAAAAGACAAATAGGTGTAGAATCTTAAAAAAAAAAAAAAAAGGCAACTCAAAGAAATAGAGTAGAATGGTGGTTCCCAGGGGCTTATGGGCAGAGAAGGTAGAAATGGGGAGATGCTGAAAAAAGGGTACAGAGTAGGAGTTGCATTGGATATGTCTAGAGATCTAATATACACACATGATGCATATATTTAATAATAATGTGTTGAGCACTGGAAATATGCAAAAGAATAGATTGCAGGTACAAGTATCTCATACATAGGAGTACCTGGGTGGCTCATTTGATTAAGTGTCTAACATGGGGTTCATAAGTTCGAGCCCTGCATTAGCATCTCTGCTGTCAGCTCAGAGCCAGTTTTGGATCCTCTGTCTGTCTCTATGCACCACCCCCATATAAACATTTTTTTTAAAGTCTCATACACAGAATAACTAAAGAAACATGTTAGCTTGTTGGTAATTATTTATATATAATATGCATTATATAAAGTCACCATGTTGTACCCCTTAAATATATATATAAATTTTACTTAAAAATAAATGAAAGCAAGATGTGCCATTTCCTTCTAGTCTCTGTGGTTTTGCTAAGAAATCTACTGTCCTTTGGATTATTTGCTATTGTTAATACGGCTTTTTTTTTTTCCTGGCTGCTTCCATATTTTTCTCTGTGTTTTGTTTTCAGCAGTTTGATTATGATGGCTCTGGAGAAAGATCCATTGAATCTTTTACAATTTAAATTCATTGAATTCCTTGAATTAGTAAATTTGTGTCTTTCACTAAACTAGAGAAGTTTTCATACAGTATTTCTTCAAATACTTTTTAGTACCACACTCTTTGTTCTTGCCTTTTGGTTACCTAGGACATGGACTTGAGAGTGCTTAGGAATGTCTAGCAATCTCTGAAGTTCTATTCATTTTTTTCCATCATTTTTTCTCTGCTATTTAGATAGAGCAACAGAAAATAATCTTCAAGAGTTCATTGACTTCTTTTCTCTGTTCCATCCATTCTGCTACTGAGAAACCCTCCAGTGAGATTTTGACTTTGCTTATTAAATTTTTGAGTTCTAAAATTGCCATTTCTTTCTTAGTCGTCTTCTCTGTTGGCCCTTTTTATTTTTCTCTTTTCAAAAGAAAAATCACCTGTTGGAGCATTTTTGTAACAGTCAGTTCAAAGTCTACCAGATAATAGATTAGCTGTGTAACTTTGGTGTTTAATTTTTTGATGTTTCTTTGTATGCCAGATAATTATAAATTGTAACCTTGATATTTTTAGTATGATGTTAAGAAACTTTGGGTCTTGTCAAGTTTCTAGTGAGGATGGTGTTATTTTGGTGTTGTTAAGCAATACATGGTTAAGTTCAGGCTACAAGTTCTAATGTACTTTTATTGGCTCTAAGTTTCATTGTTAGCTTATTTTTCCAAATCTTTGCATTGCTCTTTTTTTTTTTTTTGATGTCCAAAACCTATTTTTATTTTTTTAATTTTTTATTTTTTTTAACCTTTATAGTTTATTGTCAGGTTTGTTTCCATATAACATCCAGTGCTCTTCCCCACAAGTGACCTCCACCAAGACCATCACCCCCCTTTACCTTTTGCTCTTTGAATTGATGCTATCCATGTACTGCCCAACTGATCATTCTGGAATCTTGGTGATTGTCTATCAATTAGTTCAGTTTTCTAGGGTTTTGATGAGCTTATTAAGATCAAATCTGGGTGGCTCAGTCAGTTAAGCTTCCAACTTCACCTCAGGTCTCACAAGTTCATGCCCCACATTGGGCTTTGTGGTGACAGCTTACAGCCTGGGGCCTGCTTCAGATTTGGTGCCTCCCTCTCTCTCTCTGCCCCTTCCCCACTCGCACTCTATTTCTCTCTCTCTCTCAACAATAAACAAACATTAGAAAATGAAAAAAAAATAAAAAGAACAAATCCATGCATGTTCAGCATGGAGTGAGTCCTAGAAGTTTATTTTAAAAGAAAAAAAAAAGGCTGTGTAGTGTTTCTTTTCTGAATTTCATTGACTTTGCAGTCTTCCCTGTAATTTACTCTTTGATGAAATTACCCTTGTCATTCAGCTAAAAACTTAGAGCACTAATTAACTTGCTCTGCTGTACACTTCTATGATTATGTCTGTGTCTGGCATGGAGTAAAGGAAGAAGGGAAAGTGAGGAAAAATAAAACCATGTGGAATGGCTCTGCCTCTGTGGTTCTGTGGTTTCACTGAATGAAGAAGGAAGTTTCTATTCCTCAGTGTTGAGCCTCATGTAGTTTCCATTAGCTTCTGCTGCCCCCATGGAGACTGGCTGCTGAGTTGGGCAATAAGAGAACAGAGAAAAGAAAATAGAAAAAAAAAAAAAGAAAGAAAGGTCTCGTTTCATACCCTACTGAGCATTAAGAGTTCATTTTGTTTCTTCAAGATCATATCTTGGAGAGCTCTCTGTATGTGCTACAGTACCCACTGTGGTTTGTGTCATTGCGTTCAGGCTAGGGATTATTGGGGGCGATGAGAACAATGGCAACCCTGTTAACAGTTCAGTGATACTTCAAATTTGGTCTTTTTCCTCATCTGCCTGCTACTATTTCTTTTCATAGTCTTCCAACAGCTGTTCTCCACAGTTCTTTCAGGTTTTATAATTGGATTCAGTAGCAGAGAGCAGATGGAGTTTGCTTACTCAGTATTACCCAGAATCAGAATGGATACAAATACATTTATGTTCATAGAAATTTTGAGAATGATGATTAAGAAGCTCAGAATTAGATGGTGATATCAAGGAAAGTTGAGTGTTTTTTAAAACATATTCTGTACTATGGGACAAAAAACTTTTGACATGTGTTCATTCACTTGGTAAAAACTATTGTGGTATACTGTTTGCCAAAATGACCTTGATTATTATTCTCCTTATATTCACTTTCCATGAAATGAATGTATAGATGGTCTTGCCACGGTGTAGAGACTGTTTTTCTATCCCTTTAATTTGTGTTGTCCTTGAGATTTTCTTTGATACACAGAGTCTGGCACAAGTGATAATGTGCCCATGTGAGCCTAAGCATTAAGACATCTGTCATGTTTTTGCCTTGTTTGACTAAAAGTATATGTGCGAGTCCAGCTTGAGACCAGCTCTAATTGCTGACCTAAATAATTAGCTGCAGATAAACTGTTGTACTTAGAGTCTAAATAAGGTAGAATTATAAATCAATACCACAGTGAACTATACTAAGAACATATAGCTTTAATTCCTAAAAGTTTGGACTTTCAGACTTGACCACCTCCCTTTCCCCATTAGGCGACCTACGCTTTGACTAAATAATTGAGTATTTTGGGAAATTGGGTAAGTTAGGACAGGTAGAGTTTTGTTTATGGTCCCATAAACAAAAATAACTTGGTAAAAGCTTCATATTTTCACATCTTTTTGTCCTATACTAGATTGTCTCTTCCACAAAGTAAAATAAATTTCCTTTTCTCCAAGGCTCACATTGTCAAAAAAATCTAAAAGTGATGACTTGCTTTAACTGATCAATCTAATTATGCTGCCTTGCTTTTCTGCTCAGTTCAGTGGAGTCACCAATTAAAATAATAGGCTCGAGCAGATGGTTTTTGAGATGAGAGGTCATTTTACTGTGTCAAGGAATAAGGAAAAGGAACTGCATTAAAGCACTTAAGTAAGAAGTCATTTCAAAGAGTCCATACTTCAAAATGAAGTGTGCTCTCAAACATTACTCATTTATAACTTTTTAGTATATTGCATATGTTATCAATTAAATTCAACATTCTGCCTCTTGAGGAATTCTATTTCTTTTGGGCATATGTAGCTCTAAAAGAGTAGACTCACTTCCTTGAAACACATGGTTTTACAATTAATGAAATTTTTCTTCATTTTCAAGATTTCTGGGCACATTTGTTAGACTGTTTGGTAACTGGCATAACACCTGACCTAATTCTAATTTGCAGAACATAATTGGGGCTTAAGGGATATCATTATTCATAATTTTCTAATTATATAAAAGGCGAGATAACCTTTGAATAAAGAGTGATACTGAAAGGAAACTGGACTGTTCGTTCTCTTAAATGTGGCTAAAAACAGGACCACTTTTTGCTAATTTTTCTATTACTAATATTTTATCCATAAAATATGCATATGGTCTCAGTGTTAGTCTTGGGAAAGTATTGACTTACACTGTTGGAAGTTTGGTAAAATAGATCCTCATAAATTTATGAGCCTTTTTTCCCCAAATTAATGTTCTCATATTGCGTTAAATTTGAAGACTGAAAAAAGTGTAAGTTTTTGGCACATGTTATTGCTAAGGTGATTGGTTTAATAAAATTTGGTTGAGTTCTTAGACTCATGTGGATTTCTGAGGTGAGTCCCGTGAAAACCAATCAGAAAGTGTTTTCATGACCAGAACTTATTGCAACCTTAGAGACTTTTGATATGTTACACTGCACAATTTAAAAATGTAACCCTTAAGGAAAGAGTGACCTCTAATGAAGCAGGAGGCTTAGTTTTGCAATCAACTTATTTAAATTCTGTGGCTCTTAGATTATTATAAATTGAGGATCAATCTGTTTTTCCCCATTCTGATCTTCTAACTGATGAACTCTTCTAAGAAAATTACTGATCATTTCAATGCTCTCATTTGTGGCTCTTGGTGAAAGAATTGAAAATACCTAAATGCTAGATATTGATTAGAGGTGTATTAAAATAATAATAGCCACCGTTTAAGGATTTCTTTCTATAATAAGTTAGACAAATATGCATGTGACTATATTTAATTATTTAAAATCAATTTGTGGTTCTGAGAGTTGATATAACTTGTTCTTGGTAATCAGCTAATGTTTGGAAGGACAGAAATTCTAATTAGGGCACCTCGGTGGCCCTGTCAGTTAAGCGTTCAGCTTTAACTCAGGTCATGATAACATGGTTCTTGGGTTTGAGACCTGCACTGGGCTCTGTGCTGACAGGCAGAGCCTGGAGCCTGCTTCCAATTCTGTGTCTCCCTCTTTGTCTTTGCCTCTTTCTCTCCCTCCCTCCCCCTCTCCCTTCTTCTCTCCCTCCCCCCTCTCAAAAATAAATAAGCATTAAAAAGATAAAAGAAATTATAATCCATGATTGTCTTACACCATCTCTATTGTGCTATTTTTTATTGAGATACAATTAATACACAACATTTGAGTTTCAGATTTACAACATAATGATTCAGAGTTTGTATCTAATGTACAATGATTACAGTAAGTCTAGTCAATATCTGATTCATCCTCAGCTTTCAGATAGCTACAGATAGCTGTAGTCAGTGTCTTATATATTACATCCACATGACTTATCCCTGAAAGTTTCTAGTTTTCAACCCTTTTGTGCATTCCGTATGACCTGTTTCTGGTAACCACCAAACTGTTCTCTGTATCTGTGAATTCACTTTGCTATTGTTTGTGTTTTTGCTTTGTTTTTAAGATTACACATATGTGCGAGATCTTAAGGTATTTGCTTCTTTCTGTCTCCACTTAAAGTACTCAAGGTCCATCCATATGTTGAAAATTTTTTCTCACTGCTGAATAATACTCTATTGTTCATGTGTCTGTATGTGTATATAGTATATAGAGAGATGCACATTTTCTTTTTCCATTCATCCCTGGATGAAGTTTGTTTGCATATCTTGCCTATTGTAAACGATGGCAAAATGAGCATGGCGGTATATATATGTTTTGGGGTTGGTGTTTTCATTCTCTTTGGATAAATACCCAGAACTGGAATTGCTTGTTCATATCATTTTTTCATTTTTTGAGCAACTGCCCTAGGGTTTGCCATATTGGCCACACCAATTAACATTCACAGCAACAGTGCACAAAGGTTTCATTTTCTATACATCCTCGTGAACACTTCATAGTTTTTTGTCTTTTTGATAATGGCCTTTTTTTAAAAGTTCTGTTTACTTAAGTAATCTTTACACTCAACATGGGACTTGAGCTCACGTCCCCAAGATCAAGAGTTGCATGCTCTTCCAGCTGAACCAGCCAGGTGACCTGATAATGGCATTTTTAACATGTATGAGGTGACCTCTCATTGTAGTTTTGATTTGCATTTCCCTGATTATCAGCAGCATGGAGAACCTATCATGCATCTGTTGACCATCTGTCTGTCTTCTGTGGGAAAATGTGTATTTGCATCCTCTGGCCATTTTTTATCCATTTTTTTAATAATCTTTATTTATCTTTGAGAGAGAGAGAGAGAGAGAGAGAGAGAGAGAGAGACAGACCATGAGCAGGGGAGGGGGAGAGAGAGGGAGACACAGAATATCAAGCAGGCTCCAGGCTCTGAGCTGTCAGCACAGAGCCTAATGCGGGGCTCGAACCCACAGACAGCAAGATCATGACCTGAGCCGAGGTGCCACACTTAACCAACTGAGCCACCCAGGTGCCCCTGGCCATTTTTTAATCTGATTCTTTCCCCACATCTTTGTGGATTTTGGATACTGGCTTCTTGTTAGATATTATTTGCAATTTCATAGCTTGTCTTTTAATTTTTTTAGTGGTTTCCTTGGTTGTACAAGAAGCCTTTTAGTTTGATATAATTTTGCTTGCTTCGCTTTTGTTGCTTTTGCATTGGGGGTCAAATATAAAAAATCTTAAGAAAAATGTCAAAGAGCTTTCCACCTACATTTTATTCTAGGAGGAAGGTTTCAGGTTGTACTTTCAAGCCATTCACCCATTTTGAGGTAGTTTTTGTGTGTAAGGCAGAGGTTCACTTCCATTCTTTTGAGGATGGTGGTCCAGTTTAGCCAACACTATTTATTGAAGATACTGACCTTTGCCCCTTGCATATTTGGCCCTCCTTATGTATTTTTGTACTTAAATTTTTTTTCAATGCTTATTTTTTTTTAAGAAGAAAGAGACAGTGCATGAGCAGGGAAAGGGCAGAGAGAGAGGGACATGGAGAATCTGAAGCAGGCTCCAGGCTCTGAGCTGTCAGCAGAGAGCCCAATGCAGGGCTTGAACTCACAAACGATGAGATCATGACCTGAACAGAAGTTGGAAACCCAATCCACTGAGCCACCCAGGCACCACAGTAGTTAACTGTTTTTGATGCTACTATGAATATGAATATTTTCTTCCTTAGATTTTTCATTGTCAGCACTCAGAAATGAAACTGATAGGTTTGTTGATTCTGTACCTTGCACTTTTACAGAATTAGTTAATTGGTTCTATCAGCTTTTTGGTAGAGTCTTTGGAAATTTCTCTATATAAGATATCATTAAATTTGGATGGCTTCTTTTTTTCCCCCTTGCCTGATTGCTCTGGCTAGGACTTCATGTACTGTGTTGAATAAGAATAGTGAAAATAGGCACCCTTATTTTGTTCTTGACCTCAGAGGGAAGGCTTTTAACACTTGACAGTCAAGTGTGATCCTTGCTGTGGTCTTGTCATACATGTCCTTAATTATGTTGATGTATATCCTTTGTATCCCAAATTTTAAAGCTTTTTTTTAATAAGAAAAACACATTGAATTTTGTTAAATGTGGAGAAAGGCAAGATTGAGGATAAAGGAACATGTGAATTGAAATAACATAGTTCAAAATTAGAATTAATTTTGCCTTTTAAAAGTGCTTGAAGTGCAGAGATGTTTTGGCTGATAGTGAAAAACATCCCAGTAAGACTTGGCTAACTGTGTTCCACACATAGCTAAAAATATAAGTACCAGAAATACCACATTAAGTTTGGCTTCAATTAGATTTTTTTTTCCTTTTCACAAAGAGATTTCAGAAGAGCTTCTCATTAACTGGGTTAGGAAACAATATTTTTTAGAGCTACACATTCTGCCAAGTTGTAAAGGATTATGAGCACAATTCTCTTCAAAGTTCAGTAGAATGTAAAGTATTTCTTAGGAATAGCTTCTATTTGTGCATGAAATGGGGATTGCAGACAAAATGTTGAAGTGTCAGTTTCGTCCTTAACATATCGAATGGTTCATCTAATAACTGCGACATGTGGGGTTTTTCTTACTTTTGGACCTGTCCTATGTCCTCAGAGTATAGAATCAGACTCTTGGCTGGATATCCTAGTAGTCTGAGATTATTTTTGCTTCATTGTCATTTGTAACTGATGAGGTATTAAGAAATATGGTAGACTTGGTGAAAGACTGAACTATGTGTGTATGTGTAGGTGGTGTGCCATTGATTCGTAACACAAAAACCAATAACTTTTAAACTTCAGATACCTGCCAGTTCTTGTGGCCAACTTCTCTACAAGCCATAATAAGCAGTGTGAGAGCCATCCTTCCCAATGTTCATTTCTTCCTACTTGATAGAAGTACTGGCTGTGCTAGGTGTAGCATTGTAATGCTACAATGAATTGTTATCTGCATAATGAGAGTTGAGGCAGTTGGGTTCCAAAAGAATCACTTTTCAAGTCGGGAGCCCCATAGAAGATGGGAGTTTGGGTTATTCATAGATGAATCAGTGACTATACTGCAGGGTATACAAAAATAAATCTGTTCCCCAAAGACTAAAAATAAAGATTCCAAAAGTGCATGAACACATTACTGCCTTAAGGTGGAGGCCATGATATTGAGGTGATGACACTGTAATGGAACCCAAAGCACAGTGTGCATTGGCAGAATATAGGGTAACTATAGAATTGGAGAACAGCTCTAAATAGTGGCTATGGTTGGGAAGAAACATGATGGCCAAAGTGAACTACCTCGTGGTTTTCTGTCCATTAGTGAGGAATAGCATGGCATGCATCTCCATGAATCCTGCAGTCCAAGAACAAGGATAATTGCAACAGGCAAACCAAATAGGGCTTGTCAAGGGTGGGGTGGGTGGGGAGGCAAACTGTTAACCACATTGAGTAATGTAAGGACACAACTGTATTTGCCCTCTTTATCCTTAAAAACCTCTTACCTACCAGAGAGTTGAGTGAAGAAGTGATTATAAAAAAGGAATTCATGTGTGGGATGGAGGATACATTATAAATAGAAATATATAGGGACACCTGAGTGGCTCAGTTGGTTAAGCATTTGACTTATGATTTCAGCTCAGGTTATGATCTCATAGTTAATAGGATTAGGCTTTGCATTGGGCTTTGCATTGACAGTGTGGAGCCTACTTGAGATTCTCCCTCTCTTTCTGGCCCTCTCTCTGCTCATGTTTGTGCTCTCTCAAACATTAAAAAGAAGAAGAAGAAATGTATAAAACCTTGTTTATCCTTAAATGTAATGTTATGTGAAGTGAGAACAGAGTACTTTGCCATGGGTATTAGTAAAACTAAAATTATAAAGTATAAGGAAATGCTTCATGTAACATATTGGTTAAAGAATAAAAATCAGAAAAAAATTCCAACTGAGTAATAAGGAAAATAAACCATATCAGCATGAATTAGTTACAGCAAACGCTTTGTTTAGATGGATATCGATAGCATTAAATATTTGTAATAGAAAGGAAAAACGATTTAAAATGATTCCACCAGGAAGCTGGGAATATTGCAGTAACACAAAGCCCAAGTATGTCCACAAATTTGAAATATTAAAGAAGATAATAAAAGAGAAACACAGGCAAACAATTGAGAAAATTAACAAAGCCATATTGTTCTATTAAAAAGAACAATAAACTGCGTAAAATCTGAGCTAAACTGGTATAGAAAAAAAATAGCAGCAAGAGTGAAAGAGATACCAACACATCTCACCAACTTAAAAACAATAATAGAATAGTAGAAAGTATGCCAACAGAAATTAGAGGTCGTGGTAAACCTATTGAAAGATACAAACTTGACAAGAGGCAAATCAGTTGAATAGCTCTGTTTCCTATTAAAGACATTGGATTTTCAGCTTAAAGGTAATATGAGCTGAATTTGTCCCCTTAAAATTCACAGGTTGAAATAGCAACCTCCTCAGAGGTAATGTTCCACAGAGGATTTCCTCTCCACAGTGTATTCCATTGTCACTTATGTCCCCTGATGAAACTACTTTGAAACAGAACCTGAGGACTGACGAGCCACCCAGATACAACAGAATATAGTCAAGGTGGTTGCGAAGGAGGCTCCCCAGGTCTGTTTCATGAAATCAAACCTCATTTGTTGTTTTTGAAGTTTCTGATGGGGTCAAGTTAAAATATACATACATCCTAGAAGATTGATTAAACTGGGAGGAAGCCAAGATCTAAATTCATTCTGAGGAAATGGGAACTAAATAGTAGTCTTAATGAACATGTTGCTTGCTTTTCAGATAAGGTCACTGGATTCAGTTATTATTGCTGGGCTGGGGGGCCTGGGTTTCCAACCCAAAGCGCTCTGACCCCTGCTCTAATTAAAAGGAATTATTTTCCATTAATTATTGGTGTATGTATGGATTTATGAGAGAGAACATACAGGAGCAAGTGGGGGAAGATCAGAGGGAGAGGGAGAGAGAGAATCCCAAGCAGGCTTCACACCTATTGAAAAGCCCAACACAGGGCTTGACCGTGAGATCATGACCTGAGCTGAAATCAAGAGTCAGACAGTTATCCTACTGATCTACCCAGGTTCCCCTGTTGATCTCTGTAATATGTCAGAAGATCAGAAATGACTTTTGTCTTCTTCATAATGTTTAGTGGTGGTGGCCATACTTTGTCATACAATAAAACAAAAACCCACATGCCCCAGTGTTCAAAAATGTATCCAAATTGCCCAAATGATACTCTAGCATCCAAGTTAATATTCCGAGTATCTTGTGCACATCCTAATAACTAAGCATTATTTAGATTTATAACATGTGCTAGAGACTATTCTAAATGAGTTACAGGTGGATCGCTATCTCCCCAGTAAACTTTTCATAACCACAAAAATGAAAAAAAAAAAGGATTACATTTTCAGCTCCCATGAAGATATTTTACAGAGAAAATGGTAGAGTGCATGAAATCAACTAGTTGTCCCTTACTGGGGCTAATCTTCCTAAACCACCCCAGGGGAATTTCCTTCAGCAAGTCCCAGTTTATTAAATACTCCTTTGTGAGAAGTTCACATAACTGTTGTACTAGGTACATGTTCCCAGGGGCAATCAGATGTTTGTCCATGTACTATAAACAAAGTTGAGTATGTGTCTCAGGTCACAAAATCTCTCTTGAGGCCTTGGGAAGGGATTCAACTCTATCAGCCTTGAAGTTACTTTGACATATCCTTTCCAGAACTTTAATTTGTGTGCATGTAAATCATGTGATATTTAAAGAGGTGATTAAAAGTGAGTGATTTCATGTTATGATTGCTATTCCTGTCAGAAAAGCTTTCTAAAAGATAGCAGATGTGAATTAACTCTCCAAGGAAAATCAGTGTTGTTTCTTAGTCTGTCACATGATAAAATGTCAAAAGAAAGATAAGGAAACAAATTGGTTAGGATGGTGTACTTGGCATGATGGAACTTGGAGGTTTTATCTACATGAACAGATGAGATCAAATTGGATCTGAAAATTCTGATTTAATTTGACCTGCCTTGCCTGTCTACAGGCAGATTGATGTGAATTGGAATATTCAATGCCATATAAAAGAGATAAAGCAAAACTTTTCCTACTTTGTCTCCCAAGTATGATCATTAATTTTCCTTTAGGTGCTTTCTGCCTTTCAAACCCAAATTCCTCAGCCTGGCATTATGACATGTTTATGCCTAATTTTTAAAAAAATCAGATAAAATGCTATTATCACTAGTTTTCCCCTGATAGTTAGTTTATCAGAAACGACAAGGATTTGTGTCCTGAAAATACTATCATCCTATCTGGGAATATCTGGGAAGGTATTTTCATTATTTAAAATTATGGCAGTGAGAATATAATCTACAAATTGTGACTATCATCTTACATTCTCTCACTAAAATTTTACTGATAGTTTTTAAAAAGAAAGAATGATTAAAAAATATAAAGGGGTTTGATCCTTTATGAATTAAAACCTGGCTACCAAGTGTGTATTACAAGGAATTGTATACATGTTTATATATGCCTTAAATCAGAAAAACATCTTAAGTACTGATAATTGTTTCTGGATTCCATTAGAATACAAAGGTGACATCAAGTATATGCACAACTATTGATACATGTGAACTTTTTTAAATGTTTATTTTGAGAAAGTGCACACATCTCTCTCTCTCTCTCTCTCTCTCTCTCTCTCTCTCTCTCTCTCACACACACACATACACACACACACATACACACACACACACACACACACACACACACACACATATGCGTGAGTTGGGGAGAGAAGAGTGAAAGGGAGAGAGAGAATCCCAAGCAGACTCTGCACTGACAGCACAAAGCCAAACGTGGGGATTGATCTCAGGAACCATGAGATCATGACCTGAGCAACAAAACAAGAGTCCAGTGCTTTAACCTACTGGGCTACCCAGGTGCCCTGACACATGTTAAGATTTTAAGGGAAAGATCTTTAGGAAATAAAAGACCTTTATTACACTCCACTTTCTCCCAATTAAGTCTCACTGTAAGAGAGTAAACTTACAAAAGTGTAAGTCTCACTGTAAGAGAGTGAGTAAACTTACAAAAGTGTAAACTTTGCACTGTAAGAGCAAAGTTAAACAGACTCAGTACAAGTAACTTGTCCATGAGTAGGAAGGTGTTGAAGATAAATTATTTTCTTTGTAATTCTTAACTATGTTTGGAAAGAAGCATTCGTTGCTCTAGATGCCATTTGAAATTGGTTGTTGAGTTTCACTATATAGCCAAGGATTTGGATAGTATGAAGTCAAGAGAGGAAAAATGATTACCTGTTTATATTTAGAGTTTGATAATTTTTCTCACACAGAGATACTAGTTTTCTACTCATCTGTAGGTTCATCAGGGAAAAATGATATTGTACACTTTTTTTGCTCAGAGGATTTCAAATAATCTGAATAGATTAATTGGGGCTCAGTCTGGGTGGCTCAGTCTGTTTTTTCAAGTTGATTTTAAGAGAGCGAGTGAGTAAGCAAGAGAGGGGCAGAGAGAGAAGGAGAGAGAGGGCCGTAGGCAGGCTCCATGGTGTAAGCACAGAGCCCGATGCAGGCCTCGAACTCACAAACTGTGAGATCATGACCTGAGCCAAAACCAAGAGTCCGTTAACTGACTGAACCACCTTGGTACCCCATGGTGGTTCAGTCTGTTAAGCATCTGACTCTTGGTTTTGGCTCAGGTCATGATCTTCTAGTTCATGGGATGCAGCACTGTCAGTGCAGAGCCTGCTTAGGATTCTCTTTCTCTTTCTCTCTCTGCTCCTTCCCTGGATTCTCATTCTCATTATTCTCTCTTTCTCTCTCTCTCTCTCTTTCTCAAAATAGAAATAAAAATATATAACATTTTTATTTATATATATAAATATATATATAATATATATAAAGTAATATATAAATAAAAATAAATGATAACAGCAAAAAATGATGATTTACACTTATAACTGTTAAGTAAATTTTTATCAAGTGGCATATTTTTCTTGAAACACCAAACAAGATATATTGTCTGCTCTTTTTTTTGCTCTAATGTGACTTTGATGCTTTTCTGTTAATCATGTGGTACTTTGGCCTTGGTTGAATACAGACGATTCTTGAAAGCATACAGGATATGTGCTCCCTATTCATTAAATTCATACAGGTACATGTTTTTTTTTTTTGCGTTGAAATGAAGAGAAATCGACATCGAATATGACAGCAGGTTGTTTTCATGAGCAAAGTAGAAAGGTAAAATGTGCAGAGAACTTGTCAGAAAAAATCCTTAGATCCAGACCCAGTCACTAAAGTTACTCAGAGGTAGGATGACTGAAATGCTGTTTACCTAGTTGTTGTATTAAACATGAGTATTTTTATAAACAAAATTGACAGAAGATATATAACCTGTAAATAGGTGAACAGTGGGGTAGGACCCCTGTTTCATGCAATGTTAAGTCAGTCTGATGCTACAATTCCTTAGGGTGAGTAGCTTAAAAAGTCTTACTATTTTCTGTGTGTTCATAAATTAGTTGAATAGTCTTTTAATGGTTATTTATTAGAGTAATACTGATATTTCTTACCATAAAATGTGTGTTGGTTATAATAGCAGATTTCCCTTCTCTGAACGATGGTGTTGGTTTGCTTGGGCTGCCTTCACAAAGTCTCATGGACTAGGTGTCTTAAACAAGAGACATTTACTTCCTTACAGTTCTGGGAGCTGGAATTCCAAAGTGAAGGTGTTGGGATTTGGGTTCCTTCTGAGACATTTTCTGTGGCAATCTTCTCCCTGTGTCTTTACATGGTCTTCTCTCTGCAGTACATGTCTGGCTCCTAATTTACTCTTCTTATAAAGGCACCGGTCATAGGGGATTAGGGCCCACTCTGAAGACTTCATGTTAGCCTAATGACTACTTTAAAGACCATATCTTCAAATAAAGTTCCATTGTGAGGTACGGGGCGTTAGGACTTCAGCATATGTATTTAAGGGAGGATATCACTCACCCTATAATAATGACCCTGTGCCTTTTTTCTGTGGACATGGCTTCTGCCCTCCAGCAGTGATTCTCAGACCAAGGTCACAGACCTTCGTAAGCTGCATTGGCCATGATACACAGGATATCAGTTGGGATGCCCTGTCACCTGATTTAGGGTCAACTCAGGCCCCTCTATCATTTCTCAGTTCACAACTGACTCTAGAGGGAGTGTGGGAATTTCTTTTTCCCAGTGATGGTGACACTTTAAAAATGCAAATGCACAGCTCCCAGGATAGCTGTTTTCTGCCATGGGGGAAAAAAACAGCTGTAG
This sequence comes from Cryptoprocta ferox, assembly GCA_028646485.1. NCBI lineage: Eukaryota > Metazoa > Chordata > Mammalia > Carnivora > Eupleridae > Cryptoprocta > Cryptoprocta ferox. The sequence continues at coordinate 13,206,821 of CM053572.1, forward strand.
TCTAAGAAAATAAAAAGAGTATGCCTGTGTGAGCTGGGGTAAGAAGCAGCGAAAGGGAGTCTTGACAGCTTTGCAATTAATTCCTGCAGGAAGCCCACACTTGCTTTGTTGTATGTTTTGGTTGTAGGAGCTAGTGAATTGTGCTTATGGGCCTCTTCGTTTTTGCTAAGTTAATACATAAAATGGAAGAACCATGAATAAGCATTCAAAATATATAAGCCTGTGGGTCTTAACCCTTTTTCTTTTTCAGTGTATTGGATCTATATATCTCTATATCAATCATCTATATCTCTAGATCATCTATATCTCTATCTCTCTGTTTATCTGTATCTCTCTTTCTTTCTCTATCTCTTTCTCTCTCTGTCTCTGTCTATGTCTATATCTACCCCTCTCTCTATATATATCTTTCTAGCTCTATCTACATATCTATCTCTATCTCTATATTTCTATGTTTATGTATGTCTATATATTGTACATAATAATTTTTCACAGTAGCAATGAAAAATAGGGAGACTGCTCTATTTTGGGTTCAGTTTGAAACCTCATTATTCACTGTGAGTAGATGTGGGGCAGAAAATACTATGTATCCACCACAATGTCAGTATACAAAATATTTAGTTAATCTGGAATCAAATAGATTAAATAGATTATTTCGGTACAATAATTTGCAGCATGAGAAAATAAAACTCTTTTGTAACAGTAAACGTGACTCTCCCGAACTCAGTTAATATACATCTAATGTCACCTTAGAGGTTGTTCCTTTATTCTGCAATCTCTGTACCTAGTAGAGTGAAGAACAGCATGATTGGTTTTATTAAGTATGCTTAAAGCCTGGAGCTGCCGCAAATATCACATTAGCCCTAAAATTGAATACATTGTACTAAGAAATGCCACATACACATACTGCTCAAGTACTTCTTTATAAAGATTAAAACCCACTAAAATAATTGGTATGCAAATTACATCACATCTAAGTTATGTATTTAATTCAGACGTCATTTCAAAATAATTGTTAGATTTTGATCGTCGTAAGAAGTATTAAATTCATCAGAATACTAAGGAACATTAAATAACTTGATTTGTTAACAGGTACTTTGTTGCAAAAATGGACAAATGGTTATGTATATCTGTAAGATTCAAATAGAAAGAGTGGAGAAAAAGTCCATCAGAAGAGAATCTAAAAGAGACCTCAGAATTAAAACTGTTTCCTCGGTGCCTAGGTGGCTTGGTCAGTTAAGTGTTCACCTCTTAATTTTGGCTCAGGTCATGATCTCCCAGATCATGATCTCACCGTTGAGTTTGTGAGACCAAGACCCGAGTCCGGCTCCTTGCTGTCAGTGCAGAGCCTGCTTAGGATTCTCTTTCTTTCTCTGTCATTGCCCTTCCCCTTGTTTATGCTCTCTTCTCTCTCCTTCTGTCAAATTAAATGAATAAACATTACCAAAAAATCTATATTCTTATTAGGAAACATGAAAAATACTTGTATATTTTAGTAATACTGGTGACAATAGCTTACTCAGCTACAAAGTAATGCTTTATAAATTAGTTAAGCTTTATATAAAGCATTACATAAGCTTTTTGGACTAGGAATATAAAACATAAATATGAAAATGTTGGTAAAAGCACATTAGAAGGGGAAGATGACACATGTGACAATGGCAGAATTTCTAATATCCCCAAATGTCCACACAGAAAACAGTAACTTGATAGCAAACTTAAAAAATAAAATTACTAGACTGATAATAAGCATACATCAAAAAGAACATAGAATAGCCTATTTAAGAGGTTAAGGAAATAAAATGTGTGCCAAGGTTTTTACATGCAGGAAGCAACATTGAATTTCAGGTAAGAAGGTCACAGATAGACTGTTACCCCTGTATAAAATCACAGAGAATATTTATGAAGATTTTCTTCATTGGTTTCTTAAAGCATTTCATTTCAATCCCAGATCTGTGTAGGAATTCCTGGGGATCTCTTGGAAGTGTGGATTGTAATTCAGTAGGTCTGGGGCAGAGTATGGAAATCAGTATTTCAATAAACAGAAAGCATTTGAAACAACAGTAACCTTTGAAAACTGTTACTGGTGGGAAATAATTTCAACCACAGCCAACAAAGACAACCTGACGGACCGGAACAAGACAAATTGAATTTTCTTACAGAACTGAGAAGTCTGGAAATAGATTGTTGTAGATTTGGTTAAACAGTTCAAAGATGCCATCAAGGACACAACCTCTTCTTACTTTCTGTCAAAAGGGAATTCACACAAAAAAAACCAGACTCTTAACTATGGATAACAAACAGATGGTTATCAGCAGGGATGTGGGTGGGGGGATGGGTGAAATAGGTGAAGAGATGAAAATACACTTCCCTTGATGAGAATGGAGTAATTTATGGAAATCCTGAATCGAAATTAAAATAGCACTGTGTGTTAACTATCCTGGAATTAAAAAGAAAAAAGGGGGAGAAAGAATTCAAGTAGAAACAAAGAAGGATGACACACCTCTTAGTCTTTTTCAACTTCTCCTCCCCCTCCTTCTTCAGGCAAGTAAAAACTTTGACAAAACCACCTCTTGCCCAGAGAGGTCCTCTTTTATTTCTTTCTCTTTCTCTCTATCTCCATAGGAAACAGGAAAGGACCAAAAAAACTCGTGTCTTAAGTTCAACACTTATACATAAGATCAGAGGAAAGTAGCCTATGATAGTGAGATGCTCTGTGGTGTCTTAGTATCTAGATCCTTTCTCCGGGGTGCTGGGCTGGATATCAGTGAACCACAGTCTTTGGGCCAAAGCCAGATGACCATCTGCTTTTGTCAACTTTTATTGGAGCCCAGCCACATCCATTGGCTTATATATTGTCTGTGATAGCCACTCCCACCCCCCACTACAATGGCAGAGTTAATTTAACAGAGGCTATGTGGACAGACTAGAAAGTTTAAAAAGCTTATTCTGTCGCCCTTGAGAGAAAAGGTTTGCCAATGCCTATGTGAAGCCATCTTTAGCACAAGGCTGTCTTTCATGGTTCAGAGGTTTTTTGAGTTCCACACTCCATGTTCATCTTCAAAGTAGCTTAAAAAAAAAAAAGAATGGAGCAAAGTTCATAATTCCTTTTCTCTCTCAGAATACTCTGTGTGTGTCCCTCGTGGTGCTTTGGCTGCCTTTGACTTTGTGAAAAATTAATCATGTAGCCACAGCCCTCTGTGAAACATAATGGGAAATATGAACTTGACTCCACATGTCAAGATTCCCCCAAAATGGCAGCCTCAAATATCTTCTGCTTTAAACTGTAGATGGTTGCCATCTCCTTATTCAGTCTTTGGGTCTTGATCACATAAAATGTATGAACTGGATTATGAAGTTAACTATCACCAAGACTCCCAGTGTAGGGGGAAAAAAAACATGTAAAAATGGAAAAGAAGGGAAGAGGTGAAAATGGTCAAAGGGCAAGAACTTCCAGTTATAAGATGAATGAGTTCTGGCGATGAAACGTGCATCATGGTGACCACAGTCAACAGTACTCTATCGTATATTTGAAGGTTGTTAAGAGGATGATGTAAGAATTGTCATCACAAGAAATAAAAATTGTAACCACGTGAGGTAATGGGTGTTAACACAACTTTGGTAATAATTTTGCAGTCTATACATATATCATGATGTACGCCTGAACTAACACAATCTTCTGTGCCAAATATATCTATAAACTGAAAAAATAAAGAGACAAAAGGAGAAATATAATAATAAAAATAAATATGTAGAAGACCAGTAGGAGTAGAACATATAAATAGCTCCTATCATCCTTTATTTTCTGCCACTGGTCACAAGGCGATAATGTATTCTTTCAACACTTCCCTTTGAAGAATTGCTATTTGAACTAATCAGATTGGCTTTTTGGCTTAGTTTACCTGAGGCCTTATCCTGAAGGATAGAAATGCTTCACCATCCTTCTTGTATTGACTTTCTGTAGTCTTCCATCAACCTTAACCACTGAATATGGCGGTGGGAGGAAACACCCCAGAGGGTCCTATAGATATCAAATGTAGAGGCATTTATATAGGTAGATATAAAAAATATGTAGACGACATTGGGGGTACTCTGTAGAGGCACAGTTAACATGATGAGCTTGATAATACCCATTTCTTAGAAAAGTATGTTCAAATCTGCTACTCACTTTCTCCATCTATTTTGGTATGTTTGGCTGTACTTTTCAAAAAAATTTTAGTTCCAGTATGGTTAACATACAGTATTATACTTCAGGTGTACAATATTTTGATTCAACAATTCTATAAATTACTCAGTGCTCATCACAGTGAGTATACTCTTAATCCCCTTCACCTATGTCACCCCCACCTACCTTCCCTCAGGTAACCATCTGTTCTCTATAATTAAGAGTCTGTTTCTTGGTTTGTCTGTTTTTTTCCCCTTTGTTCACTTATTTTGTTTCTTAAAGATACATATGAGTGAAATCATACAGTATTTTTCTTTCTCTGAATGAGTTATTTGACTTACATTATAGTCTTTAGATCCATCCATTCTGTCATGGATCTAAATGGGGTGAATATTACTCCTGTTATTTTTATTTTTAATTTTTTAAATTTTTAGAATGTTTATTTTTGAGAGAAAGAGTATGAGTGTGGGAGGGGCAAAGGCATAGAATCTAAAGCAGGCTCCATGCTCTGAGCTGTCAGCACAGCCCCTACTCCTGTTGTACTACATGATGCTCTGATTTTCATAGATAGATAGGTAGATAGAGATATCAAAAAATTTATTTTTTATAAGGTTAAATTATTTTATTTCATTTTTTGTGATTGGGGGACAGGGGCAGAGACAAAGGGAGAGAAAGAGAGAATCCCAAGCAAGCTCTGCACTGTCAGTGCAGAGCCTTACATGGGACTCCAACTCATAAATGTGAGATCCTGACCTGAGCTGAAACCAAGAGTCTGACACTTAACCAACTGAGCCACCCAGGTGCCCTCCAACATTTTTAAATGCCTGTTTTACTATATATATATATATATATATATATATATATATATATATGCACATACTTTACTAATAGACATTTAGAAATTTTGATATCTATACCAGCTCTTGAAAGTTATACAGTATACATAGATATTTATGACAATGGTTAAAAATCTAGAAAAATAGAGATGAGAAACTGTGATGTAGCAGATAGTAATCTGCATGTTTTAGTAGAAAGTCATCCAATCACTTTTTTTTTTTTTAACTTCCTTAGGTCTCTATTCCTCCTCCTTACCACATTCAACAGAGAAGAAGACCGTTCTTATGGGCCAGCATCAAAAACCAAGAAAATTTCTTATTTCAGATGAACGTTGGAGGGGAGCCAACAAGCTGTAAGTACTTAGCCCTTCTTTCAGTATGAGATTTTCTACATACTCATGTGAAAGATCATTGAAAAGGATGAACTTACACTTGGGTAGTATTAACTCAGCCTTGAGTTGGAAACAGAATGTTCCAACAACATAGAAAAATTTAGTAGGTAGGAAACTATATCCTTGCTCCAATAGAACAACAGAGCCAGGGGGCTGTGTAAGGTGGTAGCCTTGCAGGATGGATTATGTGTGTAATCCTATGCTAAAGGACCATACATACTTGGCAGGAGCCTCTGATTTATTTGCCAAGAACATAAAGTGTACAGAGGTGAATTGGTGTTTAGCTATCTCTTGTTATATTACAAACTATCCCAGGACTTAATGGTTTTAAGGCACCATTTATTTCACCTGTGCTTTGGTGAGTCAGGAGTTTGGAGAGAACTTCTCTGATGATTTCCTTTTTGATGCCCAAGATACCTGTTTTATGAGCTGGGGATAAGGAATTGGCTTCCAAATAGGCTTCTTCCCTTTTTTCCAGGATCAGACAAAACTAGGTAGAAGAGTAAAAAGTTTAAATAAAGTTAATGAGCATGGACAAAAATCCTAAATAAGTACTTGAAGTATGCACATTTGACATAATAATACCAGTAAATATCAATAAAATTATCAGTTAATATATTTTTATCTGGAGATTATAATAAGGATAATCTTTGGGATTGTAATAAGGATAATCTTAATCTTTGGATATCTATGAATAGAGTTTACAATTGAAGGGTAAGTATGATACAATTCATATGATCATCTTGATGGATGTTTAAAAATTTGGTAATATTTCTAAATAAAAATATGAGCTATTTCTTTACTTGGCATAAGCTATCTAACTGAAAGCCTCATCAAAGGATATGAAAAAATCAAAATATTGTACATATAAACTTTAAAATTATTACATCACTGCTGTGATTTTAATATGATGTTTTTTAGCAGTTTTAACAAGATCCTGCAACTTTCATCTATTTTCTTCAGACACGTAAAACAGTAATTTCTTGGCTCTATTGTAGCCTTGCTCTGCCAAACCTCCATTCATTATTGGCGTTTATCTTTTCTGCTTTTTCTGACTGGGGACTTCTAAATCCCTGTCCATTTCTCAGCACAAGTTTTATCCCTTGACTCCTTCAGAGTTGTTAAGTTCATTCTTTCTTTTTTCTGTAGTGCTCTTGAAACTGAATTGTAATTACGTTTTAATGTCAATTTTTTCCCCACCAGAATAAGTGCTCTTTGAGGGCAGGGGCAAAACATTAATCATTGCCTACCTGAAACTTAACACAGTGACTGGTGAATTGTAGGGCTTAAATGTAGGCTTTTAAAACTATAAATAGATCCACAAGGTTTATATGATGCTTTTAAAGGAACTTGATGTTTTTCTCTTCCAAATCTTGGTATATTTCTCTGTGAAATTACATGGTGTTATTTGTGTATCATATACATCAATTTACAGTTCTTACATGTTAGATGTAATATAAGGTGATATACTCCCTACTGTGTGGTGATGAAAAAATGACCGTCATTCTCTTTTAAGTAAATAATTATTTCTGTTAGATCGTCTCTTATCTCCTGTATCAGTTAATGCATATTAGCAGAGTAAGATGGTTTTCAATAACCACCTTTGGAAAGGCAATAAAAGTACCTCTAAAGGGTACCGTCTACAGAAAAATGACATGTATTTAGAAAGAGATTGGTCACAGGATGGTTTACAAAACTGGTTTTACAGATTCCCTTAAATAGGTAGATATATCTGTATAATGTATGTATAGTATAAAATTGTTTATATAATATACATGGTATATTTATAGTAAGAATATGCTTTATATTTTACTATACAAGGCATATACTGTGAATATTCTGTACATAATATATGTGCTGTACATACCTTATAGTAAACCTGTCTGTGTATATACATGCATAGATGATATATACACACACTTTTGATTCAACTTGAAAGAAAAATAATTTATTTCAAGTTCTAGTATGATTTTTACATTAGGCTCTAATTTTATTTATTCACATTATGATATGAAACATTTAATACTATCGAGACAAGTGAGGATGTATCAAGGTCAATGATCCAGTGAGGAAATTAATAGAGGAAAAAAATCTGCCTAGGTTGGCTTTGCAGTAAGGGTGATCACGTAAGAACTCTGAGGATGACCTAAGCTGATGATTAGTTATTGTCCATGTGAACTTATTTTACCACAGTGTTGTCCCCGTAGGTAGAGCCTCAGCCTCATATCCTGGGTTCTTGGTAGCAGACACCAGTGTTGTCCCTTTCTTCTTTATAGCACCTCTGCAATTAGGGCTGACTCCAAGCCAGCTTAAAACGGCCAACTAGTCTTTTTAACATGGTGCAAGACTTTGAATTCTCATACAGGATTATTGCCTTGGACATTAATATATTAATACTCTTGAAAGATCACGGCCACAGATAACCTTTAGAAACTGAAAACTGTTCTCAGATTTTCACTATAGTGTACATTCAATTAAATGGTTTTCTCATTACATAAAGCCAACTGTTTCATTGAAAACTATGTACTTGTTAAATTCTCTTTTTGAACAAAATTATCTTCTTGGCATCATTCATGTGGGATATAGCAATAGAGAGTGTTGCTTTTAGAAAAAAAAAAAAAGTAGAAAAGGACAGGGCAATATTTGTGCCTTCTAACTCATCCTTGAAAATATGACATATTCCTCAGGGCGCCTGGGTGGCATAGTTGGTTACGTTTCAGACTGGACCCAGGTCATGATCTCTAGGTTCATTGGGTCAGAGCCCCGCCCTGGGCTCTGTGCTGACAGCTCAGAGCCTAGAGCTTGATTCAGATTCTGTGTCTCCCTCTCTCTCTGCCCCTCCCCCGCTCATGCTCTGTCTCTCCCTGTCCCTGAAAAATAAATAAATGTTAAACATTTAAGAAAATATGACAGATTCCACCTTTTTTGTTTTCTTACCGTGAACATTGGTAAAAAAGATGAGACAATAGGATGCCTTGGAATAGAAAGTGATTTTATCAGTTTATGTTTGTTTAGAGAGCAAGGGCATAACATTCGGTATCAAAACACAGTGTAGCTCTTCCTTGTCTGCTTGGATCTTGAATGGAACAAACAAGAAAAGAGTTTGAACAGAATTCCGAGAGTGCAGAGATAGAATTTCCATGGATATGAGCTATTACAACTGCACTACAGTTTATTTGTGGTTCAAAAATGGAAAAACAAAAACAAAAACCAAACTCCTCTTCTATATCCGTAGTCTACTGGTATATACCAGATTCATCTATCTATTTACATGTCTTTGGGCGATAAGTATAGATTCCTTTCCCAGATAACCGTACTTTATAAATCTTAATCTTCTATAAATTGACCAGTTTTACCTGTAATCTTCTGTAATCCATTTGCAAGAGTTAAATCAGCAAGGTTTGTTTTAGGGGCTTGTGTACCAGGCTTGCAACCCTTTGATGTATGGGAGTATCTCAGTCTTTGTAGTTAAATGACCGGGGACAACACAGACAAACTAAAATGGATACAGACTCACTTTCCTTATAACAATGAGGAGCTAGAAGACCCGTATCCCACCATCCTTTGGTGATATATTTGCCTCCAGAAATATGTGTGAATTTAGTATACATCCAACAGGCCAAAGAGTAAGTCTTACGGATTTGAGTTGAAACCTATCACGCAGGACGCCTGGATGGCCGTAAGCATCTGACTCTTGATTTCAGCTCTTGTCATGATGTCTTCGTTCTTGATACCAAGCCCCACATCGGGCTCTGTGCTGATGTGGAACCTGCTTGCGTTTCTCTCTGTCTCTCCAACCCTTCTGCTCGTTAGTGTGCTCTCTCTCTCAAAATAAATAAATATTAAAGCATTTTTTAAAAACTTTCTCTGGTTTGATTACTAGCATTTATAACTCTACTTATTTATTTTGTGAGTTCAAGCCCTGTGTCAGGCTCTGTGTTAACAGTGCTAACAGTGCTTGGGATTCTTTCTCTCTCCTTCTCTCTCTGTTCCTCCCCAGCTTGAGCTCGCGCGCGCCCGTGCTAGCGCGCGCTCTCGCTCTCTCTCAAAATAAATAAATGAACTAAAAAAAAAAAAAAGAAGAAGAAAGAAACAAACCTATAATGCAAATGTTCAGAAATTGCCTTTTCAAGTTCCCCATAGTAAACACAAGTAAATACATACTGATAATTCTTTGTTGCTACCACTAATTCACAGGGATGAGATTTACTTGATGCTGAGAATAAGACTTTGAAAGTGATACTTAAGTCTTTTGAGACAGTAAGTACTTTTCAACCTGTGCACAATGCTCTTTGTGCAATAAAGATCAATGTACTGAAAGGAAAACCTGCCTTCTCCAAACAGGCTATTTTCAGTCCATGATTTGATTTGAATGAGGGTTTTGTTTTGTTTTAGCAATTAGTTTCTTTGTCCTTTTCTAAATTAAGAACTGTAAATGAATGAGGACTATTCCGTGTCATGTGTGATGGGGGTTCTTGGGATGGCTTACTGAAAAATAACACAACTCAGGAAGATCAAAACAATTTTGATGCTGTATAGCAGGTTCTTCAGTGTGCAGTTGAGTAAAGATAGGAGCCTCCATCTCTGCATTAGCTTTCAAGAGAACTCAAGACGGTTTGGGGAATAAATCTGGGGCAACAAAAGGATTTTGGGGTAGAAAAAGAGGAAAACCAATAGAATAGATTAAAAACAGGAGATATTTGACCTAATAGAAGCTCACAACTGACTTTACTGAAAATTCAGAAAATGAGGAAGAACACTGGAAAATTTATGCAGTTTATTATCTCATACCTAAAAGGCAAGTGACTCTGATTAATAATGAAAAGTTGATTCATTAAACTGAATATGGGTTACCTTTTGCATAAATCTACGTACATGAAGAAAGTCAGACCCACTTCGCAATTCAGGAATATAGCTTTTTTTTTTTCTACAAAGAAGCTTCAGGAATTGTACTGTGGAGCATGAAAATATTCTTAGATAAAATAAAAGGCCAACTGAGATCCTGTCAGCCCAGTTTATAGATAGGCGGAAGAGTATTGCTTGAACACTGACCAAACAAACAAAAAAGCCAGATAATCAGCAAAGTCATAATTGTCCTTGAACCCTTCAGTGAGGTCATGCGGCAGGCGAACAGCTTATCTCAAATTGCAAAATAGGCAGCCTCAAAGAAAAATAAAACATAAGCCCAAGCTTACCTAGGGTAGGGAGGGTAGGGCAGAGAGAGCAAAACGGCTGTGATATATGGGGGGAAAATGGGCTAAGATTTTTAAGACATTGCTAAAGACTGAATGTGTTCTACCAGGATATTGTAGAAATCACTGATAGAGCAGGTAAAAGGGGAGTTTGCATCCAATTACAGGTTATGGACCATATTGGGTATTGGGGAGAAATACTGAGGGCCGTGCTGGACCTGGAGAAAGCTCCACAGGGTGGGCGAGCCGGGAAGAGGGGACCAGCTCCCAGTGGAGGAGATGCCAAAGCCTTGCATAGATCCTCCTCCTCTATAGACAAAATTCTTCTGGCACCTGTCTTCCTGTGGACAGCAGGTGAAGATGTAAAGCAGCAAGGGAAAGGAAGAAGAAGCTCCTCTCATTGACAGGGTTCCTCTGGAGTTTTCTTGTGATAATGATGGGTGTTGGTTTGGCAGAGAAGTTTTCTCTGTATTCCTGCTCATCCCTGACTTGAAGCCATGTTGATGCACCTGGACGTCACAGGGTGCCTCCCTCTACATTTGTTTGCTCCCAGTGTTCTTGCTTTTTACGCAGCTCGTATTAGCCTACTGGGAAGTGTTTGAGGAGAGGGAAACTGGGTTCCCTGGGTATGGCTTTCTCTGCCACTTGCCCTTCTCCTAACAGCACTACCTCAAATGGTCAGGGCCCAAGTTGAAGGAGGTGAAGGAATTAGCACCCTGGGAGAAGAGGATTCTACACCACAGGAGCTGTCAGTACAAGGACTTAAGATAGGGGACTTGTCTGTCTTTGTCAGGGTATATCAAGGCCAATGTGGCTAGATTGAAATAAGAGAGCTGAATCAGAGAACTGTGCACTTTTATCATGTGAGACCTTAGATGTCACTAGAAGGTCTTTGCATGGACTTTGATTGAACAGAGAAGTATTGGAGAATTTTAAACAAGGAAGTGACCTGATGTGACTTTCTCTTTAAAAAGAATTATTCTGGCTAAGGAGAGAAGGTAAAATCAGGATGATTGGATAGGAGACTAGTATTATAATGCAGGAGAGGTTGGAGGCTGCTCAGAACAGAATGGTGGCCCTGGAGACAGTGGGTAGATTTTGAACATGGAACCATCATGATATTCTAATGGATGTCAGATGTGCAGTATGAATGTAATGTTAGGAATATATATAAAATTTTTGCTTTGTATTTGCCATGAGACTTAGATAGAGCTACAGTAAAACTTTGGTTTGTGAGCATAATTCATTCTGGAAACATGTTTATAATCCAAAGCACTCTTAAATTAAAGTGAATTTCAAGAACCAGTGGCTCAGTTGTGATCATGTGACCTTTGACATCACGTACTACTCGTATTCCAAGTTACCACTCATTAGTTAAGTTAAAATTTATTAGAAATGTTTGCCCATCTTATGAAACACTCATCAAGCAAGTTAATCACAATCCAAGTATTATACTTAATGTATAATAGTCTATTTTAACCTGATAATAACTTAAGTTTAGATATGCTCAAAATTACATTTTTACTATGTTTTATATTTTTCATGGCATATCATTTATCTTGGTTATCTCTTAATAATTACCATAGTTGTAGTTATTTATACTACTCTTGTAACTGTAATACTAGTTTCATTGTCTGTCAACATTAGTACTTTCTTGAATGCTCTCTCATTACTGGTATTTTGACTGTGTTAATGCATTCTCCTGCATACAGTAAAGATGTTTATGAACATTATTTTGAACTTTAATCAGGGAAATCACTTTTACCTGTTTTGTTAAAGATTTTTTTTGTTTTATCTTCTTTGATTTGGACAATATTCCTCTGTTTATTCATTTTCATGTAATCTCTGTGGTTGATTTCTGTCTTAGATAAAACAGCTACCTTTCCCAGATGTGAAAGGGTGACCTTATGTAGAAGATGAACTTTATTTTTCAACCGTGCACTCCAACTCAGTTGACTTTCACACTTCTGTATTTATCCCGCCATCTTTATTTTATTTTTAATGGCTCCCAGTAGTTGAGAGTATGCTAAGACTGGTCACTGTTCCAAAGAGAGGATCTCACTCAGAACCTTGATTCAGAGTTACTGAAAGCAAGGACCTCAGGCAACAGCTTTAATAATATTCTAATATGTACAGAAATATGGGATCATGAGCATAAGCCTCCTTGGCAACAGATCCAGGTGATTAAGGGATGTCCCCTGGGTACAAGCTGTTAACACAGCACACCAGACACACAAAGGGAGGAGCCACATGCATATGTGACTGTGGTGTTAAAGCATGGTGCAGGGAGGTTGTAACCTATAACGTGGCACCTGCCCATCTGAGGTCTCTGGAAAGGATTAGAGTCAGCCCTTCAGTGAGTGTTTAATTAAAGCCTGCCCCTCAGGCCGCAGCTCTGAAGATAAGTTAACAGCCCTCTTTCATAGAAAAACTAGGCTGCTGTGTCTATTGCCTCCTGATGTGCCCTGGAAGGTATGCCAGGAGGCCCCTAGATGTGTGTCAAATTAGATGCCTGCCTCTCTGTTGCTTTACGATAAGCAACTAAGCCTCTTTAATATAAAATTAAGCATTATGTTAACTCTTCTTCATCAGCTGCTGCTTACCTTCGGTCTGGGCTGAGTGCATCTAGTGTGAGGTTCTTTAAGAGCTATGTCTAGTTGTCTGCCACCCAAAGATCTTAGGATGTGAGCCCCGTTGGTTTTCAAAGCTAGGCATTTGGGGCACCTGTTTCTCAGGTGTAGGGTCTTGAAAGCTGGGGTGCCTTATATGGAAATCAAACCTTATACTCTAGGTTGAGTTCCCTCCTCCTTGTATGCGCTGTCCCAAGAGTGGAGCTTATGGAAGGTCAGTGTTCAGCCTCTTCTCCCTGCTTTGATGTACATTTTTTTTTCTTGTTTGCCCGATGTGCCTGAGTAACTCCGCTAGTTTTGATGTTTGGTTTTTTGTTTTTTGAAATTGTTTCTTACGTGGCTGTCTCCTGAGAGTATCTGTGGGAGGAAGTGACTGCAGGATATTCCCATGTCACCATCGAGTATTAAAACCCATGTCATACTTTATTCATTCATGGGTCCATTCACATGTCAGTAGACATTGAGATTTTAGTGATGCCATGAACATGGAAGCCCTAAAATCTTTTTGATTTCCTGATTCCGTTCTTTTGGATATATACCCAGAAATGGGATTGCTATGTCATATGGTAGATCCAATTTTAATTTTTTGAGGAATGTGCATACTATTTTCTATAGAGGCTGTACCACTTTGTTTTCACTAATAAGGCACAACATTTCTAATTTCTCTACATCCTTGCGTACATTTTTTTAAAATAATAGCCATCCTGGTGGGCTTTTGTTGCTTCATTGTGGTTTTGATTTGCGCTTCTCTGATTGTTAGTGATCCTGAGAATTTTTTTTATTCATGTGTCTGCCATTAGTCTATCTTCCTTGGCAAAATGACTTTTGGCAAAAGATTTGGGTCAAATCTTCTGCCCATTTTTAACTAGGTTATGTTTTGTTTGTTGATGACCATAGGATTTCCATATGTACACACACACATACACACATATATATACACACACATATATACATACACACATACATATACACACATATGCATATATATACACACACACAAATTTTATTTAGATCCAAATTAGTTAACTTATAGTATAATAATGGTTTCAAGACTAGTCCTTGTATATTTTGAAGATGAATCCTATATCAGATACATAGTTTGCAGGTAATTTCTTTCATACCCTATATTGTCGTTTTACTGTCTTGATTATTTCCTATGCTGCATGGCAGAGAATAAAAGTTACTATAATTAGAGCTGAAAGGGGGATTTTAATAAGCAGATAGGAGAATTGAACATCTGATTTTGTATTAATATTTCTTAAGTGTCCAATGGGCAATTTGAGGGATATAAACTGTATGACAAAATCATTGAAATATACTGGCAGATTTATTATATTTTAATAATGCCTTGAGTTTTTAAAGAAAGGATCTTTCTGAAATCACTGCTGAAGTAATACCAAGGAGTCCCTTCCGGCCTTCAGGCAATAGGAAATTCTTACGTTAGTTAGATTGTTTCAATGTTGATAATAACATTGAAAGTTACAAATTTCATTTTAAGAAGTTGACAACACTGAAATAACGAAAGTAATCATAACTTTAGTCCACTTTCCGCAACAAAAAATAAAACACAAATTTTCAAACATTTAAAAAAAACCCTAGGTGCCTAAAATAGATGAAAAAAACATTCTGTTTTAAACAGGGATTCAGAGCTAACGTCAGCTAAGTTCCACCTCTGTTGCCTTTATTTTCCTCGTTTAGTGGCCCTTGAATCCCCTCTGGTATTCTGTATGGCATGTCAGATCCTGGTTTGAAATACCCTGTGAGAGATAATTAAGAAGAAAGCACTTTGGTTTATTTAATAAATTAGATCACATCTATGGGTTTCTTTAAAAAAAATTGTCTCAAAAGATGTTGAAAATGGCATTCAAGGCACTGTCCCATAAAGCATCTTAGAAAACCTGAATTCAAAGTAGATTCCTCAACTTAGTAAAAGACATCTATTTTGTTTTAATTTTATTTAAATCCAACTTAGTTAATATATAGCGTAATAATGGTTTCAGAAGTGTTATTTAGAACAAATCCCATATGTATTCCCAAAATAATATACCCTCAACCAAAATCTCAATTCCATTTTCATTTGCTTTTAATGAAATAATTTTGAAGTTTTTCTAAAAGCATAAAACTTCAATGAGCTAATAATATGAAAAAGAGAGGAAATAGGGACTTGTCAGATTATAGAGCATATAATAAAAATAGTAAAGGGAACATAACACCGATGTGGGAATTTTTAAACAGATTATTAAAATTTATAGATATAAATTGCATATACATAGCTATATATAATTATACATATATACAATATATGTATTCGTATATATAAAACCAATGGAGAAATAATTCAAAATTATATATCTGTGGGGAGAAAACAACCAAATTAAAAAAATTCAAAGGAAGAACTTCTGCCACATTAAAAAAAAATGTCCAGAGCCATTAAAGAAAAAAGATTTACGGTACCTGGGTGGCTTGTTCGGTTAAGTGTCTGACTCTTAATTGCCGCTCAGGTCTTGATCTACCAGTTCATGAGTTTGACTCCCATGTCATGTTCTGTGCCGATAGTGCAGAACCTGCTTGGGATTCTGTCTCGCTCTCTCTCTGCCTATTCCCCATCATGGTCACTCATTCTCTCTCTCTCAAAAATAAATAAACATTAAAACAAAATTGAGAGCACCCAACCCTAATATTTATATATCTATCATCAATTTATCAAATACAGTTGTGAATAATTAATTTCAAGTTGAGCAGTGACCTTGTGAAGACAAAGGCATGAATCCATGAAGAAATGATGGAAATATTACATGTTCAAGTCAAACAGCTGCTTATTTACAAAAAAAGGAATAAAAATGAAAATAAAACAAGCAAAACCAATGTGAGCAAAGATGAATGTGCTTAAACATATCTAGAGTCCCTTGTAACCCAACATTATTAAAAAGAAAATGTAAATATAGTATCACATCGACAGGTTAAAAACAAAATTGCATAATCATATCAACAGATCTACAGATCAACAAATCTAAAATCCAACACTCTTTAATGATAAAACTGCCAGTAAACTGGGAATAGAGGGGTACTTCCTCATCTTGATAAGGAACATCTGCTATAAACCCCTGACTGAATAGCATACTTAATGGTAAGAAACTTGAAGTTTTCCCATAGAGATCAGGAACAAGGCAGGATACTTTTTTCTCTTTTTCATAACATTGTAGTGGAAGTGATAGTTGATCTAATAAGGCTTGAAAAGGAAATGAATGGTATATACGTATAGGGCACCTGGCTGGCTCAGTTCTTTACGTGTCTGACTTCTGCTCAGGTCATGATCTCACAGTCTGAGTTCAAGTCACACGTCAGGCTCTGGGATGACAACGCAGTGCCTGCTGTGATTCTCTCTCTCCCCCTCTGTCTGTCCGTCCTCTCCTCTCTCCCTCTCTCTCTCTCTCAAAAATAAATAAACACTAAAAAAACGAAGGGAGAAATAAAACTGTCTTTGTTCACAAGTGGCATGATAATCTATGTAGAAAATCCAAAAGGGTTGATTGAGAAGAAATCTCCTGAAACTAAGCAACTGATAATAAGGGCAAAAGGGATAAATAGGCAGAGCACAGAGAATTTCTAGGGCGTACTCTGTGTGATACTATAATGATGGATAATATGTCATTATATCTTTGTTCTATCCCACAGAATGTATAAGCACATGGATAGACTTAGGGTGTCCATGATGTGCCCATGTTAATCGATAGAAATGAATGTACCTCCCACTGTGGTGGGGATGTTGATAATAAAGGAGGCTATGCATGTGTGTGTAATATATGGAGATCTTTGTACTTTGCTCTTATTTTGCTATGAACTTAAACTGTTCCAAAAAGTCTAAAAAAGTAAAGCAGCTCCTGCATGGCTCAATCAGTTAAGTGTCCTACTTGGGCTCAGGTCATGATCTCACGGTTTGTGGGTTTGTGGGTTCAAGCCCCACATCGGGCTCTGTGCTGACAGCTCGCAGCCTGGAGCCTGCTTCAGATTATGTGTCTCCCTCTCTCTACCCCTCCCTGGCTTGCTTGTACTCTCTTCCTCTCTCAAAAATAGACATTTAAAAAAAATTTTAAAAGAAGTATACTTTAGAAGAAAAAATAAATATCCAGGCAATGTGTCAGATATTCGTTCAAGACCAATAGGGATCAAAGAAACACAATTATTGTTTTCCTTTTGTACCTCTCTGTGCAATTAAAGTGATATTCATATAATTATGTATGGGCATTTATGATACATATACATTTACATATTTTTTTCTGGTTATAGGTGGGATTGCGTGTGTAAACTTCTATTCACTCTCAGAAGGCATACAAGTTAGTACAGCTTTTTTGTTTGGTTTGGTTTTTTTAAAGGTTCCATTTATATTTTTATTTTCATTCAAGTTTTTATTTAAATTCTAGTTAGTTAATATACCGTGCAATTATTGGTTTCAGGAGTAGGATTCAGTGATTCATCATGTGCATACAACATCCAGTGCTCATCATAACAAGTGCCGTCCTTAGTTCCCATCACCCATCTTGCCTATCCCCCATGCACCTCCCTCCATCAACCCTCAGACTGTTGTCTATCATCAAGAGTCTCTCATGGTTTGTTTCACTCTCTTTTCACCCTGTCCCATATGTTCCTCTGTTCTGTTTCTTAAATTCCACATAGGAATGAAATCATATGGTATTTGTCTTTCTCTGATTGGCTTACCTTGCTTAGCATAACACACTCTCACTCCTTCCATGTGATTGCACATGGCAAGATTTCCTTCTTTTTGATGGCTTAGTAATATTACAATACATGTATAGATATGGTATGTGTACACACACACACACACACCATATCTTCTTTATTGATTCGTTAGTGGACATTTGGGCTTGGCTATTGTAGATAATGCTGCTTTAAACATCAGGGTGTATGTACCCCTTCAAATATGTATTTTTGTATCCTTTGGGTAAATACCTAATGGTGTGATTGCTAGATCGTAGCATAGTTCTATTTTTAACTTGTTGAGGAACCTTTATACTGCTATCCAGAGTGGCTGCACCAGTTTGCCTTCCCACCAACAATGCAAGAGGATTCATCCTTCTTTGCATCCTTGCCAATACCTGTTGTTTCTTATGTTGTTAATTTTAGCCATTCTGATGGGTATGAGGTAGCATATCATCATAAATTTTATTTGTATTTCCCTGGTGATGAGGGACTTTGAGTATCTTTTCATGTGTCTGTTAACCATCTGGATGTCTTCTTTAGAAAATGTCTATTCATGTCTGCTGCCCATTGCTTCACTGGATTACTTGTTTTTTTGGGTATTGGGTTTGCTAAGTTCTTTATAGATTTTGGATACTAACCCTTTATCAGATATGTCATTTGCAAATATCTTCTCACATTCCATAGGCTACCCTTTTGGTTCTATTGAGTGTTACCTTCCCTGTGCAGAAGCTTTTTATTTTGATGAAAGTACAGCTTTTTTGGATGGTAGTTGGAGACTATGTGTCAATATCCTTGATGGGTTCCTGCCAATATACACAGCATCTCTACACTTTGAAATCTCTTAGAAAACTAATACAGCACAGAAAACAATTTATACTTGAGGATATTCATTGGAGCGTTGTCTACGAAAGCAAAATTTAAACAACCTGTATGTTCAACAATAATAACATGGTAGGATAACATATGACCTCTCTATATGTTTGAATATTTTATTACAAATTAGAAGCTTATTTAAAAACATAATGACATAGGGGAGAACTTGCAGTATTGTTTATGGAACATAGCAGAAGGCTTACATATACTGCATTAATTTTTTATTGCTGGTTTTAAATCACTATGAACTTAACAACTTCAAATATCACACATTTATTATTTCATCTTGGACCCAGTAAACTGGGTCCTCTTTCCTGAGTTTTCTAAGACCTCTGTCACCATGTTGGCTGGCCTACATTCCTCCCTGGGGCTCAGGGTCCCTTTTCAATCAAGGGTTAGTTTCAGAATTCAGTTTCTTGGAGTTCAAGGACTGATACCTTCCTTACTTGCTCATGGTCAGCCAGGGTCTGCACTGCACAACTAGCAGCCCCTGAAGCTCTTGGCTGTATGGTCCCCTCTGACAACATGGCGGCTTTTCAAAGCCAGAACAAGCATTTCCTGCTGCAGTCCGCAAAGATGGAGTGGTAGTTAATACAACATAATCATGATAGTGACTATCCATTACCTTTGCCATGTGACATAACACATTAAGGGAGTGAAGATCTTACCATCGTTACCATATTCTATTGGCTGGAAGCACATGGCAAGGAAAGGGGTTATACAGGGGCATGTCTTCTTGGGGTTCATCATAGAATTCCGCTTACCACATATAGTGTGCTGTTGATTTATGTAATATGATTGTTTATCGCTATATATGTATACAAGTAGGATTCTAGAAAATACTGAGTATGAGTGAGGGTTGAGAACATCAAATATTTTGTATTTCTTAAGATGATTTCTCAAACTCTGATTTATGACCAATAGTCCCATAACTGATACTTAGGAGTCAGTTCAACTGCTCATCATGTTAAATACACTAATACCTTATATTCTCTTCTTTACTGAAAGTCGTTTTGTTTTATAATGTCATTTCTCTTTATTTGTTCCACTTGTATATATTATTAAAATTATTAAAATATATTATCTATATAAAAATAAAATAATAATAAATTAATATATATACATATATGTATTTATGCATGTACATAGAAATAGCTTCATCTCACTTTTAAATCATTATGTGTGTTTTATTGGAGTATACTAATATCGCAATGCAAATGAAGTTATGCAGGACATTATAATCCAGTGCTTATAAATTGTGCTATCATTATCACCAAAGGAAATTGGTGAAATTCTAGTTTTGGCCTCACTTTTTTTTTAACCTAGTTTTAGGGGCACTATACATTGGAAGTGTTTTTTTTTTTCTGCCATAATTATTCTTATAATATCTTAAGCTGAAGGTACTTATTTAATGCTGAATTGACATTCCAGGGAAGCAGTTGGGTATTTGAGTGTGGAGTTAGCATGCAGGAGGTACATAAATCCATTCCTCTGAATGAGAGCATCTAGGTAGAGTGATTTCAGTGGAAAGATGAAGACTTAGGTGAGATTGGATTGTAGTGTCAGTGAGGCATGAGGAATTTGCTGGAAAGAGATGTGAGAGACAGAGGGGCTATATAGAAGGAGAAATCATTAAGAGGGTAGAGGGATAAATGACTGTAAACATATTTGAAAAGGGGAAAAATGAGATTCATGTCCAGAACAACAGGGGAATTTCTCTCTGATAGCTTTATTACCTCAGTAAATCATAAAATAAGCCATTAATCCATTTCTCCATACTTTTTAAAAAGCGACACTGTTAAGAATTGCCAATAATATCTCTCAGGATCTCAGAAAGGTTGAAAACTAAGTGATGTTTTCATGGGGCACCTGGGAGACTCAGCCAGTTAAGCATCCCACTTTGGCTCAGGTCATGATCTCACAGCTCCTGAATTTGAGCCCTGTGTCAGGCTCTGTGCTGACAGCTCAGAGCTTGGATCCTGCTTTGGGTTCTGTGTCTTCTTCTCTCTCTCTGCTCCTCCCCCGCTCATGCTCTCTGTCTCTCTGAAAAATAAATAAACATTAAAAAAATTTTTAAAAACTAAGTAATGTTTTCTTATACTAACAACATATTAAACAACTTTTAGGGATAATGCCTTTTGAGAAATATTTTTTTCCTCCTGACTCCCGTCCTGTGTCCTGGGCAATTGAAGTATTTTGAATACTTTTCTATTTTACTTCTTTGTGTATGCTAATAGATCTGCCTTCGAAAAGAAATAAAACTAAAACACAATTTGTTCCTAATCCCTAGACCTAAAACAGTTATTTGATTTGTGTTTCTGGAAAAAGTGTTACTTAGGCAATATGCTCTGCTTAAAATGTGCTTTACTGAAATGTCACTGGTCACACACTTATATCTAGGGATAGAAGTTGGCCACATACATAATTTGATAAGGTCAAACTTTGTTCACATTACCACCTTCATATCTCTAGACAGTTTGTTCAAATTCTCAGTTACCTCCTTTCTTTATGTTAACACCTTCAGAAACATCACTAAGTGGAAATACCCAATGGATGGAGTAACATATAGAGTTATTATCATTTGTTTGCCTTTTAGCCAATAGAACTTTATCCAATTAATTCTACCAAAGAATTCAAAGGAGGCGAAGTAGGGCAGGTCTAATCTGAGACAGAATGAACGTGGAAACCAGGAGAGGCCTTGACGAAGCAATTACTGCTTGGGGAATACAGGCTTTTAAGAAAGATGCCCAAGAATCTTGAACTTTAAGGACACTGAGTTTTAGGCAGACACAGAGTGTTGAAATGAAGCAGGAAGACAAAGAACGATTCATGAGTTTCTAAATATTTACCTTACTTTACAAGTTAAATATATCAGTATATGGTGTATAAAGCATTGTCTGACCTCAGCCTACTTCAACAGAACCTCCTGCTCTTCTCTCTTTTCCTCACTTTACCTAGACAGGTGTGCTTTTGTTCTGTTGCTCCGATGATCCAAACTCTCTACAGTCCATCCATTTGCACATGTTGGTATCTTTACCATTCTTCATTTGTATTACTGTTACTTATTCTTTAAGTCTCCATCAGGGTGTCTTCCAAAGAGAAATCATCCTGACCCGAATGTAAATTCATTCGCCCATGCTTCTCTTTCATTCCATTTTTTTTGTTTTTCTTTCAAAGTATTTTATTGATTTTAATTACCTGTTTATTTCACTAAGATTAGTCTTATTAATCACTGTCAGATGTCTTCACTTAATTCACTATTAAACACTCAGTGCTTAGCTGATTAAATTAGCATGTGACCTTTATTGTATGAATGAATGAATATATTTAGTAGAACACCTTAGGTTAGGAAAAAAAATAAGAAGAAATAGGGACATACACTCTATCCCTGTAGTGAAAAAGTTGAGGAAAAAGGTGAAGAAGGTGGTCTGACCCTGGCAAGATCAGATTTTTGTCCCGTAGCTATCATGATTATAAAAGTGACTAATCAGATCTAACTTGAAATTTGCAATGGATTATTTGCATTTCCATGTTGCCATGGTAATTATTTGATATTTTAAGTTCATCATAAAAATAGTGACATGTAATGCTAGGCATACAGAAATATATGCCCCCAAACATACAATTATAACTTCTGAGCCAATCTATGGATATTCTGACTCCCTATAAACAACAGCCCATGGCATGTACCTCTGTATTAAATGAGAAGAAAAGGACTTCTTTACAGTTAACTTGGTCTTGACTTCCTCTCAAAGAACAATTCCTTTGAATTTGCTTCTTGGTCGAAAAACACAAAGCGGACCAGAATAAAACAGTGACCATGGAAAATATATTTAGAATAAAGAAGGCAAGTTTCAAGAAGTTCGAAGTGATTCCTGTGCTAACCTTAAATAGTGTTTTCTGTCTGAAATTCTAAAATAGTTATTATGTATTGGATTTATAGAATTGAGCCTATATAAGGGGCGCCTGGGTGGCTTAGTCGGTTAAGCATCCAACTTCGGCTCAGGTCATAATCTCACTGTTCGTGGGTTCAAGCCCCATGTCGGGCTCTGTGCTGACAGCTAGCTCAGAGCCTGGAGCCTGTCTTCGGATTCTGTAATTCCCTCTGTCTCTGACCCTCTCCTGCTCACGCTGTCTCTCTCTGTCTCTAAAAACTAAATAAAAAATGTTTTTAAAAAATTTTAGAATTGAGCCTATATAGCCTATATAAAGCCTATATTGTCAGGCTTTATAATTATAGGCTGTTAAACATAGAGTAGAATTTTTTAAACACATATTTTTAATAGAGGTGGTTCATCTTTTTTACATAAAGAGCATAGGTAGACAATATAGGCATAAGGCAAAGTTTAATGTAGAATGCTTAAAATCAGGGCACCCATGACCTCCCACCCCCCAGCTTTCTTTATAGAATAATGAGCTGTGCTAAAGTCAGTGCCACCAAACTATGAAAAGTGTTCCAGCAGAGGGACAAGGTGTCATTGAGTATATTTACAGGAGAACTAGGAGGAGGCCATGTAACAATGAATGTTTTCTTTGATGGGAAAATAGCTTCATTTAAAAGGGGAACAACAGATCTGTGAAAGAGGAATTTGTATAAAACACATCTTTTATCACAGCTAGAGACTCTTGTTCTTTGTCAAGCTGGCTCAATTATACCAAAGGAAAAAAGCTGTAAGGACAATGTTAGTGCCATCCAGGAAGGAAAAGCATTGTGTCTTTCGGATGTTCATATGGAAAATAAAGGAAACACAATGAATTCTATTGAGACTCTTGAAGAATGACAAGAGAGTGAGGTAGTATCACTAAAATCTGTCTCTCATCACCTAACCAAAATGATTAAAAATACTGAAAGCAAACAAATAATTCCCAAGTAACAATACAACACCATTGTTAAAAAGTATACAACCTGAAGGGGCTCCTGGGTGGCTTCGTCGGTTGGGAGTCCGACTTCGGCTCAGGTCATGATCTCATGGTGCATGAATTAGAGCCCTGCATTGGGCTCTCTGTTGACAGCTCAGAGCCTACAGCCTGCTTCGGATTCTGTGTCTTCCTCTCTCTCTCTTTCTGCCCCTCCCCCTCTCATCCTTTGTCTCTGTCTCTCTAAACTAAATAAACATTAAATTAAAAAAAAAAAGTATACAGTCTTAAAAAGCAAACGTCTAGGAGAGGTGGTAACAGATGATTCTATCCTGCATTGGCAAAAGAGTACAGGGATCGAGGTTGGGGAGAGAAGAAAGTGAGGAGAAGTGAAACCTTGCTGAATTCATCAGGTGATGGAGAAGCAGCCTGGATTTTGGGCCAGTATGCAACTTCCACTTGTATGATAAGCCCTAATGCTATGTACTATTGAAAGGAAGTGTTACGCTCAGCTCCTAAAGAATGATCTGGATGAACATGCTATAAAAGCCTTAGCTGGGGAAACATCAAGGAGAATTTCCCCAGATGATAACAGAACACATAGAAATGAATGGAATTGCCCATATTGAGTGTATATGAGTGTGCACATGCATGTTTCTAGGAAATATAATTAGAAAAAACATCTTCCCCAACCTAAAAAACCCTCCACAAAGATAGTAGAGATAGAAAACATTAGTATTTTTGAATAAACATTAAACCACAGTGTAAGGCATGTTGACGGGCTTTTAGCTACCTGACTGCAAAGGCGTGAATCCCACCTCATCATGCAGCCATGCAGAGATGTTCCACTAAGTACATCTCTTCAAGATGGGGCTTCTGGTCCTCAAGACTTGACCGCCTCATTTGTCACACGTAGATTATTCTGATTTTACAAGTATTTGGATGACCACCTGTGTTCACTTACTGGCTTTCTCCAGAGAGAAACTTCTCCTGTCTTGATGACAGGAGACAATTTTGGTATTTAGAGCAATGGTTAGGCTCCTATCTCCTCACAGAAACTGGACAGTAGGCTTCCTGTCCCTTGATGTTTCCATTTCAGAGAAATGGCTTCTAGGTCCTTGAGAAAAACGTTTCTTTTTACAACTGACAAATGGCCTATCTAATTTTCTGCAGTCAAAAAAAGAAAATATGTGAAATTACAAGTTTTCCAAAACACTTTAAGTAAAAGGAGGTGGGAGAAGATTTTTTCCCCCTTATTTTAAACAGAGAGATTAAGTTTTATATTTTTAACTGTATTTTTCCAGCAGAATGTATGTGTATGAACACAAGGTAAGATTTCAGCCTGGAAGAGAACATAATCTATCAGAAACTTCATAAAATACTTAAAAAATAACATATGCCAAGATACAGATATGGGTAAATTTATTTAAGAGATTGTGTTTTCACGTTCCGGTAACTAATATATTCAAAGTAAATTTAATCAATAAAGCTGTGCAAAAACGTATTAATTGTAGTTATGGGAAAAAATGAAGTATTTACATCTAAGTGCATTTACCTGTGGGAAATGGGGAGAATGGATACAACTAATGTTTGATTCTATACCTTTATTATTGTTTGTAGTTTAAAAAGAAACCAGATGTGGGGCACTTGGCTGGCTCAGTTAGTAGAGCATGGGACTCCTGATTTCTGGGTTGTGAGTTCAAGCCTCATGTTATGTGTGGGACTTGAAAAGATTACATAAAATAAAATCTTAAAAAAAAAAAGAAAGAAACCAAATATATTACTATCTAAGTAGAAGGTAAAGTAATAATTAAAAAGTGGCATTAGAGTGGCGCCTGGGTGGCTCAGTTGTTTAAGCATCCAACTTTAGGTCAGGTCATGATCTCTTGGTTCATGAGTTCGAGCCCCACATTAGGCTCTGTGCTGACAGCTCAGAGCCTGAAACCTGCTTTGGATTCTGTGTCTCTCTCGTACCCACCCCTGCTTGCATTCTCTCTGTCTGTGTCTGTCTCTTTTTTCTCTTTTCTCTCTAAAAAATAAACTTTAAATTTTTTTTTAAAAAGTGACAGTAGAAAAAATGTAACTTTAGAAGTACTGACCATCATAATGGACATGATTTGTACTTTATCAGCGATGACCCTCCGTCTCAGAGTTTGTGGCCCTATAAAAGAGATCCTTGCTACACTCTCGAACTCTTTGATGTGAGGTTTATAGTTTGTGTATAACTCACACCCTTTTATATCTCCTAAATCACATGCTCTAAGTGTTGAATTTTTAATTCTATAGGATTAAAATGGTCTCAGTTATCTGTGCAATAAAGGCAATTGCTTTATAAGAAATTTTCTATTAATATGCATGGTAGTTGTGAGTATAACAAACAAAAAATCCAAAACAATGCCTGGAAAGTCCAGCAAAATTAGAAAGCATTGCCAAGTAAGAACTGATGGTACAAATAACATACATATTTTTAACAGCATACTGTAGTTTATGTTGTTATTTCAAATTTTTCTATTGAATTGTGTACTTAAAAATTAGGTTTTATATATCTATATATTTTTTTAGATTCTGCTTTTTCATTGAACAATTATGAGTATTTTCTCAGTAAAATTTCATAGAAATTATTAATAGCTGACATTTCATTTTTCTAGAGGTGCTGTCATTTTAAAAACCTTCTTGGGGATTTTGTTGAAATATACCTGACATGCGGTATCCTGTTAGTTTCAGGTGCCCATGATAGTAATTCCATATTTTTATGCATTAGGATGTATAATTACCATTTGTTACCATAGAGTTCCTACAATGTTATTCCCTGTATTCCCTGTCCTGTACGTTATATCCCCATAACTTATTTTACAACTGGAAGTTTATCACTCATTTTTTATATATAATTTTTTAATGTTTTATTTATTTATTTTTTGAGAGAGAGACAGCGTGAGCAAGGGAGGGTCAGAGAGAAAGGGAGACACAGAATCAGAAGCAGGCTCCAGGCTCTAAGCTAGCTGTCAGCACAGAGCCCGATGTGGGGCTCGAACCCACGAACCGTGAGATCATGACCTGAGCCAAAGTCGGATGCTTAACCGACTGAGCCACCCAGGGGCCCCAAAGGAAGTTTATCACTCTTAATCCCCCTCATGTATATCCCCCCCATGCTTACCCTCTGCTTTCTAGCAACCACTAGTTTCTTTTCTATAGTTATGCCTATGTTGTTTTTTGTTCATTTGATATTAAATTCTACATGTAGGTGCAAGCATATGGTATTTATTCTTGCTCTGACTTACTTCATTAGTATAATACTTTGTAGGCCCATCCACTGTGTTGGAAATGGCAAGATTTTACTCTTTTTTTAATTGCTGAGTAATAGTCCTGTGTGTGTGTGTGTGTGTGTGTGTGAGAGAGAGAGAGAGAGAGAGAGAGAGAGAGAGAGAGATGTTTTGTTTTGTTTTTCCATTAATCTGTCAGCTGACATTTAGGTTGCTTACATATCTTGACTATTATAAATAATGTTGAAATAAATGTAGGGGTACATATGTTTCTTTGAACTGGTTTTCATTTTCTTCAGATAAATGCCCAGAAGTAGAATTGCTGGTTCCCGTGGTACCTGTCTTTAGTTTAGTTTTTTTGAGAAACCACTGTTTTACATAGTGGTTCTGCCAATTTACATTCCCATAAACAGTACACAAGGGTTCCCTTTACTCGATATCCTTACCACCACTTGTTTTGTTTTCTGGTTTTGTTTTGTTTTGTCTTTTTCATGATAGCCAATCTGACTTCTGGGAGGTGATCTCTCACTGTGGTTTGAATTGATTGCATTTCCATGATGACTAGTGATTTTGAGCTGCTTCTCATGTACCTGTTGGCTGTCTCTGTGTCCTCTTTAGAAAAGTACCTATTCAGGTCTTCTGCCTATTTTAATCCTTTTAAAAATACTAACTTGCATAACTTCTTTATGTATTTTAGCTATTAATCCTTTATCGGGTATATTATTGGCAAATATCATCTCTCCTTAGTAGTTTGCCTTTTTATTTTTCTGCTAACATTTTTATCGTTCCCTTTGTGAATGTAATATATCATGTTGGGTTTACTGATGTTAACCCATCCTTTAGACTCAGGAATAAAACCCACTTGGTCATGTTATGTGATCCTTTCAATGTGTTTTTTTTTTTTAATTTGTAAATTTAAATTCCAGTTAGTTAATATATAGTGCAATAGTAGTTTCAGGTGTACCGTGTAGTGATTCAACACTTCTATACGACACTTGGTGCTCATCACAAGTGCACTCCTTTTGCTAATATTTTGTTGAGGATTTTATGTCCAAATTTAGGAATATTGGCCTTTAATTTCTCTCTCTCTCTTTTTTTTTTTTTTTTTTTTTGGTGGTGTCTCTGTCTCTCCGGTTTTGGTACCAAGGTAATTCTGGCCATTTTGGAAGGATTTTGGAAGCATGCTTTACTCTTCAATTTTTAAAAATAATTTGAGAAACGTAAGTAGTAAGTCTTTAGATACTGGGTAGAATTTACCTGTAAAGAAGCTTACTGGTCCTGGACTTCTGTTTTGGAGGAGTTTTAAACTTACTGAATCAGTTTCTTTACTTGTAATCAGTCTGTTTAGATTTTGTATTTCTTCCTGATTCAGTCTTGGAAGGTTGTACATTTGTAGAAAGTCCTCCATTTCCTCTAGGTTTTACACTCTGTTGGTGTACAATTATGTATAGTTATCTCTTACAATCCTTTGTATTTCTGTGATATAAGTTGCTACTTTCATTTCTCATTGATTTGAGTCCTTTTCTGAACGTTTAGAGATTTATCAATTTATTTTATCAAACAACGATGTTTCAGTTCATTGATCTTTTCTCTTGTGTTTTTAGTGTCTCTTCCATATTTCTGCTTTGATCTTTATTATGTACTTTATTATGTACTTTATTCTTTGTCTAGTTCATTTAGATGTAAGGATAGATTCTTTTTCTAAATTTTTTAGTGTTTATTTTTGAAGGAGAGAGAGAGAAACAGAGCATGAGTGGGGGAGGGGAAGAGAGAGAGAGAGAGAGAGAGAATGAGAATATATCTAAGGCAGGCTCCAGGCTCTGAGCTGTCAGCACACAGCCTGATGCGGGGCTCAAACCCATGAACTGTGAGATCATGACCTGAGTCAAAGTCAGACACTTAACCGACTGAGTCACCCAGGCACTCCAAGGGTAGATGCTTTTTTTGAGGTTTTTCCTATTTCTCGAGGTAGACCTGTGTCACTCTGAGTTTTCTCTTAGAACTGCTTTTGCTACATCCCATAAGTTTTGCAAAGTTGTGTTTTCATATTGGTATCAAAGTAGTTCCTCTTTGGTTTCTTCATTGACACACTGGTTGTTCAGTAATACATTGTTCAGCCTCCCTGTGTTTGTGGGATTTTTCCCCCATTTTTCTTGTAATTGATTTCTCATTTCCTACCATTGTGGTAAGAACAGATGCCTGATATGATTTCAGTCTTTTTGAGTTTGTTGAGATTTGTTTTGTGGGCTAACATGTCCTAGAGAACATTCTATGTGCACTTAAAAAGGCATGAATTCTGCAGTTTGGGGGTGAAGTGTTCTGTATGTATCCAGTAGATCCATCTGGTCTAATGGTTTAAAGCCACTACTTCCTTACTCACTTTCTGTCTGGATGTCCCGTCTCCTGATATCAGTGGGGTTGTAAAGACCCCTACTATTATTATATTACTGTCATGTTCTCCCATTATGTCTGTTAATAATTATTTTGTATATTTAGGTGTTCCAATGTTGAGTCTGTAAGTATTTACAAATGTTGTATCCTTTCTTCAACTGACTCCTTTATCATTATGTGACACTTTGCTTTGTCTTTGTCTGATATATGTACTGCTGTTCCAGCTTTCTTTTTATTTCCATTTGCACGGACTATATTTTTTTCTATCCCTTCACTTGCAGCCCATGTATGTCGGTAGATCTGATGTGAGTCTCCTGTTCATTAAGCCACCCTGTATTTTTTTTTTAGTTTAAATTTATTTATTTTGAGGGAGAGAGAGTACAAGTGAGGGAAATACAGAGAGAGTGGGGGAGAAAGAGAGAATCCCAAGCAGGGTCCGCACTGTCAGCACTGTCAGGTCCTAGAGACCATTGCAGGGCTGGAACTCATGAACTGTGAGATCATGACCTGAGCTGAAGCTGGATGCTTCTGAGCCACCCAGGCGCCCCAACCCTGTATTGGAGCATTTAGTTCATTTACATGTAAAGGAATTATTGATAGGTATATACTTAGGAACATTTTGTTAATTATTTTCTCTGTTTCTTTCTTCTTGGACTCTGCTTATAATCTGATGGTTTTCTTTAGCATCTTGTTTGGGTTCCTTTCTCTTAATTTTCTGCAGGTTTTTGGTATGTGATTACCATAAAGTTTATACATATATATACATATAGCCATCTATTTTAATCACTTAAGCTCAAAAGAATTCTAAAAACAGTATCTTTTTACTCCTCCTAATATTTTCTGCTTTTGACATCATATTTTATATCTTTTTATTTTGTATATCCCTTAACTATGGGTAGTTGATATGACAGTTTTTGTCTTATACTTTTATAATAGCTTTTTAAGTGGCTTTTCCATTGCCTTTACTCTATATGTGCCCTTACCCATAAGCTTTTTTCTTTTCTTTCATATATTTTCTCATAAATAGTTAAGAGCTTTTAGTTTCCACTTAAAGAAACTTTCACATTTATCATATGGCCAATTTAGGAGTGATGAATCCTAAGATTTTCATTTGCCTGGGAAACTATCATGCTTCATTCTAAATGATAACCTTGTTAGGTAGAGTATTCTTGCTTGTAAGTTTGTGCCTTTCAGCACATGAAATATATCCTGCCACTTCCTTCTGGCCTTCAGGGTTTCTGCTTAAAAATAAGCTAATAGTTGTACAAGATTTCCTTTCTTGGTGACTATTTGTTTTTCTCTTGCCACTGTTATGATTCTCCCTTTAATTGTTAATTTTGCCATTTGAATTGTAACATTTCTTGGTGTGGATACCTTTGGGTTTATATTGTTTGGGACTTGCTCTGCTTCCTGGACCTGCATGTTTGCTTCTTTCCCTGGAGAAGTTTTCAGTCATGATGTTTTCAAAGAAGTTTCTGCCCCTTTCTCTCCCTCTTCTCCTTCTAGAACTCTGATATGTAAAAGTTAGCATATTTGATGTTTTCTGAGAGGTCTCCTAAACCTATTTTATTTTTGTATTCTTAGTGTTTTCCCCTGATTTGGTAATTTCCACCACTCTGTCTTCCAGATTCTCTCCATCATATTTTTTTATTTCATTTATTGTATTCTTCAGCTCTCTTGCTTCTTTATTTTCTATGTCTTTCCTGAAGTTCTTTCTGAGTTCATCATTTTCCCCTCAAGTCTGGTGAACATCGTGATGACTGTTACTTTGAACTCTTTATCAAGTAAATTACTTATCTCCATTTCATTAGATATTTTTTTCTGTGGTTTTATCTTGTTCTTTCATTTGGAACATATTCCTATCTTGCCGTTTTGTTTGACTTTCTGTGTTTGTATCTGTGAATTAGAAGGAACAGCTACCTATCACAGTCTTGAAGGAATGACCTTCTGTCACAGTGTCTACTGGGTAGAGCATGTGTCCTTAGTGGCATTGGCAGACTGACTGGACCCGGAGTAGGCACAGGCTGGGGGAATTCTGTGTCTACCTGGGCAACACACCTGGAACTAGCATGGGCACGAGGGGGTGGTGTCCCGGGACACACCATGCAGGGGTGGACCCAGCAGGAAGGCTGGACGTGAGTGGCTGCAACCAGGGCTGTCCCTAGATATGCCTGCCATGGTTGGCTTGGCAGGACAGCTGGGATATATAAATGCTTCAAATTGATTACATTGTAAATAATCGAGAGACAACGACTTGTATGATTATAGATCTATCTAGTATTCCTACTTAGTTTCTCATGTTAAGGAAGTGAAATAATTTCTTACAATTTTAAAAATATTTTGAGTTTTCCTAGACAGAATGGCAGAATATCCTTCAGAAACTTTGGAAAACTTAATAAGTATTTATATAAATTAATAAGAATAAAAGTGGATTTTTATATACCTCTGTCTGGAGTTGGTATAGTGGTCTGAAAGGCATTCATTACCTGCTTATACATGACCTTTTTCCATTGTCGCGATTAGCCTCTTTTTACAATTTAGACAATGCTGTTAAATTTCATTCACCTTCTTCACACTTTGAGGGAGAAGTGAGGTTGTCAAAATATCATGGAAAAAAATGTGGGGGAGGGTCATTGCTGGTGAAAAGCTGTTACTTATTTAAGTTTGTATAGTGTCAGCAGTTCTCCTTCCGAGGGCTCTGTGACAGTGACACTGAGGAAATGAAGTGCTGTTGGAGAACCGGCTTTCAAAGGAGGCTTGGTCATTGGTGTGATGGCAATTCAGTGCCACTATCATGTAGTGAACAGTTTTTTTCTTTGTTTAAATTGTACTTTTCACCATAGCATTTCATTTGTATTGGTATGGAAGGCCCATGAAGATGCCTTGGTCCTTGTCATTTACAAGTTTTATGAACTTGGACAAGCCTCTTAAAAAAAAAATAAAGAAAAGCCTTGGGGCTCCTGGGTGGCTCAGTAGGTTAAGCATCCAGCTTTTGACCCACTCAGGTCATGATCTCACAGTCTGTGAGTTCGAGCCCTGCACTGGGCTCTGTGCACTATGTGGAGCCTAATTGAGATTCTCTCTCTCCCTCTCTCTTTGCCCCTCCCCAACTTGTGCTCCATATCTAAATAAATAAAATACATAAATACATAAGTAAATAACTAGCTAGCTAGCTTAAGGCGCCTCAATGGCTCAGTTGGTTAAACCTCTAACTTCAGCTCAGGCCATGATCTCGGGTTCATGGGTTTGAGCTCTGTGTCAGGCTCTGTGGTGACAGCTTCAGAGCCTGGAGCCTGCTTCAGATTCTGTGTCTCCCTCTCTCTCTCTGCCCTTCCCCTGATTGTGCTTCTCTCTCTCTCTCAAAAATAAACATAAAAAAATCCTTTCTCTCAGTTTCCTTTTTCTTATATAACACTTGATCACATACTGAGAAAATCAGGTAAAATAGTTGCAAGAACAGAAAAGGTGTGAGGGAAGAAAGGACAGAAAGAGGAAAGAGAATAAGAAATAGGAAGAAGAGCAGAGATGGAAAGAGAGAGAAACAGAGATTGACAGGAAAATTAAGAATATTGAGGCAAAATCTCTTTATTTCTTCATGGTTATTGTCTGCATATCCAGTGGCAGTCCCACTGTCCAGTCCTGTCTGACTGGGGAGGCACCAAAGGAAGACAGCCAACAGAACAAAAGAGTAGCCTCTGTTTATTCTTGGAGAGCATAGAGGAAACCATAGATATATTGCCATCTATTAAGAATTTTTCTGTTTCTGTTTATACTTACAAGTATATATAATTAAATTTCACTGTTAAAAACATAAACTGTACCACATAACAGAATGGTAAAAGTTAGGAAACAATTTTAAATGATTAAGTACATACTGGATTACTCATCAGTCATTCATTTTCTCTCACTGGCTTCATTTGTTATACTTGAGTTGGGTCATGCCATAAAGATTTCAGTTGTTTGTGATAATATAGAATGGGTTGGGGCACATGAGTGGCTCAGTCGTTAAGCATCCAACTATGGCTCAGGTCATGATCTCACAGCTCATGAGTTGGAGTCCAACGTTGGGCTCTGTGCTGACAGCTCAGAGCCTGGAGCCTGCTTCCTATCCTGTGTCTCCCTCTCTCTCAGCTCCTCCCCTGCTCTCATTCTGTCTCTCTCTCTCTCTCTGTCTCTGTCTCTCTCTGTCTCTGTCACTCTCTCAAAAATAAATAAACATTAAAAAATTTAAAAATGTAGAATGGGTTAACATTGTTAAATTATTTTCTATTTTCTGTAAAGGTAATCGAATCTATACCTCCTAGCTTTAAGTTTTATCTTTCTTTTTCTCTCTGGACTTCACACATGGACTTATGCCAGTTTGATTGATGCTTACTCTGTGAAGTAAAGTAGCTCTCCTACAAAATCACATTTACCTTTTAGGACAATAGGTTTTCAGTTGAAAGCTATAGAAACAGTTTATAAAGCCGTTTCCCATGGTCAACAGAGTCATTTTTTTCACATCTTAAATGGCCTCCGGGGCCCTAAAATTATTTAATCTTTGAGAGAAATTAACTAGAAAATTTAGACAAATAACCAGTTTGTCTTCTATTGCATGGAATTTTTTGAATGAGTTAATTGGTCAGTCATTTGTTATATCTGATTTAGTATGACCAATCTAGCAATGCTTTATAATCAGGGAATAGGAAAGGAATTCAAATACATGGGTCACCTAATATTGTTTTACCAGTCTGAGAAATCTATCATGTGTTCTCAGCTGCAGCTGTTCTCAGCTGTTTCCATCCAACTTGGACATTTTGAGAAATGTACCAGTGATACAACTACTGGGTGCTATGATTTCTTGAGCTGAGACACTTCACTGAAATCAGGGGTCCCTAAACAGGCTTTTGGACCCGTGTGAAAACTGACTTGAGCTACTTAGTAAAATCAAAATCAGGGCTATTATAACTCATATACCCTGGGAGGTAGAGAATTTAATTTGGCTTATCGTGTGACAGATTTAAGTTACCAAATAACTTACTCATAATCTGGATTCAAAAAAAAAAACTCCCTCTCAGAATTCATCTGTGTAGAGAGAGCTGCTTACAGATGGCTAGGGATAATGATCCTCAGCCAGTTAAAATAAAATCCTTAGGGGTCAGGGCTCAAGAGGGTGGGCTTCTTAGATTTTTTTTTAATCTCATGACCCTCCCAGCCATACCTTTAGTAGAGGTAGGGAGCTGGGTTGGATACCAGGATGGGCATACTATCTCAAAGACATAGAACTTGGAAGAGGGGATTTCCAGAGTAAAAAGATGTTAGTTTTCTTAGATGATATGGGAAGATTTGCTGGGAAAGCCAAAGAGTAAATACTCTTTTGAGCAGCTCTGCTATTTGGCACTACATCTAAAAGTTTGTTGTGTGACATCTTCACTTAATAACACTTCTGCTTAAAGCCAAAAAAAAAA
>CM053572.1:13242079-13274825 GCA_028646485.1 Cryptoprocta ferox
GATGTTTTCTACTTAAAACTGCAGTGACTGAACAGTTGCCATTGTGCTAATGAAACTGAAAGAAAGCAATTAAAAATCCTAATGTCTGAAAAATGACACCCATTAAGCCTTCATTATCCTGCTATTAACTAAGGGAGTCTATCATGTCACCCAGTAGATGTCTGAGATGATCAGTTTGGAAAAGATAAAAGTGCCTTACTTACATATATTTATTTTTTTATATTTACCACAGATTTTTTTAAATAAAACTCATCAGCCACAAATTGTATATAATTTTGTTACAGATCTCTAAATACATTTTGTATAAAGAAATTATACATGTAAACTTTCAAATTAGCTTTACCTTGATAGCAATATGGATAGTTGTATCTACCAGTTGTACCTTTCTTTTATGCTTAATGTTGATATGATCACTGCTCCACCTTTTACCTGGCTTCACTGAATATTCAACTGGAATTAAAGAATATGGACCCTGTTCAATAGGACCATATTAAACATCAGTACGTATCTCCCAAACAAAATAAGCATACCTAATAGCAACACCTTTGGAAAACATGTGCCGTTCAGTGAGAATAATACCTTTGGAGCCACACTGTGCCAGATTTTGAACTTCAAAAATGTTGGGAAGTCAAAAAAGTGTAGTTGATTTTTTAGGACATTGAAACATATTTTTTTTAATTTTTAAATGTTTTATTTATTTTTGAGAGAGAGAGAGAGACAGCATAAGCAGGGGAGGGTCAGAGAGAGAGGGAGACACAGAATCTGAAGACAGGCTCCAGGCTCTGAGCTATCTGTCAGCACAGGCTCGAACCCATGAACTGTGAGATGATGAGCTGAGCCAAAGCTGGACGCTTAACTGACTGAGCCACCCAGCCACCCCTTTTGAAACATATACTGAAACACAGACTCTAGGTTTATAAAAGTAGATATAAGGACAATTGAAAGCCAAAATTGGAAAATGTTCCTTCATTTACCTCTACTTTAAAGGAGGAGCACATTCATAGGTCAGCTATTCAATTTAGAATTCTACTTTCTTGTTGAGGCATATTATTATACCTTTTTTGTCTAGATCCTTGGGTCTGACCTCTTCTTGGAGATTTCTACTTTCTTGGTCATCTTTCCTAAATTCTGTCTTGTCCTGGATTAGCTTATTTCCCCTCTGACTTTAACTCTTCTCTTTGGTTGTCATTATGGTCCGCAAACATGTAAAAAAAATTTTTTTTTTGAAAAGAAGAGGTCTTCTTCCCTTCCCCTATGTTCATCTGTTGTGTTTCTCAAATTCCACACATGAGTGAAATCATATCACATCTTTCTTTCTGTGGTAGACTTATTTCACTTAGCATAATATCCTCTAGTTCCATCCTTGTTATTGCAAATGGCAAGACTCCATTCTTTTTCATTGCTGAGTAGTATTCCATTGTGTATATATACATCACATCTTCTTTACCCATTTATTTAAGAAACTATTCAATACAGATAACAAACTGAGGGTTGCTGGAGTGGAGGTGGGTGGGCAGATGGGTCAAATGGGTGATGGGCATTAAGGAGGGCACTTTTTGGGATGAGTACTAAGTGTCATATATAAAAGATGAATCACTGGGTTCTACTCCTGAAGCCAACACTATGCTGTATATTAACTAACTCAAATTTAAATTTTTTAAAAAAAGAAGATGCCTTGTCACTGGTAGAGCATTTATTTAACCTTGATACTTTCATATTTTGGACTCATAGAACTATAATTCAATTTCTATTATCTGCCTTGAGGCAGTGAAATGTAGAAATTCAGGTGATTAGCTTTGGAGTCTCACACATTGGGGTATTTGCCAATACTGAGTAAATTAAGTTTCTGATACCTACTTTCTTCATGTGTAAATAAATGCAGTATTTATACAAGTTCAGCATCATAGGTAAACACTCAACAATTGCTTCACATTAATAGGTATAGTAGTAGTTTGCTTCTGAAGATCAGGGATGTCTAAATTTCAGAGGCACTAATAGGAAATGCATGCTATGATAATCTTCAGCCCTATTGCTTAATGTTCTCAGATTAAGATTCTTTGTTAAGCAAAACCATTATCCAGGATGCCAAAGAATAATCGAAAAAGTGTGCCCTATCCCAATTTATTTTGGCATAATCTCAAATATGTATAAGACATTAAATAAATATCCTTTCCATTTCTTTAACTTCTTATCATTTATTTAATAGAACTAAATTTCTCTGGGGCACCCGGGTGGCTCAGTTTGTTGAGCGTCCGACTTCGGCTCAGGTTATGATCTCATGGTTCAAGCCCCACATCGGGCTCTGTGCTGGCAGCTTGGAGCCTCGAGTCTGGTTCAGATTCTGTGTCTCCCTCTTTCTCTCTCTGTCCCTCCCCTGCTCATGATCTGTCTCCCTGTCTCAAAAATAAATAAACATTTAAAAATTACAAAAAAAGAACTCCATTGATCATCAGAGCCTACACTACCAAGGAACCTAGTGTAATTGCTGTCTAGAACAAGAACACATAGCATCTAACACCATACTCCTGTTAAATACAAACTATAGAAAGACCCAAATAACCCAAGGTTATAACGAAATTATTCCATATTCTATTTTACTGCATTTCCACAGGAAAATCTTTTGGTCTTCCTGGACCAGCTTTCTCCTCTACTTCACCCATCCAGGCAAACTCAAGCCTGAGCTAGAGATGCACAGTATGTTGAGTCTTGTAATATCTGGGTATTTTTTACCGAGGCTTTGTGGTTGTGATCACATTAGTTTCCATGTGGTGGGTCTTCTGACTTGCTCTTGGTTAAAGACATTTGCCTTAGTCCACAGTAAGTCCACAAATTATCCAAACATGATACTGTGCAACAAGAATAGAAAATATATATAACCTACCTCTGTGGAGTAACTAGATGATACAGACAGTAAACTATAAACCATAGTTTAAGGGGCAAAATGAATATCTGAGATAAGCAGAATCCAGGTTATTACTTGCAGAGGGTCTATAAGTCTGATGACAGATGCACAAAAAAATAGGGAACATCAAGACCTTAGTAGAAGAAGTCAAACAACTTGAGCACAGGTTTACTTCCTGAAGGAAGTAGTTCCATTCAGCACCCAAACTCTTGTCCCCATCTGTGTGAAGGTACAGTTCAGAGCCATCACAGTAGACAAATTGAAAGGAAAGTGTTTGGCACAGTGGGTTTTCTTGGGGTGGGGGATGCAGCAGCTATTAAAGGAATGGACTAAAATAGCTAAGACTAAGAACTGTTTTAAAATAGAGTAGAGGGGCACCTGGGTGGTTCAGTTGAATAGTGTCTTACTCTTGATTTTGGCTCAGGTCCTGATTCCACAATCTTGGGGTCAAGCCCTGTGTCAGGCTCTGTGCTAAGCATGCAGACCTTTTGAGATTCTCTGTCTCTCTCCCTCTGCCCCTTTACTTAGCTCATGTGCTCTCTCTCTCTCTCTCATTAAAATGAAACAAAACAAAATAAAATAATAGAGAAAACCACCACCACCAACTTCATTTATCTCTTGGAACTTTTAGTTGCTGTAGGAACTCATAGGGAACAGAAACAATAATAGGGAACAGAAACAACAATCACTGAGATGTTGATATTTGTGGACATAAACTTTAAAACAGTTACTTTAGCCACTGTGACCAGTGTGAGGTCATATCTCAGTGGCTTTGATTTGTATTTCCCTGATGATGAGTGACATTGAGCATGTCTTCATGTATTTATTGGCCATCTGTGTGTCTTCTCAGAGAAATACCTGTTCATGCCTTCTGTCAATTTTTTATTGGATTCTGTTTTTTGGTGTTGAGTTTTATAAGTTCTGTATGTATTTTCGAAACTTTTCTATCAGATGTATCATTTGCAAGTATCTTCTCCCTTTCCATAGGTTGCCTTTTAATTTTTTTGAGTGTTTGCTTCCCTGCGCAGAATCTTTTTATTTTGATTTAGTCCCTATAGTTTATTTTTGCTTTCATTTCCTTTGCTTCCAGAAGCGTATCTAGAAAGAAGTTGCTATGGCAGCATATTGACATATTCATAGTTTTTTTTTCCCATCATCTCAATAGAGTTATGGGCAGAGTTGATAGTGAATGTGTTGTAATTGTACACCAAGAATACCACTAAAGGCAAAAGGGGTTGCCCAATTTATCCTTATAACTGAAGACTTCTAAAGCAATAGTAGGCTGGCGTGACTCATTCACACAGTAGTCAGAACCACCTCTGAGATAGTGTGCATCACCTTTAAACACTATCTGGTGAATTTGAGTAGAAATTGTAAGTTCTGCCTGCTGTACAAGGAGTGAAACTGAGTTCGCACTGAGAACAGTCACTGTTACTTTCTAAGTCAAAGATAAATCTCATCATCACCAAGGGAGGGAGAACCGAACAGGACATGACTCCTGATGTGAAGAAATCTGAAAGGTACAGCATCATCTCTTCAGTTATCTTGCCCAAATCATTTTGACCTGAATCTATTTGCATCCATAGGTAAAACATCCATTTTGCCAGCACTAAAAGGTGGTTGGATTGTCAAATGCCACTGTAGCAATCCTATCACTGCAGAAGGTAGGAAATGTGTCGAACAAAGCATCTATCCCCAGGTCAAAGGGAAGACACATCTCGATTAAAAAGGCCACTGAAAGGTTAGGTTATTGGATAATTATCACTTCAAGCATTATGAAGTAAATGATATTGGAGGAAATAGAGAAAATATGATTATGCACCAGACATTAGATATAGTTAGAAGATAATTGCTCCTTTTGTTAGGAGCTAATCATGTCAGTTATGTAAAGGAGTTCTTAGATTTTAGAGATTGACAGGGAAGTATTCATTGTTGAAAAGTAATGACGCCTGCAGTTTATTTTAAAATACTCTTGAAAACATAGTTGAAGAGAATAGTTTTAATTCTTCAAGGTAATATACATACAAGTTTGCATTTTATTCTGCATATTGCATTTGTTTTGAATTTTTTTAATGTTTGTTTATTTTTGAGAGAGACAGAGCATGAGTGGGACAGGGGCAGAGAGAGAAGGAGACACAAAGTCCCAAGCAGGTTCCAGGCTCTGAGCTGTTGGCACAGAACCCAATGTGGGGCTCAAACCCCTGAACTGTGAGATCATAACTGAGCTGAAGTTGGTTGGTTCACCTACTGACCCACCCCAGGCCACCCTGCATATTCTATTTGTTTTAAAAGGTTTTTTAATTAAAAGGAAAACAAAAAGATTGATTGGAGTTTTATTGTCTTGTGCTTTTCTTTTCACCCTTCCAGATAAACCCTGAATGGAAGGAATCTGAACTCCTTCCTTAAAGACAATTTTTAGAACTCAAATATGTAGATGACTCCTATAAGAAAAAAAAATACATTTAAATTCAAACTGACTTTTACTGTTTGAAGACAGGGACATGTCTTTAATAAATGAAAAAATATAGGTTATTGGGGCACCTGGGTGGCTCAGTCTGTTAAGCATCCACCTCTTGGTTTCAGCTCAGGTCATAATCTCACAGTTCATGAGTCTGAGTCCTGCATCGGGCTCTGCACTGACAGCACAGAGCCTGCCTGGGATTCTCTCTCCCGCTCTGTCTCCCTGCCCCTCCTCTGCTCTGTCTCTCAAAATAAATAAACTTATATATGTATATACACATATAATATATAACTATAGATATTAGACTATTTAACTTACTATCAGTTTTTCATAAAGCCTGGGAATCAGCAGCTACCTTGGAAAATGAATAAATAACAGAACTTTTAACACATGAAATTTTTATCAAATCTATAAAATCATTACCCATCTGTTTTCTTAAATATATTCAAATACTTTTTAAACCCATTTTGTATTTATTTGACAACCTACCATTTTTGGAGAGAATATAAACTTTGTTTTCCCTCATCCCTTTTACCTTCCTTTTCAGTCTTATTCTAGTAGGGGAGAATTTAATGAATAATATCAGCATAATAATTAGATTATAGCCAGTATAACTAACCTGTTTGATCATTAAAAAAAATAGCTACAGTGAGATGTGTATAAATCTGGAGCTATTTACTAAATTGAATTAAATATCAAATTATGAAATAAATTGAGTCAGCTCGAATTGCCTTTTAGTTCACCTCTACTGTGTCAAGCAAGTGAGTTGAACTTCTGAGTTAGAAAGGCATAGGATGAGATGAAATTCTCTATCATTCCCCACCCACACTGGCCATTTGGTCTCATCAGGTCTTACATTTGTACACAATAGATGAAACATAACTGACACAGGGTAGGAGCCTTAGGAAAAAGTCAATTGTATCAAAGCAGGAAAAAAATGTACAACATAACCCAAAGCTAAAATCAAATAAAATGCAGATTGGGAACTGGCTCAGAATTAATACAGCAACTGCACACTGGAAAAGAAGATTTAATAGCTTGTGTTATAATAATTGCTCTATTATTAGAAGGGATATTGTTTGGAGCAATATTAAATATCCCAGCAAGCAACACTGGAACATACTCTTTAAAGATAAATATTAAGAAAATATAATGTCTTATTAAAATAAACTGTAGAAACAACAAAACCACTACATGCCATCAAAAAAGAAAACATGTTATTCACGAATGCAAATTAGGAATTTAATAAATTCAGACATTGAAATTTTTATATAGGTCAATTAATAATGTAATCCTGGGTCTCTACTAGATGTTAAATATTTTCAGAAAGATGATTATGAAGTTTAATTGCTAATTAGCATGCAACTAATAATGTTAGGATAATTGAATAGTATGCAGATATGATACATTTAGACCCATACCTCTTATGTAAAAATAATCTCTACTGTAACCATATGAAATGGATTTTCAATGCTAAGTAATCAATAGAAAGGTGAAGTGTATCTGCCATTGAACTTTATTTAAAAATGAAATAATGTGACAGCATCAAATGGATTAAACTTCTCTGTTTATGTATTTAATTTGTTTTTTCCTTTTGGGTTACCTTTATGTGAAATAAAACCTCTTCAAAGGATCCATAATAGCACCTGGTGTCTAGATAGTCCTGCCCCATCTTGACTAATATCCACTTAGTCTTTCTACAGTAGTCAAAGCTGTAATTTATTGGCCTATATTGTTTTAAACAAAATAAAATAAATAAACTTATTTTTTAGGAGAAAAGGCACAAAAATTTTTGAAAAACAAAAGGGAGTAGTCAGCTTTAAACATGATAGGGAATGTTTTTTGCCCTTTACAAACTTTTATAAATGGCTTCTCAAATGTCATCGTGATTTACTTAGCTTTTTGTTAATACTGAACTACAAAACACACTTCAACTGTCAAGTAGTACCTAAAGCTAGTTACCCAGGGTAATCGTAATCAGTATTTGTTTTCCTCAATTAGTTACCTGATAACATTACCAAATAGGATTCTAAAAGAAATCAAAGAAATACACAGTCTTGAATAGTTGTCTACATAAAATATTAACTTGTTCGAGGTCAGTAGATAGTAGAGATTGTATATTCACTTTTAAATTTAACCTATTACTCAAGTGAATTCAGACAAATAGGTGTTACATTTACTAAGAATTTTTCTTTTTTAATTTTTTAATTTACTTTTGAGAGAGAGCGTGTGCTCACAATGAGCAGGGGAGGAGCAGAGAGAGAGGGAGACACAGAATCTGAAGCAGGCTCCAGGCTCTGAGCTGTCAGCACAGAGCCCAACACAGGGCTGGAAATCATGAACCGCGAGATCATGACCTGATCCGAAATCAGACTCTTGACTGACTGAGCCAACCAGGCACCCCAGATTTTTTCAAATTTAATGTGTTCAAGAAATGTAATTTAAATTGAAGTGAGTTGATATATAACTGTACAGACTATTGTACAAATTACTTGTGTATGATCTTGGCTGTCTCTGTTTCACTTTGTGGCTTTGGACAAGGTATTCATTCTCTCTGTGCCAAATTTCCGAGGTGAAAATGAGGACAATAATGTCTACATTTCCAGGATTAGTTGCAATAGTGCTTGCATATACCAAGTGTTCGATAAATGTTGCCTATTAATAGCATTTTTTCAGGTATTTAAAACAGCAATAATTTCCAGATGGCACACATGTTTTAAGTGCCAAAAAATAAATCAGAAGATAATTTGTTTTATTATCTTGGGGGAGAGAAACCTTTCAAATTATGTCCTAGCCTATAAGAAATGTAAGAAGATGAAGGAAATGGTCAGCAGCTGGCTTAAAATCTAGTCCCTCCTTTTACCGAGAGGTTGCCTCTAGGAATAAAAGAAGGAAAGTGACTCAGACAAGTCTGAAAAATCCAAGAATGGCAGACCTGCTGCAAATTCACTTAATGGTATTTCTCTGGTAGAGACAGCCATTATCTCTAGTGCACTGTAGCAGTGTGTAATTGGCCTGTCTAGATTATTTATGGTAAATTCACATGACGTCTACATAATTATGGGTCATATAAAATATTTTGATATTTATATTGTCAGAGTATAAAAACAATGGTATGCTGTGAGGAAGACAGCTCCCTTCTGTGTAAATGATCTGATCACATATGAAACTTGAAGACCTCAGATAATAATTGATCTAGACAAAGAAAATCCTAATAGAGAAAGAAGGGACCTGGGGGTTCTCTTAGTGAACTCAACTACTTCAGGCCCAGCTGCATGGCAATGTCTTCCTATATTCATTCAATTATTAGTAAAACTTGATACTAGTTAATAACTCTAATGTGTGCTGATCTAAACAGACCGGGGCTTGAAATGATATCTCCCTGAGAAGCTGTCCTCAGTGATACTGAGCCTCTTGCCACCTCTTCTGAAGTAGCTAATTCCCACTGTGATGCACAACGTCTTATTCAATGTCATTATACTAGATTGCTGTCTTCCAAAGACTGGACACTTCTAGGAAGATTTGTATGTAATAAAGTATTATTCAGTTTCCATAGTCTGTTTTGTATGAATTTCTTCATCTACCTTTTCCTGAAGCAGAATTTTAGGTCTCCCTAATGCCAGAGTCCATGTGATTTCTTACCTACATGTGATGAAATTTAAACACAAATTGTCATTCCTTCCCCACCATGTCCAATATGTGTCACTGACATCATGATGGACAGCCAGCGTGTTTTGCTACTAATCCCACTGCAGCTTACAATGCAGGTAAATGGTTCTTTGACTCTTCAGGAAGCCCTATTGATCTATACAGTTCCATTCTCAGAATGCATTGTATTTGTTCTCCCTAGTTTGACAGTACTGTCTACGAGGATCAGGGTGATTGTCTGGACAGACTGAGCATTAGAGATAGAAATAAAATACTGGCAAAGAAAGGCTCAGGACATGTCTAGGGATGGGGAGAGAGTTGCTGAGTCACAGGCAAAGTCACAGTGAAAATTGTAACTGAGTCAAAAGAAGTGGAAACATT
Source organism: Cryptoprocta ferox (assembly GCA_028646485.1). NCBI lineage: Eukaryota > Metazoa > Chordata > Mammalia > Carnivora > Eupleridae > Cryptoprocta > Cryptoprocta ferox. The sequence continues at coordinate 13,251,472 of CM053572.1, forward strand.
ACAGTTTGAAATGCCCTGGAACTATTTTCCCTTATGTATGTATTGGTCGGTGTTTATAATACATCACATCAGCTTTCAATCAAGAATGCATTTAAGAAAATAGCACATTGTGTAAAAGTGATCCCCAAATGTCTGGCTTAGCTCTCTGGAGGTACAAACGTGGCTGAGAATGTGTCCTGCAGCTCTCAGAGGAAGCTTTATTTGTATACAGACACGTATTAAAGATCTTTACCATCAGTACACTCTTAATTAATGTGTGCCTTGTAGGATGGGTGTGTGTTTCACGCACTGCCTCTGGCTACAACACCCACCTGTTAATTTTATCTATACATATATAAGGATTCTGCAATTTGTTGTTGTTTGTTGTGTTCTTAGAACCTTTTTAAAGCATACATAGGCCACATTAGTGTACTTCAGTACCTAAATACAAGAATATAGTAAGTGTTCTACAAGGAATATAGATCCAGCGAGGCAGCAAAGATGGTGATGATAGGCTCTCATGAGAATCAGCATGCATAAGCTATATTAAACAGTGGCACTGTTTTTGGAAGACCAGACATAAGAGGATGAACAACTTTAGTTAATGCATCATATACTGAACTTTAGGGACATCTGGGTGGCTCAGTCGGTCAAGCATCCAACTCTTGGTTTCAGCTCAGGTCATGATCTAGCAATTCATGGGTTTGAGACCCATGTCAGACTCTGTGCTGATAATGTGGATCCTGTTTGTATTTCTCTCTCTCTTAACCACTCTCCTGTTCATTCTCATTCTCTCTCTCTCTTTCTTTCTCTATCTCTCTCTCAAAATAAATAAATAAAAAAATACTGAACTTTAATGAAAATCCCCTGTGACACTGTGCTTTTTTATTGCTAAGTGCTTAAACCAAAAACTAACAAAAAACTGTCTTCTTTCAAATGTCCACTTTGTCCTGAGCCAAATCTTGAAGTGAACACAGAATTTTTATATTGAAACCACTAATACATGAATAGATGTTGGTTATAAATAAACACAGCCTTATGCATAAAACATAACTAATAGAAACCCTCATGATCTCTGCTCCAGCTACACCAGACTTTTTTTTCATGTCCTCAGATGTCTGTTTTGGGTTTTTTTGCCCCTACTTTACAGTCCTTGCTACTTCTCTGCCTCTATGTGACAAAAGCAGAAGTGCTTACTGATTGACCTTAGTGATTTATGGGGTTTCCTGGCAACAAGCTACCTTGAAAAGAAAGCACGTCCTTCTGGAGTGACTTCATCTGAGCTCAGTTTCCTGCAGGACTGGGCCCTAGGTGCTGGGCAGACCACATTTCCAGCCCTTCTACCCCTGTAAGTGAGCTCAGCTGCTTGGTGTTCAAGGAGTCCATTTCTCTTTCAGTCGCAAACCACTCTCACACTAACCCTATAACGTGGAAGCACAGAGAAGGAGCAGGGTCCTCCCCAACAGCCCACATGGTACTCTACAGCCCCGTTGTGCCATTCTGCAAGTTTGAGAGTGAATGGATGATCATGCCTCACCTCATCCTACTGACTTGTTTCTTCAGTATCACGTGGTAACCATGCTGGTTGCCTCAAGACCTTCATACAACATGGCGCATGGGAAGATTTACCCCCACATCTTGCTAACTCATTTCACTCTTCAGATCTTGGGTAATAGACTTCTTTTTCAGAGGTTTTCCTAAATCCCCCTAGCTCCTATCATTTACACACTCTAATACCTTCCTACAGTTTTTATTGGTGTGTTTGTGTAGCACTCATAATACTCTGGATAGGGATATTTATTTAAACTATGTCTTCCATACGGTCTTTAATATTATTGAGAGCCAGGATAAAGTATATTTTACTTACTATTGAATACCTAGGGTTTGGAAAATACTAATTCAAATAAGCAGTTGTTAAATAAATTGTTGAATGGAATACCAATTGATTAAAGAAAGTGTAGATATTTATTATCTATGAATGTTATTATCCACTTCTTGTTGGATAAGATAAAGAGGTATAGTCCATTTTCAGAATTTCAGGGAATGGATTTGATAATCCATGCATTAAGGAGTTAACTGATATTCATGGATTCATTCTATAGCTACTTAGAAATTGCTTGCTCTATGCCTGGTCCTATCCTTGGCCCTGGGGATACAGTGGTGAGCAACACATATAGTTTCTAATGTAGCTTACACCTCTGTGGACAAGACAGACAACAATTGATTATGCCAATAAATACTTCATATAATTAATATGCACCTGACATATTTGATATGAAGGATACGCAGGGTCTAAATTGCAATATAATAGAGCGATGACATAGTTTAAAATTGAGACTAGTGAAATCAAGTAAGAATGAGTTCTGAATAGCAAAGTTGAGTCATTATTATAAAAATGAGAGTGTCAGGGGAGGACGGTAAACAGTGTTTGGGGAATATGAATCAAGAACTTGTCAGAATCAATATTCCAACAGGCAAAATTCATCATGTGATGGTCTTTGGAATGTATCGTTCTAGTGTCCCAATAAATGTAGTGTAGGTAGCTACAGCCAAACCATGGAATCTATAAGGAACATTAGAACTGACTCTGTTTAATTACTCACGCATCTCTAAAATTCTCATAGACAACACAGACAGTGAGAAATAAGCTGATGTTTTTGTTTTTGAGATATACTGTTTTAAAACTTCTCACTGTGAAACATTCCTTTTATAGAGGATCAGTGAATAAATCATATATAAAGTAAATAGTTGTTAGATTACATTCGGGATATTACACTTTCTCTGACAATCCAAGGCATGGATTTGTGGAAAGAAAGCTCACCTTCCCTGTTTATTGTTAGCCGATGAGTAGATAGTGCATATTTATAGCTAAGACGTCATAATGGAGTAAACTCTCCCTGTTCTGCCACAAAGAGTAGCTACTTTAATACTTGCAATTCATCTAATATTTTGTGACAGAATTATGGCATACCTGTCTGCATGTAAATGAAAGTAAACAGTTGAGAAGTAAATATAAGGGATGCAGTGACTCATTATGGTAATACTTAGAATATACAGAAAAGCACAATGCACAAACCACAAAAAAAAAAAAAAAGAAAAATGAAATCTCCCATTTCTCATCACCCATTCATCCCTGCCTTTTCCCCTCTGGCAACCACCAGTTTGTTATCTGTATTTATGGGTCTCTTTCTGCTTTGTTCATTTTTTTTTGATTCCACAAAGGAGTAAAATAATATGGTATCTGTCTTTCTCTGTTTAACTTATTTCACTTATATCCTGTAGGTCTGTCCATGTTCTTGAAAATGTCAAGCTCTTAGTCTTTTTTTTTTTTTTTTTTTTTTTTTTTTTGGATAACTGAGTAATAGTCCATGGTGTATATATACTGTATGTTCTTCATCCAGTGTCAGTGGATAAACTTAGGTTACTTCCATATCTTGGCTATTATTAATAATTCTGTAATATATGTAGAGGTGCATGTATCTTTTAAAATTATTAGTGTTTTTACTTTCTTTGGGTATATACCCAGCAGTGGAATTCCTGCATCATAGGTTACTTCTATTTTCAATTTTTGGGGCATCTTCCATACTGTTTTTCACCATGGCTTTGCCAACAGACACTCTTAGTAACAGTACAGAACACGTGTTTTTTCTCCACATCTTTGCCAACACTTACTAGTTTTTGTCATTTTGATACTAGTCATTCTGACTGCTATGAGGTGTTATCTCTTTGTGGTTTGGGTTTGCATTTTCCTGATGATGAGTGATGTTGAACATCCTTTCATGTATATGTTGGCCATCTGTATATCTTCTTTGGAAAACATGCCTTATTCTGGTCCTCTGTCAATTTCTTAAGTGGATTATTTGTGGTTTTGATGCTGAGTTGTATAAATTGTTTATACATTTTGGATGTTAACTCCTTATTAGATATGTCAGTTGTGATTACATTGTCCCATTCAATAGGTTGCCTTTTCATTTTGTTGATGTTTTCCTTTTCTGTGCAAAATCTTTTTAGTGTAGTCCCAGTAGTTAATTTTGCTTTTGTTTCCCTTGCCTGAAGCAACATCTAGAAAAATGTTGGTAAGGCCAATTTCAAAAAGATTACTGCCTATGTTTTCAAATATCGGTTTTATGATTTCACATCTCATATTTCAATCTTTAGTCCATCTTGAGTTTACTTTTGTGTTTGACATAAGAAAGTGGTCCAGTTTCATTGATTTACATATAGCTGTCCTATTTTCCCAGAATGACTTAGTGAAAAGACTATCTTTTCCCCATTATGTATTCCTATCTCCTTTGTCATAGATTAATTGATCATATATTTGTGGTTTTATTTCTGAGCTCTCCATGTTAGCTCACTGATATATGTATCTGTTTTACCACACTGTTTTGATTACTATAGCTTTGTCATATAGTTTGAAATCATGTAATATGAAGCCTCTCAAGATTTATTTTGATACTCATGGCCTCTTGTGGTTCTTTATACATTTTAGAATATTTTGTTTTCATTCTGTGAGAAATGCCATTGGTATTTCGATGGGATTGCATTGGAAATGTAGATTAATTGGGGGTACCATGGACATTTTAAAGTAGAATAATTTCATCTTCCCTTTATATGTAAGTGGTTTGCTCTAATATTTAGCTCTCGAGATGACACTGAATAAGCACATTAAGGGTTAAGAGGAAAGCATAGGAAAATAGTATGTCTTATTTCAGTACAGACTGTGTTGAAAAGAGAACATAAAAAATGAAAGTGAACATTTCTATCAAAGGATGCTCATGGATAACTAGGCAAAACTTCCAGAAAGTAGTACAACATGGTTGTGGATTCTCTTGTATACTACCCAGAACCCATGTCAAAACTGAGAAATTGATCTCCCCGAGGAAATTAAAAAAACAAAAACAGTTTTTAAATCCTCAGAATGCTAACTCAGCTTAAGAGAGCCTACCCCATTGTTAGGCCTTTGTCAGAGACAGCCTGACTTTTTGTTACAGGGGCCTAAAGACCCAGGTCCCAAATACAAATCCCGATAGCTCATTTGAGTCATCATTGCAGGATTGGTTGAGGCCTTACTGTCCACCTTCATTCTCTGTAGAATCTTGTATATTTAGTCTCCCTTCCATTGATGTTGATTCCAAAACACCCCCTAATGATTTTCCAGTGGTAATCTGTAAGTCAGCTTTCCCAGAAACCCAACCTTGACATTCTCCAACCCTGTTCTCCTAACTGCCATGATTAACATATCGTGTAATTAAAGGATCAGTCTCTTCTTGGCCTTTCCATTCCTCCCTTGGCACCATATCCATGGCCTTGGGTGAGGGTTAAGAATGCAAATTTTAAAATAGTTGTTCAAAAGTGTTGGAGTTGTTGATGACAGGCTTTCTCCTAACTATTCTTGTTTCAAAACTCAAGGTAAAAATTCATAAAGCTGAATTTCATTGTTATGAATTAGTTTTGTCACTTTATGAGTGTCATCACAAAAATCATATGAGAGTTTTATGAGTTACCTGTTCTGAGTAAAATTTGTGATAAAAACCATGAGGAAGACATTATAAGAAAGGAGAGGAATACTAACACCAGCATTTTATGCATCAGAGCAATCTAGTACAGGGACAGTTTTATTTGCAAAAAGGAGTCTTCTTGCGATCCTTTGCATTGTTTTCCTTTGGGTGACACCTTAACTTACCTTTGTGTAAATTGCAGTACTGTTAAAAGGTATGCTTTTAACCTTTTATGATGATACATTTTCAAATATTCTTTATTACCACTTTTTCTACCTATAATTACATAAATATTATCTTACCTAACTAATTTTCTCATTCCCATCTGCAATACTAGACGGTAAATTAAGGAATTATATAGGAGATATTTAGTCAGGACCTATTATGCTGGATAATTATTCCTCTGAAGACATTTTTTCACATATGATGAATTATACACCTTTAATGGCCTTCCCTTGCCTGTTTGAACTCTGACCATCTAATACTAGTCTTTTGGCCTTAGCACACTACAGAAAGAAAAGACCTCTATGTGTTCCTTTTCACATAGACTAAAGAAGCTAAACTTTGTGGATATAATAAGATTGGTAATAGCCATAGGTATTGCTTATACCCAGGCAGTGCTTATCCCATGAAAAGGACTATAACCTTATGATCTCCTACATGCAAGCACATGTCTGATGTTGATATGCAGACTGTATAATTGTAAATTACAGCATCAGTTGAGTCCTTGAGGATCTTCTCTAAAATCTTTGCCCATTTCACTTCTTGCATATGATTTCTTAATGTATTGCAGAAGCCAAGTGAAAGCATTTCTCAGATGTTATCCACATTAAAATGTGTAAAACTGTATACACAAGTATGCTTTCTGAATCATCTTTTTTTCTAGTTGGATAGGGATCTGCCAAATCTCTATCAGAAAGATTGCTGGATATAAGACCTTTGAACAGATTATTTCTACATGCATCCATAGTTCTTCACATGCACCAAGCTAAGAGTTTGCCAAAACACTATAGGGTAAAACATTAAAAACCAATGCTACCTAAACACATTACTTAGTTGTACATCTATCTTTTACTCTGTATTCAGGGATTTGCCACCTTAAATCAGCTATGTTTCAGTCAATGGCTCTGGGCATCATTTGTTAGGTACTAGAAATTCTAAGATAAAAAATACAGTGTCCTTAAGGACTGAGTTTAATGCAACTGAAAATCACAGCTCAAGAATTAAATATAGCTGTAGGTCATAGCAGGGAGTTAATTTCAGTGCCACTGTGGCTTGTATATCCTCCAGGTTTTACTTGAGATGGGATGATGTGAGCTGTAAGACAAAGACAGGAGAAGACTGAGCATAATTCTTTGAAGAAATTTTGTGTTTGCTCTTACCTGATCCCTTTGAAGTAGAAGATTAGTTTGAGAGTAATTTCTCCTCATCTCAGTGCCCCCCCCCCAATCCATGATGCTCCTTTTGAGAAAATATTTTGCTTGTTAGTCCTTTTTGGCTATATAATGAGGACAGGATGCTTTGGAGAGGATGACAAAGATTGAGCACATTAGTTAGAGAACGAAACGGAGATGATGCCTGTTGTCTGTGGAGAAATTTAGAAACTAAGAAACTAAGACATTTACAGATTGGAGAACTGTCCTCAACTTGAAACGACTTGTTTCCTGGACAGATGCTCTGGTTATTAGGGGATATATTTTACTTTTGAAAAGAATAACTGAACAGGTGGTTGGAACTGTCTTGGAAAGACTTTTTCCTATGGAAAAATTAGGTCAAACAAGCAAGCTTGTTTGTTGTTTATCCTCTCCATTTCTTTACCTTGGTAGTAAAAAAAAAAAAATACTACAAGGTGGATAGATAATTCCTTAAATCCTACATTTGTTCTCACATTTCTTTGTTCAGGTTAAAATGTATCAATCTAACACTGTAAACCTGATATTATGTGAAATTCACTTATAAAATACAATTACTGTAACATTGCTTCCGTAGTAGTTCCTTGGGATACTGCAATGTATGCCCAGTTCTAGATTTTCCTTTACACTTAAGCAGTGATGCATGATTTTCATGTTTAAACACATTGTTTAAAAGCACACAGGTAAAAGAATATAACAGAAAAAAAAGCACACAGGTATGTACATTTCCAATTTTCTTATTCGTTACTCTAGTGCCACAATATAATTGTATCTAACACAGATCTCCTCTTAGAATTCCCCCATCCATAGAAATTTAGAGTCTGAAATTCTGAGAAATGCTTTAATCACACTCCCCTGATGTCTCTCTTACTCAACAGAAAATTTACACTGAAGTGCCCCAACACTGTCTCATCAGTATTGATACTATATTGATTGTATAAAATACATTAGTTGCCATTCAATAGGATGAAGGAATAGCAGCCATGTACAGTGAATACTATATATAGATGCATAGACCTGTAGATAGGAAAACCGAAAGGTAGATGCATTTGAAATGGTTCTGCAGAAAACCCAGGAGTTCTATTTTGCAGGGGTAATAGGGAAATGATCTCTAGTGATAGTCATGGACGTCATTCTCTCACATGTACGATACACTACACAAAAATAAAATCCTTTATGTAATGTAAAATATTATGCTGGGAAGTTCTTTAACTTTATAAGTTTACCAGAAAACTAAATAATCTTTTAAAATACTCTTCATGAGCATACAATTAATAATTTTGCCCCCAAAGTAATGTTCCTCTGAATCTGGCTTTTTCTCAAAGAACCCATATGGGTTTTTTTCTGGCAGTTACATCATCTGAATGGCAGTAGAAACTGTTTCCACAGTAGTGACTGTGTTTCCACAAGGACTGCTTTCTTCTACCATTTCTTCTTTCATGTTTTCTACATTTTTATATTTTACAGGTCTGTCTTAGAAACAGTATATTTTTAATAGTTGTATCATTTAAAGTACTAGGGGCTCCTGAGTGGCTCAGTCAGGTAAGTATACCACTCATGAATTCGGCTCATGTCATAATCTCACAATTGGTGGGTTTGAGCCCTGCATCAGGCTCTGTACTGTCAGCGCAGAGTCTGCTTGGAATTCTCTGCCCCTCCCACCCCCACCCCGCTCTCTCTGCCCTTCCCTGGTGTGCACTCTCTCTTTCTCTCTCTCAAAAATTAATAATCATTAAAAAAAACAAACTTCTAATATGATTATTATCTTTTCCCATAGAAATTAACATAAATTCTACATACCACGTAATTCATGTTTCTTTATGTCACATCTGATCTATGTTTTTCCCTCACTCATTTCTTACATTTTTTGGATATGAAGAGTTTACTTACGTTTTTAATGTTTATCTCTTTATTTATTTTATTTTTGAGAGAGACAGCACACACAAGCAGAGCAGGGGCAGAGGGAGAGGGAGACACAGAATCAGAAGCAGGCTCCAGGCTCTGAGTAGACAGCACAGAGCCTGGTGTGGGGCTCAAAACCACTAAGCACGAGATCATGACATGGACCAAAGTCAGATACTCAACTGACTGAGCCACCCAGGTGCCCCAAGAGTTTATTTTAATTTAACTATTTCTTACTTGTCTATACTGTTTTCTTCTTTTTTAGTTTTTATTTAAATTCCAGTTAGGTAGCATACATTCATTCTGTACTAATTTCAAAGTGATACAACCTGTTTCTAAATTTACTTCTTATCCAAGAAATTGCAAAATGAGTATTTAACTCAATTTTATCTTCTTTAATACCATGTGACTTATATTTAGGTTGAATACATGTTCATTCTCTATCCCTATATTTGATCCCTATGTCATTATGTTTTCAAGTAGTCAATATTTAATTAAATTTCCTTCTGTTTTCCTAGTTACTCTTTCCTCATCCTTCCTATTATTTAAATCTTCCAGCTCAGATGGAAATTCAGCATTCAAAAATCCCCCAGCTATGTCTATATTTTGTTTTCTGGAAACATTTTTCTTTTGGCCATACACTTGAAATACCAGGAATTTGTTTATTGATTGGTAGTTACTTATTTAATCATAGGACAGACCGTTTCTCTGTCTTCTGGTTCCAACTGTGGCTGCTGGGAAGTCCCTTCTCAGTCTGAATGTTACTTTTTAAAGATATTTTTGTCTATTTCTAAAATTATCATTTTTGTCTTACAGGGTTTGAAGTTGCACCATAAAGTGTCTGATGTAAATCTCCTTGTATCTATCACATGAAATTTCCTCTTTGTCTTAGTCCATTTGGGCAACTCTAACAAAAATGTCATAAACTGGATGGCTTATAAGCAACACTTATTTCTCAGAATTTTCCATGTAACCTCACATGGTGGGAGAGGCAAGGAATGTTCTCAGGCCTCTTTTATAAGTGCACTACCCCCATTCATGAAGGTTCTACTTTCATGACTTAATTACCTCCCAGTAACCCCTCCTCCTGATGCTATCACCTTAGGGGTAAGGTTTCAACATAGGAATTTGGGGGGACACAAAGGGACCATAGCAGTTTTTCTTTCTGGATGGGTGGGTGGAGATCTTTCATGAGTTCTGAAAAATTCTCAGCTAAGCTCTCTGTTGCTATGGTTTTTCCCAAGGCACTCTGTGACCTCCTTCTATAACATTGGTAACACAAATATTTGATGCATTTTATATTCATATATTTTACATCCCCCTGATATTTTTCATCCTTTATCCTTCCTTGGTATATTACTTGGTACATTTTCTGCTCTCTATTCAAATCTAGCATAATATAAAACGTATTCACTGACACAATAAAAATAGGCAGTTGAAGAGTTTTTTTTTCTTATTTTATTTCTTTAATTCCAGTATAGTTAAAATACAGTGTTATATTAGTTTCAGGTGTACAATAAAGTGATTCAACACTTCCATATGTCACCCAGTATTCATCATGACAAGTGTATTCTTAATCCCCTGAACCTCTTTCATTCATCCAACCACCTCCCCTCTGGTAACCACCATTTCTCTGTATTGAAGAGTCTGTTTTTTGGTTTGTCTCATTCTTCACTGGTTCTTTTGTTTCTTAAATTCATGTTGTTGCAAATGGCAAAATTTCTTTTCAATGTCTGAGTAATATTCCACTGTGTGTGTGTGTGTGTGTGTGTGTGTGTGTGTGTAGATAGATAGACAGACCATCTCTTTTTTATCCACTCATTTATCATTGCAGACTTGGGTTGCTTCCACATTTTGGCTATTGTAAATAATGCTGCAATAAACAGAGGGGTATATATATCTTTTGAAATTCATGTTTTCATAATCTTGAAGTAAATATCCAGTGGTGGAATTACTAGATCATATGGTAATTCCTTTTTTTTAGAAGTTTTTATTCAAATTTAAGTTAGTTAACTTACAGTGTAATGTTAGTTTCAGGTGTACAGTATAATGATTCAACACTTTGAAACAACACCCATTGTTCATCGCAACAAGTGCACTTCTTAATCTCCATCACCTATTTAACCCATCCCCATTCCCATCTCCCCTCTGGTAACCATCAGTTTATTGTCTACAGTTAAAAGTCTTTTTCTTGGTTTTGCTCTCTTTCTCTTTTTTCCCCCCTCTTTGCTTGTTTGATTTGTCTCTTAAATTCCACATACAATTAAATTTATATGGTTTTTGTCTTTCTCTGATTTATTTCACTTAGCCTAATACTCTATAGCTCCTACCATGTCATTGCATATGGAAAGATTTAATAGGGTTTTTTTTTGTATTTTACTACCATTTTTATTTAAGTAGCAGAAGTATAATAGAAAATTAGTTTGCTCTACTGAGAATTTACCTTTTTTTCACAAATCAAGAAAGAAAGTGAAACTGTTAATCAAATGGGGGGCAATGTCACAGAGACAATATTTTAATAATTATTATAACATGTTTTGAAAAAGCTAGATTTATTCTTTTTTTAATTGTTAAATTTTATTTAAATCCATGTTAATTGACATACAGTATAATAATGGTTTCAGGAATAGAATTTAGTGATTAACCACTTGTATACAATCCCCAATGCTCATCACAACAAGTGCCCTCCTTAATGCACATCACCCATTTAACCCATCTCCCCAATCAACACCCCTCCAGCAACCCTCATTTTGTTCTCTGTATTTATGAGTCTCTTATGGTTTGCCTCCATCTCTCTTTTTATCTTACTTTTCCTTCCCTTCCCCATGTTGATCTGTTTTGTTTCTTAAATTCCACATATGAGTGAAATCATATATTTATCTTTCTCTGACTGACTTATTTCACTTAGTACGATACACTGTACATCCATCTACATTGTTGCAAATGGCAAGATTTCATTCCTTTTGATCACCAAGTAATGTTCCATTGTATATATATAATCACATCTTATTTATCCATTCATCATCACTTGGACATTAGGGCTCTTCCCATAATTGGCTATTGTTGATAGTACTATAAAATTAGGGTGCATGTGCACCTTTGAGTCAGCATTTTTGTATCCTTTGTATAATTACCTACAAGTGCAATTACTTGGTCATAGGGTAGTTCTATTTTTAATTTTTTGAGGAACCCCCCCATACTGTTTTCCAGAGTGGCTGCACCAGTTTGCATTGACACCAACAGTGCAGAAGTATTCCCCTTTTCCCACATCCTTGCTAACATCTGTTTTTTCCCCCTGAGTTGTTAATTTTAGCCATTCCGACAGGTGTGATGTGGTATCTCATTGTGGTTTTTATTTGTATGTTCCTGATGAGTGATGTTGAGCATTTTTTTCATGTGTCTGTTAGCCATTTGGATGTCTTCTTTGGAAAAGCATCTTTTCACACCTTCTGCCCATTTCTTCACTGGATTAGTTGTTTTTTGGGTGATGAGTTTGATAAGTTCTTTATAGATTTTTGATACTGACCATTTATCTGATATGTCATTTGAAATTATCTTCTCCCATTTCATTGGTTGCCGTTCAGTTTTGTTGATTGTTTCCTTTGCTGTGCAGAATCTTTTTGTCTTGATGAGGTCCCAGTAGTTGATGTTTCCTTTTATTTTCCTTGCCTCCGGACACGTGTCTAGTAAGAAGTTACTGTGGTCGAGGTCAAAGAAGTTGTTGCCTGATTTCTAAAGAAGTTGTTGCCTGTTTTCTCCTGTAGGATTTTGAAAGTTTCCTGTCTCATGTTTAGGTCTTTCATCCATTTTGAATTTATTTTTGTGTATGGTGTAAGAAAGTGGTCCAGTTTCATTCTTCTTCATATCACTGTATGGTTTTCCCAACACCATTTACTGAAGAGACTATCTTTTTTCCAGTGGGTATTCTTTCCTGCTTTGTCAAAAATTAGTTGGCCATATGTTTGTGGATACATTTCTGGGTCCTTTATTATGTTCCATTGATCTATGTGTCCATTTTTGTGCCAGTATCTTACTGTCTTGATGGTTACAGCTTTGTAATGCAGTTTTAAGTCCAGAATTGTGATGCTTCCAGCTTTGGTTTTGTTTTTTAATATTACGTTAGCTATTTGGGGTCTTTTGTGGTTCCATACAATTCTTTAGAATTGTCTCTTCCAGCTCTGTGAAGAATGCTCATGTTATTTTGAGAGAATATTGAATATGTAGATTGCCTTGGGTAATATCAACATTTTAATAATATTTGTTTTTCCAATCCATGAGCATGGAATGACTTTCCATTTTTTTGTGGGTCTTCTTCAACTTCTTTCATAAGATTTCTTTAGTTTTCAGCATACAGATCTTTTACCTCTTTGGTTAAGTTTATTCCTAGGCATTTTATGGTTTGGGTACAATTGTAAATGGGGTCAATTTCTTGATTTCTCTTCTGCTTCATTATAGGTGTATACAAATGCCACAGATTTCTGTGTTTAATTTTGTATCTTGTGACTTTATTGAATTCACTTATGAGTTCTCGTAGTTTCTTTAGTGGTGTCTTTAAGATTTTATATATATATAGTATCATGTCATCTGCAAATAGTGAAAGTTTCACTTCTTCCTTACCATAATAGATGACTTTTGTTTCTTTTTGTTTGTCTGAATGCTGTGGCTAGGACTTCCAGTACTATGTTGATAAAAAGTAGAGTGGACATCCTTGTCTTGTTCCTGATATTAGGGGCAAATCTCTCAGTTTTTCTTTTACCACTGAGTATAAGGTTAGCTGTGGATTTTTGTATATAGCCTTGATTATGTTGCCATATGTTCCCTCTAAACCTATTTTGTTGAGGGATTTTTTTTTTTAGCATGAATGAATGTTGTACTTTGTCAAATGCTTTTCCTGAATCTCTTGAAAGAATCATAGAGTTTTTATCCCTTCTCTTGATGTGATGTATCATATTGATTGATTTGCAAATATTGAACCATCCTTGCATCTTAGGAATCAATCCCACTTGATCGTGGTGAATGACTTTTTAAATGTATTCTTGTATGTGGTTTGCTAGTATTTTGTTGAGCATTTTTCCATCTATGTTCATCAGAGATATTGGCCTCAGGTTGTTGTTTTTTTAGTCCCTCTGTTTGTTTTAGTTTTGGTATCATGGTAGTGCTGGCCTCATAGAATTAATTTGGAAGCTTTCCTTCCTCTTCTATTTCTGGAATAGTTTTAGAAGAATAAGTATTAACTTTTCTTGAAACGTTTGGTAGAATTCACCTGTGGTACCATCTGGTTCTGGAATTTTGTTCCAGTAAAAGTGGTTTTACTTTTGTTTTCTTTTTTTTTTCTTTTTCTTTTACTTTACTTTTTTTTAAAGAGTTTTTAATGAAGGGACTGTTGACATAGGTACAAACATAATTAAGGAAAATCAATGAAAGATGAAGACATACCCCTGGTATAGCAGCAGCAGCAAGCAGCCTACCACCTCTAGACCTGAAGGGGCAAGTGGAGTGAGTTCTAACATCAACCAAGACCCATAGCTATTAGGAGGGAGCTGCCATGGTCTAGTCACAAAGGAGTCAGGGGACTAAACCCAAACTTCCCACTTCTCCCACTTTTAATATCCTAATGGTCTTTAATGAGTTCCTAATGACAAAACCCAAATGGGAGACATGGGCACAATAAAGCCTGGAATGTAGGGTAGGAAGGAAAGGATGGAGGATACACTTAAAGGAGCAACAGAAGAATATCCCGCTATGTGTATGGTTTAATGAATTGATAACTCCAAAACCAAATTAAATCTATTATTCTATAAACATGTTTTCAATAAATTTCATTTGCAAAATCATTACATTAATAAAGAAGAAATAACATTACAAGGTGAATAATGCCTAATTTTCTTAAAGTTTTAGATATTTCTAGAGTTTGTGTAAAACGCCATCAACAAAATATCTCATAAGCATAGACTCCAAAGGAACTTGAACCATTTTCTTGTTTTCTTTTATGCGTCTATAAGTTTAAGTTCTCATAAAACTTAAGGTTGTATTATGACCAAAGACAAAATCTAGGCCAACCATATAGCAGTAAATAATCATAAATAAAAGGCTTTATATGATTTATATATATAATTTATTTTATTTTTATTAGAAATAGTGATATAATTTTATATCATGAATGGGATGACTAGTGTCCAAGAATATTAAATTATATAGTTTTTTACTAAAGTATGACTAAAGAAGATAAAATTAGAAACATAAAATTAGAAGATAAAATTAGAGTCATTGAGAGATCTTGTTAAAAAACATATATAAAACACTGGCACAACTTTACACATTCTGGGGCTGAAATTGAGGGAGTGAAGAAACCAAGTGAGAGTTAACACAAAGATGATAGAAACTGTATTTCTCTTGACTATAATAGAGTGTTCTGCCTTCTTTCTTCAACAATGAAATAGTGCTAGATTCTGGAACTTTTCATTATATTTTTAATTTCAGTTATTTCTGTGTTCTTTACATTAAAGAAAGAAAAATTATCCATCACTGCCATGTTAATCTTGCTTGTATTTAATTCAACTCATTACAACTTGGAACTTTTTCATCTTTATAATTTAAACAACAAAAAAACCTCTCTGACTTAAAATCTACAATTTTGAATTCCATCCCTCAAATTGTCAATGCTTTCTGAGATCTGTGGAAATGATATTATTTTAATTGTGTATCATGGCTTAGTATCACAATTTTTTTCAACAACATTACAGTGTGACTTGGTCAAACTTGTATTGACAAGACAAAACAAAACAAAAACAATTTTTTTCATGTTTTCCTCTAAGATCCAGAATAGTAAAGTGTTATAAATCTCTTGGTTACCTGCAGATTATAATTTAAAGATACCCTAAGGTCACAGTTGCTCCAGACTTTCTCAGCCAGCCTTAGTGACAGTAGTTGAAATTTCTTCCACTGATATTGTGATCTTAGAAGATTTTAAGAGCTTAAAAACTTAAACAACAGTATTAAAATTACAGCATTAAAAAGCTAGTGCATTGTAATGAACAGATAGAACTTTGAAAAAGACCCCCAATAATGGAACATAGGATATAGAAATGTGTATGGGATACTACAGAGGCAGTTCTTGATAGTGGGCTATTATTTTACATTATTGTGCCTAAACTAGACTCCAGAGTGAAGATTTTCAGTAAGTTATATTGCACTGAAGTGGAAAAAAAAAAAAAGAAAAAGTGAGATGCTTGGTTATTTGTATAATGTATTTTCTTATTTTATATGATTTGTACTAGAATTATTCAAGTTGGAGAAGAAAAATCAATTTTGTCATTAGTTAACTATTTACAGAAAGAGATTTATCTCTCTGTAGTTCTTTTTCCATTAAAGACACATGATTTTTAGTGCAGGCTGATTAGTCTTATGCACCATTGTAAAACAACAGTTAACAATAGCATTTAATGGCGGACAAAATAGTTACAAACCTACTCCCGTTAGAAGATAACTTTAGAGTGATTTTGTGACAAGTGCATCAATGCACATCCTGTGTTGACTATGCTCAGTGATGGTGAAAGCAGTGACATAACCATTTCCTGTCTACTTCTATAAAAAGGAAACACAGGGTACCTGGGTAACAGTCGATTAAGTGTCCAACTCTTGACTTCGGCTCAGGTCAGGATCTCACCCTCTGTGAGTTCAAACTCCACACTAGGGTCTGCACTGATGGTGTGGAACCTTTTGGGTATTCTCTATTTCCTTCTCTCTTTGCCCCTTCCCCACTTGCTCTCTCTAAAAATAAAAGTAAATAAAACACACATCCTATTTCTTCATATAAATCAGTATAAATTAAAACTAAGGTAAAATGTTTATTTAGTTACCCATTATAATGTAGCAGTGCTTTAGAATTAGGGGTATTCAAAACAAAAGACCACATTTCATTAATTCTGAGATGCACTTATTTTTGTTTCTTGCTTGTTTACTTCTTTTTGTTTCTGTAACTGGAGTGAACTTACAATCAGTATGAACTTGTGGCAATCTTGTCTCTTCATGCTTTCTTCCTTATAGTGTATGACAAAATATATAGTGTGCCTTAAAATGAAAGGAATGTTAAAATTAAGAATATATAATATGTCATTCACAATCATAAAATATTTATATAAAGAAAAAAATTTTGAAACTGAAAATCTTAGTATTTCAAGGCCCTGTAGACCTACTAGGTAAATTGACATAACTACATTATACAGAATATTGAGGATATGTTTTATCTTTTAAAGGAACATGAAGTGTTGAAACTTGCTAGAAAATTATATATTTTATTAAATATATATAAAATATATATTATATATAAATCATTTATATATAGTTATATATAATATACCTTTTATGTAAAACTATTATATATGTATATTATACATATAAATTATTTATATATAATTTATAATATAAAAATATAAAATTATATATTTTATATATACTGTATATAATATATAATCACATATTGTATAATATATACATATATAAAATAACATATTTTTATATATACATATATAATTATATATAATATATGTATATATTATTTATATTACATGTATATATAAAATATGTATGTAATATATATTACCTATATAATATATAGAATAAAATGATCAATAATTCTAGTAAACATCTATTACCATACATAGTTACAAAATCTATTTTCTTACATTGAGAACTTTTAATATCTCTCTTAACCATATTCACCTATGAAGTATAGAATTGTAACCATCATCACCATTCCATACATTATGTCCCCATTACTTACTTTATAATTGAAAGTTGGTACCCTCTGAATACCTTCACTCAGTTTACCTGCCACTCAGCCCTTCCCTTGGGCACCACCAATCTGTTTTCTGTATTTGTGAATTCAGATTTTTGGTTGTTTCCTTATTTGTTTTAGAGTCCATATAGAAGTAGATCATACACTTTTGTCTGTCTGACTTATTTCACTTAGTATAATGCCTTCAGAGTCCATTCAAGTTGTTGCAAATGGCAAGAATTCACAATATTTTGAAAGACTAATTAGTATTCCATTGTATATATACACCACAATTTCTTTATATACTGATCCATCAATGGATACATAGATTGTTTCCATATTTAGATTATTGTATAAAGAAAAATGCTGCAGTGGGAGCGCCTGGATGGCTCAGTCACTTAAACGTACAACTTTTGATCTCAGCTTGGGTCACGATCTCACAGCTTGTGGGATCAAGCCCAGGCTCTGGCTCCACACTGACAGCAAGAAACCTGCTTGAGATTCTCTCCCTCTTGCTCTGCCCCTCCACTATTTAAGCTCGCGCGCTCTCTCTCTTCTCTCTCTCACATCTCTCTCTCTCAAAATAAATACATAAATAAAACGCTGCAGTAAACATGGGTAACCTACCACTTTTCAAATTTGTGTTTTTGTTAACTTCACATAAATACCTACAAGTGGCATTACTGGATTATATGGCAGTTTTAGTGTGAATTTTTTGAGGAATCTTTGTACTCTTCCATATAGCCACACCAGTTGATATTCCAACCAAGAGTGCGCAAGTATTCCCTTTTCTTCATACCTTTGCCAGCGCTTCTCTCGTCTTTTTGTTACTAGCCGTTCTAACAGTTGTGACGTGATACATCCTTGTGGTTTTGATTGGCATTTTCCTGAAGATCAGTTATTAGTTTTTTGTGTACCTCTTGAACATGTGTATGACCATCTGTGAAGAAATGTTTTCATCTCTTCAGATCCTCTGTCCAATTTTTAAATAATTTTTTCACTATTGAGTTGTACGAGCTCTTTTTATATTTTGGATATTGTCCCTATTGCATATGTATGATTTGAAAATATTATCTCCCATTTGGTAGACTGAGTTTTCATTTTGTTGATGGTTTACTTTGGTATGCAGAATCTTTTTTGATGTAGTGTCACTTGTTTATTTTTGGTTTTGTTACCTTTGCTTTTGGTGTCAAATCTAAGAAGTCATCTCCAAGACATGTGAAGGACCTTAATGCCTATGTTTTTTTCTAGGCATTTTATGATTTCAGGTCTTATGTTCAAGTCTGTCATCCATTTTGAGATAGTTTATATGCATAATGTAAAATAGTAGTCCACTTTTTATTTTTTGCTTGTGACTGTTCAACTGAACTAAAAAAAAAAAAACTAAAGATTTGTCAGTTTTGTGTATCTTTGCAAGTACCAGCTCTTAAATTTATTGATCTTTACTATTGTCTTTTAAGTTTTTATTTTATTTCTTTTATTTCCACTTTAATCTTTCTTATTCCCTTCATTCTCCTAACTTTGGGTTTTGTTTGTTCATTTTTAGTTCCTTGAGGCGTAAGGCTGGTTTGTTTGAGGTATTTTTTTCCAGGTAGGTACTTATTAATCTGAACTTTCCTCTTAGAACTGCTTTTGTTGTGCCCCATGAACTATGGTATCTTGTTTTTAATTTTAATTAAAATTAGTTTATTTCAATTAATTAATTAACTTTAATCAAGGATTTTTTAAATTTCACCTTTGATTTCTTATTTCACCCATTGTTTATTCAATAGCCTATTGAACTATTTCAATAGTTGATTTAGTCTTCGCATTTTTATGAACTTTCCAGTTTTCTTGAGTAAATTCTAAAGCCTTACATATTGACTCTTTTGACTCCCACATTTTATGTTTTTGAGTTATATTTTATATCATTTTATCTTATAAATTCCTAAGATAATTACTGTGGTTAGTTATTTTTTATTACTTTTGTCCATTTAACCTTCATACTAACTTCGTAAAAGATTAATTCACCACCTTTAGCTTATATTTATCTTTACCAGAGAGGTTTACACTCATGTCTTTTTTTGTTTTTATTACTAAGTAGCATGTTTTAATGTCAGCTTAAAGAAGTCCCTTTAACATTTATTTAAGGGCCCTTTCATGGGTGATTAAATCCATTAGTTTTAGATTGTCTGGAAAACTCTTTGCCACTACTTCAATTCTGAAAGACAGCTTTGCCCTGTATAGCATTCTTGGTGGGATTTTCTTTCTTTCCTCACTGGGAATATATTATGCCGGTGCCTTCTGGCCTGAAAGTTACTGCTGAAAAATCTGCTTATTGTCATAGTGGGATCTTTTGTACATAACAGGTTGCTTTTCTTTTGCTGCTTTTATTTTTATTTTTTAAATTTTTTTTAGGGTTTGAACTCTTTTATTTATTTATTTATTTAATAGTTTATTGTCAAGTTGGTTTCCATATAACACCCAGTGCTCTTCCCCACAAGTGCCCTCCTCCATGACCATCACCCCCCTTCCCCTCTCCCCTTCCCCCTTCAGCCCTCAGTTTGTTTTCAGTTTTCAAGAGTCTCTCATGATTTGCCTCCCTCCCTCTTCCAAACTCTTTTTCCCCCCTTCCCCTCCCCATGGTCCTCTGTTAGGTTTCTTCTGTTAGACCTATGAGTGCAAACATACGGAATCTGTCCTTCTCCGCCTGACTTATTTCGCTTAGCAAGACGCTTTCGAGGCCCATCCACATTGATACGAATGGCCAGATTTCATTCTTTCTCATTGCCACTCTCTCACTTTGGACTTTTAAAATTATAACATGCCTTGGTGTATGTGTCTATGAGTTCTTCTTATTTGGAATTGTCTGGACTTACAGGATTTTAAAGCTCTTTTCTTTTGCAGGTTAGGTAATTTTTCATGCATCATTTCTTCAAATACTTTTTCTACCCTTTTGACTCTCTCTTCCTTATGGGACCACCATAATATGAATATTGGTCTGCTTGATATTATCCCATTAGTCTTTTCACTTTACTCACATTTTTTCCTTTCTCTACATTTTTGCTGCTCTGATTGAGTGAGTTCTCATGTCCTTTTTTTGAGTTCACTGATCATTTCTGCCTCCTTATCTGGTCAGTTTTCAATTCAAATATTGTATTCTTCAGCTCTGTGACTTCAATTTATATAGTTTTTTATAATATCTGTCTCTTTGTGTCTCTCTGTGTTCATTCTTCTGAGTTCACTGTGCATGTTTATTATAATTATTTTGAACTCTTAATCAGGTAAATCACTTATCTGAATTTTTTACTTTTTTTTCTAGAACTGTCTTTTTATTTTAATTTGGATCCAATTCCTCTCTTTCTTTTTTTCCCATGATTCTTTCTTGGTTTCTTTGTATTAGTTGAGTCAAATCCCCCTATCTTGAAGGAGTGGCTTTGTGTAGGAGATGAACCATATTATTCAACCCTGCCCTAGTTCTTGGTTGTCTCTCCAACCTTTGCAATGGTTCAAGCATCTCTTTTACTTTTAATGGCTCCCAAGTCATTGAGATTGTGACCTGTTTACACACCCAAGGGAAGGATCTCAGCACTTACATTCAGGCTGATTTGAAGGCAGACTTTCAATTAGCCACGTTTTAAGTATACATCTATGGTATTACGGAACCACAAATGCAAGCCCCACTGGCCACCAGACTTATGCAACTGAGAAGTGTCCCCTGACAGCATCCACAAAAATTGGAAGCATGAGGCAAGGGTACTTTCAGGGAGGTACCAATGAGATGTTGTACAGCAGAGTTTGAGTGCAAACATTACATCCGCCAGCCTCCATTACCTGAGAGCAGTTTTGTAGGCTCCTAGATGTATGCCAAACCAGAAGCCTACCCATCAGTCCAAAGCACTTGAACAAGCAAATAGGCCACTTTTACAGAAAAACTGAGTGCGTTTTCAGCCTTCTGTCGGTGCAGTGCCCTGCGGTAATAGTCAGCCAAAGACTGTCTTTCTGATTGCTACAGTCCTGTGGGACCCAGGGACATGAGTTTCTCAGGGCACCAGAGCCAGGTGATCAAGAGGTGTGTGCTGGGTGGCAGGCATGTGCATGCATGCACGCACAAGCGTGCACACACACACACACACACACAAATGGCTACCAGATATGCATAAAAGGTCCGGTTCACTGGCACTTGAGAGTGTACCAGAGGGACAAGAGTCTGAAGATAGCACCTGCTGCATTAAGTCTCTGGAAAGGATTACAGTCAGCTTTTAGATGTGTGTTTAATTAGAAGTCTGCCCCTCAGGCCAAAGCTATGAAGATAACCTAATTAACCTCTTTCATATAAAGCCCAGGCTCTTGAGACTATTGATTTTTACTGAGCCTGGGGAGGAGTGGTAGTTATTGAAGAATTCTTTCTCTGTTGAGTATAGTCCTATGGGACCCCGGGTAATTAGCCCTGCTGGTCACTGGAGCCAGGCAATCTGTTGGGCTCCAGCCACAAAAGCTGGGTACCCAGAGATGGTTACAAGGTCTTTTACCAGAAGGAACATCAAGCTGGAGAGTAAAAAGATGGTATATACTGTGAAGCAGAGAGAGTGCAAAGATGGTGCCCACCAGCCGTCTTCCCTGAAGAGAAGCTCTCTCTCTCTCTCTCGCTCTCAAAAATAAATGAATGTTAAAAAATTAAGTGTGGGTAAGACATTTAAATGTTTAATATTTATTTACTTTTGAAAGAGAGAGAAACAGAGAACGAGTAGGGGAGGGGCAAAGAGAGAGGGAGACAGAATCTGAAGCAGGGTCCAGGCCCTAAACTGTCAGCACAGAGCCCGACATGGGGCTCCAACCCACCAACTGTGAGATGATGACCTGAAATGAAGTTGGACGCTCAATAGACTGAGCCACCCAGGCAACCCTGGGTAAGACATTTCTAATGCATTGCTTTGTCAGTATGGTATTAGTAAAGATAATCTAGGTTACTTACCTGCTTGGCTTTCATCCATGCTCATAGATAATGTAGGCTGTTCAGAATTCATATGAAATCTTAGGGCTGACTCTTACATATGCAGTTGTTTTCTGTTTTTTGGTTTTTTTTTTTTACATACATTAAACACTTTGGATTAGTGTCAGTTCACTTTTCCTGTCTCACCTTCTCCCTCCCTCTTTTTCTTCCTCCTATCATTAAACAGATTTATTGAGTACCTTCTATTTATTGATGTAGGAAATGCCTCAAGTATTAAAAAATGATAATATCTAGATATTTTGTCTAAATTTAAGGCGCACATTTCTTACAATATAGGTATAGAATGGTTAACACATACAGACTGAAGCAAAAATAAAATCTTTCTTGGAGTTTCCTAATTTTATACTTATATGACTTATAATCCAAAAAGTAAGAGGAATAGAAATTCCATAAATTTTATCTTCAACTAAAATAAATCATATCATCGCCATAGCTTATTATTATAATTTACTCTTTATCAGGATTGAGTTAAACGGTTAACGTACTTATTCTTATTTAATGTTTATGACCGCTCTGTCAGGTACATACAATAATACTTATTTTATCAGTGGAGAAATGGATACAAAGCTAGTTGAGTATATGGCTGACAACATATAAATCACTTAGTGACTATTTGAATCTAGGCAATCTGACACCAGTGTCTATGTTTTTTTAGAGAGAGATAAAGACAAAGTGTGGGGGGCAGGTGTAGAGAGAGAGGAAGACACAGAATCTGAATCTGAGCTGTCAGCACAGAGCCTGACGTGGGGCTCAAACTCAGGAACCTCGAGATCATGACCTGAGCTGAAGTCAGA
>CM053572.1:13291682-13325497 GCA_028646485.1 Cryptoprocta ferox
CACGCCAGTCAGAGTGGCTAAAATGAACAACTCAAGAGACTATAGATGCTGGCGAGGATGTGGAGAAACGGGTACCCTCCTACACTGTTGGTGGGAATGTAAACTGGCACAGCCGCCCTGGAAAACAGTGTGGAGGTTCCTCAAAAAACTATCAATAGAACTCCCCCATGACCCAGCAATAGCACTGCTGGGGATTTACCCAAGGGATACAGAAGTGCTGATGCATAGGGGCACACATACCCCAATGTTCGTAGTGGCACTTTCAACAATAGCCAAATCATGGGAAGAGTCTCAATGTCCATCAACTGATGAGTGGATCAAGAAGATGTGGTTCATCTATACAATGGAATACTACATGGCAATGAGAAAGAATGAAATCTGGCCATTTGTAGCAACGTGAATGGAACTCGAGGGTGTCATGCTCAGCGAAATAAGTCAGGCGGAGAAGGACAGATACCATATGTTTTCACTCATAGATCTAACAGGAGAAACCTAACAGAGGACTATGGGGAGGGGAAGGAGAAAAAAGAGTTAGAGAGCGGGAGGGAGACAAAACACGAGAGACTCTTGAATACTGAAAACACACTGAGGGAGGAAGGGGAAGGGGGAAAAGGGAAGGGGAGGACACTTGTGGGGAAGAGCACTGGGTGTTATATGGAAACCAACCTGACAATAAACTATAAAGTTAAAAAAATAAAAATAAAAATAAAAAAATGATTACATAATAGTTATTTCCTGTGCTGCTCATTCCTTTGTATAGGCCCAAATTTTTGTGTTCTTGCCTGAAAAACTTTCTCTAAAATTTCTTGGATGTTTTCTGATGACAAATGCTATCAGCTTTTTATTTTTTTTAGCCTTAAAATTTCACCTTTAATATTTGAGATATGTTTTTATTGTGTATAGAACTGTGTTGACAGTTCCTAGTCTTTCCATCCCCACACCCTATCATCTGAATATATTGCTTTGTTGTCATCTGGCTTACACTATTTCTCACAAGAAATCTGTTGTTAATTATGTTCCTCTAAAGACTGTCTTTGTTCTTAGCTGAGATATTAGAACAGTATGATTATAATTTTCATTAAATATTAAAATCTTTTGACTCTTTGATACTCTGAAGTCTGCCTTTTCTGATGCTATATATTACCATATACTTTTATTTATTTAATTTATTATTATTATTGTCTTTATAGTGTCTCTGTTTCATTTTCGTAGCTTCTATTGCTAGGTCTTAAAGTTACTAATCTTCTTTTGCAATGTCAAGTACACTATTGATTTTCCTTTCTGTTACTGTGTTTTCATGACTCACTGTTTAATACGTGCTCATTTAATGTCTTCCACTTCTCTTCCTTCACATTTCTTCCTCCACCTTTTTGACATTTTGACCATATTTATAACCTAAAGGTTATAATATTTATAATAACCTTTTGGATCTCCCTGTCAGACAGTTTCTCCATTTATGTCATTCTTGGGTCTGGTTTTATTGATATGTCTTGATTATGGGTCATATTTTCCTATTTATTTTTATACTTTTAATTTCAAATTGAATCCTGCACACTCTAAGTTGTACATTATTGGATGCTGCACTTTGCCATTTTTCTAAATGAGTACTGGATTGTCTTTTTCTATCATGTAGTTAATTGGAATCCGTTTGACCCTTTTTAAACATGTTTTTGTTGAAGATGTGGAAAACACAATTCAGAGTTTATTTTGACTCCCTACTATACAAATATCTTTTAGAATATTTTACTCAAAACTCATCTATTACAAGGTCTTTATATTCTGGCTTATGGAAATAGAAACATTTCCCAGTCCTTTGTAAGCTCCAAGGATTATTCTATCTACTTCTTTGATAGTTCTTTCCTGAAAAGAGGTTTCTTTCTCACACTTCCCAAGCTCAGCACACAGTCAAAACTAGAAGGAAGCTTTCATCTCTAAAGATCTCATTGGGTTTGAACCTCTCTACTTCTGGCACTCAGTCTCATACATTCTGGTCACCTTTACCTGCTGAGACTCTTTTGTTTCTCTTCAATTCATTAGAAATGGTGAGTTTTGCTTAAAATTTATCTCATGCTATGGAAACTGCCTTTAGGTGATGAAATTATAGAGTTTTCTCCTCCCTTTACTAAAGAATAATAGTCCTAGGTTACCACCAATTGAAAATTTGTTTAAAAAAAACTTGTTTTTATAACTTTATCTGGTTTTCTATCCAGTCAGGACAAAAGTCTAAATCTATTCTCTGTTATGTCATTGCCATGAAGGATTGTTGACAATTGTGTATGTACTTGATATCAACATGATTTTTGTCCTAAATTCCAATTATTTTACCCTCTCATATAAATAAAACTTGGTTATTTTTGTATTTTTTTTATTCTACCACCTTTCACCAGATGATGCAGCAATTCACTGTAAGGGGGTGGGTGGTCTGTTATCCTTGAGTTTACATAGTTGTCAGGAAAGTTTCCTTTGTCCAAGATCTTTCCACCAGCCCCAATGTTTGTTTGTTTGATTTTAGATTTTGGATTATGCTTAAGATTCAGAAATTTGACATATCCTTTATGCCTGGCTTATAGTGTAGCCTTTTTAGCAACTCAGCAAAATACAAATTAAAGTTGAATTTAAACATACTTCCATGTAATTCTTTTATTCAAGAACTTTTTAAAACTCCTACTACATGTCAGGTTATGCTCTAATTATTAACCCATTTAATCATCACTGCTATCCAGTAAAGGAACTATTATCATCCACATTTTATTGATAAGAAAATAGAGCCACAGCAAGGCATAGTGACTTGCTTCTTAATCTTGCAACTAGTTAATAAAATAAATAGGATATTTACCCAGGAAGTCTAGCCCAGGATTGGAGTTCTAAATCATTTTACAGTATAGCTCTAGATACAGTTAAAGCAACATTTAGAGGAACATTTTCTGAAATGCATATATTAGTAAATGAAATAAAATTTCATAAATAAAATAAGTGAATTAAGAATGCAACTGAACTTAGAACAACAAAATCCAAATAACACACAATGAAGCATAAGATTGGTAGAAACAAGTAAAAAATTAGAAAACAAAAATAAAAGGGCAGCATTAGTAAAGGAATGCAAGAATTTGTTCTTCGGTGGGAGCAGGGGAATGATAAACATTCAGATAATAAAGTACAAAAAGAAGAAAGCATAAATCACAAATAAATGCTAATAAGTAAATAACTACACACACACACACAAGCTGGTTAAAAGAATCCTATTGATTAGCTATACAAATAAATTTTGGAATATGAAATGGAATATATAACTTTATAGGCTATACAATTATCAAATCTGACCCCAGAAGACAGAATACAAATGTTCTAATCACAATAAATAAAATAGAGAAGGGGCGCCTGGTGGCTCAGTTGGTTGAGCACCTACTTTGGCTCAGGTCATGATTTCACACATTGTGGGTTCGAGCCCCACATTGGGCTCTGCACTGACTGCTCAGAGCCTGGAGCCTGCTTTGGATTTTGTGTCTTCCTCTCTCTCTTTGCCCTTCTCCTGCTCATGCTCTGTCTCTCTCTGCCTTTCAAAAACAAACATCAAAATTTTAAAAATAAACAAAATAGAGAAAATTATTGAAAAGCTACTCTGCGAAAGAGCAACAAACCCAGTTACTTTAATGGGACAATTCAATTAAAAATTTCAGTATTAAATTATTTATAATTTTTATACTGCTAAGCTGACATTGGTATCAAAATTCAACAAAGATAGTACAGCGTGGACAGCTACAGGTGGTTATATCATTTCTTTAGAATGCTTTTTAATTAAGTGGAGCTTATGCTAGGAATTCTAGAATTATTCAAATAATTTTCTGCATTAATAAAAAAAAACCTACTTTTATCTCCATAGGTGTTAAAAGGGCACTTTGTAAATTTAACATCTGCCAGTGGTTGAAGACTTCTAAAAATGAAACTATATATATTGTGAGAAATGTTTTCCCCCCTTTCTGCAGACTACCTGGGGTGCTCACATAATGTTTGTCAGGCATAGAGACTCATCTGCTTGCAGGAAAGTTCTGGTTCCTTTTTGGGTATCCCTCAAAGTATGCTCCTTTCCTCTGTTCTTCTGGAGCATGGACTAGTATTCTTCACAGTGGGTTTCAATTTTGATAGGAAGAGACATTGATCAGGAAGCTTTTGATTTTGGGGCAGCTGGGTGGCTCAGTCAGTTAAGCGTCCAACTTCAGCTCAGGTCATGATTTCACTGTTGGTGAATTCAAGCCCCGCGTCAGCCTCTGTGCTGACAGCTCAGAGCCTGGAGCCTGCTTCGAATTCTGTATCTCTCTCTCTCTCTCTGTCCCTCTCTGTCCCTCTCTGTCCCTCCTCAGCTTGTGCTCTCTCATTCTCTGTCTCTCAAAAATAAAAATTAAAAATTAAAAAAAAAGCTATGTCTCTCTGCTACTGGAAAATATTACTGCAACAAGGGATAATGAGCAGGAATCTCAAAAAATATAGCCAGAAGCAATCAATGTACATGGTCTCAGTCAGTCAACCTGCATCATTTACTTAGAATGTGAAGTCCCACATCCATGTCTGGTTTTTTCGCTTTGCATTATGTGTCCCACCTCATTATTTCCAAGTTTGCCATATTCCTTACTACTACTAGGGGTTTCCATTCTTTAACTTCTCTGAACTTTATTTTTTCACTTTTTAACCACAAAAATCTCTAAGCATTGTGCAAAACAGCATTCAGAGTACATCCTGAAGCATTTCACTGACAAAACCAGGTCACATTGATCATTGTTTTCCTTATTGGCTTGGTGCTCCTATGTCATAAGGTTCCACTTCAGAAATATAGATTAAAACTGTTAGTGAAGTCTTCTATTTCCTATTAAAGACTTGAAGAGAACCTACAGTGTTACATATTTTGTTTTCCTTTGGTAGATAGTAGCGCTCATATATTCCCAATTCCTTTGTTTTGTATTTTTTTAAATAATTTTGAAGATTGACCACTAAAATTTGTTGATTGTTTTTAATGGTTTTATCCATAATCTCAGGCTTAATGAACTTTAGGCATAAATACAGGTCATGAAAAATATGTGCACAGGTAGTCTTTCATTATACTGCTCCTCTAATCTTCTGGGCACTTTGTCCTGGGGGCATTTTTTCATTTCAGGTTCCATTTGGATATGAAAGTTATCTCTCTAGGGTTTGCTGGCAAAATCTTTTATATAACTGGCTTAGGTATATGTCGACTTAGCGTTTCTGAATATTTGTTTATTCACTACTTCTGACAACCTAATTTTGTTAAATCAGTATGCTTTTTTCTTAGACTTATTACAACTTCCCTTCTGCATGTAGAACATGCTGCAAATTGGTTCTCCTGGTCTAAGGACACTAGATCTCACCTTCAAATAAGGGAGTGCTTTTTTTTTTAAATGTTTCTTTATTTTTGAGAGAAACAGAGACAGAGTGCAAGCTGAGGAGGGGCAGAGAGAGAGGGAGACCCAGAATCCGAAGCAGGCTCCAGGTTCTGAGCTGTCAGCACAGAGCCTGACACAGGGCTAGACCTCAGGAACTACGAAATCATGACCTGAGATGAAGTCCAATGCTTAATTGACTGAGCCACCCAGGCACCCCTCCAAGTAAAGGAACCTTGGATAAGCTGATCCATATTCTTAACTTATTCTGTGCGCTGTGCCAACCTGTATCTTCTATGGCTATTATCCTTTTATTTGGTTCAGATTTCCTTATATTCATCACTTACTCTAAGTATTTTGTGGTTTGGCACATAGCTTTCCTAATGTTTTTCTCTTTATTCTCTTTATTGATTTTCCCAAAGAGAATGTAGTGTACAAGGCTTTATTTATTATGAGTTTTTTTCTGCTATCTTGTCAATTAATTGTAGTGCATATTGTGTTTCAGTTTGATTTCTTTTTGACTCAGATTTCTTTCATGTCTTGTGTTTGAGCTTCTATCCTCAACTGTGATAACATATGGATGGAAATGATACTGCTAGATGAGTTGAGAACATTAATGTATGACTATCACATATTAATTTATGTATTCGGTTTTTCATATATGACAGGTACATTATGGATCATTCTCATTTGGGTGTTTAATGTGTCATCATTTTTCATTGAATAATAAATGATGTATAATTACACATTATCAATTACTTACAATTGTTTAATTTATTTCTTCTGAGCAAATGAGAACAAGTACAAAATGGAAACTCATTTTTCAGAATAATAAGTGTGTATCTTCGAAATTCATTATCAATTTACAATTGCCCTTCTATTTTTCTTTCCTAACAGATCATTTTAAGGGAACAAGCTAAAAATCTCTGTTAACATGTTACAGCTTTATATAGATTTCATTTCTCTCACATTGTACCAATGCATTTCTATAGCTTTTTAAAATAATATTTTCTCAAAATGCAAAAGCAATATATTCTTTGCTTCTATTTATGAACACATTTTAACTGAATCTTCAAGTTATAAAATCATTTAAATGTTTTTATTGTTGTGTCGGTAAACGTAAGCATTTTTTATACTACTTTAGCTAAAGACCCTATCAACAGTAAGTTCTGATAAATTTCTGTTGCACCAGTAGCCATGAACTTTCTGAATCAATGATTAGGGTTGCAATATTTTTAACTATATGCATAATGTACAGAGGATAGCTTCATCGTGTGAACTAAAACTTGCTACCCATTCAACAGCAACTCCTCAGTTTTCTCTCTGCTCCCAGCTCCTGGTAACCACCATCCTGTTTTCTTCTTCTGGGAATATTACTATTTGTAATACATCATATAAGTGGCATCATATAGTATTTCTCCTAATATGACTGCCTTATTTCACTTAATATAATGTTCTAAGGATTCATCTATGTTGTTGCATATATAAGGATTCCCTCCTTTTTATGGCTAAATAATATTCTACTATGTATATATCATTTTTCTTCTTATTTTGGGGATTACCATTTTATTTGTTTCTTCCTTCCTTCTCTTCTCTGTATTCCTTCTTTTCCTCCCTTCATCTGCCCTTCCTTTCTTTTGAGACTATTGAGGACCTACTCTCTAAGCAAATTTTAAGTAGGTAATACATTTTTGTTAACTATAATTACATTGCTATATATGAAATCTCCAGAACTTGTATAACTAAAACTTTGGATCTTTTAATCAATATTATTCCATTTACCTCTCTTGGCCCCTGGCAACTGTCGTTATACTCTCTGGTTTTATGAATTTGATTCATTTTGATTTCACACTAAGTACAGTTTCCTCCAGGTTCATCCATTTTGTTGCATGGATTTCCTTTACAGCTGAGTAATCCTTAAGGCTGAAAAATCCTTAAAGGATTTTCTTTAAGGCTGAGTAATCTCCCCTTATGTGCGTGTGTGTGGAAAATCACATTTTCTTTATCCATTCATCCATTAATGAACATTTAAGTGGTTGACATACTTTGGCTATTGTGAAAAATGATCCCATGAACATGGAGGTGCAGATTTCTCTTAGAAACTGAGTTCATTTCTTTTATATGTGTACCTAGATGTAGGATTACTGGATCAAAAGCTAGTTCTATTTTTAATTTTTTGAAGAACTTCCATACTGATTTACCTAATGGTTATCTTGATTTCTATCCTTGTGAAAAGTATACAAGAGCTCCCTCTATTCTACACTCTCACCAGTATTTGTTATCTTTGTCTTTTTGATGGTAGCCATCTTACTAGTGTAAGGTGATAGCTCAGTGTTGTTATGATTTGCATTTCCCAGATGATTTTTGAGGTTGAACAGCCTTTTAAATACCTGTCGGCTATTTATATGGCTTCTTAGGAGAAATGTCTATTCAAATATTTTATGCATTTTTAAATAGGGTTATTTGGTTTCTGCTATTGAGTTGTAGGAATTCCTTAAATATTTCTGGAGATGAACACCTTATCAGATAGGTGGTTTGCAGACTTTTTCGCATTCTGTAGGTTGTCTTTTCACTCTGTGGACTATTTTGATTTGTATAAACATACTTTGATATAATCCCACTTGGCTATTTTTATTTTTTTTTGCTTGTGCTTTTGATGTCATAACCAAAAAACAAATGTTGCCCAGGACAGTGTCAAGGAGCTCTTTCCTTAGATTTTCTTTCAGGAATGTATAATTTTGTAAAGTTAAGCCGTCAATTCATAACTGAGTTGATATTTGTGTATGGTACAAGTTCTAACATCATTCTTTCATGTGCATATTCCATTCTCTGGGCCTATAGAATAAAAGGTAGGAAGAATAATATGAGCAAAGACCCTGGGATGTGCCCAAAATTAGCTGTTAAAGTACATACTTAATTCACTTTTTATCCTTCATACACAATAAAGTAATTATATGTGTATTTCTGGTCTCACAAAACTGAGTATGATATATTCATTCAAATTTACTAATCTTTGTTGTTTGTACTTCTGTTTCTCTTAGAAACTCATTTTGAGCCTTTTTTTTTAAAGCTCTTAGTCATTCCTCCAGTTCCTGCTGAAATACTATATTCCTTAGAAATTCCTTCCGTAATTTCATCATTGGTCCTGCTCTTTAACATCTTGCAATATATTGATAGTTTTGCCTAGGTGTTTGCCCTTCCCAACTAGATAGCAAGACCTTATATTGGCAGGTCCATAAATCATATATATTTACATTTTTCTACCGGGTCATTCATAAAGTAAACACAGTAATAATAAGAATCATAACAACTAGCTTTTATTAAATTCTTGTTACATGCCAGAGAACAGTGAATTTATTGTTATAAATGAATCATGTCAAACGGCGCTTACTTTCTGAGTTGGACAATAAAAATTAAACAATTGAGTAACTTCCAAGACTAACAGACAGACTACACTTAATGGAAACTAGTATTATTCTCATCCCTATGCTGTCCTGGGTGAGTTGGTTGGTTTCCAAAGATCTGCCTCCTCTACCTCTGCATGTTCATCAGCTGTCTGTCCCCTTCCCAGACCCTGGATAAGGAAAGTTAAACTCCAAACATAACAGAAAATCTCTTCTTTAAAATTGGCTGGTCAGTGTTTTGTTTGAAGTTCACATACTTTTTTTTGTCTTGCATAGGACCCTTTGCTGTAAGCTAGTAAATGAAGAGACTTTTTTGTCTTCTGGTACACCTGTGCCAACAACACTCACTAGTGAGAACTCTGTACACACGTTTTGCTCACAAGAGACCATGATTGTCTTAGATCTGTACATATTTGTGAGGAGTTTATCTTTTCTTAGTTGACAGCAATGTTCACATACCCAGAGGCAAATGTGAACCTTACCTATATGCACAGGAAAGTAATCAGAGACTGAACTTAGGTTAATACTACATTAGTCCAAGGTCAGGCCTACTGGAGCTAAGACAATGTGAATACTGGGCAGATATTGTAAAGAATCTGTGGAAGCTACTGGACTCTCCTTGTTCCTTCTCATCTCATTAAAGTCATCTTAAATCAGTCAGATCAACAGGATAAGAAGCAGTTAGAAATTTTTTCCATTGGGGCACCTGGGTAGCTCAGTTGTTAAGTATCCAACTCTTAATATTGGTTCAGGTCATTATCTCACAATTGTGAGATCAAGCCCCATGTCAGGCTCTACACAGAGCATGGAACATGCTTGGGATTCTCTCTCTGTCTCTGTCTCTATGCCCCCTCTTAAAGTAACATTTTTTTAAAGGAAAGAAATTTTCTCCATTAATTAATCCAAACTGTTTGATTACAAAAGATATGTTTCCCTAGTATGCAATGCTGTGTTTTGAGTATGTGAAATAAAATGATCTTCTTTCCATACTGAAATGGTGCTGAAATTCAACTATTTCTGAGGGCTCAGACCAGTTCCAGAAGGATGCTGTTGAAAAGAAAGAAGATCACAGAAAATATTCTATAGGAAACATTACCTTTGCTTTGACATCTGTTAATATAGATAAAAATATAATACAGTTTTTTTTTTCTGGCAGGAGGAAGGCATTTATTTATTTAAATGCATTATTTAAATGTTTTGAGAAAAAAATACTATCATCTTCATCAATATCTCTTTATATATAAAGCAGTTTGTATTGAGATAAAGTCATGTGAAATATGTTTGATACTCAGTTTCGCATTAAGGTTGTAGAAGAGAAGGAAGTTTGCCCCAGTGCTGAATTCCTGAGTGACAGACTACACCGAAACACGATGGCTTAAAATAACCACCATTATATCTGACACGTGGGTGGATCAGGAATCCAGGCAGGGCTCAGCTGGGTGGTAGTTCTGTCCACGTGGTGTCAGAGGTTTTGGAATTGCACATGACTCATTTTATTGCCTTTTTAAAAGTCATAAGATGTGCACTGAATTGATTACATGGCAAATAGATTCATAACTTGGCACCTATTTTTATATCAGACACAGCTGTAGCTAATAGAGAAAGAAGATGAATAAAACAAGATCTCTCCACTCAAAAATGTCACGGTGACATTTTTGACCCTTGGACTGTGAGGGGTTTAGGGATGCTGACCCTCCAGGCATTCGACAGTTCATGGATAACTTGTGACTCCCCAAAAAGCTAACTAATAATAGCCTACCGCTGACCAGGGGCCTTACCAATAAAATAAGCAATCAACACATTATGTACTTCTATGTATTATATGCTGTATTCTTAGAATAAAGAAAACTATAGAGAATAAAATGTTATGAAGAACATCATAAGGCAGAGAAAGTAGATTTACAGTACTGTTCTGTATTTACCAAAATCAGTTGGTGTGCAAGTGGACCTTTGGGGTTCAAATCCATGTCATTCAAGGGCCAACAGTACAATGAAGAGATGGATATATAAGTTGTTAATAGTAGAACATAGTGACAAATACTTTCCTACTCTTGGACCTTACCTATGTATTGAATCAAACCTTAGGGAAAAATAAGATGTTAATTTAGACATCAAACATGAAATATTTCAATTTTAGTTACTAGAGAATTTTTTACATTTTAATTAAAAAATAATGTGGCAGAAGTTATTTAGTCTGAATTTGAAGATTTATAAAATTGAATGAGTGCCTGTTTGAATTTTTCTGTTAGCAGCAAAGTCTAAGGGTGACTTGTCTTAATATTTTCTTATTAAAAGTAATTGTGAGAGAAATTTAGTGCACTTACCTCTTTGACAGTTATTTACAAAGTAATACTTGGAGATTTTTTAAAAATTAAAACTATTTACTACCATTTGCAGTGAAGTCTAAATGTAACAACAAAGACTGTATCTTTCAAAATGTTGCCATGTCTTAAGACATGTTATTGAGCTATAAACATTATTAATTCAACTACTGAATTATAGGTAGTATTAAATATTTCAAAATTACTCTTTCTTTCACTAGGGACACTGGGAAATTATATTTAAAAAATTGGGTACTGTCCCAAATACTTCAGAAATAACATTGCAATTAAAATAATCCCCATGGCAACTTTAATAATTAAAGCTTAGTACCAAATTTCCCAGCAACTACCTGTTTTCAGATTCTTATCATTTTTAAACACCTAATTTTCTCATGATTGGAATACTCTCTGTAATATTTTATGGCTAACCTGCCTAGTCTGCAAGGGAAAAGCAGCACATTTGGGAGATTATGCCGTTTTGACTCTACTGAAATCGTTGACTGATTATGGACACTGTATAAAATCGTGGCCTGTTACTTTTAAACCACATGTGAGTCTTGTTGCCAAGTGTCCATATTGTGGGCAGTACAAATTAGGGACTTGAATCTAATCCAAAGACATCAACGCTCTGAGCTCCTGCTTCCTTAAATGTTAATCTTTTCTTTCCTTTTCCTTCTTTTAAAAAAATATTTTGAGAGAGAGGGAGCACAAGTAGGGAGGAGCAGAAAGAGGGACAGAGAGAATCCCAAGTAGGCTCTATGCTGTCACCACAAAGTCCAACAATGGGCTTGATCAATAGTCAGATGCTCACCCAATTGAACCACCGAGGCACTCTTCTTTTCCTTCTTATATAAAAATTTCCTTCATTCTCTAAGGTATAAATCACTGCCCAGTTCTCCTGTCAGTGCCACTGGTCAAGTGTAGAAATACAAGCACACCCTCTGTATCTTTATCTTCTTGTTCCATACCCATGGCATATTGGAAGTGTTCCTCCACTTCGACATTTCTTACATGATTTTGTCATGGCCCTTACAGATTGGGGGGAATTCTTAAACACCACATGCTTTTATATTATAAAGGTTAAAAGAAAACATGTATCATTTTTCATTTATTTTAGTCATTGCCAAATTCAAGTACATTTTCATAGTTTAGGGTTAAAATCCTAGCTCTAACACTTTTGTTATCCTGAACAAATCATTTACCTCCAAGTTTGATTTTCTCCCTTAAGAAACTGGGCTAATAAAGAGTCCTTGCTTAATTGAGTTCTTGTATGGGTTAACTCAACCAGTGTATAAACACTTGGTGCCTGATACAGAGGAAATACTGTGTGTGTGTGTGTTCGCTATTAGTAGTAGTAATGTACTAGGATAGTAAACTGCTAGTAAATATTCCTTTACTCCTATGTTTAAAATTGAGCCTTTAAGGATACATGGCATTTATCTGTAAGAATGAGAGAAAATACTTTTATTTTTCATCTTTTGATACCTAGCAAATAGCCCATATGACCCACCATTAGGCTGGGTGTCTGTTTTTGTGAGTAACTATTCTAGGTTTGCCACTCCTGACCTATAATCTTGAGATGCTAACAGTGGACTTCTAGTGGCAACTCCAGAGGTTTGGTGATGAACTGGGAAAGCCGGAATGCCAGTGAGGTTGTGTGTGCCAGAGTTGGCTAGTCAGATACTTGATAGTATAGACCCTCCATGTTTGTAGGAACTTTGTAACTACTGAGATTTCTTCATGTACTTTAGGCCAAGATCATCTTCTCCGGGTCCCCTAGGAAGTCAAGGAAATCAGAGGAAGCATATCTCCTTCTTCTGCCACACATTCAGTGGCAGTGACCCAAGCTTTAGAACGTCTCAACTTCTCCAGTCCCCACCCTCCCCCCCCCGCCATGCATTGTCACCATAGTAGCAGGGTGGCTACATTGTTGTAAGTTTAAATTTTTTGATGTTTATTTATTCTTGAGAGAGAGAGAGACACCGTGTGAAAGGGAGAGGGACAGAGAGAGAGGGAGACACAGAATCTGAAGCAGGCTCCAGGCTCTGAGCTGTCAGCACAGAGCCCGATACGGGGCTCAAACTCACAAACTGCGAGATCATGACCTGAACCAAAGTCGGACACTTAACTGACTGAGCCACTCAGGTGCCCCTAAATTGTAAGTTTAGAAGTTTATGCTCCCATTTTGGGCCAGCACCTATCACTTTTTTTCTAATAGGACTTCAGCTCTAAATCCTGCCATAGTAATCCACACTCTACAGCTCTGGTAGAGAAGTTTCTCCCCTGAAATCTGAGATCCTTTCCTCTATAAGATTTCTGATATATTCTGGATATATCTTAGAAAAATCAATAGTGATTTCTGAACCAATCTTTCATTTCTTTGGGAATAAGTAAGTCCCAATTTCACATTTTAATCCTAACAGTAGTAAAGTACATGCTATCTTTTTAACTTGCTATAGTTCAAACATTTGATATTATTTTATATCTAAGGTTTATGAGTCTAGCATCCTTTAAAAGATTTAAACAATATAACATTCAACAATAGAGATGATAAAAAACTTTTGGGTGTTCATAAAATGTAATGCTATGCAGCAATAAAAATAATGACTCAAATTTACACTTATTAATATGAAGATATTACCACGATACATCACTTGAAAAGAGTGTGGCAGTGAAAGGCAGAAACCGATAACCTCATTTACTGCAAATCAATATTTTGATAGAGAAATAGAAAATTCTCCTAACAGCAACAACAGTAACATGTATTAAACATCCACATGCCAGGCAATGCAGGAAGCATTTTACATTGTCTTAGTCAATATTGACTCTAACCTTAGGAAGTTATATGTGGGAAAAACAATCCCTAAAATTTAAAAAGAAAGGCTAAATAACATAAGTACACCAAGCTACTGGGTGTTAGAACAAGGACTTAAAGAGGCAGTCCGATCTCAGGGCATATACTCTCAAACTCTAGTGGAGACTGAAACGTTCAGGGATTCTCACTGAAGAATAGGGTTATCTATGAATTTACATTAACTATTTTTTCCTTATATTTTTCATATGAACATGTCACAACATGCCATGCTTTCTCCAGGAATCAATTAAGTCCTAAGAATCACTATTTTTAATCAAATTATCTAATTACTTATTCATTCTATGGGGGACCAGCGTGGCTCAGTTGATTAAGCGTCCTACTTCAGCTCAGGTCCTGATCTCAGGGTTCACGAGTTTGAGCCCCGCATCAGGCTCTGTGCTGACAGCTCAGGGCCTGAAGCCTACTTTGAATTCTGTCTCCCTTTGTCTCTGCCCCTTCCCCACTCGTGCTCCACTTCTCTCTCTCTCTCTCTCTCTCTCTCTCTCTCTCTCTCTCTCTCTCTCTCTCTCTCTCTGAAAAATAAACATTTAAAAAATTATTCATTCTAGAAATTGAGCCAGGGTCAAGATGAAGCTGATCAGGCTACAATTTCACAACATCTTGTTTGATTTCTTCTACATAGCATTACAAAAGATTTGCTGAACATGCATGCATGATTTTTCAACGGAAAGTATTTATTGTTCACCCATTAATGTCAGGTGGTATTCTAGGCAATGGGGATAAAGAAATTTAGAAAACAAATGTGTGTGTGTGTGTGTGTGTGTGTGTGTGTGTGTGTGTGAAGCTTATATTCTAGTAGAAGGTAACAGCCAAAAACAGATAATCCTGGAAATATATATTTCTTGGTCATTAAGAAAAACTAAGCAGAATGCTGTGGCTGGTTTAGTAGAGTGATTGAATCGTTGAGGAACACTTTCCTGGGGATGTGATGTTGCACAATGAACTGAATGTTTAGAAAGAGCCAGCCATGTTAAGACTGGTGCATGAGAATTTCAGAGAGAAGACAGAGAAAAAAATAAAATCCCTTAGGCAGAAATGGTTTGGTAATTTCGAGGGGAAAACGTAATCTCTAGACTTAAGTTTTTCAGTGCAGGGGCTGTGAAGAGAAGGGAAGTATTTAAAGAAAGGCCTTAAACATGATCATAAATACCTCTGTATAAGAAGTCTAAGGTTAAAATAAATACTGTGCTGTCAATTAGGCACTTCTTAAACAAAATTAAGTAGTTCTTTCCGTAATCAAAGGAGAAAGAAATTCAACATGCAGAGCACTCCACATGAACATAAGAATCAAAATTCTGGCAATGCATCAAGAATGTGATAAAAAAGAAACAAAAGGGAAGCATGTAAAAGCTGTCCTCATTACTATTGTGCATTAATTCTTTTGTTCAATTATATTGGCAAAAGAGACTTGAAAAACCAAGCAGATTAATGATCCTAAAAGTTTCAGCTCCTGTATCTTCAAACTACAGAATGATGTGCGTTCTGCCTCCATCTGGTCTCACTGCATTTTATTTATTTATCATCATGTATTCAGTATTCAGTTATTGCAGTGAGGAGCAATTCTTTAGCAAAAGACTCACTGTTTGCAGCATAATGAGGAAACTAACAGTGCAGTTCAACAGAGCCTTTGATGTTTGTTTTTTACATGTGAACTTGCAACAAATCTCACCTTTTTCTCATAGGGCTTGGTTCTGACCCTCTTCTCTATATGGTTCAGTTTATCTTGCAGAAAGTATTATGTTTTCTATGTAACTTTAGAACTTCCTCACTTGCAAAACCTGATGAAAATCAATTCTGCCTATCAGTGACAGAAAGTATATGAATTTCTTCTTGGTTATTTTAGCCTCAAGCACCGAATTTTGTTTTTCTTTTACTGTGATGTATATGTTGCTTGTGTTTATTTTAATTCCAGTGGACCATATGCTTTTCTTTTCATGCTGTTTTTTCTCATTTTAATGAAAAATAATTGACAAACATCATTGTATAAGTTTAATATACAGTGTGATGGTTTGATGTACACATACTGTGAAATGATTACATTGGGTTTAGTTCACATCCATCATCTCATGTGGATACAATAGAAAGGAAAGGAAAAAAACATTCTCTGCATGATGAAAACTTTTAGGATCCATTCTTTTAAACAGAGTCCTATGGGGCGCCTGAGTAGCTCAGTCGGTCCAACCTCTGACTCTTGATTTTGGCTCAGGTCATGATCTCGTAGGTTGTGAGATCAACCCATGATCTCGCGATTCGTGGGATTGAGCTTTGTGCCCAGCTGCGTGCTGTCAGCTGCTTGGAATCCTTTCTCTCCCTCTCTCTCTGCTCCTTCCCTGCCTGTGTGCTCTCTCTCTCTCAAAATAAATAAATAACCTTAATTTTTTAAAATAAAAACATTTCTATGTATCCCAGAGCAGTGTTACCTGTAGTCACCATCCACATTATATCCCTAGTACACTTTTTCTTATAATTGGAAGTTGGTACCTTCTGACTACCTTCTTCCAATTCTTCCTCTCCACACCCCCCACTCCTAGTGACAACAAATATAATACCTTCTTCTATGGGTTTGGTGTTTTGCATTTAGTTTTAGATTCCACATATAAGTGAGATCATACAACGTATCTCTTTCTCTGACTTTTTTTTTTACTTAGTATAATGCCTTCAAGGACTGTCATATTGTTGAAATGGAAAGATTTCCTTATTTTTTTATAGTTGAATAATATTCAATTGTACATTTACATAACAACTTCTTTATCCATTCATCCATTAATGGGCACTTAGTTTATTTCTCTGTTTCAGCTATTATAAAATAATCTGTTGAACATGGGGGTGCAGATGTCTTTTCAAGTTTGTGCTTTGTTCCATTTGTATATTTTCTCAGAAGTGGAATTGGTGGATCATATGGTAGTTCTATTTTTTTTTAATTTTTTAAGTTTATTTATTTTGAGAGAAACAGAGACAGCACTGGTGGGGGACAGGCAGAGAGAGAGGAAGAGAGAGAATCCCAAGCCGTCTGTGCACTGTCAGCACGGAGCCCAATGTGGGGCTCGTACTCATGAAACTGTGAGATCATGACCTGAGACGAAATCAAGAGTCAGATACTTAAGCCACTGAGCCACCCAGGTACCCTGGTATTTCTATTTTTATTTTGTTTTTGTTTTTATTTATTTTTGATATAGAGACAGAGCATGAGTTTATTTATTTTTGAGAGAGAGAGAGACACCGTGTGAAAGGGAGAGGGGCAGAGAGAGAGGGAGACACAGAATCTGAAGCAGGCTCCAGGCTCTGTCAGCACAGAGCCTGATGCAGGGCTTTAACCCACAAACCGTGAGATCATGACCTGAGCTGAAGTCGGCGGCTTAACCAACTGAGCCACCTAGGTGCCCCCTGGTAGTTCTATTTTTAATTCTGAGAAACATGCATAGTTGTCTACAGTGGCTGTACCTATTTACATTCTCACCAACAGAGCACAGGGGTCTTTTGTCAACCTCCTCACCAGCATTTGTTTCTCTTACCTTTTGATGGTGTCCATTCTAACAAATGTGGGGTGGTATCTCATGGTAGTTTTAATTTGAATTTCCCTGATAACCAGTGACCATCTTTTCTTGTACCTCTTGGACATTTATATATCTTTTTTTGGAAAAATGTCAATTAGGATCTTTTTGCCAATTTTTAATTGGAGATTTGTTTTGTTTTTGAGAGGTATGAACTTTTGCGTGGTATGAATTCTTCTAGTTTTCAGAGTAGAAATCTTTCACCTCCCTGATTAAATTTATGCCTAAGTATTTTAGGTGTGCTATTGTGAATGACATTTTTTTTAAATGTCTTTTAAAAAATCTTTTTGAAATAATTTATAGTCAGTGTGTAGAAATGCTACTGATTCTTAATTTTCTATCTGCAGTATAACTGAATTTACTGATGAATTCTAACAGTTTTTTTGGTGGAGTCTTGAGGATTTTCTCATCATGTCATCTGAAATGAAAATAATTTTATTTTTTTTCTTTCCAGTACTCATACTTATTTTTCTTGATTGACTGCTCTATCTAAAATTTATAGTACTATGTTGACTAGGAGTAGAGAGAGTGAGCTTTCTTGTTATTGATCTTGAAGGAAAAACTTTTAATAGTTCACCACTGAGTATGTTATTACCTGGGTGTTTGTCATATATGACTTTTATTAGGTTCTTATATATTCATTCTGTGCCTAATTTGCTAAGAGTTTTTTATTATGAGCAAATATTGAATATTTTCAAATGCTTTCTCTGTGGCTCTTAAGATGATCATATGATCCTTTTTTTTTTTTCCTATTAAGATGAAGTCTCATATTGGTTGATTTGCATAGGTTGAGCTATTCTTGTATCCCAGGCATAAATCCCATTTGATCATAATGAATGATCTCTTCAATGTACTGCTGAGTTGACGTTGCTGGTACTTTGCTGAACATTTTTGCATTCATATTCATCAGGAATATTAGCTTGTAGAATTCTTTTCTAGCAGTGCCCTTAACTGGCTTTCCTATCAGGACTCTCGTGGTCTTATGAAATGAGTTTGGGAGTGTTTCATCCTCTTCA
This sequence comes from Cryptoprocta ferox, assembly GCA_028646485.1. NCBI lineage: Eukaryota > Metazoa > Chordata > Mammalia > Carnivora > Eupleridae > Cryptoprocta > Cryptoprocta ferox. Next base: position 13,310,240 of record CM053572.1, read on the forward strand.
GTTTTCTGGAAGAATTTGAGAAGGAGTGGTGCTAATTCTTCTTTAAACATTTGGTAAAATTCAGTGATGTCATCTGATCATGGGCTTTTCTTTGTTGGGAATATTTTGATTATGGATGCAATCTTCTTCCTAGTAATTGGTCTGTTTAGATTTTCTATTTTTTTTTCCAAAATTTATCTTGGTAGGTTGTGTATTTCTAAGAGTTTTTCCATTTGTTCTATGTTGTCCAGTTGGTTGACATATAGTTGTTCATAGTAGCCTCTTATGATCCTTTGTCTTTCAGGGCTATCAGTTGTAATGTCTCCTTTTTCATTTATAATTTTGTGATGTGGGTCCCTTTTCTGTTTCTTTTGATTAGTCTACCTAACGTTTTGTCAATTTTGTTAATTTTTTCAAAGAACCACCTTTGGTGGTTAGCTTGGTTCATTTTTTATATTGGGTTTTTACTTGTTTTTTTTTTTTTGTTATCTTTGTATTTATTTCTGCTCTGATTTATATTATTCTTTTAAGTTTGGTTTAGTTAGTTCTTTCTTCATTTCATTAAGGTATAGACTTGGGCTGCTTATTTGCAATCTTCCTAGCTTCTTAAATGCTTCCTAAGCATTTATTGCTAATGTTCTTCTTAGAAATAATTTTGTAATATTCCATAAGTTCTGATATATAGTGTGCGAATTTTATTTCTCTTTCATTTCTTCTTTGATCCATTGGTTATTCACGAGAGTGTTGCTTAATTTCCATATATTCATGAATTTTCCAGGTTTCTTCTTGTTACTGATTTCTACTGTGATGCCACTGTGGTCAGAGAAGACATTTGGTATGATTTCAGTCTTCTTGAATTTGCTGAGTTGTTTTGTGGACTAACATATGGTATATCCTAGAAAATGTTCCATGTGCTCTTCAGAATAACGCGTATTCTGAAGTTGAATAGAATGTTCTGCACGTGTTCTAGGTCTGCTTAGTCTGCAGTGTTATTCAATTCCTTGGTTTCATTATTGATTCTCTGTCTAAATGGTCTATCTATTGTTGAAAGCAAGGTATTAAAGTCCCTCACTGTTTTTGTCTTGCTGTTTATTTATCCTTCTAGCTCTATCGGTTTTTGTTTTATATATTTAGATGTTCCAATGTTGGGAATAAAATACTTACAGTTGATATATCTTGACAGATCGACCACTTTATCCCAGTATAATGACCTTTGTCTATTTCTCCACCTTGAGTTTAAGTCTATTTTGTATGATACAAGTATAGTTACCCCTCCTTTTTTTGTTTTGTTTTGTTACCATTTTCTTCAAATGTCTTCATCAATCCCTTCACTTTCAGTCTATGTGTGTTAAAGTTTCAACTGAGTCTCTTGTAGGCTGTAAAATATGAATTTTATCCATTCAGCCATTCTGTCTTGTGAGTGGAGAATTAATCTGACATTTAAGTATTTTATTGATAGGTAAGAACTTACTATGGCTCTTAATTGTTCTCTGGTTGTTTTGTAGATCCACTGTTTATTGTTTCTTACCACACTTTCTTTGATCATACTTTGATGTCTTTTGGTATCAGTACGCTTTGACCTCTTTATCCTATTCCTTTGTGTAATTGTTACAGGTTTTTCCTTGTTACCATGAAGCTTACATAAAGTATCTTAAAAGTGTAATACTCTATTTTAAGCTGATAGCAACTTAATTATAATATAATTCTTAAACTTTACACTTTTACTAATTCTTGGCCTCATATTTTAAGTTATTTCTGTTACACATGACATAGTTTTAATATTGTGTGACTAATAACAGATCATTGTGGTTATTATTTTTACTAGTTCTTTCTTTTTAAAATATTTTTAATGTTTGTTTTTGAGAGACAGAGTGAGCACAAGTGGAGGAGGGCCAGAGAGAGGGGGGACAGAGGATCCAATACAGGTTCTGCACTGACAGCAGAGAGACCAGTGTGGATTCAAACTCATGAGCCCTGAGATTATGCCCCGAGTCAAAGGTGGATGCTTACCTAAGCCACCCAGGTGCCCCAGGTCAGCTTTTAATTTTTAAACTAGAGTTCAAGTCTGTTATGTACCATCATTATCATAGTACAGAATCTATGATTATATATACCATTACTAGTGATTTTGATGCTACCTTTTATGCTTTTATGTCAATATGTCTTTCCTCACAGAGAACTCCCTTTAGTTTATCTTGTAAAACAGGTCTAGTTTGAATGAATTCCCTCGGCTTTGTTTTTTTGGAAGAGTCTTTATCCTTCTATTGCTCAAAGAAAGTCTCACTGGATATAGATTTTTAGGGTTGCCATAATTTTTTCTTTCAATATTTTGAATATGTCATCCCATTCTCTCCTAGCTTAAAAAATTTCTGTTGAGAAATCTTCCAATAGGCACATGTATATAAATTCTCTCTTGCTCCTTTTGAAATTCATTTTTTGTTTTTGATTTTTGTCATTTGAATCATGTGTCTTGGTGTAGCTCTATTCAGATTCTACATTTTTGCAATTTTTTGGGCCTCAGTGATCGGAATATCCACTTACTTTCCCAGGTGTGGCAAATTCTCAGCCAGTATTGCTTTAAATATATATTCTGACCTTTCTCTTACTGTTCTTCTGGAATTCTCATAATGCAAATACATACATACCTCATTTTATTGCACTTTACTGTCCTGTGATTCACATATTGCATTTCTTTCAAATTCAAGGTTTGGGGCAACCTGCATCAAGCAAGTCTATTGGTACCTTTTATTTTCCAGTAGCATTTGTTCCCTTGTGTTTCTATGTCACTCTCTGGTAAGTCTCACAATATTTCAAAATTTTTCATTATCATTACATTTGTTACGCTGGTCTGTGATGAGTGTTTTGATGTTATTATTCTATGTATTTTAAGGTGCCACCGACTCTTCCCATATACAATGGTGAACGTAATGTCTTTTATTTATTTACTTTGAGAGAGAGAGTGTGAGTCAGGAACGGGCAGAGAGAGAGGGAAAGAGAGGAAGAGAGAGAGAATTCTAAGCAGGGTCCATGCTTAGCACAGAGCCCACTGCAGGGCTCAATCCCACAAACTGTGAGATCGTGACCCGAACTGAAATCAAGAGTTGGATGCATAACTGTTTGGGCCACCCAGGATCACTTAAAATGGTCAATTTAATAATGTTGTATGTGTTCTGACTGTTGGATAAACCACTGTCTGCCCCCCCCCCCAATCTCTTCCTCTCCTTGGCCTTCATACTCCATGAGAGACAACAATATTGAAATTAGGCCAATTAATGTTCCTGTACTGGTCTCTAAGTTTTCAAGTAAAAGGAAAAATTATACACCTCTCACTTGAATTAAAAGTTAGAAGTAGTTAACTCTAGTGAGAAAGGCATGTTGAGAGCCAAGACAGGCCCAAAGCTAGGCCTGTTGACCCAAACAGCTGATTTGTGAATGTGGAGGAAAAGTTCTACTCCAGTGAACACATGAATGATAGAAAAGTAAAATAGTCCTATTACTGATACAGAGAAAGTCTTACTGGTCTGGATAGATGAGCAAACTAGTCACACCACTCTCTTTAGCCTAAGCCTAATCTAGAGCAAGGCCCTAACTTTTTTCAATTCTGTGAAAGCTGAAAGAGTTGACGAGTTCCAGAAGAAAAGGTAGAAGCTAGCAGAGATTGGTTCATAAGGCTTAAGGAAAGAAGCTATCTCTGTACCATAAAAGTGAATCATAAAGCAGCAAGTGCCAATATAGAAGCTGAAGCAAGTTTTTCAGAAGATCTAGGTAAGATATTCATAATGGTCCCTACACAAACAACAGATTTTCAATGTAGACAAAATAGCTTTTATTAGAAGATGCCATCAAGGACTTGCATAGCTAAAGAGGAGAAGTCAATGCCTGGCTTCAAAGCTATGAAAGGCAGGCACTGTCTTGTTAGGAGTTAAATAGGTGGGGACTTTTGGGGGCACCTTGGTGGTTCAGTCAGTTGACAGTCTGACTCTCGACTTTAGCTCAGGTCATGATCTCACAAACTGTGAGATAGAAATCTATGTTGGGCTCTGAGCTGACAGTGCAGAACCTGCTTGCGATTCTCTCTCTCTCCCTCTCCCTCTGCCCCTCCTCCACTCACTAACATGTGTTCTCTCTCTTTCAAAATAAATAGACTTAAAAAATAAATAAAAGGCTGATTCTCTGGTTATGGACTTAAATAGATGATGACTTTTGGTTGAAACCAATGCTCATTTCCATTTCAAAAACCCTAGGACCCTTAAGAATTATGCTAAATATGGTTTGCCTATGCTCTTTAAATGGAACAGCAAAGCCCTGAGTGACAGAAAATCTGTTTCTACCATGGTTTACTGAATATTTTATGCACACTGCTCTTTTACAATGTACCTGAGCACCTTAGAGTTCTGAAGGACATGTACAAGATCAATGTTGTGTTGATTCCTGCTAATAGAGCATATATTCTACAGCTCATGGATCAAGAAGTAATTTCAACTTTCAAGTCTTATTTTTAAGAAATACATTTCATAAGGCAATAGCTGTCATAAAGAGTTTTTCTTCTGATGGATATGGGTAAAGTTAATTGAAAACCTCTAGGAAAGAACTCAACATTCTAGAGGCCATTCAGAACATTAGTGCCATCCAGAACATCAGAAGAGGTAAAAATAGCAAAATTAACAGGAGCTTCAAAGAAGTAGATTCCAACCCTCAGCCATGATTTTGAGGGGCTCAATACTCCTATGGAGGAAGTAGCTGCAGATGGGGTGTTAATAGCAAGAGACCTAGAATTATACATGGAGTCAGTCATTATAACTGAATGTTTGCCATCTCATGGGAAAATTTTATGGACAAGGAGTTGTTTCTTGTGAATGAGCAAAGAAAGTGTTTTCTTGAGGTGAAATCTGCTCCTGATGAAGATGCTATAAAGATCCTTGAAATGACAACAGAGGATTTTGAATATGACATAAACTTAGTTGATAAAGCAATAGGCGGGTTTCAGAGAACTGAATCCAATTTAGAAAGACAGTATAGTGGTAAAATGCTATCAAACAGCATCACACGCAAAAGGGAGATTGTCTCTGAAAGGAAGAGTCCGTCAGTGTGGCCAACTTCATTGCTGTCTCCTTTAAAAAAAAAATTGCCACAGCCATCCAGCCTTCAGCAGCCACCATCCTGATGAGTCAATAGTCCTCAACATCAAAGCAAGACCTTCTACCAGCAAAAAGATGATGACTCACTAGCTCTGATGGCAGGTCACATTTTTGAGCAATTAAGTATTTTTTAATGAGATGTGTACATTGTCTTTTAGACATGATGTTATTACACACTTACTACACTAACCTATACTGGCAACGTAACTTTTATATGCACTAGGGAGCCAAAAAGTCCTTTTAATTTTATTGCAATATTCACTTTCTCATGGTCTAGATCTGAATGCACAGTATCTCTGAGGTATGTCTATATACAATTACATAAATGTAAAAAAGGAAGCATTATAACATGTTTAAAGATAATTGCACATAACACCTATACTTGTCTGCCTAGTATCTTTTGATATTAGTTGGTGGGAAACAGAGCTACCATTTTTCTCATGACAACATCTTCTTTCCTCTTTCCTTATCAGACACTGGAAGACAGTAGACTTTTAAAAGAGATTAGCAATCTATAAAAAAAAAATAAGGGTTCACAAATGATAGATACTTGCATGAGGTTGCTTACTCATTGGCTGGTGTAGATACTTAGGCTCATTTACCAGTCCCAGTTAAGTTTGATAATGAGATCTTGCTAAATGCTTTTTGAAAAAGAGAAAATGTTATTATATCGAATCCGTATCCTTCATGGGAAATTGAGTCTACTATCTCACAAAAAGGATAACCACCGGTGCCTTTTATTCACATAACAGTGGGTGTTTTCTTAAAGTGCTTAACACTGGCTATTCCATAAAAACCCACCCAACACGGCTTCCCCTGGGCATGGCACCTTGTGGTGCACAGTTTTCACTCCTGCTTTTGGTTTTAACTTAGAATATCTTTGCAGGGACGCTGGGACTGTGTTAGCCTCTTTATTCTAAAGTTGGTGGACAGGAGGCTACAAGAAATAAGCAGGCTGCCCAAACTCAGACAACTCCTAGAGGATAATGGGGAGCAGGCCAACTAGGCTGAACTCATAGTTTGTGTCATTCCATTCCGCCGTACAGGTGAGCCTCTGACCTGGTGCTGCTGCCGCATTACACGGGAGTTCATTTCCAAATGTTTACTTGTGATCCAGTTATTAGGAACACAGTATTTTCCTAAATAAACAGCATTAAATGAACTATATTGTGGAGAATTCTATCTAGTCCAACCATCCCTATCTATACAATGTTTTTTCGCTCGTAAATTACATTACAAATTCTGGCTGTGGATCAGCCTTCCTCCCCATGGAGGAGGATTTGATGACTTAGAATTTTTGAAATGTCACACATCCAATGACACATTTTTCTGGTTTGCGACACCAAGGCATAGAGAGGATAAAGAACTTGACTTTACTCTGACTTTGCAGTGCACAAAGAATCTTGGCCACATGGGCAGAATATTCAGCTTAATTCCGCTGGGAAAACTGTGTGGCTTGGCCCAGGGCCAGCTGCCTAAAAAAGGGTGTCTTTTTTTTTTAAGGTGCCAAGTTAAATGCCCGTGGGGATGAGTCTGACCATAGTTGAGCCATTTCCCTCATGTGTATGAAGGAACTGTATGCTTCTATCTAAATGTATTCCCACTCTGGATTGGTCCTACTCCTTTGCTCACTGTTAGGTCTGTAAGGTTCCTGCCCTGTTGAATACAGCTCTGTGTGTTCACTATTAAGGTGCCATACTGTTCCAGGGAATGAATACAATGAAATATGTTCACTGCTTGGTTACTGATATTTGGGTTATTTTCAGTTTTAGGTTATTACAAATTATGCTGTAAGCAATATCACATTCATTTTGTCATTTATCACTATTTCCTAGGTATAAAAATTAGCATGAGTTTTAGGTTTGCCAACCCCTGAAATTTGAAAATGAGTTTCCAAGGTCCTACCTGTAGAATTTTTGATGCAGTAGATGTGGGATGGGGCCCCACAGTGTACATTGGTGACAGTTGCTAGGTCCTGTGGCAGCTCTACTAAAATCATGTCCTTGGTGTTCCCATTGAGTGAATGTGATATGTTTCTTGCTAGAAGTTGGATTACTTTAGAATGAGTATCTTTCAGTTATACACTAATAACTGTAAAAACTATTTTAGCTAGTTTGATTTCTGAAGCAAAATCAGTACTACAGTATGTGTACTTTAATATTTAACTTCTAAGAATTCAAAGTATCTGTTATAGTCTACTGTCTTGGGATGTCTTGGCACATCTTGATGTAAGTCTGTGCAGCCCAAGGTTGGACTATTTGTACTTGACAAGGGTGGAAAGGGGAAGGGAGAGGAAGAAGATAGGGTGGGCAGTTTCAGAACCCCTTCAGCCCAGGTGTCACTATTAAACATGGGACACAGGCAAATCACCAACGCTTCTTGTCCAAAGACCCATACTCCACTCTCTGCATGCTCCCTGACTGTGATCTGAGAGCCTGCCCAGAGTGAATCTCTGGAAGAAAATGAGGTTATCTCTCAATGCTTGTTGATATTAATGTAATTTTCATACTATCAATGGAAAATAGCTTATATCTAGGTATCTAGTTCTTTTGTTTTATGTACTCAAAACAGTATCTTTTTTTTTTAAGGGTAGATGAAGGTTTCAATAGTTAGAGCTCAAAGAATTTTTTTCCTCTGTTTTCCAGTTAGTAGTCCTGAAAATAAAGCAAAACTGAAAAGATCTTAGCTGTGCATGGAAAAGGTTAGGATGAACATGGCAATGAATCCTCCATTATTCAGGTACCCCTGGGTGTTGATAGAATGCTCCTAAGTCAAAATAGTTTATAGAAACTTCTCTCTCTTCCCATAGTAGAGAAGTGTAACTTTAAAACCCCAAAGAAAACAGGGGTGCCTGGGTGGCTCAGTCAGGTGAGGGTCTGACTTCAGTTCAGGCCATGATTTCATGGTTCATAAGTTGGAGCCCCACACTGGGCTGTGTTCTGACAGTGTGGAGTCTGCTTGGCATTCTCTCTCTCCTCTCCCCACTCACACAGTCTCTGTCACTATGAAAATTAAGAAATAAACTTTAAGGGAAAAAAACATGAAATGAAAATAGTAATGCACATGAAGCTGTAACCAGTAGAGGGGTGGTGGAGAAGCTGCCGCTTGCTCTACCCAGCTCTTCTCCCCACCAGAGAGGCCAGAAAGTGGGATTTAAACCTGCAGGTGTGAGTATCAGGACTCACAGAATATCTGAGAGGGAAAAAATACCTCCAATCCTATGTTTTATTTACTCTTACCACCTAGCAGACCTAGAAGCAGAAAAGTAGGCCATGTGTGAAAGTGAAAACAAACAGTTTAAGAATGGACATTAGAAGAAATGTCTTTCATATGCTCTACAATGAATACAACCCACAAATTAAAGATAATAGCAGCATATAGAACCATGTAAAGGTATTAGGCTCTAACGTGAAAATGTACTGCTGATCTCCTGGACTCCTTTTAAAAAGAATAAGCTAGCTAGCTCTGTCCCTTTATTTTCAAATTTCAAAATATTAAGATCTGAATGATACATCTTAAACATGAAGTAGCAGATAGCTCTAATATTTCCATGCACGTACTTAATTTTTACAGTGATAGTTCTGCTTTTAATAACCATAGGTACTGTTTTACATGGGTAAGAAGTCAGATGAGCATTAAAATCTTAAATTATTTTTTATCATGTCTTTTCTCTATGAAGTTCATTTATTAATATGTTCATATAATTGAGAGGACAAAGGAACTATAATAAAGTGAGAGAGATTATATTCATGTCTTATTTTTTTACTCAAATCTTTTATAAATGAATCGCTAATAATCTGAAGTATTACTCTCACAAAGCACGTTTAAGACAGGAGAGAATTAATAAGGCATCATTTTCTGATATCGAAGCCTGACTATCTCCTTGTTGGTTATCTTGGAGACTCTCTTCTCCATATGGAACAGTTACCCACCACCCAGTATGGGTGGGGGGGGGGCGGAGAACAGGAAGGAGATGGAAAGAGTTGATATTGTGTCTCTTAATGATACTGTGTTGGGGAAAAAATGCTTGGTCAACTTTCTGATGCCAGTCAACATAAATTAATTGTTTTTCTTAAAAAAGACCTTAGGTTCTTCAATAATCATGTGATATAGCATAGCACAGTAATTTATTAACTATACTGAAAATTAACATGGAGGTTTGTCTCTAGGACCAGAGAATGCATTCTGTTCTATACCAGCCACATTGTGTTGTCAACAACCAGTGATGGGTGGTAACTGACCATCTTTTGAGATCCTAAAGGCCATGGGGAAACCGCCATTCCAAGAAAATCAATTGTACTAGGCAGAAATGAGTATCATCTCTTGCTGAGCCTAAACTTAAAAATATTCCTTGTCTGAATTAACTAAAAGCTAGTGTGATAGTTACGTCATAGGAAGAAACCACATCATTGCTGCCACACTATACCCTTCTAACAAACTAGGTTGAGCTAAAAACTGGTCTTGGTCCCTTAGTAAGGAGTCTTCTGGCAAAAGAAATTATTTTAATGAGGGAATAATGTCAAGACAGATAACTTGAAAAATCTGTTTAATTACATTTTTATTTTTCTTAATGACCTATTTCATATTACAATGTCATTTTTGTTGCTCAACAGATGACCTTAAGGGACAAACCTCTTAATTTTTCTTCTATGGAAGGGTAATATCTGCTTAAAAAAGAGAGTTTAGGAAGAGAGGGGCACATACCCACCATGTTCCCCACATTATCCAAAACTGTCACCCAGAAACAGCCACTGATGATACTGCGATGTGTGTCTTTCTTGACTCTTCTCTGTACATATGCATCTATGCTAACACAAAGAATCATACTATATACAGTAATTAGCTTTTTCTTTTGACAGTATATTGTTAATAATTTTCCATATCAACAAATACTGTTTTATAACTTTTTAATTATTATAAAGGATTTCATCATATAAATGTGCATTGTCCTTATAATAAGTAGGAAGAGATGCCTCATCTATTTCTACTTAGGAGTTTCACAAAGCACCTAATTCTAAGGATATTATTAAAAAGTTAAGATATATTTCTAAGTCAATTAAAACCCCTCTGGAAAACAAGTAGTGATGAATGTTAAATTCAAGTAGGAAAAAAAAAAAAGACTTCATATGGAGATTCTATGGGTCAGCTCAGATGAGGACCGAACAAGGTAGACTCTTGAACATAAAATGATAAAACAAGTCTAGGTGGGTTTCTATCATGATGGCTCCTGAAAAGGGGGCTGTGTTCTGAGACAACAATACACTAGTTCACATGTAACTTTCAGAAAGCAAGTTAAGGTTGCCTATTAGTAGCTTTAAAAATAATAAAGTACTTCTCTTCGTGTACTGTACCCTTGCACTTATAACAAAGAGCATCAAAGCACACTTAGCATTATGAACTGATCTTACCTTATTAGAGGTTCTCCCATCAGAAACATAGTTTTATTCTCAGTCATAAACTTTGCTTTTTCTGTCTGACTAGAAAGGAACAAAACTATTCTGGGAAGAGGTATACTGATCTTTTCTATTGCCTTTTTAGTCATCAGGTGCCAAGGATCTATAAGAGACAAAGAGACAGAGTGTGAGTGAGGAAGGAGGGAAGGGGAAGAGAGAGAGGGAGACAAAGAATCTGAAGCAAACTTCAGGCTCTCAGCTGTCAGCACAGAGCCCGATGTGGGGCTCGAACCCACCAATCATGAGATCATGACCTGAGCTGAAGTCAGATGCTTAACTGACCAAGCCACCGAGGCGCCCCTATTCTGGCTTTTTAAATTTTTTCCATCTACTAAATTTGAGCTTTGTTTGTTCTTTTTACAGTTTATTGAGGTATAAAGTTAGATTTTTGGGGTTTTTCTTGTTTATTGATGTAGGCATTCATTCCTGTGAATTGCTCCATTAGAACTGCTGTTGCTGTATCTTTAAGTTTTAATAGGTTGTATTTATCTTTCCATTCATTTCAATGATTTTGGTTTCTCTTTTGATTTCTTCTTTGACCCACTCGTTGGAGCAGCAGGTTGTTTATTTGTCATTCTTCCTGTTTCCCCTTGCCATTAATTTCTAGTTTCATGCCACTTTAATCAGAAAAGATTCTTGGTAATATTTCAGTTTACTTAAAACTTTAAGATTTGTTTTATTGCCTAACATGAGATCTATCCTGGAGAATGTTCTAAGTGCATTTAAGAATGTACATCCGTTGTTTTTGGAAGAAATGTTCTGTATATAACTGTAAAGTCCACCTCGTCTAATGTGTCCTTTTAAGGTCAATGTTTCCTAATTGATTTCCTGTTTGTATGATCTGTGCATTGATATAAGTGGCATCGTAAAGCCCCTTCCTATTATTATATTGCTGTCCCATCTTCCTTTTAGGTCTGTAAATATTTGCTTTATATATTTCAGTGCTCCTATGTTAAGCACAAAAAGACTTAAAACTGCATGGTGTATTCAGAGAGCATGTAGGGAGAGCCTGTCCCTTCTTACCCTCAGGTGCCAAATATTTCTTGGCATGGAAATTTTATCCTTGGTGGTTAACCATTCACCTTTGGAAAAGGAAGATCAACTTCCACAAATTGCCCAAGCTGAGGCTAGAACATAATGCACAAGCAGAAACAAAGATTAGGATCTCTGTCCCCAAAACAGACGTCAAAGAACCTCATTGGATTAGCTCTCAGTGGCTCAGAAAAAAAAAATTTACATTCATTAAAGGTTATTATTGGCCTCAAAGGAGGACTCTTGAAGTGGGCAGCAGGAGATTGAGCTGATTCTACAAAACAGACCATGAGTCTGGTTTTCTTGTCTCTCAGTATATGAATGAATCTTCCAAGGTGTTTGGGCATCCTGACACAGACCCTGGCTTGATATGTGAGTATAAGCTCAGGCAAGAAGTGCATCCTATTACCTGTTCAAGAACTTGACCAGGAGAGCATTTCCTCAGCACATAATTATTAGGCCTCTGAAAATGTTAAAGCTACTATATGTGACAGTGAAGACTGCAATGTTGTAATGAAAAACTTACTTACCATCTGTGAATCAACAGCTTACACTTGACAGCTGTCTTTTTGATGTTTGGGGAGTGGGTGTTAAAGGATAGGCAGAGAAAGGATATAAAATGATTTTTTTATTTACTATTTTAGTTGTTCAATTTTTAAAAATTTATAGTTCATTGTCAAGTTGGTTTCCATATAACATGATTTTTTTTTTTAATTTTGTGTATTCACTTTTCCAGAGAGACAGAGTGAGAGTGGGGTAGGGGCAGAGAGAGAGAGGGAGACAGAATCTGGTTCCAGGCTCCAAGTTGTCAGCAGAGAGCCTGACACAGTGCCCAAACCCACAGACCTAAGATCATGACCTGAGCTGAAGTTGGACGCTCAACCGACTGAGCCACCCATGTGCCCCTGAAAAGATTTTTAGAAAAATACATACACACCTCAAATCCATAAATAATTAAAAATTAAAATTCTGTGATCAGTTCTTCAGGGGTAAAATTGGGCAAATAGTTTCCACTGAGGGCATCTCAATACCATATTATATGTTATGTAACTATTTGGACATCAGGGTCATTATTACTTTTTTTATGTCTTTATTTGGAGAGAGACAGAGAGTGAGTGGGAGAGGGGCAGAGAGAGAGGGAGACACAGAATCTGAAGCAGGCTCCAGTCTCTGAGCTGTCAGCACAGAGCCCAATGCAGGGCTCGAACCCATGGACTGTGAGATCATGACCTGAGCCAAAGTCAGACGCTCAACCGACTGAGCCACCTAGGTGCCCCAACTTTGTGGCATTTTTAGTAACAATTTTGTATTTATGTTTTAGATTAGTTATAAATGTAAGAAAATCATCAGCGCAGACAAAGGCTGAAAAGGCCTATTCTCTCATTTCTCTCCTGGTAGTTGAACAGAATGGATATAATTGATCAACTGCCTTTGATATTGAATTAGCCCTCTAAGTCACCTATCATTCTTCTCTTTTTCTAGTTATTAAATTTTTGTCTTTACAATTCTCCGCCTACATTACCCATCTGTTAGGGCATACTGTCTATTTTTTCCACTAGAGTCCTTAGCATATTAATACTAGGTTTAAATTCATAGTCTTATCATTTCAACAGCCTGCTCCTGATGCTGGCTCTGTTAACAGTGTTTACCTTTTACTGTGTCTTCTACGTTTTTGTTGCTGTGGTTGAAAGGCAGACATGATGCACTACGTAAAAGGAACTGCACCAGAAAGGCTTTTAGTAATGCATTGGTAATATGTGGGGGAGAGGAGAGAATTCTATATTCCTGTGATAAATCTCAGTCTTTGGGTAAACCTCTGTCCCAGGACTGTGAATATTACCATTGTGTTTTAGTGTGCACCCACGTTGAGTATGACAGGATGGCCAGAGGCAGCTAGAGTCCTATGCGTCCCCCATCAGGCTCTGACAAAGAAGTTATTTGTGAAGGCAAGCCTTGGTAAGAAGAACAGAGTTTACTGGTATATTTCACAATGATTTGATTCTAGCAGGAAGGGAGGGAAATCAAAGGAGATTTTGCTCTGATGTTTTCTGTAAGAACCTGATTATGCTTCCCCTCCCTTGGTGATTGGAACCCCCTACTGTTTATCTCACTGGCTCATCACATACTAAACTTCCTGAAATTAGTCAATTAGAGTTCAGGTGTTTATACCCACTGTACTGTCTGCCACATACATTTCTGCCATTTTTGTTTACTTTTTCCAAGAACTGATTCCTAATTTGTTTACTATTTTCTACTCTTTTCCTGTTTTCTATTTCATTTATAGCTGCTCTAATTTTTTTCACCTTCCTTTGGGTTTGGTTTGTTCCTCTTTTTTCTAGAGTTTCCTCATGGGGCAGAGTTAGGTTCCTTGGGATATTCCTTCTTAACGTAGGCATTTTTGGCTCTAAACTTCCATCTTAGGAATGCTTTCGCTGCTTCCCCTAAGTTCTTCTATTTCCCCTTTTGTTTTCTTCTCTGATTCATTGGTTGCTTGGGAAAATTTTGTTTAATTTCCATGTTTTATCAGTTTCTGGTTTCATCCTTTGGTCAGAGAAAATACTTAGTCTGCTTTCAGTTTCTTGAATTTTCCAAGAAACTGAGTTGTTTTGTAGCCTAACATATGTTCTGTCCTAGAAAATGCATCATGTGTGCTTGAAAGAAAAGTGTATTTTGTTGTCAGACTGTTACATAATCAGTTTTCACTATCTAGAAATTGGCTTTCTGCCACTGTATTTTTATGAGAAACCTACCTGTGTGGACTAACCAAAATAAATGTAAACAGGATTATCACTTTTATGAAATGATCATGGCAACTTCACATTATGCTATTTCTGCTTACTAAAGGTTTCTAATTTTAAGATAGTTGGGATGGGAAGGTTGGATTTCTGTTGGGTCCATTTGGTCTACAGTGTTGTTCAAATCTCTTTGATTATTGATTCTCTATCTTGATGGTCTTCCTCCATTGTTGTAAGTGGGGTGTTAAAGTCCCCTACTATTACTGCATTGCTGTTTATTTGTCCTGTTAGCTCTGTTAGTTTTTGTGTTATAGATTTTGGCATTCTGATTATGGGTGCACAGATATTTACATCTTTATGGCTTGAACCCATTATCATTATAAAATGATATTCTTTTTTTTAACTATTTATATTTTATTTATTTATTTATTTTTGAGAGAAAGAAACCAAGCTTGAGCAGGGGAGGGGCAGAGATGACGGAGACCCAGAATCCAAAGCAGGCTCCAGGCTCTGAGCTATAAGCACAGAGCCCAATGTGGGGCTCAAACTCACAAGCTGTGAGATATGACCTGAGCTGAAGTTGGAGGCTTAACCAACTGAGACACTCAGGAGCCCCTAAAATGATATTCTTTATCTCTTTTTTAAAGTCTTTTATGTGTGAGTATGACTACACCTGCTTTTTTAAAGTATCTTTTTCCATCTCTTCACTTTCAGTACTTGTGTATCATTAAGGCTACTGTGAATTTCTTTTAGGCAGAATATCACTGGATGTTGTTTTCTTAACCATTCAATCATTCTATCTTTTGATTGAAAAACTTGTATTATTGTTTTGTAGATCCACTTTTTATCTTATGCCTTATTTTGTGTTTTGATGGCTTTTCACATCAGTATACTTTATCATGTTCTTTGGTAAAATTGCTA
>CM053572.1:13325997-13341901 GCA_028646485.1 Cryptoprocta ferox
TATCATTAAGGCTACTGTGAATTTCTTTTAGGCAGAATATCACTGGATGTTGTTTTCTTAACCATTCAATCATTCTATCTTTTGATTGAAAAACTTGTATTATTGTTTTGTAGATCCACTTTTTATCTTATGCCTTATTTTGTGTTTTGATGGCTTTTCACATCAGTATACTTTATCATGTTCTTTGGTAAAATTGCTACCGGGTTTTCCCTCGTCTGTATCAGGAGGTGTACATAAAATACCTTAAAATGAGATCACTCTATGTTAAAGTGAGTAAAGTGATTTATTCTTCAGCTTCTCCCACCTCTCATGTTTAAGATTACTGATGTTACAATTTACCTATTTAATACATTGCATAACTAACTTCACTTTAAGTTAGACTAGTAAGTCACTTATGCATCACCAATACCATGTTAAAGAACCTAACTTTGACTATATATTTACTATTACCAGGGAGTTTTATGCAACCTTCTTATTTTGTTATGATGTTACTTATTTCTACTCAAATTTTCTTAGGAGTTCTTTTACGGCAGTTCCCGTATTAAGGTTGGGAAAGTCTATTTCTCCTTTACTTCTGAATGACAGCTTTATGGGGTATAGATTTCTTGCTTGACATATTTGAATATGTTATTCCATTCTCTCCTGGCCTGAAAAGCTGAAAAATCCCGGTTTGGGGGGAGTTCCTTTATTTGTTACTTCTTTTGCTGCTTTTTAAATTCTTGTGCTTTGATTTTTGACAATATAATTAAATGCATCTCAGAATAGCTCTGTTGATTTCCACCTTTCAGTTTTCAGACCTCATACATCTGGATGTTTCTTTCTCTCCATAGGTAAGGAAAGTTTACACCTTTATATACGTAAAATTTCTGTCCTTTCTCTCCTCTGGGATTTTCATAATGCAAATATTGTTTCCTTTCATTTTGTTACATAGTTCCCTCAGGCTTTCTTCACTTTTTTGTTTTTCTTTCCTTCTACTTTTGGTTCTTCTGATTGGATCATTTCAAACATCCTGGTTCTTCTGCAAGGTTGTGTCTACCTTTGAAATTCTCTCTTAAAAAACAGAGTGACTAAACTGGAGGTTCCACCTCTGAGATTTCTGTTGTCTTGTTGCTGTTTATGGTTTCTGTTCCTTTGTCAAACATCTTGTTAAGTTCATGCAATTTTCCTGATTTCATTTTAGTTGTATGCGTGTGTGCTCTTGTAGCTAGAAAGTGGTCTTAAGCTGACCCACACCCCAAGTTCCATGACTGAACAGGGTCACTGACTCTGCTCTCCGGACTGTCTGCAGGCCCTGCTCAGATCGTGGCTTGAGTGTTGCTGGGTTATACAGCTTCCAGATGTTGTCACTAGCCCTCTGCTCAGATGGGACTGAGAGCCAGGGTCTGCTGTGCAGGGCTATGTTTTAATTCCCTATCTGGGCAAGTCACGGAGGAGCTTCTCCAGGGAACTCCCAAGTTTTCCAACAGGCTTTATAGCCATAGGGTAGTAGCTACTCTCAGCTTCAAATGAGGCTGTGGATTAATTCCCCTTCCTAGACCCAGCAGGGGAACCCCCTTCCACTGCTCTTGGCTTTGTCATAGCTGTGATCAGCTCCACTTGCCCCACTCTCAGCTGAACAGTGACCCTCGTGTTCTTGCCCATCCTTCTACACAGCCGGGGCCAGGAAATATTCTCCTTACAAAGGCAGGACTTTGATTCACCTCTTGCCTGTGCCTAAAAGGTGTAGACCTGGAAGAATTCCTTGTTTGAACACCTCAGTTAGGCCAACCTATACCTCACCTAGTGCCCTGGTCAGTGTGCCACCAGTTGGTCCTGGAGATGAGCAAAACTGCCAGTTGGGACTGCTACTTTGGCTCTGCAGGTCTAAAGTCAATCTGCCAGGATCTGAAAGGGGGTTGTTGCAGGCTCTCCCCCTTCACTGTCACACTCACATTCCACGTAGTGGATGGAGCTCACAGATTCTCCTTCAATCCCTATGAGGCAGGATCACAAAAGATCAGAGTCCTTGCTCCCATGAAATAACCCACACCACTATGGGAGGGCATCAGATGTCCCCCTCATGCTCTCTTTTCCATGGAAAGAACCCTAAGTTCAGGGGAAACCAGCCTTGTGGAGGGGCAATGCAGACAGTGTGTAGTGACTTTTGTTACCCTTCTAATGCATGCTGGCCTTATAACATTGTTCAGGTATCAATGTCACTGGAAAAGGTAAATATGCAGTAAAATCCAGAAAATTTTAACATAGCGGTTGTGGTTTAATCACTTCTAAGCTTGATAAAAGTTAAAAGACCTAAAATGTAACCATAATAATTAGCTAAGGGCTACACAAGATAAAAAGATGTAAAATGTGATATCAAAAACATAAATCATGGCAGGGGGAAGAAGAGGAAAAATGCAGAGCTTTAGAGTGCATTCAAACTTCAGCTGTTACTAAAAAGACTGTTATAAATGTCAGTTGTTATAGGTAAGCCTCAGGTTAATCATGAATTAACAAGAGAAGAAAGCAGGAGAAGAAACAGAAGTACAAAAATAAGCAGACAACAACTAGCAAAGTGGCATTAAGTACAGCCCTATTCATAATTATTTTTTAATGCTTATAGGTTAATTGAGAGAGAGAGAGAGAGAGAGAGAATCCCAAGCATGCTCCACGCTGTCAGCAGAGAGGCCAACTTGGGTTGTGAGATCATGACTTGATTCCAAATCAAAAGTTGGATGCTTAACTGACAGTGCCACCCAGAAGCCCCTCCATAATTACTTTAAGTGTAAATAAACAGACTGAATTCTTCAATCAAAATACACAGGGTAGCTGAATGCTGCCTGTAAGACAGTGACCTCAGATCTATTCAAAAACATAAGAAAGATGAGGTAGTTCTGGCAGACCAAACAAACTTTAAAACAGAGAATGTAATCAGAGACCAAGAAGGGCATTATATAATAATAAAGGCAGCAATCCAAGAAGATGTACCCAAAATGAGAGCAAATGACTATATGAAGTGTAAATACTAACAGATCTAAAGGAAAAAAGAGAATGAAATATGCTATTAGGAAGGGACTTGAATACTCCATTTTCACCGGTGGAGTGATCATTCAGACACAACATTGGAAAAGAAACATCAGCGTTATGGGACATATGAGACCAGATGGACTTGACAGATACATACAGCATTCCACCATCTTAAGTGCATATAGATCACTGTCCATGTAGACCGTATAAATATAAGAAGATTAAATTTACATCAAACTTCTTTTTCTCCAACAAAAGTATGAAATCAAAATTACAAGGAAAAAAATGAAAACTTTAGAAATATATAGAGATTTAAAAATGTTACTGAACAAGTCCAAAAGAAAAAACTTTTAAAAATACTTTGAAGCAAATGGGATCTGAGAAAGCAGTTCTATGAGGAAAGTTTATAGTGATCAACACCTTCTCTAACAACCTCACTTTATACCTCAAGGAACTAAAAAAAGAACAAATGAAGTTGAAAGTCAGTTGAAGTAAAACGGAACAAAAAATCAGATGTTAAATAGAGACAAAAATCATTAGAACGAAAATTGATGTTTTTCTAATATAATGAACTGGCCAACCTTTAGCTAGACTCACCAAGACAGAGAGAAGACCCAAAATGAGCAAAAGTAGCAAGATTCAATCAGTTATCAACAAAAGTCCAGAGATAAAAGCCTTCATTGGTGAATTATACCAAATACTAAAGAAAATACTAATCCCTCTCAAACTCTCCCCGAATTCCCAACTCATTTTATGATGCCAGCCTTAACATGATATAAAACCCAGACACAGATACCACCAGAAAATTTCAGTCCAAATTCCTGATTAATATAGATGCAAAAATTCTGAATAAATTATCAGCAAACAAAATTCAAGAATACATTAAAAGGTTTATAAACCATCATCAAATGGGATTTATGCCAGGGATATGAATCAGTCAGTCATTGGGATATACCATATTAACAACATGAAGGAAAAAATTCATGTGATCATTCCATTAGATGCCGAAAAAGCATTTCACAGAATTCAATACAACGTTATCATAAAAGCTCTAAACAAAATGGGTAGAGAACGGATGTACCTCTACATAATACAGGCACAGTGTAGGACAAGCCAATAGCTAACATGATCCTCAATGGTGAAAAACGAAAACCTTTTCCTCAAAAAATCAAGAATCAGACAAGTATGCCTACTGTCACCACCTTATTCAACACAGCTCTGGAAGTCCTACCCAGAGCAATTAGGGAAGAAAGTAAGTGACATCAAAATTTGAAAGATGCCTAAGTGTCACTATCTGCAGATGACCAGGTATTACATCCTGAAAACCCTAAAAACACCACCACATACACTGAATTTGTTTATAAGTTCTAACAGTTAGATTTCAGGTTACACAATCAGTGTACAATAACCTGTTACTTTTCTATACACCTATAAGTTACTATCGGAAGGAGAAATTATTAAAACAGCCACAATTATAATTGCATCATAAAGAACAAAATACTTCGGAATAAATTTAACCAAGGCAGTGAAAGATTGTACAATGAAACTTTTAAGATGCTGATCAAAGGAAGTGAAAGAACAAATAATTGGAAAGATATTCTGTGTTCATGGATCAGAAGAGTTAATCTTGTTAGACTGTCCCTCCTACTCAAAGTCAGCTGTAGATTCAACAATCAGCAATCCCCATCAAAATTCCAGATAGGAAGAAAAAGCCTAAAATTTGCACAGAACCACAAAAGACTTTGAAAAGCCAAAGTAACCTTCATAGAAGATCCAAGCTGGGTAGATCATACTCCCCAATTTTCAGTTATATTTATCAAAACAGACCCATAGAATAAGCGTACAGAAGCCAGAGCCCAGAAATAAACCCATGCATTTATAGTCAATTAACTTATGACAAAGGAGGCAAGAATATACAATGGGAAAAGGATGGTCTCTTCAACGAATGGTTGTGAAAAACACTGGACAACCACATATAAAAGAACAAAACTGGAACACTATCCTAGACCAAACAGAAAAATCATCTCAGAATGGATAAAAGACTTGAATAGAAGACCCGAAGCACTATTACTCCTAAATCACAACATACACAGTCAGCTCTCAGACACAGGTCTTGGCAATGATTTGTTAGCTCCAACACCAAAAGCAAACCTTATACAAGTATAAATAAATGAAGGGGATGACAGTAAGTAAACCACTTCTGGACTGCCAGAGGAATAAACAATGATTAAGCTAAAAAATGTAACATTCAATCAAAAAAGCAGCTGAGGGAGACATGCGATAGATCTACAGAAGAAACAGGTAACTCAACCATGTGCTCTTTAGGGATAAATGCATGTACATAAAACGTGCTGGGTACAATAAACACATTAATATTGGAGTTGTAGGCAAGGATAGAGAGAAGATTAAGTAGGGGAGAGACTCAGATTTCTAATAGATTTTTCCTTTTAGAGCCTACCCCCATTTAAAAGATCTTCTACATTTAAATAGTTTATAATATGTATAAATTTAAGATTTAACTTTGGTTTTTATCAAATATTTCTGAGATCATCTATCTGTATATTCACACAGTAAAATCAAACCCCTACTGCATTGTATATAGAACCTAGGAAACCTGTTCAAATTTTCAGTTTACATTATTTTTACTCCTGCTTTCCTAACCTGTGTCCCTCTCTATCCCTATCCCACATAAGTTATTTTACATCTATACTGAATTTCTAGTTGTCTCAGGAGCACACCGAAATATCTTTCGCATTTGGGTTATTTGGAAATGGTATTGTTTCCATTCTCAAAGCCCCATGTTACCCTCAAATCTTAGGTTTCTTCCCTTCCTTAAAGTCATCATGCACCTTCATAAACATTGGTAATGTTCTTCCAAGTACTCTGACATCTTCTGTTCTTATTTACATCATTGTACAATTTACTATTCCCTCACTAGAAGTTAAACTTGAGTACCAAAATGAGACAAAGACACAAGAAAAGAAATCTACAGGCCATTATCCTAAGTCCTAAAAGAGTGGAGGAAGAATAAAAAAAAGCATTTCAAGAAATATTGGAATAAAACTTCCCAATTTCATGAAAAATATTCATCTGTATTCAAGATCTTACTTCACTCTAAATAGAACAAATTCAAAGAGATTTCAATTTATGTCATCGTCAGATTGACAAAAGTTAAAGAAAAAAATCTTGAAAGCAGCAAGTAAAAAAAGATTTATCATATACAAGTGGTCCTCCATCTGATCAATAGCTGACTTCCCATCAAAAACCACAGAAGCCAGTGAGCAATGAAAACATATCTCTAAAGAGTTGAAAGGAAAAAAAAAAAAAAGAGTTGTCAAGCAAGAATTCTGTATCAGCTAAACTATCCTTTAAACACAAAGTAGAAATTAAGATATTTCTAATTAAAATATCACTAGCATACCTGAATTATAAAAATACCCAAGGAAACTTATTTCTTTTTTGTAGAGCGAGAGAATGAGATGGGGAAACAGGCAGAGGTAGAAGGAGGGAGAGAATCCCAAGAATGTTCCACATTCAGCACATGGGGCCAGGAAGTGATCTCACAATCATGAAATCATGTCCTGAGCCGAAGTCAACAGTGAGACACTTAAGCGACTGAACCAGGCACCCTACCAAAGGAAACTCTTAAAGCTACAAGAAAAGTATACTGGACACCAACTTGAATCCACAACAAGAAGTAAAGAGCACCAATGAAGGTAACTACATAAGTATTATTCAAGAGTGTATCTACTATTTCTTTGTAACACTTTTCTTCTGGAGGTTTTCTAAAACTAAGCTGCTGTGGCTATACCACATAAAGTTGTAAATCACATGGCAGTTATATGACAGAAGAGAGGTAAGGACAGAGGGTTATTCAAGCAAAGTTTTTATACAATATTGGTATAAGAAGTCATCTGAATTTTGGTTGTTTTAAATTAAGAAGCTAATTGTAATTCCCAGGAAAACCAATTAGAAAACAAGCCAAAAATGTGTAAAAGCAGTGACATCAGCATGATAGTGTGTCATTCTTTTCTCTCCCTTTTTGTTCACAACTGTAGTCATTTGTAACCAAAGTTGCCTCTGCACAGTACACTGGAGCACTGAGGAGATTTCCACCTACCTGTGCTATAGGAAGTAGGCAGACAGGGCTGCAGATTCAAGGGAGTCACTGAGCCTGCCCCACTCCCAGGTGTTGCAGTTAGAGGAAAAGCAAAACTGGTGAGTGCAAAACAAGGTGAGCATGCAGGACAAAAACAGAATTTGTGGATGCCCAGCTGGCCTGATGGGAGAACCAGGCATGTCATGGGAGTGCAATGTCAAGAAAGATCTCAAGGAATCAGTCCACCTCACAAGGTGGCACAGCACACTGCTGGGCTTTTGCTGGTGATGACCATGGCAACCTATCTCACAGAGGAGGGGTAAAGGCAAAATGGTGAATAACTGGTTTATGGTGGCACAAGCAGGAAGGACCTCCGTGGCTGATTCACAACAAGAACAACAAAGGCTTGAGAAGGAACATGTTCCCTGCTCTCTGCTTCCAGCAGGAGTTCTACTTCATACCACACAGCGGGCACCCACAAAGCTTCAGGTGTTTGACCCACACCTCCTCTGCCAACCAGCTGTTTGTAAAACACATGTGCAAGAATGCAGCCCCAGAGCCAACTCAGGTAAAGAGAAGCCAAAACTTAAGCTATCATGCCATCTTCTGAAAAATAAAGAAGAGTTTTTAATTGCTAGTCTGTTGAAGGGTAACAAAGTAAACAACAAATAAAGGTTTGTAGTACTGAAAGTGTGATGGCAAAGAAATATTCCATCAAACACTATAAATGCCACAGTAAGATGATATCATAAAAAAATAATAATTCTCCAGGAACTGAAGCCAAAGGCATGGAATACTGCCATCTAATTGATGAAGATTTCAAATACAAAAAGGCAACTCACTGAACTCAGAACCAGACAAAATCTGGAGTTTATGAATTTAATGAATCAGATGAAGAACACATTAGAATGCCCAATTAAGAAATTGGGCAGATCAGATCGAACAAATAATTAGCCATCTGGAAGGTTAGAATTTTAAATGAGAGCACAAACTAAGATTTTAAAGAAGTCAAGAAATTCTACAAGAGGTGTCAGTACTGACGAGGAAAATGCGTATTTACAAGTAATTCTTCTACCAGAAAAAAAGAGGAAGTAAAGACGGGAAGAGAGAGTGTACTTAGGGAAATAATAGCTGGGAAACTGCCCAAACACTGGGAAAAGAGTGGACATACAAGTTCATAAAGCTAATAGAATACACTATGATTCAGTGTAAAAAGACCTCCAAGATGTAATATAATGAAACTATCATCAACGCTTTTAATGGCAGCCACGGGAAAAAGAAAGTAGCCTACAATAGAACTCCCAGGAGACTGAGTAAATTTCACAGCAGAAACGACAGCCAAGTTATCTGGCAAAGTTAACCCTCAGATATGAAAGGGTAAGCCTTTCCCAGACAAACCAAAAATGAAGGAGTTCACTGCCACTAGACCTGCCTGGTAAGAAATGCTGAAAGCACTTCCTCAAACTCAAAGGAAAAGACACTAACTGCATATAGAAATGTCAGGGAAAGTGCAGGTGGTCTCAGAATTACAATGGTTGACTTACAATTATTCAGTTGTACAATGGTGTACAAGCAATTCACATGCAGTAGAAACAGTACATCCAATTTTGAATTAGTCATTTCCCAGTCTAGTATTTTGTGGTGTAATCTTCTCTCAAAATATTGGCAAGCAGCAGTGAGCTGTAACTCCTAGTCAGCCATGCAGTCATGAAGGTAAACAACCTATACGTTTAAAACCATTCTGTATCCATACAACTATTCATTTTTCCACTTTCAGTATAGTATTCAATAAATTACCTGAGATATTCAACGCTTCTCTAAAATAGGCTTTGTGTTAGACAATTTTGCCCAACTATATGCTATGTATTTCTATAGAGGAAGCTCTGTACACAGCACTCTAGCAAAGATAAAAAAATGAACATTTTAAGTTAAAAAGAGAATTCTCTATTAGAATGGTGTGTTAACAACTTTACTGTCTTCACATTTGCAATATAAAAAGAGGCAAATTGTGACATCAAAAACATAAAAGCCAATCCATGTAAGAGTGTAAATGGATGAAGATAAGATCTATAGTCATACACACACAAAGGGAGACAAAGCAAATCACCATGGAAGACCACCATTTTACAAAACTAGACAGAAACAATGGGGTTAAGAAACCCACGAAGTATAAAACAACCAAAAGGCAAACAGTAAGATGACAATAGGAAGTCCTAACATATTAATAATCACTCTCAATATAAATGGAGTGAATTCACTAATTTAAAGGCCCTGAGTGGCTGAATGGATTAAAAAAAAGAAGACAGATCCTACTATATATTGCCTTTAGGAAACTCATTAGGTATAAAGCACACATAGACTCAATCTGAAAGGATGGAAGAGGCTAGTCCCCAAGAAAGCATGTGTAGCTCTACTTATATCAGACAAGACAGATTTCAAGCCAAACACATATGAGAAGGTCATTATATAATAATAAATGGATCAATGCATCCAGATGATACAATAATACACACACAACTTTCGAGCACCAAAACAGACAAAAAAGTAATAGAATATTTCAGTATCCCACTGCCAACAATGGATAGATGATCCACTCAGAAAACCAAGAAGCCAACATTGCAATTGAACTCTGCTTTACAACACCCTTCTATAAAGCATTCCATCCAACAGGAGAATCCACATTCTTGTGAAGTGAACATGGAGCATTTTTCAAGGTAGGTCATGTGATAGGGCACAAAACACATGTCAGGATATTTAAAACTGAAATCATACCACCTACCTTTGCAACAACAAAAGGCAAGCTGGATGATATACAAATATGAGGAAACAAAGAAAACAGTTCTGAAAAATCAATGGGTAAAAGAATAAGTCAAAAGGTAAAAAGTTTCAAAATAAATAAAAACATAAACACAGCATATCAAACCTTAAAAAGCAGTCTTGAAAAGGCAATTTGTCATGATAAACTCAAATACACAACCTAACTATATAACCCAACTTAAAAAGCCAACAAATTAGACCCAAAGGTAGCAAGGTAGCAGAAAGAAAGAACTAATAAAGATCAGAGCATAAATAAATTAGAGGGCAGAAAAGCTAGACTGAGAGAAGACAAAATAAGAAATTAAGGAGACAGACATTACAACTGATACTACAGAAATACATAGCATATAATTGTTCACAATAGTCTCCTATGGTTCTCACAAATTAGACAACCTAGAAGAAATGAATACATTTCTAGAAACACACAAGATACCAACTCTGCTACCAAAAAACTGAAAGTCTGCACAGATCACTAATGTGCAAGATGGAAAACAGCAGTCAAATATCTCCCAACGCAGTTTCATTAGTGAATTCTACCAAACATTAAAAGTTAACACCAATCCTTCTCAAACTCTTTCAAAGAATTAAGGAGGAAAAAATACATCCAAAAGCATTTCATATATCCAACATGACCCTGATACCTGTTAAATGCACCAGAAGAAAAGTATAGACCAATATTCCTAGTGAATATAGATGGAAAAATTATGAACGTACGATTGGCAAGTCAAATTAAGAAACATACTAAAAGGATGAGAGACCAAGACTAAGTAGAATTTATCCCTGGGACACAAGGATATTTCAACATACACAAATGTAATATATGATCCTTTCAATAGCTACAGAAGAAACAGTGGCCATATGTAACATCTTTTCATGATAAAATACAGCATTTTGAATATAGAAAGAATATACATCAACATATAGCAAAAATACTGAAAACTTTTCCTCTAAAATCAGGAGTGAGACAAGGATGGCCCAAGCTCACCACTCTTACTCAGTATAGTACTGGAAGCTCTAGCTAGAGCCACTAAGCAAGACACAGAAATAATAAAAGGCATACAAATTAGGAAGAAAGAATTAAAACTCACTCCTGGCAGATGAGGTGATTCTGTATGTAGAAAATCCAAAGACTCGACCAAAACAACTGGCGGAATTCAGCAATGATTTCAATTAAGCTGCAAGATAAAAAATTAACATATGCAAATTAGTTGCCTTTCTGTAATCTGAACAAGAAATAAAAACTAGTCTATTCACAATAGAATCCAAAACAATCCATACTAGACTTACTGAAATAATCATTGTTTTCCACCTGAAACTAATGTCCTTTTGCCAATTATATCTCAAATGAAAATATATGAATCAAACAAAAGGACATTAAAATACATGCAGCAAAACCTGACATAACTGATAGGATAAATAGACATTTAAAAAATAGTGACATGAGACTTAAATACCTCATTTTCAATGATGTATCGAAGAAATAGGTATTAGAACAGCAGGGAAGTAAAACTCTTTGAACAACACTATAAACCAAGTTGGCCTAACGTCAATTAAATACTTCACACTGCTATATACAACAGCAGAATGTGCTTTTCAAGGGTACATGGAACACTGTTTAAATCATATGTTATGCTATAACAAAATCTTCAATAAATTAAAAAGGTAGAAATCATACAAGGGGTAATCTTTAACCATTGTGGAATAAAATTAGATTATAGTAAAAAATTGGGGGGGCACCTGGGAGATTCAGTCAGTTAAACATCTGACTCTTCATTTCGCCTCAGGTCATGATCTCACCATTAGTGAGACTGAGCCCTGCATTGGGCTTCATGCTGACTGTGGAGCCTACTTGAGAGTCTCACTCTCTCAAAAAACAAAAACGTAAAAACTGTGAAAAACCGTTAAATATATGGAAATGAAACATTTATAAATAATCAGTGTGTCAAAGGATGAAGCAAAAGGAAATGAGAAAAAATAAAGTGAGATGAAACAAAAACACAACCTACTGAAACTTACCAGAAGCAGTGAAATAAGTTTTAAAGGAAAATTTAAAGCTATACATTATTTGAAAAAAATAACATTGAAAATAAATAATCTAAATGGCCACCTTCAGAAACTATCAAAAGAAGGAACTAATAAGACGAGAAGGTGAATTTATTAAATAGAGTAGGGAAGCAATACAGAAAAAGCCGTGAAAAAATAAAATTGCCAAAACTTAGATATTCCAAGGAAAACAAGACTCAAATTGTTAAAATAGAGACCATCATTAGACCTCATAGAAAGAAAAGGGACAATAAAGGAATAGCATAAACAACTGTATGTCAAAAAATGGGATAACTTAGATGAAATGGACAGATTCCAAAGACACAAATGACCAAGAGTATTCAATAACAAATTATTTGAATAGGCCTATAATATGCAAAGAGATTGAATTACTAAAAATATCTAACAAAAGAGTGGAACTAAATGGCTTCAATGATGAATTCTACCAACTATTAAGTAAACAATCTATACCAATTCTTCAAAACTATTTTTCAGTTGATTTATTTATAAGACAAAATCATTTAATGGCCTGAAATATCACAGCCAAAATGCAAAAGATAGATCGTTGCTTTATACAATATACCAAACCCCTTTTTAAAAATGTTTATTTATTTTGAGACAGACAGAAAGCGAGCCAGGGAGGGGCAGAGAGAAATGGAGTGCAAGAATCCCAAGCAGGCTCTGCACGCTCGGCATGGAGCTCCATGCAGGCCTCGAACTCATGAACTGCGAGCTCAGGACCAAGAATCGGATGCTTAACCAACTTAGCTACCCAGGTGGCCTGAAAAATATTGCTAAAAATTTTAAAAGAGTGCCTCCCAACTCCTTTTATTGAGTCACTATCACTTTGATGCCAAATCAGAGAAAAGGTATCCCATGTAAAGAAAAACACAAACATCCCTTATGAATTTAGACACAGAAATTCTCTTAAAAACTAGCAAATTGAATTCAGCAACTGATGAAAAGAGTTACAAATCATGACCGAGTGGGATTCAGCCCCATAAGAGGGGGTTGCTTTAACATCTGAAAATCATTCAAATGATGACAGTGTAAAAATAAAGAAGAGTAATTACATTATCATCCCTACAGATGTAGACTACCACCGTTTCGTGACAAAAACCTCAACAAATAGAATAAAAATTTCTCAACTCAATAAAGAGCATTCATAAATAAGCCTCAGCTAGTAACATACTTAGGAATAACTGAATGTTTTCCTTCTATTATCAGGAACAAGGCCACCCTTTTGAGTTCTATTCAGCATTTTACTAGTCAAGTCACTGAAGCAATTGTGAATAAATAATAACATTTAGATTGGATAGAAAGAAGTAAAATTTTCTATTTCTACAGATCATAGATCCTATGTAGAGAACATCCCAGGAAATTAACTAAAACCCTGATTAGAATAAACTAGTATAACAATGTGGCAGGATAAGTGATTGACATATAAATGTCAACTGCACTTTATACATTAGTAAAAGAATTGCCCAACTTGTATACTGAAGACCATAACATAATGCAGAATATTAAACAAGATCCATCAAATTAGGGAACATCTCGTGTACATGGACTCGAACATTTTAAAATGAGAAAAACCCCCAAAATGATCTATCGATTCAATTTAATTCCTATCAAAACCCCCAGCTCTTTCTTTTTTTGTTCAAAAATTGACAATTTGACTTTAAAATGGATATGGAAGTAACAAGAACAGTCAGAGAAGAAAGTTGGAAAACGCACTTTCCAATTTCAAAGCTACAGTAACCAAGAGAGTGTGGTAGTGATAGAAGTATATGGCTACATACCAATGCAATAAAAGCAAGCATTCAGAAATACACCCACCTTTATGAATGATCTTCAATCAATGTGCCTAGAAAGTTCAGTGGGGAAGAAATAATCTTGTCGCCACAAAGTGCTGAGACAACTGGACATATCCACATGCATAGAATGAATGTGGGCCTCTACCTCACACCTTACACAAAATTTAACTCAAAATAGATCATAAACTTTAATGTAAGAATTAAAACTATAAAGCTGCCTAAATAAAAAACTAGGAGTAAATCGTAATGGCCTTGTATTATGCCTTATTTTTTTCGATATGACACTAAAAATACAGTCATTAGAAGAAAAACACATTCACCAAAATTTAAAGTTTTTGTGCTTCAAAGGATTCCATCGAGAAAATGAAAACAACCCCAAGAATGGGAGAAGATATGTTCAAATTACCTGTTTGTAAGGGACCAGTGTCCAAAATATATAAAAACTTTTTACAATCAGCGATAAATAGACAACCCAATTACAAAGAGGACACTGTATATACCATATGTCAGCCAACTTGACATAAAGTATATTTAAAAAAAACCTATAAAATGAACAAGGGATTTGAATAGACATTCCTCCAGAGCACATATGCAAATGGTCAGTAAACATATGAAATAATACTCAGCCCTACTAGTCATTATGGAAATACAAACGAAATCTACCCTGAGATGCCACTTGACACTAGGATATTTAAAACCAAAAGACAGATAATAACAAGTGGTGGTGAGGATGTTCAGAATTTGGGCAGTTCATATATTGTTTGTGAGAATGTAAAATGGTATAGCCACTTCATAAAACCTTTTGGCAGTTCCTCAAAGTGTAACGTATACTTCATGACCCAGCAATTCCATTCCAGAAAGGTATATATGCAAGAAAAATAGAAAATGTCCACTGTAAATGAAAGTTCATACCAACATTATTCCTACCACCCTGAAAGTAAAAATAGCCTAAATGTTCACCAACTGATAAAGGAGTAGACAAAATGGTGCAGATTCATAAGGATGTGGGACGGGAATATGGAATGACTGCTCATATGTACAGGCATTATTTTTTCTCAGATGATGAACATGTTCTAGAATTACATTGTAGTGACAGTGGTCTAAATCTATAAATGCAAAAATGAATAAAAGGATCAATGAAAGACACTTTTCTTCTCAATTCATTAATGGGATTCAGACCTAGAGATGGTAAAACCTACCCCAAAGTGACTGCACTATGCTTTGCCGTTACCTTATTAAACCATCTCTGTAAATCATCATTTTGTAAATCTATACTCATCAAATTATGGGGTTTTTATAACACCCTTGATTTTTCTGTTGGATACCCAAATGATACATAATAAGGTGGTGTATGAAGGGGAGAGAGGAGCAACACAAGAGTGTATTCACGATATTAGGACCAAGAAGTCAAGGCCTTTCTGAGCACTCACTAAGACAAAAAAGGATACTTTCCTGAGTTGGTTGAAACTACATCATGTAAGGGGCACGTGGGTGGCTGAGTCCGTTGGGCTTCCGACTCTTGATTTCAGCTCAGGTCATGATCTCACAGTTTGTGGTACCAAGGCCTACAGCACAAAGCCTGTGTAGGATTTTCTCTCTCTCCCTCCTTGTCTGTCCCTCTCCCCCACTCATATTCTCTCTATGCAAAATAAAAAGAGAAAAGAAAAGAAAACTACATGAAGTGGATTTCTCAGTTTATCGATTCATTGGTACCACATTTCATTATAATTCCATTGTCTCATATCTGTCACTTGGAAGAAGTTCTACTAATTTGCATTTTCCCCAACAAGGTTTATTTTGGTGTTACATTAAGAATTAGAAAATTCTGTTAGGTAATCAGAACTTCAACCTGAACATTATTGCTAGTGTAGCCCATTTAAAGAATACAAAAGGCATGTTACCTTACCAGGTATGGTACAGGGCATAGACAATAAATAAATATAGGAAAATCCATGCTTCCTGAGAGAGAGAAGTGGATTTCTTGGGATTCAACAGTTACTGCTTGTGTCAACAACTCCCAAAGATAGTATGTCTACATATCCTATCAAGCTGAACCTCTCTGTTGTGTGGCTACTATATTATTTTCCCTCGGTGGGAATTAGACTTTTAAATGCCAGATCAGGGCCAA
>CM053572.1:13342401-13364122 GCA_028646485.1 Cryptoprocta ferox
TATGAAAGTCTATTGCATTTCTTTTTTTGTTTTTTAAACTTTATAGTTTATTGTCAGGTTGGTTTCCATATAACACCCAGTGCTCTTCCCCACAAGCGTCCTCCACCATGTATACTAATAATGAACTAGCACAAACCGAAATTAAGAGAGTAATACCAAAATGGGGCACCTGGGTGGCTCAATCAGTTACATGTCTGACTTTGGCTCAGGTCAGGATCTCATGGTTCATGAGTTTGAGCCCTGCATTGGGCTCTGTGCTGATAGCTTAGAGCCTGGAGCCTGCTTCAGATTCTGTGTCTCCCTCTCTCTCTCTGCCCCTCCCCCACTCTGCTCTGTTACTCTCTCTTTCCAAAGTAAATAATCATTAAAAAAAATTTAAAGAATACCAAAAAGAATAAAATAACTAGGAAGAAATTTAACAAGGAAGTGAAAAGACCATACTCTGACAACTATAGACATTGATGAAAAAAACTTATAACAGAAGTATAAATATATATCATATTGATGGACTAGAAGAATAATATTGTCAAATGGCCACACTGCCCAAAGGAATCTGTAGATCTAATGTGATCCCTAGCAAAATACCAATATTGGTTCTGTGTTTTTCACAGAACTGAAAAAAAAATAATCCTAAAATTTGTAGGCAATTACCAAGAACCTCTAAAGCCAAAGTAATCTCGAGAAAAAATAAAGCTGGAGGTATAGACAAATAGATCAGTGGAAAAGAATACAGAGCTCAGAAAAAATTATGGTTATTGGGTCAATCTATGACAAAGGAGGCAAGAATATTTAATTGGAAAAAGGTCTTGTCCATAAATGGTGCTGGGAAAACTACACCTAAGTGAAAAAGAATGAAACTAGACCACTTTTTTTTGGTATTTTTTTAAATGTTTATTTTTGAGAGAGAAAGGGACAGAGCATGAGCAGGGGAGGGGCAGAGAGAAAGGGAGACACAGAATCTGAAACAGGCTCCAGGCACTATATATAATAATATAATAATATAATATATATGAGATTGATGTCCTATATATATATATATAATATTGATGTACAAGATTTTGCTGCCTATGTAAAGGCATATCTTTACACATATGTATGTATGTTATACATATATATATGTATAATAATGTATCTGTCTCCTCAAGCAAGGGCAACAGAAGCAAAAATAAAGTATTGTGACAAGATGGATAGACTGAAAGGGTATTTTGCTAAGTGAAATAAGTCAGATAGAGAAAAACAAACACTATATAATTTCATTTATATGTGGAATCTAAAAAAGAAAAACAAGCCAGAAACAGATTCATAGAGTTAACTGGTGGTTGCCAGAAAGGTGGCAGGTTAGGAGATGGGTGAAATAGGTTAATGGGATTTAGAATATAAACATCTAGTTATAAAATAAGATAGAAGGTGGGAAAGCACAGCATTGGGAATATAGTCAGTAACATAATAACTTTGTGTGGTGACAGATGGGAACTCCACATCATGCTGAGCATTTCTTGATGTATACAGATAGAGGATCAATATGTTCTATACTTGAAACTCATATAATACTCTCTGTCAACTATAACTCAATTAAAAATACATAAAAATAATAGAATAAGAGTACGACAAAAGACTTTCTGGATTTAAAAGACTTTGGGTCCCTGGGGGGCTGTTGGTTGAGCATCTGACTCTTGGTTCTGGCTCAAGTCACAGTCCCAGGGGTGTGGGATTGAGCCCTGTGTCAGGCTCTGCACTGAGCATAGAGACATCTTGAGATTTTCCCTCTACTCCTCTCCCTCTGCCCCTCCACTGCCCACTCAAGAGTGCCCTCTCTCTTGCTCTCAAAAAAAAAAAATATATATATATATATATGTATATATATATATATATATATATATATTAGCTTTCAATCAGTATATTGTATACAATGAAGCAAAGCCTGGTTAGTATTACAAGCTGATTTAATGGTCTACAAAACCAAAAGTAAAAAGACAGATTAAAAATATAAAGATGGGGCACCTGGGTGGCTCAGTCGGTTAAGTAACCAACTCTTGGTTTTGGCTCGAGTCACGTTCTCATGGTTTGTGAATTCAATCTTGGCATTAGGCTCCGTGTTGAAAGCAGGGAACCTGTTTGGGATTTTGTCTCTCTCTGTCCCTCTCCTGTTTGCACACTCTGTCTCTCTCCAAATAAAGAAATCTTCAAATATATATATATATATATATATATATATATATATATATATATATATATATAATAGAACTCAGAAGGAAAAATAATAAAAAGAAGAATATTACTCTATGATAACATGATATCATGATGCACTGAGCACATACTTTGCCTGAGCACTGGATAAATTATCTCTTGGATAGGGTTAACTGGGCATCTTACTCTTCAGCTTGTGTATGTCGTTCCTTTTCCTAGGTTGGTCTGAATGTTCTACTCGTCATTTGTCCTGTATTAGACATTAGGCATCCTCCTTAGGATAATATGTTTATGAAGTAATTCATTCAAAAATGATGAAATTGATCCAGGATACAGTAATATACAGTAGATGGAGTTTTTCCTTACTTATTTAGTGAGGGGGTGGGGAACAGAGGGAGAGAGAGAATCTTAAGCAGGCTCCACACCCAGTGCAGAGCCTGACATGGGGCTCGATCTCATGACCATAAGATCATGACCTGACCTGAGCAGAATCAAGAGCCAGATGCTTAAGCGACTGAACCACCCAGGTGCCCCTAGTGATGTTTCCATATGGAAAATTTTGCATGCACTGCAGATGTGTGCCTCATTCACCCACATGAGTAGAGCCAGTGTACAGGGTCAGGGTCTGCATGCATCATTGTGGCTTTACTTACTCTACCTAGAGCCACCGCTGTATGGGCACATCCCCAGGCCCAGGTGACAGAAAGTCACATTCCTGAGCTATTAACAACTATAGTTTTTGTTCCACTGATTTTCCTCCTCTATCCTGCCACCAGGAAGGACGAAGCCCTCTTAAAGGCATCATTTGTAAAGGCCTGATGAGGATGATGATCAAAGTCATAATAATTACAACCACCACAAGAACGCATTCACAACAGTATTCCATCATTCATATGAATGGTTTCATGGACCCCTCAAAACATTGATGATATCATACATTATCCCCCTTGGAAAAAGGATAAATCAAGGCTCAGGAATGTTAAAAAGACATGTCCTAAATCATACAACTAGCAATTAGGAGAAGGTGTAAAAGTAACACTAATCAAAATTTGTGACTTTCGGATATTTAAAAAAATTTATTTTTGAGAGACAGAATGTGAGAGGGGGAAGGGGCAGAAAGAGAGGGAGACACAAAATTCGAAGCAGGTTTCAGGCTCCGAGCTGTCAGCACCAAGCACAACCCACGTCGCTCAAACCCATGAACTGTGAGATCATGAACTGAACTGAAGTCAGAGGCTCATCCGACTGAGCCACCCAGGCACCCCAAGACATTTAACTAGTCCTAACAGAAGGGGTCTCTATTTTATAACAGGAAATAGGGACACTTTGCTTATAACCCTCAGTATGCAACTGCACAGGTAGCTCTCTTTTCTGTTTGAATACCTTGCTGGGTTTTAGCTACCCCTACACTGAAGCTACTGGAGCATACAAAGGTAATGGAGGGAGAAAAGAAAAAAAAAAAAAACAGAACAAAACAAAAACAGTTTTTTATTTTTATAGGTACCAGAAAATAATGCCTGGGTTTCTTTTAATTAACCCACGGTGTCTGGATCAAATGTTTGCTCTAGTCTCATGTTTGCACATACTAAGCTGTGTGTTCACAGAACAGATACAGCCTCAGGCTTTAAAGAGCTTCCCAAGGTTGAAAAGTCCTTGGTCTATCCAGAGGGTATCTGTTAATGTTTGTGTTTGTGCACATAAACAAATACTCACTTGCCCATCTGTTTGGTTTATCATTTACTACTCCCAGCAAATGAACATTCTGTGAGTCTGACCACTGTAGGCTTAGAATCAGGTCGAGTCATCCTGGGCCTGTTTGAGTTCTACCCTCAGTGCAAAATCAAGAAGGGATAAAATGAGAATTTGGCTTCCCAACAATGATATATTTGGGCGCTTTGATCAGTGTGCTAGAGAAATGCATTATCACCAAAGGAAAACCCGGCATTTCAAAATCCTGCTTCTTAGAATTTGCTTAAATTCAATGAGACTCACATCTATTGTACTGGGTAATTCCAGAGTTAGAGCTTATCATTTTAGGACTATTTCTGGCAGTATTCTTGTACATCTACCAAAGGAGTTCAATTAAATACAGGGATTAAACCAAACCACAAAACTAGACATTTTCCTTGTTCTTATAATTTCTGTTTTTGTTTATAGTGTCTAGAAAATGTCCTTGAATTGGTTTAGTTTGAAAATCAAAATAGGTAGGAAAAGAGCTCAGAATTCATTTAAATATTGGCTTTTTCTTTACTATTACTAATTTCTTCCTTCAGAGAATGGATTATGTTAAAACAATAAATTTACTTCAATAAAATGTCTGGTTTTAAAGGAGTCACTTTCCTGAAGGAAAAAATAAGTAATAGTATAAAAAGGCTATATTTAAATACATTAAGAATTCACTTATCTTGGGGCACATGGGTGGCTCAGTGGGTTGAGTGTCCGACTTCGGCTCAAGGCATAATCTCGTGGTTTATGAGTTCGAGCCCCCGCACTGGGCTCTGTGCTGATATCTCAGAGCCTGGAGCCTTCTTCAGATTCTGTCTCTCCTGTCTCTCTGCCCCTACTCCACTCACACTCTGTCTCTCTCAAAAATGAATAAATGTTAAAAAAAATTAAAAAAGAATACACTTATCTTGATGAACAGTGAGAAATGTATAAAATAATTGAATCACTATACTGCATGCTCGAAACTGACTTAATACTGTATGTTAACTACACATCAACAATAAAGAAAGAAATCAAGATATAGGAGTTCTTGGATGGTTCCAAACTCTGGTCAGCAGGGAAAGTTTTCTTTTTAAGATGACTCTCAAAGAACTACTGTCTCAATAAGAAGAAAGGACAATATTCATTCATATTATATTGTTTCTATCCACAGTTCTGGGGAAATTAGGTCAGAAATGACCATTTCAAAGGCAGTCATGAGTCCAAGTTGGTCATCAACTCTATGTCTGTAAAACCACAATGGGGTCTTAAAGTCCCAGTGTACAGAGGAGTCAACCAAAGAAGAGCCTTGGGAGATAGATGAAAAAATGGCTGAAGAGGAAGCAGAATTTAATAAAACCTCAGGTGAGTAGCATCAGGAAACTGAGCCTAACATACACTATGAAATTACAGAGCACCTGGATGGGTCAGTCCATTGAGAATTTGACTTTGGTGCAGGTCATAATCTCACGGTTCTTGAGTTTGAGCCGCACATCAGGCTCTCTGCTGTCAGCGCAGAGCCCACTTTGGATCCTCTGTCTCCCTCTTTCTCTGCTCTCCCTCACTTGTGCTGTCTCAAAAATAAACATTAAGAAAAAATGAACATTTCGTCTACAAAAAGGAGTCTGTTTCAGTCACAACCCAGCAGCATATGACTGGGCTTACAGGTCAAAAAAAAAAAAAAAAAAGGTAAGAAAAGGATATAAAAGGTGACCAAGAAAGGAAGGAATAGCAACATTTAAAATAGAAAGATTTAAAAAGTCCTGCTGCTATTAAATGCCCCACAGCCTTAGTCTCAGCAGACTTAAGTAAGGCAGGAAGACCAGGCATGCTTGAGGAGGAGAAAGTGATTCAACAAGCCAGATGTGGACCCGTTGGATGCACTGAGTCAGTTTTAGACTCAGTGCTCTAAAGATATACATAAGTAATGTTACCAGGTAGAGACATCTAGGTTCTTAGGGCAAATTTGTGTGTATTCTATTTTCCTTTACTGAAAAATAGAACCTCAGAGATCATGTTGGCAAACTTCTAGAAAAATTACACACACATGTGACTATGTGAACGTACTATAAATATGTATTTGTTCATAAAAATACTTATATAAATATGGAAAATCACTTTTTCTAAAGAGAACACAAATGAGCTTTGCCATTATTATATATTAGCCTGTACCCTGAGCTCACCTCTTTTTCTTGTGTTCTTTCTAACGATGGCATTTTTGTATGCACTT
The DNA here is from genome assembly GCA_028646485.1 of Cryptoprocta ferox. Lineage (NCBI taxonomy): Eukaryota > Metazoa > Chordata > Mammalia > Carnivora > Eupleridae > Cryptoprocta > Cryptoprocta ferox. The sequence goes on from CM053572.1 coordinate 13,348,523, forward strand.
CCATGCATGCCTCAAGACCTAGAGGTAAGATAGGTGACAATATTTGTACATTTTCATATTATTATTCAAAACATTCATTCATGTGTAATTTATCTCTTGAATTTCACTCTGCCCCAGGCCTTTATCACTCACACGATGGTATTTACACAACTACTTTTGTCAACATAAACTGGTAGAATACCAAGGACAAGAGACAAATCCCCAGTTACAGTCAAAGATGTCAACACCCCATTTGTCAACAGATGAATGAACAAGTAAATATAAAATCAGTAAAAATATAGTAGACTTGAACAGTATCAACCAACTAAATCCAACTCACATTTATAGAACACACAGCATACATTAATACAATTAAGAACAAAACACGTATCAATATATTTTAAAGAATTGATGTCATTTGAATTATATTTTCTGACCACAATGGAGTTAAGTAAATAATTACAGAAAGATATTTGGAGAATTATAAGAAATAGAAAATAGAAAAATCATACCCATGAATCACCCATCTCAAAAGAACAAACTAACGATCAGAAGGCTTACAAATGTGATGGGCATGCACAAAGAGACATTAACTCATGGGCGTGAGGGAAAGGGGGTTTTGAAGATAGACGGTGTTAGGAGTTTGGGTCAATATAAAACAAAATCCTGGGGAGAGAAGATGGTGGAGAAATAGGGGGATCCATACTTCCCACCCACATCTCTCAAACAAAGAAGGGCTGAAGCCAAAGGACTCTGAACATCAAGAGTCTGGGAGGAAAGGAGATGGAGTCTACTAGGAAGACCTCATAGGTGCTTGATTGTGAACTGGGGGAGATAAAGATGGGTAAGGACATGGAAGCACAGAGGGGAGGGAGCCCCTTCTGTGGAGAGACAAAGGGAAGAGAAAGAGCAGCTGGGGAAATGTAGGACTGTATCTGGACAAGAGAAAAACCTCAGCCAGGATGGAGAGGGATCCTATCCTATCCCCTATGCGGGGGGACAAATGAAGTTCCCTCCGGGTCAGGTGGCACTCCAGGGACCCAGTCAGCATCAGGAGGAACCGATCCCCTGATCTAAAGTGCCTGGCTTGGGGGACTACATTTCCGGCGGCATCATTATTGCACATGGACTGAGAGCATGGAACACGGCTGGGCTTGCGGCACCTTGGCCCACCTTGCTGCGCCCACAGCACAGGGAGAACGGATCCAAAGGAGTGAATTGGGACATCTGGATCAAGGAGAAGGGACTGGAGAGGGTCACCATTTTTCTCCCCACAACCACCGAGGTGGGGCCTCAGGGATCGGCCTGCGGGACCCAGAGTGGAAGCGAGACCCGCCTAGACCAAACCACACCCATCCGCACTGGGGAGCTGCTGGGAGTCTGTAGATGCTGCTGAAACATACCCCTTCCCCAAGACCAGTGCTGCTGCATTGCCATGATTAACTCTAGATCAATTATTGCTATTCAGATATGTTCTTCCTTTTCTTATTCTTATCTCTCCTCTCCTCTGGGCTGGTTATTCTCATTATAGGTTTGCTTAAACAGAAAGATTTAATCCATCCTCTTGATGCATATTCTACACCTCCTTTTTTACCTTCCTTTCTCTCTCTCTGGAATAATCAGACTATACCCAGTTTCTCTGGGTAACATTATCTTCGTTTCTTTCTCCTTATCTCTTGACATATTCTTCTTTTTTTTTCTCTCTGGATTAAGCCTTTTAGTCTCTCTGCCTAGTCAATGTTCATTTTCTCTTTCTCCCCACCCTGTCATATCTCTCTGTATATGCTCTTCCATCAGAACTGCCTCCACCCTGCTCTTTATTTGAAGCTGGGATTTCTGGTTTTATGCTTGTAGACTGTCCTTTGGTTTTTGTTTTATTATTTATATCAACGTGCTTGTTTGTTTGATTTTTTTGTGTGTTTGCATGTTTTTGTTCCCTATTTGTCAGTCTGTTTTCCTCTCCAGGGCTACATCAAGAAACAAACCAAAGCACACATGGTGGAGTGTCCAAAACATCACTACAAGTAGGGAAATAAAATAACCAAAGTCACAACAAGAAAGACCAATGGACACCTTTAAAAGAACACTTCCTGCATGCCCAGGCCCTGGATAATGTATGAGCCTCCTTTAATATAGCAGTACTCGCAGGTGCAGAGAACATAACAAGCCTTTAAAACTTAGAAGAGACAGAAAGGTAGTCAAAATGATGAAAAGGAAGAACTCTCCTTTAAATAAATTCCAGGAAGAAGTGACAGCTAAAGAATTGATCAAAACAGATATAAGCAACATAACTGAGCATGAATTTAGAACAATAGTCATAAAATTAGTCACTGGGCTTGAAAAAGGCATAGAGACAGCAGAGACACTATTGCTGCAAAGATCATGAATCTTAAAAATAGTTATGATGAATTAAACAATGCTATAAGTGAGGTGCATAATAAAATGGAGGCAGCCACTGCACGAACTGAAGAGGCAGAGAGGAGAATAGGTGAATTAGAATATACAATTACAGAAAAAGAGGAAGCTAAGAAAAAGATAAACTGATCCAGAAGCATGGAAGAAGATTTCAAGAACTGAGTGATATAATCAAACAGAACAATATCCATATAATAGGAATTCCAGAAGAAGAAGAAGACAGAAAGGGGCTGAAGGGGTACTTGAACAAATTATAGTCAAGAACTTCCCCTATCTGGGGAAGGAAACAGATATTGAAATCCAGGAAGCACAGAGAACTCCCATCAGACATAACTTGAATTGATTTTCTGCATGACATACAAGTGAAACTGGCAAAACCTAAGGATAAAGAGAGAATTCTGAAAGCAGCTAGAGATAAATGGGACTTAACATACAAAGGTAGACACATAAGAGTAGTAGCAGACCTATCTACTGAAACTTGGCAGGCCAGAATAGAATGGCAGGAAATCTTCAATGTGATGAACAGAAAAAATATGCAGCCAAGAATGCTTTATCCAGCAAGCCTGTCATTCAGAATAGAAGGAGAGATAAAGGTTTTCCCAAACAAAAATTGAAGGAATTCATCACCACTAAACCAGCCCTACAAGAAATCCTAAGGGGGACTCTATGAGGGAATTGTTGCAAGGAACACAAAGTACCAGAGACACCACTACAAGTATGAATCCTACAGAGAACACAATGACTCTAAACCCATATTTTTCAATAATAACACTAAATGTAAATGGACTAAATGTTCCAATCAAAAGATAGGGTATGAGAATGGATAAAAAAACAAGATACATCAATTTGCTGTCTACAAGAGACTCATTTTAGACCTGAGGACACCTTCAGATTGAGTGTGAGGGATGGATAAATATCCATCATGCTACTGGAAGTCAAAAGAAAGCTGAATTAGCCATGCTTATATGGACAAACTGGACTTTAAAGTAAAGGCAGTAACAAGAGATGAAGAAGGGCATTATAAAATAATTACAGGGTCTATCCATCAAGAAGAGCTAACAATTATAAGTGTCTATGCACCGAATTCGGAATCACCCAAATACATAAAACAATTAGTCACCAACATAAGCAATCTTACTGATAAGAATGTGCTAATTGCAGGGGACTTTTGTACTCCACTTACAGCATGGATAGATCAACTAGACAGAAAATCACTAAAGAAACAATGGAACTGAATGACATATTGGATCAGATGGACTTGATAGATGTATTTAGAACTCTACATCCCAAAGCTAGGGAATTCACTTTCTTCTCGCAAGCACATGGTACATTCTCCAAGAGAGATCACAGACTGGGTCAAAAAACAGCCCTCAGTAAATATAAAAGAATTGAGATCATACCATGCATGCTTTCAGATCACAATGCTATGAAACTTGAAATCAACCGCATAAAAAAGTCTGGAAAATCTCCAAAACCGTGGAGGTTAAAGAACACCCTACAAAAGAATGAATGGATCAACCAGGCAATTAGAGAAGAAATTTAAAAATATATGGAAACAAATGAAAATGAAAATACAACTATCCAAACTCGTTGAGATGCAGCAAAGGCAGTCGTAAGAGAAAAGTACATTGCAATCCAGGCCTATCTCAAGAAACTACAAAAAAGTGCAAATACAAAATCTAACAGCGCACCTAAAGGGACTAGAAGAAGAGCAGCAGGAACACCCCAAACCCAGCAGAAGAAGAGAAACAATCAAGATCCGGGCAGAAATAAACCATATGGAATCCAAAAAAAAAAAAAAAAAAAGTTGACCAGATCAATGAAACCAAGAGTTGGGTTTTTGAAAAAATAAACAAAATTGATAAACCTCTAGCCAGGCTTCTCAAAAAGAAAAGAGAGAGCAGCCAAATAGACAAAATCACGAATGAAAGTGGATTTATTACAACCAATCCCTCATAAATACAAGCAATTATCAGGAAATACTATGAAAAATTATATGCCAATAAACTGGACAACCTAGAAGAAATGGACAAATTCCTAAACACATGCACACTACCAAAACTCAAACAGGAAGATACAGAAAATCTGAACAGACCCATCACTCGTGAAGAAATTGAGTCAGTTATCAAAAATCTCCCAACAAATAAGAGCCCTGGGCCAGATGGCTTCCCTGGGGAATTCTACCAGACATTTAAATCAGAGTTAATACCCATTCTTCTCAAGCTATTCCAAAAAAAGAAATGGAAGGAAAACTTCCAGACTCATTCTATGAAGCCAGCATCACTTGGATTCCCAAACCAGAAAGAGACCCAGCAAAAAATAGAACTACAGGCCAATATCCCTGATGAATATGGATGCAAAAATCCTCAACAAAATACTAGCAAATTGAATTTAACAGCATATAAAAAGAATTATCCACCATGATCAAGTGGGATTCATTCCTGGGTTGCAGGGCTGGTTCAATATTCGCAAATCTATCAATGTGATACATCACATCAATAAAAGAAAAGATAAAAACCATATGATCCTGTCGAAAGATGAAGAAAAAACATTTGACAAAATACAACATCCTTTCTTAATAAAAACCCTTGAGAAAGTTGAGACAGAAGGAACTTACTTAAACATCATAAAAGCCATTTATGAGAAGCCCACAGCTAATATCATCCACAATGGGGAAAAACTGAGAGCTTTTCCCCCTGAGATCAGGAACACGACAGGGATGTCCACTCTCACCACTGTTGTTTAACATAGTGCTGGAAGTCCTAGCATCAGCAATCAGACAACAAAAGGAAATAAAAGGCATCAGAATTGGCAAAGATGAAGTCAAACTTTCACTTTTCACAGATGACATGATCCTCTACATGGAAACCCCGACAGACTCCACCAAAAGTCTGCTAGAACTGATCCACGAATTCAGCAAAGTTGCAGAGTACAAAATCAACGTACAGAAACTTGTTGCATTTTTATACACCAATAATGAAGCAACAGAAAGAGAAATAAAGAAACTTATCCCATTCACAATTGCACAAAAAACCATAAAATACCTAGGAATAAGCCTAACCAAAGATTTAAAAGGTCTGTATGATGAAAACTATAGAAAACGAATGAAGGAAATTGAAGAAGACACAAAGAAATGGGAAAACATTCCATGCTCATGGATCAGAAGAATAAATATTGTTGAAATGTCAATACTACCCAAAGCAATCTATACATTCAATGAAATCCCAATCAAAATTGCACTAGAATTCTTCTCAAAGCTAGAACAAACAATCCTAAAATTTGTATGGAACCACAAAAGATCCCGAATAGCCAATGTAATATTGAAGAAGAAAACCAAAACGGGAGGCATCAAAATCCCAGACTTTAGCCTCTACAACAAAGCTGTCATCATCAAGACAGTACGGTATTGGCACAAAAACAGACACATACACCAGTGGAATAGAGAACCCAGAATTGGACCCACAAATGTCTGGCCGATTAATCTTTGACAAAGCAGGAAAGAGTATCCAATGAAAAAAAGCCTCTCTAACAGATGGTGCTGGGAGAACTGGACAGCAGCATGCAGAAGAATGAAACCAGACCACTTTCTTACACCATGCACAAAAACAAACTCAAAATGGATGAAGGACCTGAATGTGAGACAGGAAACCATCAAAACTCTAGAGGAGAAAACAGGAAACAACCTCCATGACCTCAACCGCAGCAATTTCCTACTCGACACATTCCCAAGGCAAGGGAATCAGAGCAAAAATGAACTATTAGGACCTCATCAAGATAAAAAGCTTCTGCACAGCAAAGGAAACAATCAGTATAAGTAATAGGCAACCAACAGAATGGGGAAAGATAGTTGCAAATGACATATCAGATAAAGTGCTAGTATCCAAAATCTATGGGGAACTCACCGAACTCCACACCTGAAAAACAAATAATCCAGTGAAGAAATGGGCAGAAGACATGAAGAGACACTTCACCAAAGAGGACATCCAGATGGCCGACAGACACATGAAACAATGCTCAGTGTCACTCATCATCGGGGAAATACAAATCAAAATCACACTGAGATACCACCTCACGCCAGTCAGGGTGGCTGAAATGAACAACTCAGGAGACTATAGATGCTGGCGAGAATGTGGAGAAATGGGCACCCCCTTACAGTGTTGGAATGTAAACTGGTGCACCCGCTCTGGAAAACAGTGTGGAGTTTTTCCTCAAAAAAATTAACAATAGAACTCCCTTATGGCCCAACAGTAGCACTACTAGGAATTTACCCAAGGGATACAGGAGTGCTGATGCATAGGGGCACATGTACACCAATGTTCATAGGTACACATTCAGTAATAGTCAAATCATGGAAAGAGCCTAAATGTCCAACAACCGATGAATGGATCAGGAAGATGTGGTTTATATATACATTGGAATACTACATGGCAATGAGAAAGAATGAAATCTGGAATTTGTAGTAACGTGGAATCGAACTCAAGGGTATTATGCTAAGTGAAATAAGTCAGGCAGAGAAGGACAGGTACCATTTGTTTTCACTCATAGGTCTAACAGGAGAAACTTAACAGAGGACCTTGGGGAGGGGAAGGGGGGAAAAAGAGTTAGGGAGAGGGAGGGAGGCAAATCCTCAGAGTCTCTTGAATACTGAAAACAAACTGAGGGCTGAAAGGGGATGGTTATGGATGAGGACACTCATGGGGAAGAGCACTGGGTGTTATATGGAAACCAACCTGACAATAAACTATAAATAAAAAAACCAACCAACAAACAAAAAACTATAAAATATGGTGATCAGAAGGAAAATGGTCACAGAATATATTACATTTTGGGTAATGTATTTGGACTAGTACTTATAAAGAAAATCATGGCTCTAAATGCTTATAACAGAGAAGAGGAATGATTCCAAATCCATTGTCTTAGCTTCTATCATAAGAAATATAATTAATTAATTAATTAGCAAATCAAACCCAAAGTGAACATAAGGAAATAAACAGAATGGAAATTTTAATGTAATCGAAAGGCAATACAACAACAGAAGAAAATCGACAGATCCAAAAGCTGGTTCTTTTAGAAGATCCATAAAATGGACCTCCAACCAGATCCATCAGGGGAAAAAGTAACATTACTAATATCAGGATTCAAAGAATTGATATCACTGAAGATATTACAGATATTAGAAGAATAAGAAGGAAATATTATGAACAAATTTATGCTCATAAATTTAACAGTTTAGATAAAAGGAATTCATTTCATAATTGACATAAATTATCAAAGCTCACTCAAGAGTCAGTAGACAACCTAAACACTCTATTAAGGAAGGTGATTTTTTTTAACGTTTATTTATTTTTGAGAGACAGAGAGACAGAGCATGAGCAGAGGAAGAGCAGAGACAGAGAGGGAGACAGAGAATCGGAAGCAGGCTCCAGGCTCTGAGCCCTCAGCACAAAGCCCGATGCGGGGATTGAACTTAAGAACTGCGAGATCATGACCTGAGCCGAAGTCGGCCGCTTTACTGACTGAGCCACCCAGGCGCCCCAAGGAAGTTAATTTTTAACTAAAACCTGCTCTCTACTTCCCCCAAAATATCCTGGTTCAGATGACTTTAGTGATAAAAGGGAGAAATAAACCACTGCTAAAGAAACTCTGACAGATAATTGATGAGAAGGTAATACTTCTCAGGCCATTCTGTGAGGTTAACATTTCCATGATATTAAAACCAGAAAATAACTAATCTAAAACTTCTAGTACAAATCTCTAGATAAACAGATAGTAAAAATATATTAACAAAAATAAAAATTAACAAAAATCTGTCAGATCAAACATTCAATATATTTAAAATGGTGTTATTTCATGACTAAATGAGGTATATTCCTGGAGTAGAACACTTATTTAATATTAAAAACGAATCAGTCTGATATATCAACAAAGTAAAAAAGATTTGTATGATCTCTCAATAGATGCAGAACGTTTGTCAAAATCCAACATTCATTACTGATAAAAATTCACAGCAAAGTGTTGGTTAAGCATACACCTTCAATGCAGGAAATGATCTTGTGGTTTGTAAGTTCTAGCCCTGCGTTGGGCTTTGTGCTGATACCTTGGAGCCTGCTTCGCATTCTGTGTCCCCCACTCTCTCTCTGCCTCTCCTCCCTCCTCCCTCTCTCTCCCTCCCTCCCTCTCTCCCCCCCTCTCCCCCTCTCCCTCTCTCCTGCCCTCCCTCCATCCCTCCCTCTCAAAAATAAATACATAAACAAAAAAATTCACAACAACATAAAAAGGAGGTCAATTTCCTCAAATGGTTGAAAAGTACCTGTTAAACACCTATAGCTAACATCATATTTAATAGTCAAGTCCAAATGTTTAATGTTCAAAAGCAGAAGAGATAACAAAGATTGCCTAGATCAAATCTCCTAAACATTGTACTAGAGGAACTAGCCAGAGTTCAGACAAGATAAGGAAATAAAATGCATCTAGACTGGAAAAGAAGAAATAAAATTGCTATTATTCCTAGGTGACATCATTATCCGTATGCAAAATCCTAGAGAACTAGAAAATGCTACTAGTATTTAGGAAGTCATTTCAGCAACAAGGTAGATGGTAGACCCATATTTTAATGACACACAATGGAAAGTTCAAAAAAACCCACACATAAATGGGTAACTAATATTTGACCAAGATCCAAAGACAATTCAGTGGTGTAGAGATAATTTTTGCGACAATTTATGCTGGAACAATTAGATATCCAGAAGCAGAAAGAGTGACTTTTAATGCAAACTTCGCACCACATGCCAAAATTAATTCAAAATGAATCTTGGAACCAAAAGGTAAAACTGAAAACCATCCAAAATTTAGAAGACACCTTTGTGTTATACAAGGATTTCCTGGATATGACACCAATATCCTAGGCCATGAAAGTAAAACTGTGTTAGGTTTTTAGGCAGTTCAGCTTGTCACATGACTCACCCTGACACTTCCACACAAGTATTCTTAGAAACTTTGGTCTTAGTAGCCAAAATTGGAAACAGCCTATCTATTCTTCAACAAGTGAATGGATAAACAATTGTAGAATATTCACATGATGGGTTAGTGAATACAATACAAGCACATGAAATGTTGATTCAAGAGTGTAGGTGAATCTCAAATTCATCGAGAGGTGAGAAAAAAACTATAATGTCTTTTAAATTAAATTTTAGAAAATATAAATACATACCAACTGAAATCAGGTAAGTGGTTGCCTGGAGACACAAGGAGGGGAATTAGATACAAACAAGAGGGAAGGGCCACGATGGGGAATAAAATTCTTGGGAGTGATGGATAGGTTAACTGATCACAGGGACGACTTCATAGTTGTAGATTTAGGTCAAAACTTTTCAAATAGTGCATTACATTTTAAATATGAGAAGTTTAATATGCGTTAATTTTTACTTCAATTAATTTGTTGAAAATACACACAAAATAATTATGTCTTCTTTGATGCCAGATCCAGTGGTCACATCCGTGCCTTCATTTTAACTGACCAATCAGGAGCATTTGTTAGCCATGACTACTTTGTCCTTCTTAGAAGTCTTCCTTGCATTTTAACTCTTGTCCCTTTTCTCTTTCCTCTCTGACTTCTCTTTACCAGTTTCTTTGCAAGCTGTTTCATTTCTGCTCAGACTACCTCTGCTCCACCATTCTCTATTAGAACACTCTTTGTATTTAATGTTATTTAGCCCAATGACTTAAAATGCCCTCTCAGTGCTTACTATCCCCAAATGCACACCTCCAGGCTCAATTACTTTGAAATACTCTAAATGCATACATTTCTAAATGTATACTTGTACTAGGCTTATTAAACATATTATGTTCAAGATGAAACTATTGATTTTAATTCCAACCTATTGTTCCCTATTTTTCCATCATTTGAGTAAATGTCACCACCACTCATTCCTTCTCCTTAAAGCTAAAATCTTAGTTATTCTCCTTGAAGTCGTCTTCCCTCTCAGCTTCTATCCAATGTAACAGAATGTCCTATTAACTCTATCCTCAGCATATAAATGAATCCATCCTTTTCTGCTCATTTTTACCAAAAGCTTTCGTTAAAACTATGATCTCTGACTTAGGCTATTGCAGTAGTTGTCTTACTCTCACATAATCCTTTTGCCACATAGCAGAATGATCCTCAAAAATTGTAAATGAGATTTTTGCACTAGTCTACTTAAAACCCCCCTTAGATTCTAAATGCTCTTTAAAAAAAAATCCCAACTTTATGGCCTAAGTGGTTCAGCAGGGTCCCAACTTTATCTCCCATCCTCCTCTCTCTCTCTTATCTCCTGGGACACAGGCACCCTGGCCTACCTTCAATGCCTTAATCACACTGTACTTAGTAAGGGCTACAGTTAGGATTAATTGGTTAAGGGGAAGGCAACAGAAATCAGAATACTTGGTTGATATCTTATCTTTGCTATTTACTGCTTGTGGGATTACAGTCAGAACTTATCTCAAAGCACTTTAAAGACCAATTGGAAATAGGGCGAAAATGACCAAAAAGAAGAGAAGACAGATACTAATAACAATTAGCAGTGTTTGTCCCATCTTGTCTCCTTGTCCAGATTTTTCTCACAAAAAGCACATTCCTGAGTGGCTTAAATTTTTAAGTTGCATAATCTTCTTAATGTTCATTTTATTAAAATTATAGAAAGCATAGTGTCTTTAAATTTTCAGTAGAGCTATAGTCTTCATATTAAGTTGTCCTTGGGTTCCCAGCCTGAGTGTGATAGATGTAATGCATGAAGTCTGAATGAGTACAGTTTTGCCAACCTAACAAAAGTTCAGAAACAGAAGATAAGCATGAGTAAATGCTTGTAAGCAAAACCCATCATGCCATGCTGTGAACTACCTTGCTTCAGACAGCAGCAAATACAGCATTCGATAGTTTCCAAGAAGTCATTAGCTCTGAACTGCCCAAGTAAATCAGCCACTTTCATCAAGGTTTCCATACAAATTTGTAATTCACATGTGTAGACCTTTTACCCATAAAAAAATAAAATGTTTACCTGGTCAGGTAGACTGTGAGTTACTTAAGGCTACAAACCCTAATTCTGTAGAACAAATGACATCTCCTCTTCACTTTATAGTCACGTCACTTGTGTTATTAACTCTAAGTAGCATGCCTCCTCCTTTTTTATTTTTTTACTAACTTACTCTTCTTTAATTTATTTTAGTTCATATTTTATTTTAGTTTTAAAGTTTATTCATTTTGAGAGAGACTGAGATAGAATGAGTGGGAGAGAGGCAGAGAGAGAGAGGGAGTGCGAGAGCATCCTAAGCAGGCTCCATGCTACCAGCGCAGAGCCCAATGTGGGGCTCAAACTCATGAAAACATGAGATCATAACCTAAGCCAAAACCAAGAGTCAGATGCTTAACCAACTGATCCACCGAAGTGCCCCTATTTTTTTTTTTGAGAGAGAGAGAGAGAGAGAAGGGGAGGGGATAGATGGGGGAGAGATAGAGAGCCAGATGGGTGCAGGGCTCAATCCCATGACCCAGGGATCATGACGTGAGCTAAAATCAAGAGTGACATGTCATATGTTCAACCAATTGAGCTACCAAGGCACCCAGGCCAACTTATTCTTAAACACTTTTTAATAATATTTTTATTATTAAAAATGTTTTTAGTTTATTTACTTTGAGAGAGTCAGAGACTGCACGAGCAGCGGAGGGGCATGGAGAGAGAATCCCAAGCAGGTTTCTTGAAGGCAGCACAGTTGCAGATATGGGGCTTGAACCCACTTAACCATGAGATCATGACCTAAGCCAAAACCTAGAGCCAGATGCTGAACTAACTGCGCCACCCAGGTGCCCCAGTAATCTTATTTTAAGAATGATGCTTGCTAAATAGGAAGCATTTGATCTATTTGCTGATTAACTTGTATTAAAATATTGATAATTTCTTTTAGTGGTAAAGTCAGGGCTTAAAAGCCCAGGAGAGAGAAAACAAACAAACAAACAAAATCTCTCTCCTAGCTCCAGGTGCCTTCAGTAGCACCGCCCAAAGATAATTATGATTTTCAAGAAGGTGCGACTGATAAAAGTGTCTTTCAGAATGTGTTCTCTGGTCAGATGAGTTCATCTTATTTTCCATCTCAAGGGCATTTAATGCTGAGGTACAGCATTTAGTGTGTTTAGTGTTCTTACAAAGGAGGACAATTTGACAAAAGAGGAAACCCTCTCTGAAGAGAAAGTAGAAATCCCATTCTTTAGGCCTGAGGGTATGTAGAAAGAAGAGGGGACAGACCATAGAAGAGCAGGTCAGCAATTAGAGGAAATTATGAGGGAACATGAGAACATAAGGGTGAGTAACACAATTCCCAAGGTGTATCCTGGGTGAAGCTTTAAGATCTTGGGAGGAGCCTGACATTTGACTTATTCTCCAATCCAATATGAAGTATGAGTACTAGGATGACACAGAAAGAGGAAGCTCCCAAGAGATGAGAAAGAGACCAATTTGGTGGCTTCCTACAGCCTGCATTTAGTGCTAGGGCATCCAGAAGGTTCTAAATGCCACAGGGAATTGACAGAGAACTGTTAAGAGGTCCAGTAGAACAGCCCAGTTTCGAGACTCAAAAATTTATCATGAGTGAGATCTTTACAACAGGAGGCAAATGGTATAGACTACCAACTTCAACCATGGAAGTCTCCAAAATCCCAGGTAAGATCCAGGTGATTCTTTGGGGCAGCAGATGGTGTATGGGACAGACCAACTAGTGTGGATCAGAACACATTAAAAACCAGAAAAGAACTTGACAATCCAAGACCCAACCCCATCTCCTTTAGTCAAGTAAGTTTCTTTGAGTAGAAAAAAGGAACAGGATTAGGAAATTTGCTCCCACAAGACTAAGTCTAACAACAGGTACAAATGAAATGGAATCTGAACAAGTTTTCAATGTCTTCTCACTTTCCCCATCTCCCACCTTTTCTAGCAACCATTTCCTAGAAAATCAAATACATGTAAGAGCTTCTCTGGGATTCTTTAAAACCTCTGCACCATTTATTCCCACCTTGAATTGCAGTAAGAGAGCTAAGCATCCTAAGGCCCCAGATGTGACCCTGTGACACCAAATGTTCAGAGGCAAAGAAAAAATAAGAGGCAAGTAAGGGACAGAGACAGAGAAAGAGGGACAATTTCTGTCAAGTTCACTTTGGAGACTCTGAATTTGAAGGTCCTCAATTCAATTCCAGTGCAAAAGCTGTATCCATTAAAGGGGTCCTTTATGTTGCATTTGAGTGTGCTTGTGCTTTGTAGGACAAAATTCCACAAGCAATCCAGAAAGAGAACCCAGAGTCAAAAATGCAAATACTAAGGCAAGTTGAAAACTTTCTGTCAAACCTGAAAAAAGCCCATGGGACTTGTGCAAAAGTAACCCAGCATATACTCATTGCTTCTGAAGCCAGAAGCTAAGACCAGAGACTGGACAGAACTTGAACAGCTTTTAATCTTCACGTGGAAAAGAATCACCTGGTAAGCCGTTACAAAAATCAGCCCCCAAAATATTATGATTCAACTGATCTGGATGTGTCCCATGCCATCTCTTCCTGAAAAACTTCCCAGATGATTTTAGTGTGTAGCCAATGTTAAGAGGCTGTGACTTTAATTCTGGGGGAAATGGGTTATGGTAAGGTTTGGGTTTGGGGTTGCCAGGCCACACTTCCTTCTATCTATGAGCAATGATAGCTGTTCACTATAACATAATGCTAGAGTCTGAGGCTTTTTTTTTTTTTTTTCATGCAGTAAATGTTTTTATCCACTTGGGTGGCTGGCTGGGCAAGGTGTTTTTGACCCAGTACTTAAAAGTCAATTTTCCTGGAGATTGATTAGTGACCCCTGGTGTTAAAAGGTGATCATTTCACCCATTATCCAGCCTTAACCAAGACACATCTTTAAAGAAAAGCTAGGGATTTGGAACTGAGACAGAGAAACCTGTAGAAGTTCTGGTTTCTTTCTTAAATGTAAGGAAATACCTAGGTGACAATAAATATTCCCTGATAACACAAGGGATTTCTCTAAGAAATAAAAATTTATAAAATAAATACTATTTTAAAAATACTCTCTTCGACTCTTGAATACTGAAAACAAACTGAGGGCGGAAGGGGAAGGGGGAAAGGTAAAGGGGGGTGATGGTCATGGTGGAGGTCACTTGTGGGGAAGAGCACTGGGTGTTATATGGAAACCAACCTGACAATAAACTATAAAGTTAATTAAAAAAATAATAATAAATAAACGTTAATATTTTTAAATCTATTAACTAAAAGTATATACACTAAAATATAAATAAGTGATTAGATTAGCAACGATTTTAGTGTTTTTGTGCTAACTGTATTTTCTAAAATTTTTACAATAAATGTGCATTTTTTGTAATAAGACAATAAAAGTTACATTTTTTAAAAAAATAAAAAATAAAAATAAAATAAAAATACTCTCTTCCCTACAGTTGCCCTCTTATTATCAGACCATTATTTTCTTCCTATTCCCATAAGGCATTTAGGTAAAGCAAAGAAACTTTGTGTCATCGGAAAGAAAAAGGGTATGACACAGAGGACATTCGTGAGAAGAATAAGAGCCTAATTCAAAACCTTTGGAGTATGGAAAAGTAATAAGGTATGAATGAAAAGTTGAAGAATTTAGTTGCCACGGGGTTTTCTATGTTTCTATGCTATTTGCCTTAAGGCTAAACCTTGAAGTGTGGGTAATAGAAGAAAGCAAATAAGTAAGAAGATACTTTGGGCTCTAGCCTACTTCCCCAGGGATAATAAGGGTAAAGGTTAGGCTTCTAACAGAAGCTTCACATTTATCTTGAAACCATTTCCCAGGATGTACAAGGTATGTGCCTCAGCATCAGCAGAAGGAAGAGACTATATAAAGTTGAGAAATGGTAAAGATTATCTACAATTTCTTCTACTGAGAAAATGCAAAGATGATCTAAAATTTCTCCCTTTCTTGAGGTGGGAAGAATACACGCAGTTATCGAATGCATGGGTAAACCAGTGGAAGACGGAGATCAGGGGTAGGAGGTTGTAGAGTCCAGGGACTTCCTGATGGGAAAGACATGGGTAACCATGCACTTCAGTACTGAATACTGATAAAAGGTTACCAAAGTTTAGATGAGACCAGCCACCACTTAATGGAAATCAATTAACATCAGCCACTCAAGTCAGAGGCAGCAAAC
>CM053572.1:13364222-13381890 GCA_028646485.1 Cryptoprocta ferox
GACAGCTGCTGCCAGCTCAGATTCTGAAGGTCTGGGGCAATGCTTTGTCTTTGTCAGCAAAAAAGGCCCCATAACAAAAACAGGCAAAGGATGGAATAGGAAGATGATCAATTTTCATAGAACTTTATACCGTGAAGGAAAATTTCACATTCTTTTTAGTTTTTTTTTTAAATGTTTATTTATTTGAGAGAGACAGAGAGCGTGTGCATATGAGCAGGGGAGGGGCAGAGAGAGAGGGAGACACAATCCCAAGCAGGATCCACACTGTGCACAAAGCCCTTGCACGGGACTCGATCCCACCAACCAATGGTGAGATCATGACCTGAGCAAAAATCCAGAGTCAGATGCTCAACCAACTGAGCCAATCAGGGGCCCCAAAAGTTTCACATTCTTATGGACATAGATATGTAATTATCAACTTTGCTCTATCATCATTTTAATTTTTCTCTATACTAAAGTGTTCATTTAATAAAATCATGTAGAATCTCTGCAATGTAGATGGCATTTTTGAAAAAAAAAAAAAACCCTCTCATTCCCTTCCACACAAGATAACTGGATCCTCCAGAGAGTTAAAAAAAACTCTGCAGGGCAGGAACTTTCAACACAAGAGATCAGAAAGCCAGGACCAATGTCACTGATCCTTTCACTTCAGGAATGGGTAACTTGATGTGCTCCAGTAATTCTAAAAATATACTCTTGTCAGACATCACATTTATCAATTCTGTTCTCCAAGTCTTGAGAGCCGCATTGAATAGACAGAGGAAAAGCTCCTATTATTCTTCCAATGCCTCATTTCCCATTATAGAAACGCTAAAGAAAATCTTCATGTCATACCAGAGAACCCCTGAAAACCCATATACTTATATTTCTTTTAAGCCTTCACAGGAAAAGCAGATACCCTTAGTAGTTCTGTATAAGTCTTCCCAGAAATAAGAAAAACATCATATTTAATAAATTAAAAATGCTCTGTCAGGTCTTTGGGATTTGTTAAAATAATTATGATTTCTTGCTGAGGACAAAACCCATATGGCTACAATCCCACCCCAAACACTACCTGATAATCCAGCATCTCAGGGATTAAGGGCTATATATGTAAAGAGTCTTTTCTCTGGTCAATGGCAAAAAAGTACTTTATCGCAAAGGTGATAAAGGCAGAGAAAATCTAATCACTAACTCCTCACAAATAAATAAAAATTTCAATATTCAACAAAAATATCAAAAAATCATCTATCCTAAAGAGAAGGTACATCCCTAATTTTGTAAATACAGTGAAATTTACTCATCTTAAAATGTTTTTAAAAATTATCTATTAAAGACACAAGAGGCATGTCTAAGTTTAAAGGACTCTACATCAAACATGACCAATTAGATGCAAACATATAGTTACTTGCACACAGGAATTGTACTATTATTCTTCAAAGAAATAGAAACAATATATATTCCTACATACACACAAATACATATACATGCACATATACATTTACACAGAGATTTATTATAGGAACTGGGCCTCAATTATGGAGGTTGGCAATTCCCAAGATCGAAGATCTGCAGAGTAAGTCAGCAAGCGCTAAACCTAGGAGAACCCGAAGGCCAGCTTCCTTGAGACCTAGGAAGAGTCACTTCTCCAGTGATAACTGAAGGCAGAAAAAAAAAGTCCCACTTTAAAATCAGTCAGGCAGGAAGAATTCTCTCTTTCTTAAAGGAGGGTCAGCCTTTTTGTTCTAGCTAGGCCTTTAACTGATTGGACGAAGCCCACCAACATTCAAGAGATCAACTGCCAACTGCTGTGGTCGACGATTTTAATATTAATCTCATCTAAAAATGACCAGATTAATGTTAGACTAAATAGTTGTACACCCAATGGCCCAGTCAAGTTGACACATAAAATGAACCATTACTTGATCCAATAACAATTATGAGTCAACTCAGTAAATGTTTACTGAATAGGTGAAAAAATTAAGCAGTTACAGCAACTAAATAGATTTCCTTTAAGAATATATGTAAATGGTTGTAACCTGAAAATCTTTAGATGAATAGTTAGTTCTTATATAATTAAGAAAGATCTTTATCAGTATATATTAAGATATTAAGTGACTCAGGTTCAAGACAGCAATGTAGAGAGATTCTGAGCTAACCTCCTTCCATGGGCACACTGAGTCTACAGTTTTCTAGGAAAAATTTCCTCTGAAAAAAATTTAAAGGCTGCCTGAACAATGACCACACAAGGGACAGATGAGAATAAAACCACATCAAATTGTGTAGGAGAGGCTGGAAAAAACAATCTCACCACATACCTCACCCCTGGCATGGTGACCTACGATCAGGAGGGTCTAAACTGAGAGCTCCTTCCTAAGGAGGGAAGAGTTTGAACTCCACATGAGGCACCTCAAAGTTTAGGACCTATACCTGAGAGACACCTAAGAGACAAGCCTCTTCAACATCTATCTTTGACAAACAGTGGGGCTCTTGTCCAAAGACCCACAACACTGTAGTAATCTGGGGAATGGCTCTTAAAAGGCTCGTGTACTCATGCCCATCCACTGTTGGGCCTGGCTCCAAGGAACCTGACTGTAGTTAGACGTTAACTGAGAGGTTTGTTTGAATATGTGACATAGGCATGAGGGGTAGGCATCTAACACACACATATCTCGGAGACAGCTGGAATGCTTTCTGGGGACAGACAGACATTAGTGGGTGCCATCTTTGGGATCTCCCTCTGCTTTACTCTTACTAGCAGGACCATCTTTTTCTTTTTCTAGTGGGCACCATCTTTATACTCCGCCTCTGCTATGTTCTGGAGAACCAGTATCTCTTTCTTGGAAGGGATATTTTATGCACGTCTGGTGCCCTTATTTTTGTGGCTATCACCGAGGGACACCATTGATTACCTGGGTCAGATGGTCAATAAAGCCTGTGTTCCCGGGTCCCATGGGATTATAACATTTGTAGGGATAGTT
This sequence comes from Cryptoprocta ferox, assembly GCA_028646485.1. Classification (NCBI taxonomy): domain Eukaryota; kingdom Metazoa; phylum Chordata; class Mammalia; order Carnivora; family Eupleridae; genus Cryptoprocta; species Cryptoprocta ferox. The sequence continues at coordinate 13,367,183 of CM053572.1, forward strand.
TTAGGCAGGCTACCACCATCAGGGCATTGCACACACATAAACCCGAAACATGCCCCCAGTCATTTGGTAAAAGACTATTTGCTTGTCCAGGAGCCTGAGGGACAGACTTATGATTTGATGCACATCTAGTGAGCCACATAAATAATTTTAGGGAACAGAGGCCAGTAGACACAATCTCTGTGCTCTCTTTCTGCCTCACTCCAGCCTGCTGATATCACCCAGGAAGCAAGCAGATAAGACAAACCCCAAGAGATCCACACCAGACACCTACCAACCAAACAAGAATATTCTATCCAAGCACAGTTATCATTCAGGACTGAATGAGATATACAATTTTCCAGACAAGGAAAAAACTAAAGAAATTATTCGTTAAGCCAATATTACAAGAAACATGAGAGACTTCTTTAAACTGAAAAGAAAGGGTGTTCATTAATAATAACAACAACAAAACAAAAAAGAAAAGTATAAATCTCATTGGCTCATGGAAACATAAATATATCATAACAGTAGTGGATTAATCACATTATAAAGATAGAATGAAGGAAAAAGACTAAAATCATAAAAATAACTGTAACTTCAATTATTAGCTAAGGGATCCAAAAGATAAAATGATGTAAAATGTGACATAAAAACTTAACATGAAGGTGAGGGAAGTAAAAATGTAGGCCTTTAGAACTCGATCAAACGGAGGCAGTTATCAACTTATAATAAAGTTTTATTTTACATGTAAGCCTAATGGTGACCACAAAGCACAATCCTGTAAAAGACACACAAAAGACAGAGGAAAAGGAATCAAAGCATACCACTGAAGAGTCATCCAACCACATGGAAGAGACCAAGAAGAAATGAATAGCAGACTACAAAACAGGCCGAACACTCTTAACCTGTTAATAATTACTTTAAATGCAAATGGACAAACTTCTCTAGTGAAAACGGAGAGTGGCTGAGAGGATTTAAAAAAACAAAACCCATCTCTACAAAGCTGGTGGTATAATCCTCCTTGACTTCAAGCTGTCTAGCTACAGGAATGAAAACATAGGGTATTGTCATAAAAACAGAGGTGCAAATTAATGAATCAGAATAAATAGAGATAAATTGTCACTTATTTGGTCAATTAATAGGACAAAAAAAACTAAGAATATACAAAGGGGAAAAGACAGTGTCTTCAATGAATGATGTTAGGAAATATGGATGGCCACATGCAAAAGAATAAACTGTACTGTGACCTTATACCACACACAAAAAGTTAACAGAAAATGAGTAAGGGCCTGAATACAAAACCTGAAACCATAAAACTCCCAAAATAAAACATAGGCAGCAAAGACTTTAACATTGGTCTTAGGGACGATTTTTTGAAATCTAACACCAAAAGCAAAAGCAAGAAAAGAGTAATGAGATGGGATTACATCAAACTATAAAGTTTCCAGAGAGCGAAGGAAACCACCAAGGAAAGGAAAAGGCAGTCTGCAGAATGGGAGAGAATATTTGCAAATTATATATCTGATAAGGGATATATATCCAAAATATGTAAGTAATTCCTACAACCCCATAGCAAAAAGACAACCAATCCAATTAGAAAATGGGTGGAGGATCTGCATAGACATTTATCCAAAGAAGACCTACAGATGTCCCACAGGTATACAAGAAGATGTTCGACATCACTAAGCATCTATGTAGTCAAAATGAAAGCCACAATGTACTATCATCCCCCATCTGTTAAAATGGCTATTATCAAAAAACAAAAATGAAATCAAACAACAAGGAAGTATGGGCAAGCTCTGGAGAAAAGGGAACGCTTGTACACTGTTGGTGGGAATATAAACTGGTACACTCACTATGGAAAACAGTATGAAGTTGCCTCAAAAAATTAAAAGTAAAATCCTCATCTGAGCCAGCAATCTACTTGTGGGTATTCATCCGAAATCAAAATGAGAACACTAACTCAAGAAGTCATATGCGCGCCCATGTTCACTGCAGCATGATTTACAACAGCCTCAAGATGGAAGTAATCTTACTGCCCATCAATGGACTAACAGATAAAGAATATATATATAGAGAACGTAATATTCAACTGTAAAGAATAGTGAAATCTTGCCCTTTGTGACAATATGGATGGATCTTAAGGGTGTTATGATAAAGGAAATAAGTAAGAAAAACAAATTCTACATGATCTCACTTATATGTGGAATCTGAAAACAAAGACAGCAGTTACACAAACACAAAACAACCTTAAAGATACTGAGAACAGGGTGAACAAATGAACAACATAAAAAGGTAGAAACTTTCATGGGAAGCTTTGGTGGCTCAGTTGGTTAAGCATCTGACTCTTTTTTTTTTTTTTAATTTTTTGATTATATTGATTTATTTTTGAGAGACAGAGTGAGACAGAGCGTGAGCGGGGGAGGGGCAGAGAGGAGGAGACACAGAATCCAAAGCAGGCTCCAGGCTCCGAACAAGCCTTCAGCACAGAGCCCAATGTGGGGCTCAAACCCACAAATTGTGAGATCATGATCTGAGCCGAAGTCAGACACTTAACCAACTGAGCCATCCAGATGCCCAAGCATCTGACTCTTGATCTAGGCTAAGGTCATGATGTCACAGAAGAGTTCAACCCCACATGGGGTTTGCACTGACAGTGTGGAGCCTGCTTGGGATTCTCTCTCCTTGTCTCTCTGCTCCTCCCCCGCTCTCTCTGTCTCTCAAAATAAATAAAAAACATTTTTTTTTAAAAAGGTAAAAACTTCCCGTTATAAAATAACCAAGTCATGGGGATATAATGTATCTCTTGGTCACTATAATTAACGTTTTACTACCAATTTCAGAACTGTCAAGAACATTAATCTTACAAGTTCTTGTCACAAGAAAAAAGAATTTTTCTAACTATGTAAAGTGACAGATGTTAATTGATCTTATTCTGGTGATCATTTCACAGTGTACACCAATGTTTAATCATGTTCTACATGAAACTAATATACCATTATATTTCAATCACACTTCAATGAACAGGATGTACCTTTGTGATTTAATTCATACAAAGTGTTCTTAAAGTTTGTACACACACCACCAGTGACACGTGGTATGATTTTCCATAGTACACTTAAATTTGTAATTTTAACAATTTTCTACTTATTGTAATGTTTAATAGGAAAAGAATAATTAGCCCAAACTCATGATTTCCAATTTAGTGTTGTTTAGGTTAAAACAAACTAGCTTTTGGAGTGAAACTCAAAAAAGTCATTTAGAAAATCATTTTCTTATATATAATGTAAAGAAAAATATTTTTTGTATATACTAAATGTCCAATGAAATATAAGCATTCAATGTCTTTATAATTTTTTTTATAACTTCAGCTTTTTTTTTTTTACCAACTTACAACTATATGAAGAATAATTTTTAGATACTGGAGAAGAATAAAAGAATGGTGATAGAAATTTCAACTTGCCATCCATGGATTTATTTTCCCCAGACTTAAATATAGAAAGAGTACTAGATGTTGACAATTACTTTTTATTTATCTCCTACATTAAAGGTGCATCAGGCTCTTACACGAATAACTTAGCCTAGGCTTGTGAAATCAAGAATTTGTGTGATCTTTGTTCATGGGTTTCTTGGAGGTAACCTCTAAACCCCTAGAATTTTCCTAGTGTTTGGAGTGTTTGTGTTATCCAAAGTGACTCCCTTGTACCACACATGATAGTTTAGGCTAATAGCAGTTCATTGGATGGTTTATGTTAAATTGACTCAAAATGGAGGATGGTCTTTTCAGAAAGAACAAGCACATGATTACAAAGTTGTGAATCTCAGCCATATGGTAACAGCCCAACCTCCATGGTGGGGACTGGAGCTAGAGATTGGCTTCAACAACATGGCCACAGGTTTCTGTCTTCACGTCTTCATAATGAAATCCCAACAGAAACTCTGGACGTAAAGCTCAAGTGAGCTTCTTGGTTGGCCATACTCTCTAATTATTGTCACACTTTCATGCTGGGAGAATAACACATCTCTGAGGATGACAGAACCTTCACCTTTGCAAACTTTTCTCTATGCCTCTCTCCATTCTAACTTCTATCATTTTGTTATTATAAAACTCTAATTTTGAGCACAGTACTTATTTTAGTACTGTGAATCATTCCAGTGAACTACCAAGCCTGAGGGTGATTGGAAAATCCCCAAATTTGTAATCACCTAGCCATAAATAAGGTGGACCCAGAAACCCCTGAACTTGTGCCTACTGCCTGAATGGAGGCTAGTCTTGTGGAGGATTATGTCCTTAACCTTGACTTTTGCAACTCACTCTAAGGCTCACATCTCAATTCTCTATTTAGAGGATGCTCCTCTGATTTTAGATACAAAAGTAAAATCTGAAGAGTACATTCCCTAGGCATTCAGAGGCAAATATTCTGCTCTGTAATAAAATAACCCAAATATATGTCTCAAAGAATAATGCAAGTTACATAATTGGCTGTGTACCAGGATAACCACTTACTCTGTAATGCCTAGTTAATGTACATTTTGTCACCGATGATACTTAACAATTATTGCTTTTTCATTACAATACATTAAGTACATATAACCTGTCAAAAAATATGTAAAGTTTTCTCAGTGATAGAAAAAAAAAGTGACTCACAAAGGAGACTTCAGAGGACTCACCAAGGGTCACATACAACATATTTGGCACAGATACTGAGAGGATAAAAACAGTAAGTCAGTCACTTCTATAACATAAATGCTGCCCACATGAAATTCTACAAGGCAATATTTTAATTCCTTCTACCCCAAGATTGTAGGCACCTGTCTGAAATTGAATACTACTGTAATCTGTCACATTCTAAGATAAAGATTCTGTGGTTTTCACTGTGCAGAATCATATCTATCCATCATCAGGACTTAATACCTGTGGAAACTTTTTTGCCTGCTTGCTTATGCAGTTTTTATACTTTAACCTATAACCATGTGTCTCAGCTGACAGAGCTGGGAATGTAGTTTTTGGCAACTGTCAGATGATATATAATGGTCTTCTTGGCAAGAAGGGTTCATATCTGTGGATGTTTTGGATAACACTTAATAGTGTCTATTCATAGCATTGCAAAAGAAATGGTGACATGTGTTAATACTCAGATTAATTCAGACTTTTTTTTTTCCAAATCATAAACAAGAAAAATTTAGGAAAACAAAAAAGTATTTTATACTTCCAAATACTATACTATCATTTAAAATTTTTTTCTTTATTTAACAGCAGGAGGAAAAACAAATCTAATCACATTCTCTTCAAAAGTTATCTTTTCTTCTCTACACAGTTTACTTTTAAAAATGTACGATATTTGTACATTAATGCATAATAATCTTAAATTGCCAAATTTTTTCCTAATCTATTTTCATGTATTTTTTTCCTTGGAAGAAGTTATTGTGAAATTGAAGGTCCAGAGCCAACTTCTGGAATGGCAGAGTAAGGAATTTGGTGAAATCCTCTCTAATGAAAATAACAAAGTCACAGGGCAAGATAAGATTTAAGGGGTGTGGAAACAAACTCTACACTTGATGGGAGGAATTACAAAATCACATTACAAAACAGTATGGATCTTTTCAACAAACAATGCTGTGAGACAGGACATTTATGTGCAAAATAATGAACTTAGACTCTTTCTATACATCATACACAAAAATTAACAAAGTGGACCATAGGCTTAAATGTAAGCACTAAAACTAAAAATCCTAGGGGCAAATAAATAGAGGTAAATCCTCATGACATTAGGTTAGACAACAGTTTCATAGATAAAATGCCAAAATCACAGTATTGGAAGAAAGAGCCCACCCAAATTAAAAATGGACAAAGAATTTTAATAGATATTCTACAAAAAAATAGGTACAAATGGTCAACAAGAAGAAAAAAGATACTCAACATCATTAGGGACAATGACATATCATTTAACATTCACTAGCATATCTAAAATTAAAAAGATAACAACAAGCATTGTTGAGGATATGGATAATTGAAACTCTCATACGTTGCTGTTGAGGATGTAAAATGGTGCAGCCACCCTGGAAAATAGCATGACAGCTCCTCAAGTCCTAAGTATAGAGTTACCATAATGACTCAGAAGTTTTACTTTGAAGCATACACTCAATAGAATTAAAAATGTATATCCACACAAAAATGTATACATGATTGTTCAAAGCTATATTACTCATAATAATTTAAGAGTGGAAACATGCAAAATGTACACCTATTGATAAATGGATATACAAAATACAGAATATTCCTACAATGGAATATTAACAAGAACGAAGCACCCATAAAAACGACAACAGAGGATGAGAGGTTGGGAAGATGACAGAGTTGAAAGATCCTAAACTTGCCCCGTTCCCATGGTTAAAAATAGGTAATATTGTGGTTTAAATAATCCAAAAAATGAACTGACAGAACAACTCCACAACTGAAGGTTGAGAACTTTGAAGAAGGTGGGAAGGACAAAGACACGATTTGGGACCGAAACATATCATGGCCATCTGTGGTCTGGACAGGTACAGAGAAGGGCAATGAACAAACTCCCACTCTGAGAGCTCACACAGGGAACACAAATACCCATTAACATCTGGCTTTGGAAGCAATAAGGACCAAATTTCATGAGTTCTTACAACCAGCAGGACTTAAAGCCTGGAATTTTCAAGATCAGTGGGCTCAGCTCTGAGAAAGCCTGGGGTCATTAGGAAGCTGAATCCCTGGCCTTAAGGATAGATAGATGAATGGATAAAGAAGAGGGAGTGTATGTATATATAATGGACTATTATTCAGCCATAACAAAATCAAATTTTGCCTTTTACAATGACATGGATGGAGAGAGTATAATAGCAAAATAAGTCAGACAGAGAAAGATGAATACCACAGACTTTGACTCATATGTGGAATTAAGAAACAAAGCAAATGAGCAAAGAAAAAAGTGAGACACAAAAAATCCAAGAAACAGACTCTTAATTATAGAGAATACACTGATGGTTACCGGAGGGGAGGTGGGAAGGAGGATGGGTAAAATAGGGAATTAAAGCATACACTTATCATGATGAACACTGAGTAATATATGGAATTGTTGAATCACTATATTGTATATCCAAAACTAATAACTATCTTAACATCACAGAATTAACATGACTCTATGTTAAGTATATGGGAATTAGAACAAAAAACTAAAAACTGCCTATGCCATGGGAGAACTTTGAACACATTTATGCTGTGAGAGAAAAGTCAGTCACAAAAGTTACATATTATATGTTATCCTTTATGTGAAATTCCAGAAGAGGCAAATCTCTAGAGTCAGAAAGGACAGTAGTAGCAGCCTCGGGCTGAGGCAGGTGGGTGGATGGCAATAGCAAAAGACTCAGGAATGACTGATAATAAGTATGGGATCTTTAAGTAGCACGATGGCAAAAATGCTCTAAAATTATATTTTAATGATGGCTGCACATTTTGTGAATACATTAAACAAAACAGACGGGCACACTTTCAATGAGGAAATTATATGGTGAGTGTGTAACTTATTTTTTAAATGAAGGGCCAGAAGGTAGTAAATATTTTAATATGTTTCCTGGCATGAGACTTTTACCTAGGCCACCTCAGAAATATAACTTCTGAGCTCTTAAAAACAAACAAACAAACTCTAGCTATCTTGGAAATTGTTTTGATAGCCTATCACAGGGACTCAAAGTCTGTATTGCCACATCTTTTTAAACATCTAAATGTTTCTAGTGCCATGTACTCTTCAAACTTCTAATAGGATAATTATTCTAAAACACTTGATTTCATTAATTGTTCCCAAGGTTTAGGATACTACTATTGGTACTCATTGTTAGGTAAGGTAAGTACCTTATTTCAACTCTCTCCTCAAGGATTTCAATCATGTGGCTTTCCTTAATGTCAGTTTCTTTACAAAAATAGACTGGCTTTCTTCCCCCAAACATCTTACTACCTATGGAATCATAATCTTTAATATGATGCTGTTATAAGCTCTGTAGTTACAAGTAACTGGCCAAGTCCAAGGTTTAACCCAGAAGAGAATTCATGATCATTCATCATCAGAAATCTGAAGAAAACCAATAATGGAGGCTGATTAATACAATGCCTCAGTACTTTTATTAAAGATAAGTACTTCCATTTTTCCACTATCATCTGCAGCATGTTCTCCTCAGCTGCACTTCCCTCATGACCTGAGATAGTTGCTAAAATTTTATGTCCACATGCTGACATGTTGAATACAAGGTGAAAAGTAGAAACTATTTAAAAGTCTCTTTATGAAACTCAAACAAACCTCTCCTAGAGACTTCTGGTAGATGTCCTGCTTTCACAGTAATTACCTAGAACTGCATTACATGCCTACCCCAAGCCAATCCAAATCCACCCTCTAGGCCTGGAGAGGAGCCTGTCACAAGCAGAACATGGAGTTAACTGCAGTCAAGTATAAAATTCAGTTTGCTCAAGAAAGGTGTAGAACGACTACTGATTATATGGGGAAGAATGGTTATTGCTGTATACGATCACTCCTTTTTAATTTATACTCCATTAATTGAAATGTGCCATGTCTTGATTTCTTCTAATCTATTTCAATTTCTCCAAACCTGTATATTGACCTCATGCAGAAAATAAGTCTTGATTAACTACCTTCAGCTACCCACATCCATACACTCTTCCTTAACTGTTCGTGAGATCAACAGATTCTACGATAGTTTTCAATCTAAGAAAAACATGTCAAAAGGAGGTCATCAAAGGAAGACACTTTCAATTATAAGACAAGTAAGTCATGAGAATATAACATACAGCATGGTGACTATAGTTAGTAATACTTCAATATATATTTAAACGTTGTGAAAAGTCTAAATCTTAAAAATCCTCATTACACATAAAAAAAATTGTAACTATGTATGGTGACAGATGGTAACTAGACTTATTGTGGTGATCATTTCACAGTGTATTGAATCATTACGTGGTTCACCTGAAACTTATACAGTGTTATATGTCAATTATAAATCAATACTCTTTTTTTAATGTTTTAGGGATTATGGTGGTAGGTAATTTAAAGACTATTTCTCCAAATCCAATATTTTTCAAGTAAGAGACCAAAGTCAAGAAAAAGAAACTCGAGGAATTAATAAAGGAGAGCCACTTAAATAACAAGGAGGGGAGGGGATAAGGGTAAAAAAGCAGTAAAGTAGAAGAATAAGAAGGCAGAGGAAATGGGAATAAAACAGAAGAAAACAAAGAGGAAGAGATAGAACAAGGAGGGGAGAGAGACAAGAACTAAGAAGAGGAAGGAAAGAAGGAAGAATAAAGGAAGTGGAGAGGAGAACGGGGAATGAAACTGTAAAGGCAGACACATAAGATTAGCCATGAAATGTGGCATCTGTTTCACACTTTGCTTAAAGAGCACATGGAACATATAACCATGTGGTAACCAATACAGGAGGAGAAATACACAGATGTTAACAGATAAGTTATCTATCTGGTAGAAAGCAGACCATCTTTCATGATTCTGACATCATGTTCAGTCCTAGGAAAAGACAACTATAAACAATGAATGGATTCATTTGAAATAGACTCGGCCACCATGAAAAGTGGAGTCAAATACTGAGTGTTAAGAGGAACACTTCTCTGATTTTTTTGTTTTATTGTTCATGTGTCTCAGACTCAGAACACTGTATCATCTAACTTTTCAGAACTTTTGAAGGATCAGTTTTTCAGCTGCCATTAACTGAGCACTTTTTTTTATTATTATTTCCTGGAAGTGTATCAAAGTTATGTTAAGTGCTCTCTTAATTCTACCAATTGCTTAAAGATTTATGCTGAAGTAATCAGTACATATTTAGTGTTGTAAGTATAAACCAACAAGTCAAAGTTTTGCCACTGAACTATTCAGGAAGCATTTCCCCTTAGGTCATTCTAAATTTATTCTGCACATACTGTTGTAGGAATATGGAGACAAATTACAAAACATGTAAAGATGGCAAATACAGCCCTAAGGTACAAGATCTCTCAGCAAAGTCATTTTGCATCATTACTCATACAGGAAAAATAAGAATCACAGCAAGGAATCATGTGTTTTACTAAATTCTACACTAAAATTAAAATTAGTCAACATACCAGCTAAGTACACATGGAGGCATCTGGCTTTGACCTACAAAATTAAGACCTGTTTCTTGTAACAATAAACCTACTCATAAATTTATGTAAAATAAAATGAAAATCTCCCTGTTCCAATTCAATTACACATCATATTGTTTCCTTTGCTTATGCAAATAGGTGTTCATACATAGTTATTTTTTATTTCAAAAATGTGTGTGTATATATATACATGTATGTATGTATATATATATATATATATAAAACCTGTAATTTGCTTTTTTTCAATCTAACATGTAGAAATCCATCTAAATCACTATCTATATATCACCCTTGTTCTTTCTATATTTATATTTTATTCTATAGTGCAAATATACCATAATTTAACTTTTACCTAATAAACTGAAACATTTCAGATGTATCAAGCAAAGATGTATCTTTGCTCTTGAAATGTGTGTGAGTATCTATTTTTCAGTAGTATAGGACTATACCTACTTTCATACATCATTTGTAGTCATACTACTTTTATACTTCTTCCGCAAAATATGCAAATAATTTATCAAACGCCAAAAGTCCTAATTGCAATAACTGCCAAACCAATGACAACATCTCACTAATCTAATTGCTAGGAAATATTAATTGTTAAAAAACACATGAAGAGTTACGCTTTCTTGCAGGTTATAGAAATCCCTAACATAGATGCAGCAATCCTACTTCTGGTAATATATCCAAAGGTAATGAAAACACTACTATGTCAAAGAGATAAATGCACCACCATGTTCATAGCAGCATTATTTATAGTAGTCAAGACATGGAAACAATTTAAGTGCCCACTGAAAGATGGATGGATAAAAACGTTGTGGCATATATATACGATGGAATATTATTCAGCCATAAAAAATGAGATTTTGCCATCTGTCACAACATGGAAGGTCCCTGATGGCATTGTGCAAAGTGAACTCAGAGAAAGACAGATAATGTATGATGTCACTTAAATGTAGAATGCAAAAAAAGAGAAAACAAAACCAGAAAAAGAGATCAGTTCTGTGGTTACCAGAGATGGGGGTGAAGGGAACTGGATAAAGATGGTCCAAAGGTACAAACTTTCAGTTATAAGAAAAGTAAGTACTATAAATATAATGAACATGTTAACTATAATGAACACAGCTGTAGGATATATAGAAAAGAGAGTAGATCCTAGGAGCTCTCATTACAAGGAAAAGATGTATTTATTTCTCCTTTTTTTAAATGTTTATTTATTTTTGAGACAGAGAGAAACAGAGTATGAGCAGGGAAGGGGCAGAGAGAGAGAGAGAGAGAGAGGGTGACACAGAATCCAAAGCAGACTCCAGGCTCTGGCCTGCCAACAAAGAGACTGACACGGGGCTTGAAGCCACGAACTGTCAGATGATGACCTAAGCCAAGTCGAACGCTTAACCGGTTGAGCCACTCAGACACCCCAAGATGTATTTCTTTCTTCCTCTTTTATGTTGTATCTGTAGGAAATGATGGGTGCTAATTCATCTTATTGTGGTAATCATTTCATAGCCTATATGTCAAGTCATTTTATGCTGCATATCTTAAACTTATACACTGTTGTGTATCAATTGTATCAGTCAACCTGGAAGAAGTATTACAAATAAAGGCAAATAAAAAAATTCATATAGGAATGTTATGCCACATTAACAAGGAAAAATCAAGTAATCTAAAACTTAAAACTATTTTGTTTTCCATCAAAAAACTGAGGTCCTCAGACTACCAGGTATTTTGAATTCCCAGGAGTAATAATCTCCTCTGGGGAATGACAAAACACATGGACTGTTTTACCCATGGGCAAACAGAGGAAGAAGAGAGATCAAAAATAAAAATGTGTAAAAAGGAAAACTGAGGTTTTAATAACCTTTCAGGGGCCCTGTGTGAGTTAGTATTAAATAGTTTAGATTCTCTGAGATACCAAGTATAAAAGGGTGTTTGTTTTTCACTACTCACTAGCTATTTTGCAAAGTTCTCAACTAGCAATAACAGAAAACATTACAGACATGGAAGGAAATTGGAGGTGGCACAGATATGCCAGAGGTGATGGCATGATGCTGATAGACATGCATGAAACCGAGTTCCTTCTCTCCTGCCAGTTGAAACTTGTCAGTCATTGGAGGAATGGACAAAAGAAAATTCCCCCTCCAGCTTAATCCCAAGAAAATCTGCCCCTGGGGTTGTGCAGAACTAAAAGCAGTCTCACACTGAGGGAACGGGAGGAAACCCACTTGTTTTCATGATCCTAAATAGATACAAGGTGCAAGACTGCTGTCATAGGAGGAGGGACAGGAAACATGCTGTACTCTCTACCTCCAACTAGTATAAGGACCCTATAAATAGGAGAGGAACAGAAATGCTTAAAAAACATGACCACTGAGCTTCAAAAACACAGATAATGACAGAGGCTGACATCTTATGAGAGAACTGAGAACTTCTGGCCCTGCCATGAACTTTCTCCTAAGTACCCATCAAAAGTAGCGTGCCTAGAGAAGGGATAAGAGGTACAGGGAGAAACGTGCTGATCAACAGCCATAGTGGCTCTTTAGAAACTTATGATCCAGTAAAAGTCCCTGAGAAAAGAGCCACAGAAGGAGACAAAATATTTGCAAAACACATTTCTGATAAAGGAATTAAATCAAAAGTATACAATCAATTCTTAAAATTGAAGAGTAATGAAAAAAAGACAATTAAAAATGGGCAAAACTTCTGAATAGATACATCACCAAAGACAACATACAGGCGGTAAATAAGCATATGAAAAGATGCTCAACATCATTTGGCATTTGGGAATTGCACATGAAAACATGAGATACCTCATTTATTAGGATTGCTCAGATCCACGAAATGGGCAATAATAAATTGTGGGGAGTACACAGAACAAGAGGACATTTTATTCATTTGTAGTGGAGATGCAAACCAATATAAGAGTTTGCTGGTGTCTTACAGAGTTTAATATAGTTTATCATATGACCCAACAATAGTGCTTTAGGTATTTACCCAGCTATTATGCGAAGTTATATCTATACCAAAATCTGCATTTACAGAAACCTAAACATTTACAGCAGCTTTGTTAATATTTGCCAAAACCTGGGAGCAGAAAAGATGTCCTTCAATAGGTGAATAGATAAATGTAATACATCCATATGATGGAATACCATTCAGTGATAAAAAGAAATGAGCTGCAAAATCATAAAAAGAGATAGTGATATACATTTAAAGTTCACCTAAGTGAAAGAAGCCAGTTTGAAATGGCTACATACTATAGGATTCAAATTATATGGTATTCTGGAAAAAGATCAGTCGTTGCTGGGGGTCTGGAAGAAGTGAGGCAGGGTTGAATACATGAAGCATAGGCAAACATTTAGGATAACCTATTCTGTTAATCTATTTAGCAGCTGATACATGACATGAATATATCAAGACAGCACAAAGAGTAATCCTTAATGTGAACGATTTATTAAAAAAAAAATCATTTAGAATTCATTGGACCCCTGAAGGCAATGCAGTCTGGGGAAACATACCAAACAAGCTCACTGAAGAAGGTGATTGGAGAAAATGTGCTAAGTAACTTTGGAATAAGTGGAATCCATAAATTTCACCGTAAGAAATGAGGTAAGGAGTGTAGTCTAGTTGATAAATTTCTGTCACATGGGGGTTGAAGTTAATAGTTCTGAAACTACTATATATGGATACTGGAAATGAACAATTAAGTAAATGAATGGCAGAGGGTGAAAGCCAGGTGTTTCATTGCTGGAGTGTGAATTTACAAATAAGCCAAAGAAGGAGACTAGAATCATCTAGGTGGTGATGGATTAAAGTGGCTGACAGTGGTATAAACTCATGTTTAATATAGATAGATAATTTCATCAAGAAACATTTATAGATATATATTTATACATGGATTAGTAAACTCACATTCCCTTGATTTGTCACATGAGACGATTTAAAAGCAAAGGCATGCAGGAGCAATGAGCTCACCTATTTCTTTTTTTATTTTATTTTAAAAAGTGTTTTTATTAGATACTTTTTGTGTGTGTGGTGATGGGAGAATACGTAAAGCATTCACAGGACACAAAATTCAAAAGGTAGAAATGGTATGCAATGAAGTCTTTCTCCTATCCTTACCCTAGTATTCCCCCACCCCAACTCTGCCCAAGGATCCAGTGTTACCACTTTCCAGTGTATTCTTCTGGGGATAAGCTGTACACATATAAACAAATATATATTCTGTGCACATATAAACAAACATGTTATTTTTCCCCTTCTCATGTGCAAGTGTTAGAATACTGCACTCTTTTACCCCCCTTTTTTAAATAGTTTATTGTCAAGTTGGTTTCCATATAACACCCAGTGCTCCTCCCCACAAGTGCCCCCCACCATGACCATCACCTCCCTTCCGCTTTCCCCCTCCCTCTTCAGCCCTCAGTTTGTTTTCAGTATTCAAGAGTCTCTCATGATTTGCCTCTCTCCCTCTCCCTAACCTTCCCCCCCTTCCCCTTCCATTGGTCCCCTGTTACGCGTCTCCTGTTAGACCTATAAGTGAAAATATATGGTATCTGTCCTTCTC
>CM053572.1:13382390-13403323 GCA_028646485.1 Cryptoprocta ferox
GGATAAAGGATTCTTGGCTGCATATTTTTTCTGTTCATCACATTGAAGATTCCTGCCATTCCATTCTGGCCTGCCAAGTTTGAGTAGATAGGCCTGTAACCACTCTGATAGGTTTCCCTTTGTATGTTAGGGCCCTTTTATCCCTAGCTGCTTTCAGAATTCTCTATCTTTGTATTTTGCCAGTTTCACTATGATATGTCATGCCAAAGGTCGATTCAAGGTACATCTTAGGGGAGTTCTATGCACCTCTTGAATTTCAATGTCTTTTTCCTACTCCAGATTTGGGAAGTTCTCAGCTATAATTTGATCTAGCACCCCTTCAGGACCTTCTTCTCTCTCTTCTTCTTCAGGAACTCCTATAATACGGATATTGTTCTGTTTGATTGTATCACTCAGGTCTTGAATTCTCCTTTCCTGCTAGTGTATCAATTTCTCTCTCTTTTTTCTCAGCTTCCTCTTTTGCTATAACTGTGTCTTCTAATTCACCTATTCCCCTTTCTGCCTCCTCAATCCGTGCAGTGGCCACCTCCATGTTATTATGCACCTCATTTATAGCCTTTTTTTAACTCGTCACAGCTATTTTTAAAGTCCCTAGTCTTTGTATCAATAGCTTCTCTGATGACTTCCATGATTTCTTCATGTCCAGCGATTAATTTTATGACAATTGTTCTAAATTCTTATTCAGATATGTTGCTTGTGTCTGTTTTGAGCAGTTCTGTGGCTGTGATTTCTTCCTGGAATTTCTTTAGAGGAGAGTTCTTTCATTTCGTCATTTTGGCTAGCTTTCTGTCACTTGTCAGTTTTAAAAGCTCTTTCTGCTCTGTGTGCCTGTTAGTATTGATCTATTAAAGGAAGCTCATTGACTGCCCAGGGCCTGTCATTTCAGGAAGTGTTCTTTTAATGGTGTCTCTCGGTTTCTCTTGTTATGCCTCTGATTATGTTACTTCCCTAGTCAGTGATATTTGGGACTCTCCACCATGTATATGTTGGCTTGTTTCTTGAGGTAGCCTCAGGCATCCATGAGGCTGTCATCTATAAGGACTCTGTGTGTGCACCTCCCATTCTTGTAGACCAGAGTATTGTGGCTTTAGTCCTTCTCAGTTTGATAATTGCAGGTAGGCGGAGATTACAGTGCTCCCTACTTCTCCGTCATCTTGGCTCCTCCTCGAGATCACCTAATTCTTAAATCTTGTTTTCTAATATGATTCTACAATAAAAGGGACCGAGACTTTTCAGAGAAATGTCTAATTCTAGGACTTGGGAAGGAAATTTAAAAGATGAGCTGGAAATAGTCTTCAGTGCTAGGATTAAGGAAGTGCTCAACACATGTACACACACACACACACCCAAGAAACACAGGACCCAACTGAACTATTCCCCAGGGGTCCGTGCTGGAGCACTCTGAGAAACAAACAACAAAGAAGAGTAGTAGCGGGTTATAATCCAAAGTATAAAATAAATGTCTGTGAGTCTATAGTGTTATGAATGTAACTCCGCACTCCATAATGGTGGGCTGCATATAGTACTTAGTTCAAAAGAATACAGTTTGGGAAGGGTGGCTAATTTTACAGTAGAAAATGGCAAAGACTACATAATACAACGTTTAAGGTCAGTATCAACTTTTGTAGATCATGTTGACAGTATGTAGTAATGATGTGATGAAAGTTGCATTTTAGGTCAATGGTTTTCCTCCCCAAAATGCACAATGACAGTATAATCATGATGAAACAAATTCCAATAAAGCAACACACTACAAAAACCCTAACTAGCACTCTTTGAAACTGTCAGTAACATGAAAAACAAACAGAGTCTGAGAAACTCACACAGCCAAAGGGAGTCTAAAGAGATCTAACAATTCAATAGAATGTAGTCCTGGATGGCATCCTAGAACAGAAAAAAGGACATTAGATAATAACTTTATAAAGTGAAAAATATGGGGGTGTCTGGGTGGCTCAGTCAGTTAAGCCTCCAACTCTTGATTTCAGCTCAGGTCAGGATCTCACAGTTCTTGACGTCAAGCCCCACATCAGGCTCCATGTTTTCAGTTTGGGATTCTCTCTCTCCCTCTCTCTCTCTGACCCCCCTCCACTCACACTTTCTCTCTCAAAATTAATACATAAACTTTAAAAAAGTGAATAAAGTATGGACTTTTATTACTATTAATAATACTGGTTTATTAGTTGTAGAAAATAAATCATTAATGTCAGGTGTAAATGGGAAGGTGGAGGGTATATGGAACTGATATCTATGTCCTCCTTCCTCTGCAAATCTAAAACTGTAATTAAAAATAAAATTTATCTTAGGAGATGGCTGGGTGGCTCAATTGGCTAAGTGTCCAACTTGGCTCGTATCATGATTTCATGCTTCATGGTTCAACCCCTGCATTGGGCCCTGGCTGAAAGCTCAGAGCCTGAAGCCTCCTTCAGATTCTGTGTCTCCCTCTCTCTCTGCCCCTTCCCAAGAAATAGCCTGCTTGTGCTATTTCTCTCTCTCTCAAAAATAGACAAATATTAATAAATAAATAAATAAATAAATAAATAAGTTTATTTTGGACCACATATCAAAGTATAAAAGTAAACAGAAACAAAGATAAAACTAAACATTTTTCGGAAAAAAATAATGCTTACAATATTCCTTTCAGTAAAACTGTGATGCAATAAATATGAAAAGTAGTTTTCCATGTAAAAATTACATGACGTGACACAGTGGAAATGAGTATTCATACAAAGAAAGAGTAAAATGGAAATGGTGAAATGACACAAATGTAGATTATTTTTCTTGTATACTTTCTGAAAGTAAATGTCCAAAAGGTAAATAGTAACACAGCATTGTGGAATTTATAACACATAATATGGTAAAATATATGCCAATAAAAGCCAAAAGAATGGGAAGAGAAAATACAAATGTTTGAACACCTATATATAAAACATTAGAATATTATTTTTAGACAAATTCTGATGGAGAAAAATAAAATGCAATCCAGGCCTATCTCAAGAAACAAGAAAAATACCAAAGATGTATGGTATAATCTTTAACACAATTTTAAAACTTAAAACTCAGAAGTTTACCTGATCCATCAATAGTGGAAACATATTTGAATCATAAAAATACTCAGGTTCTCCAAAAAAGACATGAAAGTATTTGAAAAAAAAAAAAAAAACACAGAGATAGAGGAGACACAACAGAAAGAAAAAAGAAAGATATAAGTTTTGAAGTTAACCACACAAAAAATTCCATTAGGAATAAATGGCCTAAGTTTTTCTATTAAAGGAAGAGATGGTTAGATTCTATTTTAAAAAGGTTAAACATAAAAGGTAAAGGAGAAATAAGCAAGGCTACTATCATCCTTCCAGTTTTCAAAATTTTCTCTTGATCTAGTTGACATTTAAAAGACATTGCACCCAATGAGAACAGAATAGACTTTCAAGCACACAAGGGATGTTCACCCAAACAAACCATTAATTCTTAATAAAATCGTAAAGATAGAAGAATGTATAGTCTGAAAACAATGAAAAAAATAGGAATCAATACCAGTACATTTCAGATTTTTTTTCAGATATCACTTAGAAATTAAACAATACACCAAAATAACTCATAGGTCAAAGAAAGGATCATAAAAGATAGTAGAAAATGTCTTAATGGGAATGAAATAAAAACATAATAATCGAAATTAATGTGTTTTAGCACAGCTAAAACAGTGCTTAAAGTAATACTTACATTATTAAATACTCATAACAGGAATAAAGGTCTCAAATCAATTTTCCAAACCTCTACTGGAAGGAGCTAGAAATAGAAATAAATAGCTCAAATAAGCAGAAAAGAGTTATAATGATGAAAGCAAAATCAATTAAATTGGAAATGTAAATAAAACTAAGAATAATAAATCAATAAAATCAAGAGCTACTTTTTAAAAAATAAATAAAATTCATTAAACTTTAACTGATCAAACACACACACACACACACACACACACACACACACACACACACAAAACTACCAGTATCAAGAATGAGCAGGGGAGTAATGTCAGCTTTATTGTGGCATAAGGCATTCCTTTTTATCTCTCTTTGATTTACAACTAATTGGATACTCATAATCAAAACTAACTGCCTTTGCACATAACACCAAGACTTCCAAGAATTTCTACACACCTGTGTATCCAAAAGTGGGCAGACAGGGCTTTGGTGACAGCATTTAGCCAAGAGTTAGTGAGCTTGCCTACTCTCAAACCCACTGCAATCTGGAAAAGGGGAACTGGGAGAGTACAAAACTGGGCAGATACCCATGGGTATGGAGAATCTGTGGAGATCCAGCCTGCCTTTTAGGGGAATCCAGCAGGCCATCTGAGTACAAAAGAGATGAGTTTTGAGACAGCAGAGACGGACGAACATGCCAAGTCATCCCCTCTCTCCAGAGTGCCATTGCAAGGTGTTCACTTCCAGGGGCATCTGAGGTGATCACTCCGGCAGAGGAGGCAAAAATCAAAAGTGGTGAGTGAACAACCAGCTGTCTCAGTTCTTCAGGTTTCAGTTGCAGGGGCCCATTTCTTCCAGTTGCATCTAGATTTCTGAAGCGGGACCACTGTGACTTGGGAGAAAGAGAAGAAAGGAAAAAGGCAGACAAGACTATCAAAGGGCACTGAGGGAACAAGTTTCTGTCTCACTGCTATGGGATTTTAGCAAGAAGTCCATAGACCTCTGGGAGTGCCCAAAGGAAGATCCCCTTTCAGGGCTGTGATCACCCCTTACCAAAACTCCAGATACTAAGCCCACATTTCCCCTAATCTGTTGCCAAGAGAGCCAGCTCTAGCAGGAGAAACCACAAATTTGAGTTATAGCACCATCTTCTGGAATACAAAAGAAGGATTTCTAATAACCAATCTGCTGAACTTTAAGAAACAAAGTAAACATAAATGCTTAGCACGGAAAGTTGACCGATGCTTCAAATGTGAAAAAAAAGCACATGTCATCAAGCACTATAAAATAATCAGGTAGTTATGTCTTGTCAGAAAAGAAAACTCTAGTTCTTGAGCAACTAAAGTCAAAGGCACAGAATACTGCAATCTGATAAAGTGTTCAAAATACCTCTTACAAAGAAATTCAAGTATAAGAAAAGTCAGAAAAGTAACCAATGAACTCAATAATAAAATTAATGAATAGGAGTACTTTTCCAAAGAAAATAAAATTATAAAAAAAGAACCAAACAGAAATTCTATAGCTTAATAAATCAATGAACAAGATAAAGAATGTAAGAGAGAACATAGTTAACAGAACAAACCAGATGGGTAGAGAATGAGCGACGTGGAGAATAGAATGACAGGAAAATTCAGTCAAAGGAGAACAGAGAATTGTAATTTTTAAAAAGCAAAGAAGGGCACCTGGGTGGCCTATTGGGTTTACTGCCCAACTTCGGGTCACATCATGATCTAGCAGTCTGTGACTTCAAGCCCCCTGTCGAGCTCTGTGCTGACAGCTCAGAACCTAGAGCCTGCCTTAGATTCCATGTCTAAGGATAAGAGCACTAAAAACAACTATAACTATGATAATATGTTAATGAATTCAGGGCATAAAAACTGATCAGCTGTGACTTCACAAATATAAAAGGGAAGGAATAAAAGGGTGGAGCATTTATAGGCAAACAAAGATAAGTTACCTCAACATAAAATGGACTATTTTATTTATGAGATGTTTTATGTAAGCCTCATGGTAACAACAAGCAAACTCCAGAGTAGACTCAGGAAATATAAAAAAGAAAGGAAGAGATTGGTCATATCACCATGGAAACCCACCACTTTACAAAGGTAAGTAGAAACAGAGGGCGAATATAGATGTACAAAACAATAATATAGTAGTGGTAATTATCATTGAAAATGACCAATATGTATTAAAGAACAAGATCATGGTTGCCAGAGGGGCAGAGGATGAGCAAAAAGGATACAGGAGAATGGGAGATACAGACTCAGCTATGAAATAAATAGTCATAGAAATAAAAGCCAAAGCATAGGACATACCATCAATGATACTGCAGTAACATTATACGGTGACAGAGGGTAGCTACACTTGTTGTGAGCATAGCATAATATCATACTGTATAGAGAAGTTGAATCATTTTGTTGTACAGCTGAGACTAATGCAACATTGGTGTCAACTATACCCAAGGAAAAAGTAAGTAAAATTTTTTTAAAAGTAGAGGCAGAAACTTTTGCATTTGATAATTAAGTTTCAAACATAAATAGCTTCAAAGGGAAAAAAAACACTCTAAATGTGAATGGATTAAATTCATCAATTAAAAGGCAGAGAGTATCTACATGGATTAAAAAAAAAATCCAAACCCAACCATATGCTGCATTCAAGACACTCACTTCAGTTTTAAGAAAACACACAGGTTCAAATTAAATGATGGGAAGAAAATATTCCATTCTAATAGAATCCAAATGAAAACAGGGATAGCCATATTATACCAGACAAAAGACTTCAAGCCAAAAATGGTAACAAGAGGTAAAGGTAGTTATATAATGACAAAGGGGTCAATTCCTCCAGAAGATTTAACAATCATAAATATAAATGCATCCACTATTAGATCATCTAAATATTTTAAGCAAATGCTGACATATTTGAAGTGGAAATAGGAGTAATAGTAGGTCACTTAAATACCCCATTATCGGCAATGATAGGCTGGTGAGATAGAAATCAATTTTAGGACTGGAATTAAACTATACTTTAAATCCGATGGACTTAGTCATATATAAAACATCCCATTCAGTATCAACAAAGGCCACATTCTTTGCAAATCATCATGGAACATCCTCTAGGAAAGATGATATGATAGGACACAAAAAAAGTATTAGCAAATTTAAGAAAACTCAAATCATACCAACTATTTTTCCTGATCAGAATGGTATAAAGCTAGAAATCAACAGGAGAAAAACTGAAAAATATACAAATATGTGGAAACTAAACAAGACACTTCTGAACAATCAACTGGTCAAAAAAAATCAAAAGGGAAAACTTTAAAATACAAAAAAAAATAAAAATAAAAATACACATATCAAAACTTAGGGGTTAGAGCAAGAGCAGTTCTGAGAAGAAAGTTTTTAACAATAAATATATATATTAGGAAATTAAAAAGATCTCTAGTAAACAACCCAAGGAACATCTCAAGGAACTAAAAAAAGAGCAAATTAACCCAAAGCTAGCAAAAGGAAGAAACAATAAAAATCAGAATAAAATTAAGTAAGGCTAGAGAAGCAACAGACAAAATAAAACTATAATCTGGTTTTTCAAAAACATAAATAAAATTAGCTATGTTAGTAAGAAAAAGGATCAAAGTAAAAAATTAAGAAATAAACTTTCCAACTGATACTACAGCAATAGATAGGATAAAAAATTACTATGAACTATTATATTGTAACTCGATAACAGCAAAGAAATAGATCTATTTCTAGACACAAACCACCTACCAAGACTGAAGCAGAAAGAAGTAACAAATATGAACAGATCAATAATGAATAAAGAAAATGAATCAATGATAAATCTCACAGCACAGAAACACTGGACAGCTTCACTGGTGAAATCTAAGAAATATTAAAAGAAGAATTAATTCCAATCCTTAAACTTTTCCCAAAAAAACTGAATAGGGGTGAATGCTTTCTAAATCATTCTATGAAGCAAACATTACCCTTATACCCAAATAAGAATGCTACAAAAAAGAAAATTGTACTAGTATCCTTGATAAATATAGATGTAAAAATTCTCAAAAAATATTGGCAAACAAAATTCGAGACATAATTAAAGGATTATACGAGGTCCAAAAGGGATTTATCTTTGGGTTTCAGGTTAGTTTAGCATATATTTTATTAATCAATAAATGCCATACATTGCCTTAACAATAAAACATAAAACCCACATAATCATCTCAATAGCTCCAGAAAGAACTTTTAACAAGACACAATATCCTTTTCTGATTTAAAACAAAACAAAACAGGGGCGCCTGGGTGGCTCAGTCGGTTAAGTGGCTGGCTTTGGCTCAGGTCATGATCTCACGGTTCGTGGGTTCGAGCCCCGCGTCGGGCTCTGTGCTGACAGCTAGCTCAGAGACTGGAGCCTGCTTCAGATTCTGTGTCTCCCTCTCTCTCTCTCTGACCCTCCCCTGCTTGTGCTGCCTCCCTCTGTCTCTCAAAAATAAATAAAAAACGTTAAAAAATTTAAAAACGAAACAAACAAAACTCAACAGATCAGGTATTAAAAGAACATATTTCAACATATTAAAGACCTCATATAACAAACTCACAGCTAACATTATACTCAACAGAGGAAAAAAATGCAAAGGCATTGTCAAAATGCCTACTCAATACTAGTACTGGAAGTCCTAGCTAGAGCAATGAGGCAAAACCAAGAAACAAAAAAGCAAATAAATTAGAGAAGAAAGAGTAATACTGTCAGTATCTGCAGATGGTATGATTTGGTACATAGAAAATCCCAAACATTTAACCAAAAAACTATTGACGACACTAACAAACAATTTTAGTTAAGTTTCAGGACGTAAAGTCAACATACAGAGATCAAGTGCATCTCTGTACACTGATACCCAAACATTTGAAAAAGAAACTAAGGAAACTATCCCATTCACAATACCATCAGTAAAATACTTGGGAGTAAGTTCAACCAAGGATGAAAACTACATGACTTTACTGAAGAAATCTGGAAAAGTCACAAACAAATGGAAAGACACTCCATATTCATGGATGGAAAAAATCAACAATGTTAAAAAGTCCATACTACTCAAAGCCATGTGTAGATTCAATGCAATCCTCATCAACTAACAATGACATTCTTCAAAGAAGTAAAAAAAAAAAAAAAACACTCTTCAAATTAGTAAGGAGTCAAAAAAGACCCCAAAGCAATCCTGAGGAAAGAGAACAAATCTGTAAGCATGACCCTTATTAATTTCTAACTATATGACGTTAGTAATAAAAACAATATGGTATTGGGATAAAAATATCACAAAGATGAATTGAACAGAACAGGGATCCCAGAATTAAACCCTAGCATATACGGTCAACTAATATTTGAAAAAGGAATACAGAACACCATATAGGGAAAGATAGTCTCTTCAACAAATAATGTTGGGAAAAACAGGATAAATACACACAGAAGAATGAAACTACACCCCTGTCTTATACTACTCATAAAAATTAACTCAAAAAGGATCAAAACCTTAAACATGAAACCCAATACCGCAAAACTCCTAGAAGCAATCTTAGACAAACTCAACATTGGTCTTGGCAATGATTTTCTGGATATGACACCAAAATCACAACAAAAACAAATATCAACATGGGGCACCTGGGTGGCTCAGTTGGTTGAGCACCAGACTGTGGCTGAGGTCATGATCTCACAGATCCACAGATCATAGGTTTGAGCCCCATGTTGGGCTGTGTGCTGACAGCTCAGAGCCTGGAACCTGCTTTGGATTCTGTGTCTCCTTCTCTCTCTGCCCCTCCACAGTTTGCTCGCTCTCTCGCTCTCTCTCTCTCTCTCTCTCTCTGTCTCTCTCTCTCTCAAAAATAAATAAACATTAAATTTTTTTCAATGTATCAACAAATGAGATTACTTCAAAATTAAAATCCGCTGCACAGCAAAAGTATTAAAACAAAAAGGCAACCTACAAAACAGGAAACATTTTCAAACACCATATGCCAGATAAGAGGTTAATATGCACAATATAGAGAATTCATAAAATTCAGTAACGAAAAACAAATAATCTGATTAAAAATGGCCAGATGGTGGTGCCTGTGTAAACTCTGCACCTGTGTCCACATATGTTGCTCCCAGTTTCTCCCAGCCCTGGAGGAAGACCTCATGTTAAGAGCAGCCTCACTCTCTGCAATAGGTGCCACTTCCATGTCTGTCTCCTGCATCACCAGTTTGTATCTCTTCAATGGATTATACAAACCACTATAATTTCTCCCGTTGCTAATCCCACTGTGGAAATTGAAGGTGCGTGCCCAAAGTAAACTCTGCATCTGAGTCTACATGTGTTGCTCCTCATTTTGTTTCTCCCTTTTTTTTAAATCTCACAGTCTTTGAGTTCAAGCCCTACTTGAGGTGAGACACCACTTCTCTCTCTCTCTCTTCCCCTCTTTCTGCCCTTTGTGGGAATCTCTCTCACTTTCTCTCCCCCCTTCTACCCCCCCAATTGCACCCTCTCTCAAGAACCAAACCAAACCAAACAAAACAAAACAAAAACCAGTGCCTATCCCTGGGGCTCCTGGGTGGCTCAGTCAGTTAAGCTTCAGACTCTTGGTTTTGGCTCAGGTCATGATCTCCTGGCTCTGAGTTTAAGCCCTACATCAGGCTCTGTGCTGACAATGCAGAGCCTGCTTGGGATTCTTTCTAAAATAAACATTTAAAAAAATTGTTAACAAAAAATGGTCTGATAAACTAAATATACATTTTCCCAAAGAAGATCTCCAATTAGCCAACAGAAATATAAAAAAAATTGCTTTAAAAATAATGGCCTTTATTTTTTCCAAGAGTTCATCAAAGTGGGAGGTTATTTAACTAACTTCTGAAGCAAGGGGCCAATCTGAATTATACTACCATAAAGTTCATTCAGAAATACACCATATTATGATCCTCTACCAAATGCTTCCGGAAAATGCTTACACTTTCTAACTTCTCTGTTTGGGCAAATGTCTTTTCTGTTTGTTATACTTGCTGGACATTAACGAAGTTAACAATTATCCTCTGGTTTTCGACAGGTGTTGTGTGGGGGCAAGGTCTCCTTTAAGGGAAAAGCAATAGCTTTCCAGTCAAAAAATGTTTTCTCCCAGAAAAATTGTTTTGGACCCTAGCAGCAGTGGAAACCACTCCATTTGCCCTTGGCATGGTATCTATGTGATTTTCCCCCTTATCTTCATGCCTACTTCTGTCAATCTTTC
Organism: Cryptoprocta ferox; assembly: GCA_028646485.1. Lineage (NCBI taxonomy): Eukaryota > Metazoa > Chordata > Mammalia > Carnivora > Eupleridae > Cryptoprocta > Cryptoprocta ferox. Next base: position 13,393,333 of record CM053572.1, read on the forward strand.
ACATTACTAACAATCATTCCAGAATTTCTTAAATGCTTATTTTTAATACATAATTTTATTATGTAGGCTTCAATACTTTCCTACTACTACAGATGAAAAATATAGACTCCTTGTGTAGAATCCTCAGGTTAAGCTGATCTTGAGTTTTAAGTGGGTCTACACACATTGTCTACTTAGTCTATCTAGTTTTCTCTATTACTCATTATTCAGAGTTTAGATTTATCAGTTTTACAATAGAATAATCAGTTATTAATAAATTTATTTTTCATTTTTATTGAACTTACTAGATATATAACACTGTACAAATTTGAGGTGCATCACGGTTTATTTTGATAAATGTATATATTGTAACAATTGGGGTTATAGCAATATTTAGCAACTCTACCACATCATGTAATTGTAATAGATTATAGTCTATATTCATTATAATATGCAGTAAATATCTATCATTTAGTACTCCTTACAAGTCTGTACCATTAAACGACATCAATTTTATCACCTGAGCCCCCATCCCCAAGTTATGACAATTTTGCTGTTTTTCACGAGTTTATTCTTTTTTAGGTTCTGAATATGAGTTCATCCAGTACTTATCTTTCTGCACCTGACTTACTCGCTTAGCATAATTCCCTCAAGGTCCATGTGTGTTCTCATAAATGGTACCCTCCTTTCTTATGGCTGAATAATTCTAATGTATATATATACCACATCTTTTTATTCACTCATCAGTGGATGGACATTTTGATAATCTTCCTATGTTGGCTATTATAAACAATTCTGTAATAAACATGGGACTATGTTTATGACTTTTAAAGTCTTTTTAAACTTCCTCTAGGTGTATACTCATAACTGGAACTTGGGGTATCACCTAATATGTTTAACATTTTTGAGGAAATTCGGTATCATTTTCCATAGTGGTTGGACCAATCTATATCTCACTGTACTTTTCATTTACATTTCCCTCATGCTCAGTGATGCTGAGTATCTTGGCATTTTTTAATGTTTATTTATTTGAGAGAGAGAGAGAGAGAGAGAGAGAATCCCAAGCAGGTTCCACACTGTCAGCACAGAGCTCAAAGTGGGGCTTGATCTCATGATTTTGAGACCTGACCTTAACTAAGTCACCCAGGTGCCCCAAACATCTTTTCAATTTTTAAATGATATCATAAGTGAATGGATAAGGTACTATCATTTTTTGGGAAAATATCCCATTTACTGGAATCTTTTCTAAGTAAATGTAAAGCCAGGATGGCTTTAGTCTTTATTCTTTACCCCTAGTCTGCCCCATCTGAAAAACCTACAAAGTATCCCTAGTTTTTATCTCCATGTCTGTTACACATTTTTATAACATTAATACGTATTTCAAATGGTCAATATTGCTAAGTCATTATCAAAAGAAGGGAATATGTATTTTACTTCTGTATTTATCATATTATTTAGAACTCTGTGGAATGAACTAGAACAGAAGGAGGATACAGGTGGTAAACATGGACATTGGAGGCATTCCAACTACTGCTCGTATTTTCCAGTTAATTTTCACATCAGTTCTATGAGATACATAGGTACTATTGTCCTCAAATGACAGATGTGGAATCTGATCTTTGTAGTGTCTTGTCTGCCTGACTTTTCAGAGATGACTCAGCCAGTGGGAGGAATGGAAATGACATTCACTTTAGTTTGGGTGAAAGCCTGTAACTTTTCCATTTCATAAAGCTACATCTAGGCTTTTATTAAGTAAGTAGCATAGACACACAAGTACTAATTATTTGTTCCATGTATATTTTTCTAACTTCCCCTTGATTTTACATTCATTAAACCCAAGTAATATGCATCATGGTCCTTTTATGTTCTGTTCATTATAGACAATCAGTTGGTCTTCTTACCATAGCAAATGAAAGCAGTCAGGTCATAATACACAATCAAATATCAAAATGAAGATTGCATGTTAAAATATGGACACCCAAAACTCAAAAACATTAACACTCCTACAGACAATAGGACATCAGAAAGAATGCAGGATGTCTGAGTTACGTAAATGGAAAACATAATGATTCCCATTAGCACATGGTCAGTGTAAAAATTATAAATATTTGCTGATAGAAACTCAAAACTAAAGAACTAGTTGAGTCAGAAATTCCTACAAATAAATATTCATGGCACATGTGTTCCTTGCACAGACACAATTTTTCATGGGTGGAAAAAATTTCATGTCTACTTCAATGTATTTTGTTACATTAAATTATATGACATCAAGCAAACACTATTTAAAAAGCCAAATAAGTTTCAAAGGACAGGCAGCAAAGTAGTCTAATGAACATGCATTGTTTTATCATTTTTAAAAGAAAATTTCATATAATCAAAATTCCCTATCTCCAATAGTAAAAGTCCTAAAACTCCTTTAAGTAACAATGTATTAGGACTTAAAAGTTATTTTCCAAAAATATTGAGAAAAACATCCTTAACTTGCAGTTTTGATGAAAGTTAGCATCTTATCACAAAAGTCACAGTATATATCTTTATTCCCCATTATAGAGAAATGACTCAAAAAAATGGAACCAGGCAAGGTTTTTTTTAGTTCTTTCCTATAAAAGGTTGGAAATGGGGAACTAAATATGGCTCCTTAAAAAAATATATCAAAGCCCATGCAAGATGCTTAAGGATTTTTAAGTATTTTTCTTCCCAAACTGCATCAGAGCAAAAACAAGACTTTTCACATGTTAAGAACAAAGATTAATAGATCTAGGGGAACTTACAGAACATTTTATTGGTCAATTGTGTACATGTACCTATGTGACAAGACTTTAATTTTTTAAATTAATGTATATTATCAAGAAGATATGAAGTGTTACAGAAGCTGGGGATGACCTGTACGTTATCATGTATAAAACACCGCTGAGAGAAAACACGAAGAATGAAAGGAATTCAGAAACATACTATGTTCCTAGATTAGAGGACTCAACGTTATTAACATGCCAGTTTTTCCCAAACTATTTTTTAAAATTTTTTAAATTTTATTTTTGTTTGATAGAGAGAGAGAGCGCGCGAGAGAGAGCACGCAGGCACGCGAGGGAGTGCGCGAGTGCCCAAGCAGGGAGGGGCAGAGAGTGAGGGGGACAGGGGATCTGAGACAGGCTCTGTGCTGACAGCAGTGAGCCTGATGTGGGGCTCAAACTAACTGTGGGATCATGATCTGAGCCAAAGTTGGATGCTCAACTGACCAAGCCACCCAGGTGCCCATCCCCAACTTCTTTAGAGTCAATCTAGTCCAACCAAAATCCAAGACTTTTTAGTGGAAATTGATTACCTGATTCTCAAGTTTATATAGAAATGTCAAGGGCCCATACCTTTTGACAACACTGATAAAGAAGAAACGAAGTGGTATATTTCCACTATGAGATTTTAAGGTTTTAAAGCAACTATCCAGGGGAGTGTTGGCATCAAGATAGATACACAGAAAACAGAGTCCAAAAATAAACTAAAACATCTGGAGTCCATTGGTTTCCAAAAAAAATACAAAAGCCATTTAATGGAAAAGTATTTTCAGAAACTGTTGCTGGAATCATTTGATATTTATATGAACAAAACTCCAATATTACCTCCCACCCTATAAAATAGTAAGGTCAAAATCAATCAGAGGCCTTAATATAAAAGCTGGGAACAGTATACTATTTCTTGAAGAAGGCATAGGTCAAATTTTTTCAGACTTTGGATTAGGTAAGAATTTCCTGGATAAAATAGAAAAAGCATAATTTATTAATGAATAATAGTATTCCATCAACATTAACAACTGGTGTCTGAAAACCGCTTAACATAAATGAAGTCTATAATGAGAAATCCATATATAAACAAGTCTTTGTAATGCAGAATCTATTTGTAAAGACTTTCCAAGTACAGTAAGAACAGAAATCAATAAAAAACAGAATATTTGAAAACATACTTTACCAAATAATATACTCATACCAAGGATCCACAAGGAAAGTTGTTCAACATCATTATTTGCTAGTGAAAATGTAAATCAAACCACAATGAGATACCACTACACACCTGTTAGAAGACGTACAATTCGGAGGACAACATACATTGGAAAGAATGTGGAGAAAATTAAATACTGTTACTGGGAATGGAAAATGGTACAACCACTTTGAGCAATATTTTAATTTTTTTCCAAACATAAACCTATACCTGGCATATAACCCAGCCATTATACTCTTAGCTGTATGGATAAAACATAAATCCAAATGCATGTTCCTACCAAAACTTGTACAAGAATGTTCATCACATTCTTTTTTCTAAAAACCCCAAACTGCAAACAAGGGAATCATAAATGAATTACATAACCTTCAAAAAAGGGTCTATTACTGAGTCATTAACTGAACAATCTAATGATACATGCAACAACATGGGTCACTTGAAATAACAAGGCTGAATGAAAAGGCAGACAGAAGAGGATACCTAATATAGGGTCACATTTATATAAAACTATGGAAAATACAAACTTATCTAAAATAGCAAAAAAATAAAAATAAAAAAAAGCTGATCCATGATTGTCTGGAGTAAGTTCAGTGGTTTGGAAGGTTTACAAAGAGCACTAGTAAACTCTGCAGTAACAGATTATGGTCCTTCTCTTGGTAACGGTTATGGCTTCATGTCAAAACATCAAATTATGTATTTTAAATACATGTAGTTTATCGTAAGTCATCTACCTCAAGCAAGTTGAAACATCATTCCTGAAAGCAAAAACCATACTGTTGCACTTGTTTCTACATGATCACTGTACACAAGAAGGCCAGAATACATCAAATTGCTAACTCAGCTGACTTCTCCATCTACTGAATAAATAAAAATATCACTTCCCTGTACTTTTCCACTTTGGTTGCTCATTTGGTAACAAAGCTCCTGTGAAAACTGATAGGGTCAATTTCACATTTTTGCATAAATCCTTTTATAGTAATGATGACAAGGTTTAGGTACAAATTATAACTATGGCAAAACCTATGTGCCAGTTTTTTCCCTTAGGGTGTCATAATCAACTACTTAAGTATTGTATGTATTATCCAGTCTATTCTAAAAGAATTAAATTCTTTACAGGTAATTTAGAAAGACAATCATTTTTTTAAGTACATGCAGTACTGATTTACACTGTATTTTTTTACCTCTACAACTATAGATGTGCATTAGTCAAGACACATATGTGGAGGTTTCCATTTAACAACATCTCCCTAAAACAATAGAGTTTAGAAAATAAGACAGTTCATGAAAGCTCATTCTTCTCTTTTCCACTGGTTTCAATCCCTTGTCTAAGCAAGGGAGTCATCCCTTAAAGAAAATCAAGACCGATTATAAACTGTGCACAGCATTACACAAAATAAAACCCACAGCAGTTAAATGCTGGGATAGTGTGCCTGACCTTTCTACAGCAGAGCACACACAGGGAAAGGGAACATTTATAAGGCATAACATGGTAAGTTGAAGCCAGTTATGGCTAGAGGGAGTTCTGTAAATTTCACTCTGGAAAACCTTGTCAAGGGATACAGAATCCCAATCTCAAATATGTCCATCACACATTTGCATCACACTGGGAAGCCATGGGCTAGGGGATGTTTATGTATCCTAAGGGATGTTGGTATAAATAGGAATCCTAACATTTCCATTGCTTCTGTTTGAGGCTCAGTAGGATTTGTTTTCTTCAGGTTTCTCTAACAGCTGGAATCCCTCTGATACCATTTCTTCCCACATAGCTCGGATTTATGCAGAACTATACTCTGAGAGCCATGATGTATAGACAAATATAGATTTGTCATTTTTTTCTATTCACTCTTAGAGGTTGACACCCCTAATGCTTCAGTGAAATTACTCCAACAGCCATTTTTATTACTTTTTTAAGTTTGTTTAGTTTGAGAGAGACAGAACGCATACACCCTCACATGTGAGTTGGGGAGGGGTAGAGAGACGGAGTGTGTGGAGAGACAGAATCCCAAGCAGGCTGTGCACGGTCAGTGTGGAGCCTGATGCAGTGCTCAAAGTGATGAACCATGAGTTCATGACCTGAGCCAAAACCAAGAGTCAGATGCTTCACCAAGTGAGCCACCAAGAAGCCCCAGCCATTTTGTTTTTATATAAAACTAAACAAGATAGCACATAATTAAAGTATGAAATCATATTTCATATTGATGTGCCTCTAGTTCCTCTTATTTTTAGTATTAGAAATTTAATAGGTCATCTGCTTTGGGAACCAAAGAGTAAAGGTTACCAAAGTCACCCTTTGCCTGGAAAAAAAAAATGGAAGATTTGAGGTTATCGGCGATCCCAAAGAAATGAGAAACAGAAGAAATAATCCCTTTTATTGTCCCAGTTTACTGCCCAGAGAACAGATGATAGAGTATAGGGAACAGGAAAACACAGTATAGAGAAAGGCAGAGCCCAGTCATCTCATTCAGTTGAGCAAATGGATGGATCTGGAAGTCTAGAAAACCAAGGCAGCTAGAATTAATTGGGTAGCTTATCAACAAGGGCAGAGTTGCCACTAGAGACGATTCTACAAGCCTAAAGAGAATCATCACACACACATGTGAGGAAATTACCTGACACCCAGGAAGGTGTCACCTCAAAGTATTAAAGGAAGAAGCCACCTTTGTGCAGAAAACCTCCTAATTCAAGAGGCACACATCTAACATAGTGTAGAATTTTGCCTCAAAACAAGGATTAAATTTTCCCTAAGTAAACCACTGTCCTAGCTCAGTCTAACAAAACTTAGAAGACCCCAAAGAGTGACTGCATCTCATCACAGAGCCCCAAAATATTTATATGAATACAGAAGAAACCAGCACCCACGAAGGTAAAATACACAAAGGCATCCAACTACCAAATTTCTAGGCATGGAAAAAAGCAGCAAACTGTGACCCATTAATAGAAAAAAAATCAAGCAAGCAAAACCAGCCCAGTTTATATATTGAACTTAATCAACATTCACAATGCCTGCACTTAAAAAAAAAATAAATAAAAAAAAAAAACACTTCTACAAGAATAAAAAACCAGAGACACTTGGTAAAAAGCATTTCCAAGCCATATAGGAGATTAAGGACTTCTATACAGACTATAAAAGAACTCCAAATACTGAGCTGAATATTTAAACTCCTAATACACCAAAGGAGATACAGAATCACCAATACCTAGATGAAAAAATATTCAAAAACATTAATAATTAATGTGAATTAAAGCTATGAAAAAATAATATGCACATGTTCAAGTAATTAATTTTAAAAAGCTTCATCATACCTGGGTACATGGGTGGCTCAGTTGGTTGAGCCTCCAACTCTTGATCTTAATTCAGGTCTTGATCTTAATTCAGCTCTTGATGGGAGCGTGGGATCCCGCTCCATGTTGGGTTCCGCACTTAGCATGAAGCCTACTTAAAAAGAAAAAAAACCTTTATCATACCAAGTTTAGTGAGATTTTGAAGAAACTCTAACACGGAAACATGATGGAATGAATGAGAAAACAGTCTGCAATATGTTTTGGCAGCTTATTGAAAGACAAATGACATATAAACCAGCAATTCCACGTCAAGGCATTTACTCAGAAGAAATGAAACCACCTGTTTACACCAAGCATTGTTCATGAGCGTTGATACCACTTCTACTTCTAACTGCCAAGAACTAAAAATAATCCAAATATCCAACAAATATAAAGGGACAAATGCTGATATATTCTTACAATGAAATACAGTTTCTCCACAAAAAGGATCTGATTACTAAGTACAAAACGTTGTGGATGAATCTCAAATTTTTTAAAGAGAACATACAAAACAAATAAAAAAACAACAACAACATACTCTGGAACTCAATTTACATACAATTCTAGAAATCCTAACTTATCTCATGACACAATACAGATCAAAAGCTGTCTGGGGACAAGGAGGTGCAGAGATGGATTAGAAAAAGTGATTCCAAAGAGGCACAAGACAATGTTGGGGATGTGGTATTTCATTATCTTGAGTGTAGTGATTATTTCCCAGGTGTTTACACAGGACAAAACTTAAGTTGTACACTCTATAAAAAGGATGATCTATTTCTCAACTTCCAATAGTTTTAAAAGCATTTTTACTCAAATTAAGAAAATTTGACTGCAGAATTTTGAATACTATTGTTTTAGGATTTGTAGTCAAATAAAAATCTTTGCGTCTTCCACACCTTCATGAATTTCACACCCAAGTGAAATATTTTGTTTATGAACTCCAGAGAAGAAAATGGTGCACACCTGGAGAAGCCCCTTCTCTGTTATCTTTTCTCAAATCTGCTCCCTCAGAGAGTATTCATTCTGGTTATCCCTCTGCTGTACAGCAAGAGATCCAGACTATTGAAAGGAAGGAAGGAAGGAAGGAGGGAAGGAACAAAGGAAGGCACACACAAAAACACTTGTATTTAAAATACACGAATAAGCCAAACTATTTGCCATAAAATTAGCCTGGGGTAGTTTAACAAACATTTTTGAAAGCTTACCAGGCACCAAACACCAATCCATCCTCCACGGACGACTGAATCATCAAGAAATTCTTGGTTTTTGTCCTCATGAAACTAACAGGCTAGTGCCAGTGTGGTTGATTTAATTATTGGATCCAGTACTTTACTACTTCTTGTTTCTACATCCTTTTCCCCTTCATTCATTTATAAAAACAAACACCAGAACTAGTAATCTAGCACGCTGTCACATCATAAAGCCTACCGCTGAAACCCTCCTCCATGTCTACACAAGCTGCCCTCTGTTTACTCATGATAGGACAGTTCTTACACTTCAGTGTGAAACCACTTCACCTGAAGGCCTTGTTAAACACAATTGATGACACCTGTACCTGGTGTGCTTGATTCAGTTGACGTGGGGGTAGTGCAAGAATTTGCATTTCTAACAAGTTCTCAGGTAAAGCCAATCTCGCTAATCATTAAACCACCCCTTGAGAACCACTGTATTAGAAGCCCTAACAGGTGCTAATAAGAATGGAAGGAGAGGCTGACTCTCAGAGAAAAATAGTTAGACTTCTTTAAAAATATTTAGACTCCTTTAGAACTGGTCTTAGGTTGGCAAGAAACAGTGAGAGTGGGCATCTTTGCCTTGTTTCTGATCCTAGAATTTTCAGTTTTTTGCTTTTGAATATGATGTTAATGGTGGGCTTCTCATATATGACATTTGTTATATGAAGCAACTTTCTATTTCTAGGGATTTTTTAAATTGAGATGTCATTAACATATGACATTATATTAGTTTCAGGTGTACAACATAATAATTCCACACTTGTATATATTACAGAATGATCACCACAGTAAGTCTAGTTAACAACTATCAACACACATAGTTCTATCACTTTTCCTTGTGATGACAAATTTTAAGATTTTCTCTAAGCAACTTTCAAATATGCAATAGAGTATTATTAACTGTAGCCACCATGCTGTACATTACATCCCCATGACGTTGTTTATTTTTTAATCACAATCCCTTTAGAGTCCCTTTACCCATTTTGCCCACCCCCTACCTTCCACCTCTGGCAACCAATAATCTGTTCTCTGTATATGTGAGCTCAGTTTTGCTGTTTTGTTTTTTTTTAATAATATTTTTCATGTTTATTTATTTTTGAGAGAGACAGAGACAAAGTCATCAGGGGAGGGGCAGAGAGAGAATCTCAAGCAGGCTCTACACTGTCAGCACACAGCCCAATGCAGGGCTCAAACTTAAAAAAACACAAAATCATGACCTGTGCCGAAACCAAGAGTTTCGGACACTTAACTGACTGATTCACCCAGGTACCCTAGTTTTTGTTGTCTTAGATTCCACATACAAGTCGAATCATATGGTATTTGTCTTTATCTGACTTATTTAGAATAATGCCCTCAAGGTCATCCATGTTATTCTATGTGCCATGATTTCCTTCCTGTTTATGGTTCAATAATATTCCATTTCATATATATTATATATACATAAAGAAAATGCGATATATATATATATA
>CM053572.1:13403823-13420118 GCA_028646485.1 Cryptoprocta ferox
TTTTTTTTTTTTTATCAACTGTCATGGTCAGATGGTATACTGGTGTTCACTGTTCTTTAGTTGGCTCAAGAACATCTTGCTGTTCCACATGGTGTGACCTGCCTTCTTCTTCCTCCTTCTTGGGAGAACAGTGGGTGTTACTGAAAATGGTTCTCTGCTCCTACTGGTGGTGTGGTGATAGTGGTGGGGATGGGGTGGGTGTAAATAAACTTAACAGTGGGTACTAGGGGGTGTTTAGGGAAGATAAAGCTCCCTCAGTAGAGTATGGTCTACTCTACTTCCTCTCTTTTAGGGGCTGAAAAATTATCTCTTCGTTTGCATTGAGACTTTGATGCCAAAATGCTTTTCTTTCTGGCATCTATATGTTATCTGCATGCCTTCCTTCTTCTTCCTCCTCATCTTCTTCTCCATATTCTTCTTCCACTTAAAGCAAGTGAAGGCAAGATGGAAAGCACGACAGCTAAAGCCCTCACTGACCCCATTCTGCACATGCTGCTTGAGGACCTCTAAGGTGGGGAAGACCCGGCAGCAGCCCATGCACCTGTAGCCGCTATCCAGGGCCACCAGCCATTCGGGCGTCTTAGGCCTGGAACAATTCTGTAGAGCTGGAGGCTCTGCTGGACTCTCAACCTCCTCCCTTTCCTCTTGGGCTTCGTTATTCCTGCTGGACTCATCAGTCAGGAGTTCCTTCGTAGACACATAAGAGAGTGTGGCTTTTGCAGGGCTCTTTTCGAGAAAGGTCATTTCTTGTATTTTTGTCTTCTTTGAGGGAGGCTCCATTCCGTTCTCTCCATCACATAAGACAGCTACCCCCCTTTTCATCTGGACATGCATGTAGTAAATTCTCATGAGCCTGAGCCTTTCTTCTTTTGGGTGTTCTGAGCACAAAGAGGGTTTAGTAGTACCGACCAAATGTAATGGGAAGGAGGCATGTGGAATGGGGGAAGAACTCTCCAATTTCTTTGGGTATCCAAAACAAGACACATCTTGATGTAATTGATGGATTCCTAGGAAAGAAAATTCCAAACATAGGTAGGCTGACTATATGATGTCTGGAGGACTTAAGATGGCCATGAGAATATTCCTATGTGGATATGTGGAGCAGAGGCATATACACATGTGATACTGCAGAATTTTCAGAATGGTATGTTTTTTTTGAGGTGTGCACTTGGTGTAACTGGAAATGAGGGTGTAGTATGTGTGTCTGGGGACATCTCCAGTGTGTGTGTTCGACACTGGTGAAAGGCAATGGCAGATGAACGTGTGCATATATGTTACATGGTGTGACGGTACATGGGAACAAGCACAGGAGCACTGCCTCTTCTTGCTGTGAGTCAATATGACATCAAGGGTTAGCAGAAGTGACCGGATCTCACAGAATGTGTGGGCTGTGAGGGGTTGAAGTCCTTGTGGGTCAAGTGCATATGGATTAGGAAGGCAGTATACGAAAGGGTATCCCCTCAGGGTCTATGAATTTTCTGCAGTTTGTCTTAGCATGAGGGAGTTCAAATAGATTACATGTGTGAGGGGACATAAATTACTTACGGGATTAGTGTGTAAGTGGGTGAGTCTGTGTGAAGGAATGAAGGTACCGGGGCATACCTACACCAAGCTACTAGAACACAGGAAGGTTAATGAGGAATGAAGGCAGGTAGGTTTGCTAGAAAAAGCAAAAGGAAGTAGAAATGTGACCATACCTGGTGGGAAGGAATACAGATGAGGCAGTGTGTGTGAGGATACAAATTCATGCCCATCTGAGGGGGAAGGTTCCAATGAAATCCCCACACCAGCCCTGTGTTCTACGTGACCCACAGATGCCCCAGTGTTCATATGAGGAACTATGTCTCATCTTATCTCTCCCTCTCTCTGTTCCTCTACAGGGGCTTCAGTCCTAGTGCCTCTGCCCTGAAACCCTTTTCTTCTTTTGAGGGGAGAGTACAGTAAGTAGGGCTTAGGCCAAGTAGCTCAGCTATACCTCTGTACTCAGACCCCACCTGTTTGTTTACCTAACCATCCCTTTCAGCAGGACTGAGCCTGTGTGCAGAGGAGGTATTCTGAGACAGAGGCTTCTTCTTCCGCTGCCTGACTGCAAGCAGGGACCAACACACACAACTCAGGAAGAGGATCAACCTCTTGACCATTCCTGTCTTCTGGGGATGGAATAAAAATTAACAAACACACAAAAACCCCAACACATTGAGGTGGCATTTTCTGGAGTCATACAAAGAAACAAAACCAATCCAAACATTGAGATGTGGCATTTTCCAGAGTTTGTCAAAAGACACACATTGAGTGGACATTATAAGTCACACTTCATGACCAAACATGAGACTTGTTCTCAAAGAAATGAAGGTAACTTTCTCATTTGAAACTCAAAAACTGTAAGGCGAGTTGGCCTTTGACAACCTCACTTACTCTAAATCGTAAGGAAATAATAATTATTAAAATTGTGCTTATGATGGATGCCCATGATATTGAGTACTTTGTATTTGATATTTCTGGAGATGTGTAGAGAATATTGAACACTGAGATAGAACGATGCCTGGAAAACAGTATGCAGTCACTAAAGTTGGATATTATTAGCTTGATTTCCCTCTTGGGAAATTGTGCAATTAGGGAATGTGAGGACCAAGTTGTATGAAGACCTCTGCATCTATATCTACTTACATATATATGGATATCTATCTATCTGTCTATCTACACACACACATATAGGGAGGATAGATATATAGATAGATAGATGATAGATAGACAGATAAAAAGATATGTGTAGATATATATAAAACTGATTTGCAAGATTCCCTGGCAACCATGGTGCTGGAGATGGTGAAAGTAAGACTTCACAGACTCCTCTTCTTTAAATGTATTTCTGCATTTCTCTTAGATTTTTAATCTTCCCATTCAGGTCCTTTAATAGCTTCTACCAAAGAAAACAGGGATGCTGACCTGGTATATTTCTGCCTACCAATTAGAAACAGAGACCCTGGGCAGTCCTTGAGAGTGGGGTCATTTATGGCCATTGCTGAGCAAAGGAGCTCAATTCTAATTTTTGGCTAACATGCTGCCTCACCACCATGCCCCAATTGCCCTTGACCCCTCCTCTCCCCCACCACTTACCGCTCTGAATGAGCTTGTCTGGAGAAGAGACGCAGAAGATGTTTTCTGAGTGTGAATTCTTTGCCATCTGCTCGTGGACCTGGACCATCCTAGAGGGCCCAGGACGTGAAGAGCCTTCATGTGATTTTAAGAATTCTGGGAAAGAGAAGGAAAATCAGGCATTTTTTGCTTTCACTAAACATTCAAGAGATACCATGTAGAACCAGATACATGACACTTATCTTCATGATGATTCTAGGCTAGTTTCTGTTCAAAGTCCTAAAATCGAGGTCAATAAAAATATTTGTTGGAATGAAGTATCCGATTACCTATGAGTGCCCTATGTTGTTTTCTGCAGTGTATCTGAGCTCCAATTCTGGCCTGATACATGATAAGGTGCCCATATTATTTGTTATTATCCCTCTGTTTACCACAAGAATAAATTTGGAAGATGTGTGTCGGTAAAGGTGTTCAGTTTGCCAGTTGTGGGTTATGATATGTAAGTCCTGCTTCTTCCTGGGAGGTTTAGAATTGACAGGAAAGATTGACTAACTTCCACTGCCGGTCCTTAGCCTCCCCTTCAAGATATCTGCTCTTGTGGGACCTCACATGAGGGCCCTGCTGTATAGCTATGCAGGACCTGGACACTCCAGTAGGAGCCCCAAGGCGGACTTCACACCACAACTCTCAACAGTGGACACGGCTCCCCTGTCAGGAGCTACTGACTGCTAAATGGCGTGGCTCTCATTTGGCCGTGTCATTGGTGTCACTTTTCTCACAAGCCCCACACATTGTTCTCATCAATTTCAGCATCTATACTTACCAAACTCATAGCCTACCTTTAAACCTTCCCAATTTACAGGTAAATTCTAGGTTGTTGGTTATTTTCCTACTCAACTAGGCTTATGTCTTGGATCACCTCTACCTCTACTGTGATTTTAAACCTATCATGGAAATCAGCAGTTAGTTTTCTTTCCTCCTACATTTCCAATGGACTTTCAGTAAATAAATAGGTAAATTTTTGTTGAGGTAAAAATCACTCAAATATATTGCCTCTTCTCATGTTTAAAAACTGCAGTTAAGCCTGGATCCCAATCTCTTGGTTGACTGGAGTGTCTGGTAGGTCATGTTGGTATAATGATGAGACAAGTCAGTGGAGGTGGTATATTTTTCAGAGAGCTAGTATGTGTACCAGGTTTGGTGAGTACAGTCTGATGTGTGTGTCTGTCATGTTTCTTCAACAATTTCATGTAGAGAGTGTAGGGGTGACATGGCCATTGTATGTGAAGGTGGCGTGTGATGTGTTGGTTGACATGCAGCATAAGTCTGTCCATGTACAGCCAGTACATTTTCTCTGTATCATGAGTGATCTGTGTGTCATATACTATTGAAGTTTAAGTAGTTACCTCATATCCAGTTGGCTTATGAGAGACTATATGAACCTGGGTGATTCTGTGAGATCTGCTGAGACCGTGAAAGTGTTGGAGACGGACCGTGATGGGAGACCTCATATGAGCTCCTAGATTGTGCAATTGCGTGAGGGACCTAAGGGACTAGGAACAGAGGAGTTTTAGAAGATGGTATGTGATTGTGTTGGCTTCATGCATTATTAACGTGAAATACGAAGTTCTACAAGGGTCACATTATCTGTGTGAGTTAGAGATTATGGTATCTAAGGAATGAGGGTAGAGAAAGCAAGCTTGAAGAATACAAATGCTTCAAAATGAGATGTGAAGGTTTACTATGTGAGGATCTGAGCTTAGGAGTGTGTCTGGGAGTATAAGGAATTGGGAGCAGAGAATGGGGAATGAAGGGATGAGTGCTAATAAGTGTAAATGTGAGGACACACAGTGATGAGTCTAGTTGTGGGTGTGATGGAATAAAGATTCCTGTGTGTTTACAAAGGTAGGAGGTTGTTGGAGATAAAACCTAAGGATCCTTTTCAAATCTCTGCCCCTTCTTCACCCATTAGAAACATATACTAAGGAGTTTACTCCTCTCTTAAAGAAAATGAAATCTACTGGATCCTTAGATACTCTATCTGGTCCTTGCTGGCCCATTTCACACTGGTTGTCAGACTCTGCCCACATTATGACCAACCGAGCTCGTGTTCCCAGAATCAGACTGAATTTGTCTTCCCATTTCTCAGAGAGGCCTGACATTTCCTTAGCCTCCATCTTTGCAAACACGGTCCTGTTCTGATACCCTTGCACTTCCGGCTATTTGTCCTTTTTGAGATTTCCTTCGAATCTCTTGATTTATTTTATATGGCTGCAAATGAATAGCTCCCTGAGGGGAAAGAGACCTTGCATTCTTACCGTAGTCTGAACACGGACTTGGATCTGCTTATATCTCTCATCTATCCATTTGTAGACAGCAAATGCCATGCTTACTTCCTTTGTCATCCCCTACTTCCAGTTCAGACATCTCTACTTACAAGTATTCTTATTGTCAGAATGGAGAATAAACAGGTTGAGACAATGACATTGTTTTCTTCCTGCCTGGGAGTAGAGTCAAGCATTGTAGTATCCTTTTGCTTGTTTAAGATTTCTGTTATGTTGCATCCAAATTAAAGAGATATATCCAATCCTTCATACACTCAGGTCATTTGGATTGCTAATTCAGATATACGTGTGTCAGTCATGCATGGAGAATACAGTCCTTTTTCTGGCCAAAGCTCCAGAATATAAGTATTCAAAAATTTTAAAAATTTTTCGCAAGCGTTGATGGTCAGGTGGGTATAATTTATGTATACTGTCTTCATGGAGACCCCTACAGTGTGTCTTGGAACTGTGCTATCACAGAGTGTAGTCAATATATTTTCATATTT
Source organism: Cryptoprocta ferox (assembly GCA_028646485.1). Lineage (NCBI taxonomy): Eukaryota > Metazoa > Chordata > Mammalia > Carnivora > Eupleridae > Cryptoprocta > Cryptoprocta ferox. Next base: position 13,409,750 of record CM053572.1, read on the forward strand.
GTTTACCTGACTCTACATCTGTCTTTGTGTGTAACACATTTTCATTTTAGCTGTTCTAGGTTGAATAATGCGTGACCCAAAGATGCCCATAACCTATCCCCAGAACCTTAATTTTACCTTGTAAGGTCCGAAGGACTTTGCAGATGTTATTAAATTAAGGACCTTGAGGTGAGAATATAATTTTGGATTAGGTAGGTGGATTTATAGGACATATTTTAGACTTCTGACCTCTAGAATAATAGATAAATTATTGTTGTTTTTAATCCACTAAATTTGCGGTAATTTGTTACAACTTTTGATAGATAATAATAAATATGTTACCTTAAACTAAAGACCTCCATACATTCTGGATTCACTGGGAGCTTTACACATGGGCAGTGTCTATTTACCCAATTTCCTTTCTTTTCTGACGCAGAGTTGTTTGTTTGAGTCATTTGGTGCTGCCCACTCTTTGTGCAAAATAAGGAGCTTAGAATACTTGAACTTCCAGTCACCTTACATGTGACTGTCATCCAACACTTCAGGTATACCCATTTTGTTCACCATCTCTGAATTCATGATTACCGGCTTGGGTGTGTTCATCATCAAACGTATTTACATTCAATCGTAGACCTACCAAAGTCTCAGCTCACCTTTTGTTCCTGTGTTCCATTCCGTCTTTCTGAATAGATTCTGTGTTTCACTTTTTATATTTTATTTTTATACTTTTTACCTGAATAACATCTTTATTTCATCCTTATTCTTTATGATAGGACTGTTCTTTTCTTTCAGCACATATTTTTTTTTACATTGTCATTCACTGTCAACAGTCACTGGTGAGATGTTCACTGCCTGACAAATCACCATTCTTTTGAAGTATTGTGTGCTTCTCTCTAGTTGCTTTAAAGACTTTGTCATTGAAGTTCTGAATGTTTGTTTCAGTGTACTTAGGTGTGGATTTAATTTTGCTTTTCTTGTGGTGAGCTTCCTAATAATGTTTTCTGATTCTAAGGATTTGTATCTTCCATCATTTCTGAAAAAAAATCTTGACCATTATCTCTTTATGTTGTCTTACTTTCTTAGTCTTACTCTTCACGAATCTCAGTTTGATATGTCATACTGTCACATTTTGTCCTCATTTATCAGAATCCCCTCTCATACTTCCCATCTATTTATCTCTCTGATTTCTATTTGTAGGTAATTCCTTAGCTGTATCCTCCAGGTCTCAAATTTTCTTTTCATCTCTGTCAAATGTGATGTTCAATTCATCGCATTTTTTTATAATTTCTAGAACATTATTTTTCATTTATAAAACTACCACATGTTTTGTAATCTTCTTCTTTCTTGGTAGTGTTTTAAGTTTTTACATCTTTAATAATTTATACAGTTTTATTCACTACCCCTACAGCACTGTTACATTAAGTGATCTTTGAAGCTAAAACTTAGAGTTTGCTGTGTTTGCGGAATCTACCTTAGAGGTACACATTTTGTAGTTTTCAATTGTGTGCTCAAGTTCAGCAAGTCATTACGTAGAGAGGACTCTTTAACGTTGATGAACAATGACCCAGAACTGTTTTATATGCTCTGCGGTCACGTATTACTAGAGTACTACAAGCTATGGTTTAATTTTGTATTAATTCTTAACTTGTAGGCTTAACTGATGCCCCAGCAATTGTAGATACTGTACCTTAGATTTCACTTCTTCCCTAAATAAATGATGCTTTTCCTGAAATGAATGCACAGAATTCCTCCCTACAGCCTACGAGTGAAAAGTGTTTATAATGAATTCCTATTGAGGGTACAGAAACAGAGACCCAGACTCCCAAATTAAGAGAGGAGGGAAGATGATAACTGGAGCCAATGTGTACCTCCCCCCACTGACTGAGCAGAGATGCTGAGCTGGACATCTACACGTCTGTTCAGATTCCCACTGCCCTGATCTGCCTAGAATTTAAGTGCCCTTCCTTTCTCCTTGCCAGCACAAGAGCGATGGTAAAAGGAGGAGTTATAGGAGAAATATTCCAATTCAGAGGATTCGTGTTTTGCCTCAGAGACCAGAGGGTTGTCTTCGAAAGAGTACTCAGGTGGTGGATCGTATGTGTATGACTTTGAGATTCTTAGAAAATGAAATAAAAGTCATAAAAATAGTTGGTTCCATTCTGATCCTCCCCTGCACTCTCTCCCTAACCTACTCTTCCCACTGCCACCCGCCCTGTCCCCCATCCCATGGAAGTACTTATTTTGTCCTAAACAGTTTTCTTTGGCTTGGGCAGGGAACTGGCATATTTCAGTATCCTGTTCTTCTATCTGGATCCTGCTACTAGGGCTCCTCAAAGCCATTCACCCTGGTTAGGATTTTTGGTACCAGTTGCCTTCCTTAACATCTGATACACGTTGACTTTCTGCATTCCACATCCTAGAGATTTACAACCTCAGATGAAACAATTGATGAATTTTTATTTTTGAAGAACATATTCTTTATTAGTACATCAGTGTCTCTGTTTCCAAGTTAACCAAGCTCATTGCTCACTAATTATTTAAGATTATGATAATCTCTGGGGTACCTTGGTGGCTCAGTCAGTTATGCATCTCACTTCGGCTTAGGTCATGATCTCATGGTTTGTGAGTTTGAGCACTGCATCTGGCTCTGTGCTGATGTGTCAGAGCCTGGAGTCTGCTTCTGATTTTGTGTCTCCCTCTCTCTCTGCCCCTTCCTGGCTTGTTCTCTGTCTCTCTCTCAAAAATAAATAAACATTAAAAAATGATGATCATATCTTATGGATGTGTCTGGTATGTGTATTATGCACGTATTTTAGCAAACTGTTGTGATGGACGCAATGTGATTTGTGTGCCTAGTTCCTAACATGTCACTTAAAACGGGACAGAGGCTTAATATATGATTGACTTGGTGTTTGTGAATCTGAATATGGGGTGAATTCCGTGTGAGTGAGAATGTTAGGCATGCTTTGTGTCTGTTTCAATTCAGCTAATATCTATGCATGTAGACTGCAAGTCCCATGATTACAGATTTGAGTGTGTATATGTTATGATTTAGGTGTACAAGGTAATTATTAGGAATATTCTCTTTAAGACTAACACAATTAGTGTATTTGTGAAATCTAAGGGAATAATGAAAACATTAGAGGACGTAAAAATAGAAAGTTGTAAGACAAAGAGTATATTACCTTCGAGATCCAAAGCAAATAGGGGTGTAGATAGGATGTGTATGGTGAAGTGTACAGTGACATGTGATTGCATTAGAAAATAAAGGTATAAAATACTGAGGTCTAAGGGATGAAAATAAAGTCTGAAAACTACCACCTAGCAATTTAACTCAAGCATTTGCCAAACAGAAATAAGTCCAGATAGCAACATACATGTAATAGAATATGTAGAACATCACTTTTTAGAGTAGCCCCTTATTAAAAGCAACTCAAATACTCAGAAAAGTATAATCAAGAAGGAAATTATTTATATTCATAAAATATATGTGTGTATATAAAATAAACTACAGATACACAGAACATAGATAAATCTCACAAATATAATGAGTTGTGACACAGACTCTAAATTCTGCGCTAATATGTACATGAAATTAAAAAAAAACAGAGAAATGATCACTGCTTGTATGGTAGGGACAAAAATAGGGCATAGAGTATTTACATGCATTTGGAAGATTATATGGAAATGAATGATGAGGATAAAGAGTGCAAAAAGTGTGCATGGGGATAAGTGTGAGAACAGTGGCTATAACAACACAGGAGAGGGATGGGTCTTGGGCTGGATGTCTTTGACCTCTACCCCAAGTCCAGATCTCGAGGAACCTACCACTTTTGGGCTGTTTCAAGCTATGAGTTATTTCACAGCTTTTGCTGGTTCATACTGACATACTCTTTCACGTTTCGCTAGTAAAATTCTCATACCCAGACACTCTCCCACCATTTCCTCAAAGAAATCACTGTTGTCCACTGATATTTGGGGGCTTATTCTAGTCCTTTAAAGTATTTTTCCCTTGCAACTGATGGCTTCCATTGTTGATCATGGAAGAAGATGAAGACACATTTTGAGTGTCTTTCCGTACTGGGCAGCCTTGTATCAACTAATGGGCAGAATCACCCAGTTTATCTCTGGCCTCTGCCTAGATCCCAATGTATTTAATACACTCTCCTTACCAGCAGCAGCGATCTTGTTTTCTGAAGAGATGCAGGGGATGCAATCTGAAGAAGAGGAAGAATCTCCCCTTGCTGTCTGGTCTTGAGTTGGGGGCATCCCCTTGCATCCATGCTGCAGAACTTGGAAATTGAGATTTGCTGAGAAATTACATAAAAATAATAGAGATGTAGTCCATGTTTGGTGTTTGTACATTTATCTATCCATTAAACAAACAAGAAGAGTCTACTATGTGGCATTTTTTGTGAAAAAATATGGCCACATATTCATGGATGAAATAATATGGTTAATTTATTGTATTTATATCATGATGAGTCGGGTTTCTACAAGGGTACTCTTTGTAAATGGAGCAGAGACTGCAAGCTGTCTCCTTTCAACCTGGACATACTTCTAGATTATATTTATCAACTTCTCTTGTGGTAGTTCTGACCATGTGATTATGTTTTTTACAATGGCAATGAGTGGGATATGACATGTGCCACTTCCCTAACCAGAACCATAAATACCTTCTCTGTGTCCCTCTGCCCTCGTTCCTTTTCTAGCTGATGAGAATGTTGATAACCCATGGTCTATTTGAAAGCAGTATGTTAATGATAGCAAAGTTCCATCAGCCCAGTCGGCTTGACCCATTCCTTCTTATATACCCTTAATTATTAAATAAGCAAGAAATAGATTCGTTTGTGTATGAGTTACAAAGACAAAAAAAAAACACCTCTATTTAATGAAGTAGAGATGTAACGTGTTCTTGAGAGGCAACTAATTGGACCTGGTACACAGTAATTGGACGATTACATTTAATATTAATATCTACTTTTCCTGGTTTATTTACATTCTACATGTGTATATGTGAACACATGGCCGTGAGTGCATGTTTTACAGCTCTCATAGTTCACACTTCATAACATCTCTCAACATGCGCTCATTTTATTGTAGGGAAACATGCACAGACTCCCTTTCCAGCCCTCTCTCCCCAGAAACCCCAAACACTGTTGGAAGTACCTAGTTCTCTTCTGGAGTTGGAGCTACCACTTGTAACTTTCGGGGTGGGGAGGCTCTCATCTGTTCCCCACCCTCAACCCCCAGAACAATGGTCTTTCCTCATAGAAGTTACTTATTTACTGTTAATCTCCATAGTAACCAGAACTATTTCAGTTTCCCATTTTTTTCAGAAAAAAACACAAATTTTTTCCACGGTTCAACCATTATTGTTAAACAGTGGTGTGTGTGTATTCTGCCTTTTTCTTGTATTTCAGTTAGGAGCCGCACATTTACATTTTCATAGTATGAATGCTGAATAAATAAATTCCAACTTTATATTCTCATCCCTGTACAGCCTGTTTTAAGTGTTTTATTTCTTTCCTCACCTCTATGAGCCACATTTTCTTCTTCATTACCAGGATAAAGGACCATTAGAAGACTCATAATATCATATACTTACCCAATGTCCTGAGGAAAATATCAAATAAAGGAAAATATATTTTTTAAGAAGAATTGCACTAGTCAACCACTATGCCTGTGACCCAGTGAGTGACATGGTGTAAATAGTACAGGTCCTAATCTGCAGAATCAAGGACTTGGTCATTTGAATTCTCTCTTTACTGTCAGAGGACCGGTGGCGTCAGAAAAATCAGCATATATACATCCCTCCCCCACCCATCCCTCCTTCTCTCCCTTACCACAGCTAGGGATCCTCTCACCCTCTTTATTTTTTTAAGTTTGTTTTGAGACAGAGAGGTGGAGAGAGGGGGAGACAGAGAGAGTCCCAAGAAGCCTCAGCACTGTTAGCACAGAGCCTGATGTGGGGTTCAAATTCATGAACCATGAGATGATGACCTGGCCAAAATCAAGAGATGGACCCCTAACCACTGAGACACCCAGGTGACCCTCTCCTTTTTTTTTTTTTTTTAAGTGTAGAGGTAATTCCACGTTACTCATGTTCAGAGAAGATGACTAACACATACCTCTTGACTTCTTGACAGTTTGGGGTGAAGATGTGCTTTCCAGATGTTTCCTTTTTTGCTTCCTCTTCATGGTTTACCTCTTCAGAGTGACTCCAATCAATACCTTTCTCCCTCAAACTCTGTTCTCAGAGAATCAGTAGATAATAACAAAGAATGATATCAGTACATTCAAGAACAACCACTCACTTGAGAGGTTACCTCCTAACTGAATCACTGTCCTGACCAGCGCTATGGACACCAGCAGGCCTATTATGATGCAAGTCAGCATCAGTGTTCTGTGACCTGTGGATTACATCACTGCGTCCCAGGGACCCAGCTGGTACTCACAGGACTGAAGGAGTGCCATGACCCACTGACTAGAGCCATTGCTGTCACCCATTGGAAACCCTATCAGTGACTCAAATTTGTGTACCTTGCACTTGATATCAAAACTAGAGATGACTTGAATCAAAAAAAGCACATTCTTTTATGTGTCTACAGTAACCACATTACTAAATCTCCCAATGGACAAGATAAAATAGTACCTTAGACAACTAGCCCTGAATGGTAGAAGAGAGTTGACGTTAGATCTTATTAGCAGTATTATTTAACTTCTGTGAAACAGTTAAATGCGAGGTATATGTTGGTATATAGATGTGGATTTGAGGACATCTCATAATTCTATACAATCCTAAAATTTATTGACTTTCCCCAACTCCTGGGAACAGTCTCATGTATTTTTACAGCAAGGCACTGTCTCTGTTGCCACTCTTTTTCTCATTTTTTCACCAGAGATTTGGGGAAAGTAAAGCCCTTGGATTACATTTACATTCCTGGGCCTCATAATAAGGCTGCTGTTCTCAAGCATGAAGGTCTCATTCTACAGGCTTCTGTTCCAGGCCCCAGTCTATGTCCTCTGGAAAGAGCTGGGCTCTGTGCTGGGTTTTAGCTCTGTGGTCAGCTCCATCCTGTCTCCCATCAAACATGGCATAGACCCCCCATCCTTAGGGGCAATCTGTATTTACTGCCACGTCAGCAGCTGGACTAGAACCAGGCCATAATCTATGGCCTCCTTCAGTCTTCTCTGACCCCAGTAGGTGCTGCCTGTGCACATTTCCCTCACTTACCAGGGGCTCAGTCTCTTATAGCCACTGAATGGCTGACACATTTATCAAGAAATGCTCAGCCTTGTCAGCTATCAGAAAAGGTGGAAACAAAAATTAGATACTATCTTACATGTATCATATTGGTAAAAAATAGATCAAACTATACAAATGATTATAAAGATATAGGTAAAAAAAGGCATCCTCATGATCTAAAATGATTTAACTAGCCATGTTGAAGAACAATTAGCAACATTTTGTAAAATGAAATAAGCCTATCATCCATGAGCCTACAATTCCATTCCATAAAGAGGTCACTGCAAGAGTGATACCCATGGCATCATGTATACTACAGCAGGGAGTAAAATTTTTTATATTTTTATAAATTAATAAATTATATGTAGTTATTTGTATTACAGCAGGGAGCTGTAATTTCAGTTTAGTTTAGTTTGCATCTTAAGAGGAAAGGACAAGCAAAGTATGATAGGTACATATGGCAAAATTCATTTCCAAGGGTAGAAGTCATGCCCCTTAAAACATATGACTATAGGGAAGAATGTCAGGAAGTGACTGGTGATCTGAGATAAAAATAAAATATAAGGCAATGAAATAATCACAATAGTTCCTTGTCCAGGCTAGTGACTAAGGAGAATTATGAACTGAACAGTCAATACTGTGGAAGAAAAATAAAGGATAATTTCACCCAAAAGTAAAACACCTCAGATTATGTCTAGATCCAATTCAAAACAATAAATTGTTCTGAAGGTCCTTTACTGTATTATTTTCCTTTTGCGGCTATAGCAAATTACCACAAATATAGTGGCTTCATCTTCAAAACACCACATCAGGGGCATCTGGGTGGCTCAGTCTGTGAAGCGTCTGACTTCAGCTCAGGTCATGATATCTCAGTCTGTGAGTTCGAGCCCCACATAGGGATCTGTGCTGACAGCTCAGACCCTGGAGCCCGCTTTGGATTCTCTGTCTCCCCCTCGCTTTGCCCCTCCCCTGCTTGTGCTCTGTCTCTTTCTTTCAAAAATAAATGAACTTAAAAAAATAAAATAAAATAAACCCATAGCACTTCAATACCTATTTCCATTGTCTCATTTCTGTTCTATCACTCTCCCACCTCCCATACTAATGATTTTTCTAATAACATGAGTCCCACACAGTTTAGACAGAATTACCTTTCCATTTCAAAATCTTTAACTTAATCGCTTCTACAAAGACTCTTTGGACACTTAGAGTAACATATGCAGAGGTTCTAGGGATTGTGTATGTGTGTGTGTGCGGGGCTGGGGGGGGTGTTGACATATTTTTCGAGGGGCAGAGAGAGTGAATATTTCAGCTACCACAGCCAGACAAAAACAAAGTATGTGAGAGTAAATTCACCTACAGTAAAATATATGGAGGTAAAAATACAAATCTCAATTAAACAATTAAGAGCAATAGGGGAAAAAAAGGCATAGTAACAGTGTATATCTATTGAGTAAAACAAAACAGGATAAAATAAAGGAACAAACCTTAGTCTTACATTAAACATAACCCAAGGAACAGAAGAACAATGACATGAGATTTCTCCATGCTGTAGAATTTAAACTACTAGATTTAATAAAATGAGAGCTCCAAGACGAGATGTCATGTCAATGCTAAAGTATAAAAAAGGAGAATTCAGAGGTGAGGAAAAAACAAAGACTCTAAACAAGGTCAAAAGAGTTTCAGTAAACAAAGAAGAACCAGAAAGAAATAAGGTTTCACATTGAAAAACTGGCATCTTGACTTAAGTGTAAAGGGAAGAGTTAAATATATAATTAACTAGGAGACAATGGATATAAAAAGGCTAAATGATGATACATAATTATAAAGAGGTTAACAAATAAACCACACAGTAATTCAAGATATAATATAGCAAAATATCCCTAGAATACAGAAAGAATGGAAACCACAAAGGAGGAGTATGCATTTTCTCCAGGAAAACAAAAAGTCTTACAGGAATTTATAACTCCAGTTTTAGACACATATATATACACGTATAAAAGATATATATAATTTTTTTTAAATTTTTTAACATTTATTCATTTTTGAGAACAGAGAGAGACAGAGTGTGAGTGGGGAAGTGGCAGAGAGGAGGGCGACACAGAATCTGAAACAGGCTCCAGACTCAGAGCTGTCAGCATAGAACCTGATGCAGGTCTTGAACCCATGAACTAAGAGATCATGACCTGAGCCAGTCAGACACTTAACTGACTGAGCCACCCTGGTGTCCCTGAATTAATTCAGTTTAAATACTTTCAGGATTGTCCCTAGGCTAATGCTGAAATATGTAAAAAAAAATTAAACTATTAATTTGGGCAAAGGATTTTCTAATTTTATAAATTTTAATTCATCTTGGCTTCTTTTATGTGCTATTTATTAATAATTTTGTGACATTCAAATGACATGAAATAAAAAAATATTTTTCTGAAAACTATTCATTAACTAAAAGAAGTTTCAAGTCTTACCATTTTTTCCAAAAAAATTTTTCCAAGTACTTTTTATTAAATTCAGTTAAATAATGGGTAGTTCAGTGTTGGGTGCTCAGAGAGGGCAGTCTTTCCTCCAGAGACATTTCACAACAGCACAGTTTTATCTTTAGATTGTCCCACTCCCATTCCTCTTTCCTGTTCTGTGACTCTCTTCTACGTCTCTGTGCTTTTAGGCAGACACAGATTTGCCTACTTCTTGAAATTAATATTCTGCCCAGAAAGGTAAGACAAATTGTCTCCTTCTATTCTGATGATGCTTTTCTAGGACTTTAATCATGTCTCTTGAAGATCTTCTCTTTCATACAAACCTCAACCAATTAAACCCAACCTGAGAGAAGGCCTTGCCTATAATTACCAGGTTAGGAATGGATATCTGACTTCCATTAGGCCCAGTTTGGTTGGCCATGGGTGAAACCTGAAGGAATCCTAATGGGCTTTTACATGCGGCGGGGGAGGGGGGAGCAGAGGAGGGGATTGTTGGAAGCAGTGATGGGCCTTGATTCAATCTCACCGATTTCCTCTAGGGTTCTCTCTAGACAAAAAAGAACAGCTAAATTCTGCTTTTACTGCTGGTTCCAGCTATTCTTTGTTTTCACCCTGAGTTTTATACTGTTGCTTATCAGTATACACGGTTTTCAAAAGAAGAATGTGATGA
>CM053572.1:13420618-13440491 GCA_028646485.1 Cryptoprocta ferox
GGAGTTCAGTAGGGCAGGGAAGCCTGGGCCCATCATTCCTAGATAAGCCAAATGTCTCTTGGAGTCACATCCTCCCCAAATTCATCCTGGGGCCTGCCTCCCTTTCAAGAGGCACAGGGCTAAGTAGGGGCAAACTTTCTCTCCTGGAGGAAGGGTTGGTATGCAGGCCAGTCATAGTACTACCTTTTCCCTGGGTTGGAGTGAGAGTTACAACCAGTTTAGGGAAACAACCCATGGAATCCTTTTTTCTTTTTTTTAAATCCCCGCTGCTATTTGTCAGTAGTTCTGGCTGCTTTCTCTAAAGTATCAGATGCACCTGGAGAAGGAGAGGGATCGAGGCTACCCTTCCACCAAGAATCATTTCTTTCAGCTTTTCATGTGTTGCTTCCTGGAGATCCCCATATTCTTTTATGAAAGTTCACAATCCCCACATCTTATTCTTTATTTTTGTTATAGCATCAAGTGCTTTGTTCTAAAGGGATCGATAGAGGGGTTAAACATAGAGGAAGCTGCAAAGACATTGCAAAGCTAGCTTCACACTACAACGAACGAGTGTCCTGTTAGTCAATGGGGCGAAGGAAGGACTCATTTTCCCTGCTCCAAAAGTCACAGTTAGCTGGAGCCTGGGAATTGCCCCGAATTTTTGGAATCACGTAGAGTGAATGTGCGAATGAACACTTATCACTAAAATAAGAAAAGCCACCTTCCTCATCGAAGGGACCCCCTTCTCTCTTTTGGTTTTCTCATAACAACACAGATCCATTGGCCCAAAGATTTCAAGCGATGGTATCCAGCACCTTCCTAGAGTCTCGTGGGAGCCCAGAACTTCTTGTCAGCCCCACACCCTCCAGGGAGGGCCGGCTGAAGATGGATGTACCTGATCCTTTGTAGCTGCTCCCAAGTTACCCTGGTAAAATGTGGTGTCCTTGTCTGGAGAAAATATCCATATTGACCTGTGAGGAGCCCGAGGAACACCAGGAATAGTGTGCACTCAGGAGATCTTTGCGAAGACTTTCCTGCCCTGCTGGCCCACCCAGCCCTCCAGGAGTCAGGTGCCATGGCAAACATCTGCAAGGTTGCCTTGTGGAGAAGAGGGCGATATCCCTAGAGAGATGTCAGGCCTGTGGAAAGCACATGTCTCATCCCTAGAGCTTTCACCAGTGCAACAAAAGATTTATGACAACTTGGCAGGACTCAGGGGAGGAGATTGCTCACTTGACAGAGGCTTTAAAAGGATATTCCAATTTCCTTCCCAGTCTGAATTCCACTGGTACCTTCTCAGGGCCCTTTCATTTAGTGGAGGCTTGACCACCTGGCTCCAAGTCTTACTCTCCAGCCCGGCTATCGCTCTTAGCCCCACCTAATGTATTCATTCCCCTCCTCTATGCCTTATATCCGTCAATACATGCAGCAGAGCATGAACACACATGGTACACATTGTAATCCATACCTTTTCACCCACCCTTTTCTGCCAGCATAGTCTTTGTTCACAGTTTTACTTATTTTTCGATATCCTTTAAATGCACATATACCTTTCCCCTACCTTTCCCTAACATGCTCGCCCACACAGTTATTTGCCTGGGGGGCCCTTCTTATTGAGACAGGAAAAGCTAGTGCACAAATGAAACCAAAAGTAGCAAAAACCCACCCCTTGGCTTTCATGAGCTTGTGCACATGTAGGTGTACACACGCTTCTTATGTGGTGAAAGTAGAAAGGATGGGACATGTAACAAACCATCAGAGACCATCAAATATATGTACCCAAGGGTGTCCCAAAAGTCATAATGCACTTTCAAGCTTCGTAATTTTAGAAACCTAAAAACTACCAATTTTGAATGAAATAATTTGCATGTTGAATTATTTGCATGTCACGTAACACTTTGTCATGTTCAAAGATAACTTTTAATATTTAAACTTTAATATATATTTTAATATAGCATATATATACATATGTCTCATATATACAGATGTGCATGTATATACAGATATATACGGATGTGTCTCTATGCATATAAACATATATATCATATATACACACGTCTCACACACATGTGATACATATATGTGTCACATATGTGTGAAATATGATATGATATATGAGACATGTATATATGATCATTACATTTGAGACATATGTATATATGTATGATTATATATGTATCATATTTATGATCATACATATATACATATGCCTCAAATATATATGATCATATCACATATACATATATGTCATATGTGTCTCATATATATTGATCATACATATATACATGTCTCATATATATTGATCATACATTTATACATATGTCTCATATATATTTCACATACATATGACACATGTATCACATGTGTGAGACATATGTATATATATGATATATATGTATATAAACATAGAAACACATCCATATATCTATCTATCTATATATGCACATCTGTATATACTGTATATATACATATAGGTGTCCCAAATGCCATACAGCAGCTTTAAGCTTTAATAATATCAGAAGTGCAAAAGATACAAATTATAAACACCACCATTTGAAAGTTGAACTATTTTAATTTCCCTTATATGGCATCATGAAGAGTTGCTAACACTTTAAAAAATTTTTTGTGTGTATGTGTCCCTCTGATTGAAGACGGCAGATGACACGGAAAAATTAAAATTTATCTTTGAAAGTATACAATTAAAGTGTTAAGTGATGTGCAAATATGTCATATAATTTCTCATATATATGATGTATGCATATAAACACATACATACATATATCAGAATATATATTATATATATGATTATCTCGACACTATTTTTATGTCCATCACCCCTATAGAAATATACATATAAGAAGTGTATGTGTACCTGTGTGTCATAGAAATGGATTATAGTTGGTTTTGATTTTCATCTGCCTAGTTCTTTTTCCCACTTTCTTTAATGAGAGGCTCTACTTTCTGTCCACAAATATATGGGCAAGTGAGTGAGACTAGAGAATTGAAGCCCTTATTTCACAACTTGGCTTTCATGATTAACCCTGGGAATAATCATCAGTCTGGGTTGGAGCAATCTGTACTGAGAGCTTGGAAAACTAAAATAGAGGAGCTAGAGACTGGGACAATTGGTTATCCTTTGTCTGCAACTCAAGGTCTATGAGCCTCGACGACTGGACTTTCTTGAAATCCTCCTTTTTGGAATACCTGGCTGTTTTAACTATTAGTTTAACATGCTAAACACCTTCAGAATAATCATCAGTCTGGGTTGGAGCAATCTGTACCAAGAGCTTGGAAAATTAAAAGACAGGAGCTAGAGACTGGGGCCGTTGGATATCCTTTGCCTGCACCTCAAGGTCTATGAGCCTCGACGACTGGATTTTCTTCAGTTTCTCCTTTTTGGAAGACCTGGCTATTTTAAATACTAGTTTAATATGCTAAGCACCTCGGAATAATCATCAGTCTGGGTTAGAGCAATCTGTACTTAGAGCTTGGAAAATTAAAATAGAGGAGCTAGAGATTGGAGCCGTTTGTTATCCTTTGCCTGCAACTCAAGTTCTATGAGCCTCTACAACTGGACTTTCTTCAGTTTCTGAATTTTGGAAGACCTGCCTGTTTTAACTATTAGTTTAATATGCTAAGCATCCCCACTAACCCTTCAATAAATTCTTGCTTGGTCCCATTAGCCTGAGTCATTTACTTTGTCACCCAATGTGCCTTAATTGATACAAATTAGCTTTCACATGATAATTTCTTCTATTTCAATAGTTGAAAGGATATGGCCTAGAAACCAGTAATACAGTATCATGTTCCTCTAATTTTATACGTAAACAGGAAGGGATATGATTATACTCTGTATGTACACTTGATTCATTAGAAAAGTGCATTACAATTATTTGGGTGTATAAAAATGATTGGGCTTCAAAATAGTCAAACGGGACTAAATTTCTTACCACCACTTAGCAAATTTGTACCCTTTCTGAGTCAGTGCTCTATTTCAAAAATGGAGATCATAATACATAAAGGAATAGTAATTTCGAGGAGAGTAATATACAGGTAAAAGCACCCAACTTAGTGACTCAAAATGTCATACACTTTTGGTAATTATTTTCTTTACCTTTGATTATCAGTAGTTTGACTTTGATGTGTTTGGGTAGGAATTTGTTGTTGTTATTATTTGAGATATGCTGAGCTTCTTAAGAACTTTTAGGTTATTTTTTTAAAAATTTATTTTATTTTTGAGGGAGAGATCCGGGGAGGGGCAGAGCGAGAGGGAGAGAATCCCAAGCAGGCTCCATGCTGTCAGCCTAGAGCCTGACTGGGGGCTCAAACCCACAGACCGTGAGATCATGACCTGAGCCGAAATCAAGAGTTGGACCCTTGACCAACTGAGTCAGTGAGGTGCCCCTAAAAAGTCTTTTAGTTTTGAAATAAATATAGCTCACAAGAAGTTGCACAAAGACTCCAGAGAGGTACCATGTACCTATCACCTGCTTCCTTCAGCATAATTATAGTGCATTACCGATCAAAGGAAATTCATTGGAACAATACAATAAACCATCCTGCAGACCATACTAAGATGTCACTATTTTTACATACACTTATGTTTTGTATGTTTTTACATATAATTCTATGACATTTTATCCCTTCTATAGAATGATATACACATCATTGCAGTCAGGATACAGAAATGTTCTGTTAACACCAAGCATTTCTCTCAGGCTGCTTTTAATGGGCACACCCATTCTCTCTTCCCCCAACTCCCGACAGCCACTTACTGTATTTTTACTTCACAAATTTCCTATGAATGGAATCGCACCGTATGTAAACTTCTGAGATTGGCATTTTCAGCTAGGCATAATTTCCTTAAGATCCAGCCAAAATGTTTGAGTACTTTGATACTTCCTTACTTTTATTGCTGAGTAGTATTCCATTGAGCTATGTATAACCATGTTAACATGTCATGTGTTCCAAGGTGCTTTCACATTTGTGGTGATTATAAAGCTTCTGTGACATTAGTGCAGAGGTTTTTGTGTGGACATAAGTTTTCCTCGTATGAATGCCTGAGAGTGTTGTTATATTAGTATAATGTATGAGAAGTATAGATGTAAATATTTGTAAGCTATTTCAATAGATATGTAGTGGTAGTTTGTGGTTTTAAGTTGTGTTTGCCTCTGACTACGGATGTTGACATCTTTTTAGGTACTTATCATTTGCATACTTTCTTTTGTGGATTGTGAGTATAAGTCTTTTACTTATTTTTATTTATTTATTTATTTATTTATTTTGAGGGAGAGAGTGCATGAGTGAGTGGACAAGGGGCAGACAGAGAGAGACAGAGAGACAGAGAGAGAGAGAGAGAGAGAATTCCAAGGAGGCTCCGCGACATGAGCCTCAATCCTATCAACTGTGAGATCATGACCTGACCAGGAGTCAGCCACTTAACTAACTCAGCCACCCAGGTGCCCCCAAAATTCCAATTTTTATGACTCCAAATACTTCAGCTATTGACTTTTATGGATAGTATCTTTGGTGTCATGTCTAAAAACTTGTTACCTAACTCCAGGTCCCAACATTTTCTATGTTTTCTTCTAAAAATTTTATACCTTGACATTTTACATGTACATCTATGATGCATTGGAGTTAATTTTTGTGCAAGATGTGAGGTTTACATAGATAATTATGGTCATTGTTGTCCATTTTATTCCACCACCATTTTATATTAGTATTGTAACTTTGGTCAAAAATCAGCTAGTCATATTTGTGTGAGTCTATTTCCAAGTTCCCTATTTCAAGTCCCATCGATCTATGTGTCTATGTCTCTGCTATTCCATGCTGTATTGATTGCTGTAGATATTGACTAATTCTTAAAAATGGGTCGTGTGGTTTTTCCAGTTGGTTTCTGCTTTTCCAATACTGTTTCAGCCATTCTAATTCCTTTGTGTTTCCACATAAATGTTAAGGGAAGCCTTTAAATATATACACAAAAATCTCACTGGGATATTAATAGGGCTTATGTTGAATCTCTATATCATTTTGTCAAGAACTGACATCTTCAATATGCCTAGCATTCCAAACCATGAATATTAGATGTCTCTCCATTTATTTAGGTATTCTTTGATTTTTTTCATCAGTGCTTGTACTTTTCATTATACACACCCTGTGCAGGTTTTACAAGATTGATTCACATGCTTTTTTGAATCTCTAAATTCTCCTTCTGGGACACAAGTGGCATTAATGTGAGAAGTGTTGATACTATGCCTATTTGTCTGAACCTCTGTTCATTCTTTTAACATTTTTTCATTTTTTTCAAGTTGAATTTCTCTATCTACCTTCTGATTCACTGAATCTTTCCTTTGTCATTGTCCTTCTGTTCTTTGGCTCAGTTCATAACTTTTATTTATTTTTAAATGTTTATTTATTTTGAGAGAGAGAGAGGGAGGGAGAGAGAATGCGTGGGAGGGGCATAGGGAGAGAAGAGAGAGAATCTCAAGCAGGCTCTGCACTGAGTGCAGAAATCAGCATGGGGCTCAGTCTCACAAACTGTGAGATCATAATAAGAGTCAGATGCTTAACTGACTGCACCAGCCAGGCGCCCCCAATTCCTCATTTTTAAGATGTAAGATATTATAATATTTAGTTCTACAATTTCCAGTTGGCTCTTACTGCTTGTATGCCTTTATAATATGGTCATTGTCCACTCTTCAGGATCGTTTATCTTTATGTCATTGAACACAGTTAATAGTAGCTGTGTTAAAGCTTTTTTCTGAAAATTCCACCTGGGACATTCTGAGATTGGCTTTCTTTCATTATCTATTCCCTTGAGAGTTGATCATATTTTCTTGTTCTTTTGTTTTTGAGGGTAATTTAGAATTGTATCTAATACATTTTCAATATTGCAGTGAAAGGTGCTATTAAAGTTCTACGACAAATGTATTTCATATTTAGATGCAATCAACATGGCTAAGTTCAGAGTGCAAATTCTGTATCATTTTATGTGCATGATGGTTCAATGTCCATTTAGTTTACAAAGCCTTTGCTGTGCCCCTTCAGGTCCATCCTATATACACGGGCTGGCACAAAATAGCTACTCAAAACATTTTTTCATTCATTTTCAATCTTTAGTACAGCTTATTTGAAGCTGAATCATATGAAAATTGTGGATTTTCAGGACTCTTAACTGTTTTTAAAAATACCACTCATATCAATCTTTGCAGCAACTGGAATATTTCTTCAGAGATTGGACCATAGCATACATTCTACAAAGTGATAAATATTGAAGCGTTCCCCAGTGGATTTTGTTAAATGGTCACATACAATAAAATTTCTAACATTCTACCAAGTCCATTGTTGACATTTACTATTTATTATTTTCTATATGATGACTAAAAATTTTAATATCTGTACTCATTATATATATATGAGTATATATATATGTATCATGTATATATAATGTATATATAGCATATATATACACTTACTATTTTATTTATTTTGTATGAGGAGATCAAGACAGTGAGCAAGTGATGGAGGGGCAGAGCGAGAGGGAGAGAAAGAGAATCCCAAACTAGATCTATGCATCATTGCAGAGCCCTATGCAGGGCTTGATCTCAAAAACCATGAGATCATGACCTGAGCCAAGATCAAGAGCTAGATGCTTAACTGACTGAGCCAGCCAGGTGCCCCTGTATGGATTATATTAACTTGATTTTTCCCACTTGCCTATGGAAGTATACATGTAAAAGTGTGCCTATGGTTCTGAGATTCATGATCCTCCTTGTTCTTGACTTTATTTTTCCCTCAGTTCTAATATACCTGGTATTAAGTGCAGTATAAGATAAGTTTTTAAGTCTACTTTCTACAGTGGCAACCATAGAGTGATTTAAGTATGGAAATTTATCTGTTTAGTTTAATAAGGGCAGTCCTTTAGTTTTCCTGGATGTGTCCCATTATAAAACACTTTCTCATAGTTTAAAATTGTGCCTTCATTTTAACTCCATACTATTTTTTTACATTTTGTAACTTTTTCTTATGTGGCATAGAATTTTTAAAGTATTTTGGGGGTGGCTGAGCGGCTCAGTTGGTAAAGAGTCCAACTTCAGCTCAGGTCATGATCTCACGGTTGCTGTGTTTGAGCCCCGTTTCTGGCACTTTGCTGAATGCTTGCTCAGAGCCTGGAGCCTGCTTAAGATTCTGTGTATCCTTCTCTCTCTGACCCTCCCTGCCCATGCTCGCTCTCTCTATCTTCAAAAAATAAATGTAAAATATTTTTGCCATTACAGATAGAATGACTTGGAAAGAGTCTGCTACTTTTTTAGTTTTAAAATTAGTAATTGAAATGAATCTCTGTCTAATCTGCTGTTCATCTTATCCAATATATTCTTTAGGTTTTATCTCTAGAAGTGTGACTTTTGAGTCTTTTTAATATATGTCTCTACTTACCATATTCAGTATTTTATTTAGTTTCTTGAACATATGGAATATTATGATAGGTATTTTAATGTCCTTATCAACTACTCTACCTTCAGTATGGTATCATTTCTGGATCAGGGTTGATTAATATGTGTTGTATTTTCTTGGATCTCTGCATGCCTGGTAATTTTCATTTGGATGTCAGGCATTGTGTATTTTACATATTGCAAGCTGGAGTTTTAAAATTATTATTATAGAGATTGTCTTCTAGGATAAGATCAGATTACCTGGAAACTTTTGATCTGCTGGTCTAAATTTAAACATTGATAGGTAGAGGGGCACCTTGGTGGCTCAGTTGGTTGAGCATCCAACTTTGGCTCAGATTGTGATCTCCCCAATCATGAGTTAAAGCCCCACGTCGGGCTCTGTGCTGACAGCTCAGAGCCTGGAGCCCACTTCAGATTCTATGTGTGTCTCTCTATCTGCCACACCCCCACTCTCATTCTGTCTGTTTCTCAAAAATAAAGAAACATTAACATTTTTTTTCAAGTGACAAAAAATAAACTTTGTTAGGTAGAATCAAAGCTACATTTGTATAGAATTCTAGGGTTACATTACCTCCTTCCTATTTTGGGAAGACAGTTTATATTTTCATCATTGCCCATTGATTTATGAGTTCTACAGTCTGGCTATTAGGTATAGGAATCATTCTCAGCCCTGTGTCAGCTACGGACAGTCTTCCCTCTATAGACCTTCAGGGCTTAATTTTGTTTTTTTTTGTTTTGTTTTGTTTTTGCTAGCCTTGATTAATTTCATTACATATATTCCTTTATTAGTACTCAGCTGAATATTTGACTACTGCATAAATCCAGACTCCTCTCTCTGTGCAGTTCTCTACTTGTTTTCCTATGACTTACAAACTCTAGGTTCGCTGGATTCCTTGTTTTCTCAACTCTGTCTCAACTTTAGGGTGTCCAGCAGGCTCTAAATGGTGTTCCTTCACTTTCCCTTGAAACTTTTTCTGGGCAGTAGGATGTAGCATTTTAATGGTTTGCTTTATTAATTTCCAATCTCTCAAATATTACTGGTTTTCATTGCCTGATATTTTAAGCACTGCTATATATTTTGCCCATTTTTATTGTTTTAGGCCAGTGAGTAATCTGTCTCCTGTTACCTCTTATTTTAATTATAAATTTTACTTTTATCAAAATAAATAATAGTAATTGAAATAATTATTTTATGTAAAATTATGAAAGTCATCTTGCAAGTTTTATGCTAAAACATGATTGTTTTCAATCCTTTTAGCTTTTTTGCCATTTACTGTCACACATTTAGATAATATGCCTTTCAGGTCTTTATTAATTTTTACACTAATAGATAAACTTACTTATTTTTTATTGTCCATTATTTATAATATTTCCTTAAACACTTTTGCGTATACATGTGCTTGCACAACCATACAGATTTCTCTTGGTTCCATTTTTGCAAACTTACATTCTCTAATCTTTTGATTTGAAGGCTTGATTTGACTGAATCCGGATTATTTACTTCAGTACAGCTGCATAATTTTTCTTCCATTTTAGGCATGTAATTATTATAATTGCATTTCTTCTGTGTACAACTACTGGGTTTTTTGGTTTTTTTTTTTTCATTTCTAGTTCATTCAGCCTTATCCGATTATTCAACAGTACTAAAAACCTCTTTGGGTGCCATTTCTTACATATTCAAAACCATCAGATGAACAACCTCATGTTTTCCTTTGAAGCATTCCACCTACAGTCCTTCATCTGAGAAGGAATCTGGAATAGTTACTTGCCAGATATTCTGCACAAATATACTCCTGGGATGTATTTTCAGGACTCTTCTTGGGAGCTATGTTTGATGGATTCCAGGTCTGTCCGTCTTGGTGTCTACTTCCTTGTTTTAGTGGAGTAAAACTTCCAGGCATTTTCTAAGAAAGAGCGTGTTTGGAGAGCTTACATGTCTGAAAATGCTTTTATTATTTGCATTTCACTGATGGTTTGGCCTGTAAATGTTTTAGAGTGAGGCATAAAAGGTTGTTTGGAACCTCTGTGACCCTATGCAAGAGATTTGCTAACTGATGGGCTTTCTTGTGGGGTAAATGAGAGAGTACTGGCCATTTTCAATGTCAGATACATAGAGATTTCTTTGGGGGCCTTTTCACTTCTCCAGAAAACAAAAAGAGTATTATAATTCCCAGCTTGGGAATCTGTATGCTTACCAGAATATTCTTTTTTTAAAAAAAATTTTTAATGTTTATTTATTTTTGGGAAGCAGAGAGAGACAGAGCACAAGCAAGGGAAGGGCAGAGAGAGAGGGAGACACAGAATCAGAAGCAGGCTCCAGGCTCTGAGCTGTCAGCACAGAGCCCGATGCAGGGCTCCTACCCAACGGATCATGAGATCATGACCTGAGCCGAAGCCAGATGCTCAACCGACTGAGCCACCCAGGTGCCCCTTACCAGAATATTCTTGAAGCCAAATTGTTGAAGGAGGA
This sequence comes from Cryptoprocta ferox, assembly GCA_028646485.1. Taxonomy (NCBI): domain Eukaryota; kingdom Metazoa; phylum Chordata; class Mammalia; order Carnivora; family Eupleridae; genus Cryptoprocta; species Cryptoprocta ferox. The sequence goes on from CM053572.1 coordinate 13,431,527, forward strand.
CTAAGTAACAATTCTGTATGAAGTAGTTCAATCAATTTCCCTATTTTCACCAAGTATGGTTCCCTCCCCATTCTTACTGTTTTTGGTTTTCCTGATTTGGAAGCCAGGGAGGGTTTTCCCCAGCACTGGTTCTTAAACATTAGCTTGCATCACACACACCCTGAGGGCTTGATAAAACAGTTTGCAGGGACACATTTCCAGAATTTGTGCTTGGTAGTGATGGGGCCTGAAATTGGGACCTGTCACAAGTTGTTTGGCCAAGTTGATAGTGCTGGTGCTAAGTCTGTACTTTGAGAACCACCGTCCTACACGAAGCTTGCAAATGTTACATAAAAAGTGTATTTTAGAGAGAGAGACAGAGACAGAGCATGAGTGGGGGAAGGGGCAGAGAGAGAGGGAGACACAGAATCTGAAGGAGGCTCCAGACTCTCAGCACAGAGCCCAACCCAAGGCTCAAACTCACAGAGGGCAAGATCATGACCTGAGCCAAAGTCTGATGCTTAACCCACTGAGCCACCCAGGCACCCCCCCCCCACAGCGGCTTTTCTATAGGCTGCTTGTTGTCTACAGATCATCACCCTTTTCCTTATCATCATTAATAAAATGGCATGACCAGGAATATCATATGAGATTCAGGGGCTCACTTAGCCTAATGCAAAGTTTTAGTAAGTACAGCATCCAGCTGGACAACTGTACCTCAGTCTTGTGGAACACGAGGAGGATGACAGACAAATGTGAGTATCAGGACCCTGTTGTCTTCTGTGCCATAACAAATCCTTTGTTGTTCTCCCAGAGATCTTGTAACTTTTGCCATCATTCATGAAACTGGCCACTAAGTTTTTGACGTTCAAGTAGAGTAAAGCTCAGAACTTTCATTGATCTTGATATATATTTTTTTAATGCTGGTTAAATGAGACATTATCCATTAGTTGTAGTATTAATGGTCTTTTCAAAATTACTACTCTAATATATGGAATTGTAAAACCCAAGTTGTGTTTCATATAAATATATATGTCTTTATGTTCTTGGAAGCTTAAGTGTGATTCTACAGATTCTTATCAACATTTATTTTTTGAATAGATTTTTGTGCTCAGATGTTTTGCAAATAAGGGCTATTTATATATATGACTTTGGGGTTAACATATCCAAAAATATGGGTTTCCAGTGCAATTCATTCTGATTCCATTTAAACTTCAATATCTATAATACTGATGTCCTAAGATTTCACACGTGCTGTTTTTCACAGAGGGTTGAGTTTATAGTTTTGCAATTTAATTCTTTGTCTTTGTTGGTAGTTTATTTTTCTCACTGCTATTTAGGAATAGATTATTCTGATAATTTTTCCAACATGATATATCTGTGTCTTAAATAAATCTGGCACCAATAAGGTAGATTTTACTTTCTCTTAAGAAGGTAAAATTAAATTAGTTAAGTGTAGGGTTTAACAAAATATTTTAAGTAATTATTCCACTATTTTTAGAGCAAATTAATCTATCTGTTTTACTAGTTACTTCTCGTATTTCTAATAGCTTACACTTATCTTCAATATTTGTTATATTTTCTACCAGCATCATTGGGGAGGTCATTATTTGACCCAGGCCTAGATGGAAGACTTGCACATCATTTGATTACTTCACACTGTGTTTGTTAAATAAAGCTTTTAGCATGTCTGATATCATCAAACATTTCATGAGTTCCAACATTTCACAGTGTATCTTGTGCTTCAACTTCTTGCCAAAAGAATAGGTTTTATTCTTACAGCCTGTACATTGGACACCCAGTTTCAAAATAACCTTAAATCTGTTCATTTCCTATGGTAGAGAAATATTTTGTCTTTAATCTGTTAAAAATTAGTAGAGTTGTGGACAATTACATTGATTGGCCACCCGTGTGTACATAACAACTTACTGGCCGGCAAAATGATTCTTCCCTAGTAATTTCTTGATTTTAAATTGACTCTCAGCCAGGATGGCAGACCAGGAATACTGGTGGAATCCTATGCCAGGGTAAAAACCTTTCTTATTTTTTATGCCTTACGACTTATGGTTGAAAGTAGTAAAGGGAATCTTCCTGCTAGTCAAGAACAGTAGAAAATAATGCAGTGGCGTTAGTGATCCAGAAATATTGACACCATTGCTATAAGCGTCTGTGAGCTTGGAATTGACTTCATGCATTAGGACCATAAATGCATAGGACATCATAGTTGGTGTGATTTCAGGCATCATAGTTGGTGTGATATTTAGTTGCCTAAAATAACAGTCTGCTGCTCATTCCTTAGTTGTAATCACCAGAGAGATAGTGGATCAAAATATAAGACATAATGGCTTGTTAAAACTTAAGTGTAACATACAGGTCCTGTGATCTCTGTACATGTATATTTTGCTCCATGATTCATTTTCCTGTGCTGTCATTAGCACAGTCCTGAACCATGCTTTTGCTTTTCTTCTCACGACATCTTGATTTTCTTTTGTCTGCTCAGAAATTCATAGAGGCCCTCTTGACAGAAATTTCCCCAGATAACAAAGATATATAGCTTTATAAAAAGAGAAGACATGATTATGTCTATCTCTTGAATTTTACAAGAAAAATGATTTTGCTTTTGAGAAAACTGCTTCTCAATCCCCTATTAATAATCTGTCATGTTCTTCTTCTCTGCTGAAATGTTATACTATGTCTTTTCTTTGATGAGATACAGGGGCTAACAGGGCTCATGATTCACACATGTAAAGTTGGGAAAAAATGATATGGTTTTATTACTCTCTCAGAAAAAAATAAAACAATAGTTTTGGAGAAGGTAGGAGGTGAAAGAAAATGCTCAGTGACACTGTACCCTCTCTTTAAATGTTGAATTTCTATGTTGTACATCTGAAACTAATATAAAACCACATGTCAAGTGTATTATATTTAAAAAATTAATAAAATAAAATGATTATCTTTCTACCTAGAATGTGGCTTAGGCTCAAAAGACTGAGAACAATAGCACAGGTGCCAAGTACCCATATACCTTACAGTGAGACAGTAGTTCACAAATGCTAGAGCATGAGAAATATACTCAGATCCTTCAAGGTCAGCCACTTCGCCAAAGGGGGTATGGGTGGGAAGTGAAGACTGAATAGTCACAGAAAGGATTTTCTTGGAAAACCTTGTGAGTTAGAACTACCTCGCCAAGGCAGACAGAGAAAGCTTAAAATTCTTCCTACTCATTAACATTGTCTCAAAACAGGTAAAGAAAAAACTTGGAAAAAATACTACAAAAAACACACAAATACAGAGACAATAAAGGAATGTATCCCATTTAGTAATTTATAGAACAGACAGACAAGTAGGTTTCTGAGTTCTCACCTTGAAAATAAGAATGATGTTGCAACCACTTACTACTATGAGTAAGAGTTTCTTAAATGGGTATTTTAAAAAATAAATCTTAATATATTAAACAGACAACGGGCTAGAATCCATTTCTCCAATAGCATTCCAAAGGCTCATGTACACCAATACATACCAAAATTAATCTAAGATCCTAAAAATGCTCTATATATCTTAAGAAGACAATTATTTAGATAAAATATACTAATATAAATATAGGTAATCTAATTTTGCTACCCAGACAAATAATCTTTTCCCAATATTCCCCACATGCATGACAGATACAGAAGCAGTATGACAAGGCAAAGAAAAATGACAATGGGGGAAACAATTTATCAGAGGAAACTCTCAAAAGAGGAGTTGTATTTGTCCTTGGGTAGTACATTTATAAGAAGTTGCACAGTGTGTGGAGAAAGGCAGTATTTGACCTACTTTTGACACCTTACCAGTGTCAGTAGTGGGTATATTGGGATGTACGTATTCTCAACCATCATTAGGAATACAGTCTGCCTGGTGGAACTGTGGCTATTTCAGACCCTTTCTGATAAATATGTTACTACTTACAAATATCCACCTCTCTTTCCTGTAGGAAAATTACCCCTCTTTACTCCTTTGAACCCAGTAATGGCCATGTGACTTGTTTCGAACCATGAAATATGAGCAGAGATGATGTGTCATTTCTGAGCTTTAAGAGCAAATGCAAGCTATCGTTAATTCTCGTTACTCAAGTTCTTTATGTTCTGTAAAGTCTACAAATCACAAAGTAGCAAATACTAAGTTACTGTTCCTAAGAGAAATATAGGGTTATGTTCCTATGAGCTTCTGGTCACATTGTTGTCACCCTGTCAATACAACTGGTCAACATCTCATGAATCCACAATTTTAAAATACTTTTCATAACTTTGGATATTACTCTATAGCTTGAGCATTTATACTATAGCTATTACTTTAGCACTTTCTAGAGCAGCTTCAGGTATAGATGCACAAGTTTGCTCTTCCTCTTTCTAGATGTACTGTTTTATTGATCTATAAACATTGAACTCATTGCCAATAGCCTTTTAAGTAAAGCCCAATTAAAGTTTATCTAACACACATTATTTTCTCTGTGATGCACATCAGAGCCATCTTTTGCTTAAGAACAGTAGACAGTATGTAGGCACTATGCTTGGCCACTTTAAACAGAAAAAGTTACTAACAAAACAGAACAAAACGTGAAACAGTGTCACTAAATAGGTCACACGCACGTGCATACAGACACACACAGACACACACACACAGAAACACACACACAGACACACACACTTGTTTACAATCTGAGAACTGAAATAAGAAGGTAGAGCATTACCTTGTTTGACCTCAGTAGAAAACTGCACATTGGGCAACTGAAATTTTTCCCCATTCTGTGCATATCTGTGAAAGACCACAACAGCACTGTAAGCACTGGCTTAGGAGTTATAGGTAAACCTTAGCAAGAAAGTGAATTTGGAAATAAAGAATCCATAAATGAGGACCAGCTCCATAGCTTTATCTTGACCAGTAATGTTCCAAATACTGGCTGCTTCCTTACTCTGGGCAGTACACGGACCTCAAATGACCAGGGATGTACATGAAGCATACGTCAGAATTAAACTTTTATGCTTTAAGTCTTTTAAACTTTGAGACTTTTGGTTACTTCAACACAACCTATCCATTCCTGACATACATACTTCTTGACCTGGAAATTCCACTGCAAAATTTATCTAACTAATAGACTTACACATCTGAACCAAGACATATAAAGAGGGTGGTGCCTGGGTGGCTCAGGAGGTTAAGTGTCCAACTTTGGCTCAGGTCATCATCTCACAGTTCATGAAGTTTGAGACCTGTATTGGGCTCTGTGCTGTCAGCACAAGCTGTTTTGTCCCCATCTCTCTCTGTACCTCCCCGTTTTTCTCCCTCTCTCTCTTTCTCTCTCTCACTCAAAAATAAATATTTTTAAAAAGAAGACATATAAAGATGGATATAGAATACTTATAGAAGGATGTATGGGAACCAGTAACTCTGATCACCTCTGATAATCAAGATTAGGAAACTGGGGTATTAGTTTACTGTTACCAAATAATGTTCTTATTTGTTTAAAATTGCATATATTCTTTTTTGAACAAAAAGACAAAAATAAACTTAAATATTAAAATTTTTAAAACAAAAAATGTATGTGATTATTTTTTTAAATCAGCATTTATGTTTTTCCTTAAAATTAGGGAAACATAAACTATCCTATACTGAAAATTTCTAAAACCCTTAGACAGTGGTCTTTATCTATGAATTACTTTATTAGTAGGGGCAGATTAATTCATTACTTATGTGAAAGATGGCTTTGAACTATTTTCAGTCATTTTTAATCACTCGAAATTTTTATTTTTAGGGATTATGATTATCTTTTCTGAGACTGCAAAATGTCAATAGGGGATTAGGGCAGTAGAACAATTGAGAAGCCAACACAGCTCAGCTTCCAGAAAGAGTGACTACTTTTCTGGTGAATTAAGTCTGCTGTCAGTGGATATCAAATCCTTGCAACTTATCTACCTTATTTTTCTTAACTAATTTTTAATTCCAGTACAATTAATACACAGTGTTATATTAGTTTTCAGTTGCACAATATACTGATTCAATAATTCTATACATTACTCAGATTCATCATGATAAGTGTACTTTTAATTCCCCTCAATTATTTCACTCTTGCCCCCACCCCCTTCCCCTCTGGTAACCACCAATTTGTTTTCTGTATTTAAGAGTATTTTTGTCTCTTTTTTTCTTTGCTCAATTGTTTTGTTTCTTAAACTCCACATATGAGTGAAGTCATATGGTACTTGTCTTTCTCTGATTGATTTATTTCACTTAGCATTTTACCCTCCAGGTCCATCCATGTTGTTGCAAATGGCAAGATTTCATTCTTTTTATGGCTGAGTAATATTACATTGTGTGTGTGTGTGTGTGTGTGTGTGTGTGTATGTCACATCTTTATCCATTCATCTATCAGTGGACAGTTGAGTTGCTTCCATATCTTGGCTATTGTAAATAATGCTGCAATAAACATAAAAGTGCATGTATCTTTTAAATCTCATATTTTGTTTGATTGTTTTTTTGTTTGTTTTTCATTGTCTTTGGGTAAATACACAGTGGTAAAATTACTAGATCACATGGGAATTATTTTTATTTTTTATTTTCTAAGCAACCTCCATACTGTTTTCTACAGTGGCTGCACCGCTATGCATTCCCACCTACAGTGAATAGGAGTTCCTTTTTCTCCACATCCTCACTAACACTTGTTGTTTCTTTTTTTTTTAATTTTAGCCATTCTAACATGTGTTAGGTGATATCTCACTGTGGTTTTCATTTGTGCTTCCCTGATGATTAATGATGTTGAGCATCTTTTCAGAAGTTTATCTATCTTGAATATGACAGGGAAATGACTAGACAGAATCAGAGGATGAAATAAATGACTTCCAAAGGTATGACTCCTAATCTTCTGATAAATGTGATAATGCTACCTCTTAGTAATACATTTTTGGGGATAAAAATACACTTCATCTGTAAATTTTTTCCAAAATGTTATTATAACCATTCATTATTCTAGGTGAAAATTTGAGGTGACAACAGTATAATAGAAAACATTTTGAAAATAAAAAAATCTCCCATAATTTCTCTACTTTAACACTCACTGAACAATTTTTTTTTATCAAAAATATTCTCTTTATTTTTATTTTAATCCTCTGTTTTGTCCACAACTATCCACAGATTTACTGAGGACCTGCATGCACATATTTTCTACATTACACTAAAGTCTGATTCCCCAAAAAAACTATCAAATGTTTTATTGAACAGTTTTTCTTATAACTGTGATAGAAGTTGATAACATTCCTGCACTAGTGAGTCAGTGACACATTATTCAAAAAATATGTCCTCAAATCAGTTTTATGTGCATTTACATAAGGAGGATAGTTGTATAAAAACAATTTATGTATATTTGTATGAGGAGACTGTTTAGAAAATAGCTTACATTCAGGTAAATAGAAGTGTATTGAGAAATATTATGTACTGTGTCCATGTATATTTTATATGTATGTATAAAGAGAATGATTATATAAATAAGCATACATATATGTATATATAATAGTTATGGTGACAATAGGTAGTCAGTGAAAGAATATACAAAATGATCTAATTTTTTACATTGTGTAGGAAGAAATCTACTTCCTTAGCACTGCAATTAAGAAAGTTTGAGGCAATATTTCCAATATTTACATATACAAATTGATTTAGAAAATCAAATTGAATTTGGATGTTTAACATATTACAAATCATCATTCTTGAACTGCTACCAACAGTGATGCCCTCTGACACAGGGCTGTTTTGGCACACAAACCTAACTTGGTGACATTGAATGTTAACTCAATCATCAAGGAATCAAACGATCCTTGTGTTTTACTATGAGAAGAAAATCATCATTATTCATTAAAACTGACAGAAAATACCAGTCTGATACCTTAATCTAACCATAAAATTACCTATCATGGTCAGATGGTTTCCTACTTATCCTATTAAATTATGAAGTTTCATTTCTAAGACAGGAGGAGGAAAGTGACAGATGACTAATAACTAAAAACTCTGGTCCCAACTTGTTTAAATATATACAGTGCCCAAAAACTGTTCCTCATAAAGAAGAAACAGGAAATTTAATCTCTATTCGATTTTGTCTCAGGTAAACTGTCTTCAGTCGAAAAGTATTGGGAAACAAGGTATTTAGGGGCTCAGGTAAATGAAAAATTAAAGAAGTAGTTGCTTCATAATGTTAATAAGCTTCCAATTTCATTCTGACTCTCCATCCTTTTCCACTATGTGAATTTTACCTAACTCCCCAAATCCTTGTGCTTTCAAATTAGTTACCGGGTTCAATCAGAGTTGAACTTTTATATACTGCTTTCTCCAAAATAAAGGGAGCAGAAATGTGAACTATGTTCTCTTTCTGCACTAAGTCTGGGATTTTCTTTTTCTTGATTCAAACAATTCTCTTGTCAACCTTTGAATGTGGAGGTCAGGGGAAAGTGATGCCACCCCCTGATTTGGCTAGGTGTGTGAGTGGAGTTCACCCCTATCATATGGCTGATTCCATATGATATGGTTCCTTTTTTTTTTTATTAACTTTATAGTTTATTGTCAGGTTGGTTTCCATATAACACCCAGTGCTCTTCCCCACAAGTATCCTCCACCATGATCATCACCCTCCTTCCCCTTTCCCCCTCCCCCTTCCGCCCTCAGTTTGTTTTCAGTATTCAAGAGTCTCTCTCCTGCTTTGTCTCCCTCCCTCTCCCTAACTCTTTTTCCTCCTTCCCCTCCCCATGGTCCTCTGTTAGGTTTCTCCTGTTAGACCTATGAGTGAAAACATATGGTATCTGTCCTTCTCTGCCTGACTTATTTCGTTTAGCATGATACCCTCGAGGTCCATCCATGTTGCTACGAATGGCCAGATTTCATTCTTTCTCATTGCCATGTGGTATTCCATTGTATAGATAAACCACGTCTTCCTGATCCATTCATCAGTTGATGGACATTTAGACTCTTT
>CM053572.1:13440991-13470682 GCA_028646485.1 Cryptoprocta ferox
TTTTTTGAGGAACCTCCACACTGTTTTCCAGAGCGGCTGTACCAGTTTACATTCCCACCAACAGTGTAGGAGGGTGCCCGTTTCTCCACATCCTTGCCAGCATCTATAGTCTCTTGAGTTGTTCATTTTAGCCAATCTGACTGGTGTGAGGTGGTATCTCAGTGTGGTTTTGATTTGTATTTCCCTGATGAGTGACGCTGAGCATCGTTTCATGTGTTTGTTGGCCATCTTGATGTCCTCTTTGGAGAAGTGTCTATTCATGTCTTCTGCCCATTTTTTCACTGGATTGTTTGTTTTTCGGGTGTGGAGTTTGGTGAATGCTTTGTAGATTTTGGATACTAGCCCTTTATCCGATATGTCATTTGCAACTATCTTTTCCCATTCCGTCGGTTGCATATGATATGGTTCCTAATCAAAGATCTGATTGGGAAAAGAGAATTGGTAAACATTTTCCAGGAAAATAAACACAATATATTTATCTCTACTGACGTATGATATTACTATGGCACAAGTAAAATGCTGAAATCTTTTCAGATTCAAGTCACAGTTGTGAAAAACAGCTACACAATTTGCCAGTTCTACCCAATGGTAGAATATTTGAGGGGATTATAGAAAGTACAGTTATCTCCAAAATTGTAGACTTAACAACAGGATGTATATAAGAGCCATTTACAGATCTACAGACAAGAGGTACAGAGGCAGGCTTGTAAGGGGACACCAAGAGTCCTGTTTTAAATATAACCTCGATCCATCTATTAGACACTCAAGTGGAGATATAGCTTAACTGTTAAATATATGAGGGTAGAGTTCAGGGCAGAGTATCAAAGCCAGAGAAATAAATTTGCTATCTTCATAAAATAGGTGATATTGAAAGCTACTTTCTCTATTTATTTAGTAGACCTATCACCAAAGAACACAACTTAGAGTACATAAATAAAATGTAATTACTGCTGAAATAGAACAGTTTTACCCTTTCCATGGTCTTATGTAATTCTATCTTTTAAAAAAGCACAATGTGTATTTAAGAAGAGTATAATGAGATACCAATATCCTATAATAAACATTATTAATCAGGTAACCCAGTATCTGAAGTTTCAATCTTCTCAAACCAGACACAAAAGTGTGTTTCAAATTTCTTTACTTTTGTTACAAGTCATTTCAGGCAATCTGGAATCTTGAAGAGTATATTAATATTAATATATTTGAAAAGAATATTATATGGCATAGAGGAATCACTATTTGATATTATAAAGGACTTAAAAAAGTAGGTAGCTGAATAACCATCTCTGTGAATCAGGCCCTAAGAGAGCTTTTCCACAAGAATGGAACGACTCTAAGCAATGACTCTGAATCAATCACTCCCACTCCTCCTCAGTAGAGAAGAGCAATTAGATGCTGAGTTGTGTCAGACAGCAGATCATTGTGAACGCATATTCCCAAACACAGTTTATTTGCCTAAGTCATTTATTCTGGTAATGTGTATTTTTTTAGAAATTGTCAGTGAATGGTAAAGCTTCACTGATGAACATCTGCTTTCTATCTTCCTTATTTTCTAAAATGACAGTTGTGGGGGAGATGGTCCAAGACTACAAAGTAGGAAGACCTTGAACTCATCTCCTCCCAGGGACATACTGAATCTACACCTTTATAGAGAGCGGTTCCTCTTGAAGAAAAACCAAGGGCTGACTGAACAGGTTCTGCACAGTGAACAATAAGGAACCACACAGGGAAGGCTAGAGGGATGGAGACATAGAAGGATGGGAATCCCATCACTAATGTTACAACCCTCCATAAAAAGGAATATCACTGAGGAGCTCACACAGACTTGCCCACAGCAAGCCTGCACAGCAAAACAAAACAAAACAAACAAACAACAACACAACAAAAATCCAGTGGTCTAAAGGACAACTATACTCTAAGTGAAGGAAATACATTTTCTAACGTTAGATCATCCACCAAACAGGTGAGGGAACTACTGGAACTCTCTCTAGAGTCAGACATTCTGGTAAGCACCAGCCATTTTTTAACTTCCCTTCTACCTTAATAACATGGACAGAAGCAGGGTCCAGGTACATCCCTGGATTGCTAAGTCTGCCTCAACACACTCCAGGCCCCTGACCCATATCAGCTCCAGCTGTCCTCCCAAGGCAGACACCCCCCGAACTCCCCATGCTCCTGTTCCTGCTCAGCTGCCCCTCAAGGTGGCATGCTGCAGTGCACCCTGGGGCATGTCATGCCATGCCTGATCCAGCTATCTCTGCCAACGTGTTCCCCACCAGAATGGTGAACTGTAGGACTCCCTAGCCTGTATCCACCCCAGCTCCAGCCATCCAGTGTTGGTGAGAATATGGAGACAAGGCAACTGTCATACACTGTTGGTGTGAATTCAAATTTGTGCAACCACTGTGGAAAACAGTATGGGGTTTCCTCAAAATAAGTTAAAAATAGAACTACCCCTATGATCACTTCTGGGTATTTAGCTGAAGAAACAAAAAACATCAATTTAAAGAGATGTATGTACCCTTATGTTCATTACAATATTATTTACAATGGCTTAGGATATGGAAGCAACCTAAGTGCCCATCGATAGATGACTGGATAAAGAAAACGTGATATATAGTATATAAATAAAATGCTGATGCTATCATCAGCCTATGGATTCATAGTTACTAAAGTGGTCCCCTCCACTATATACCTTTAAGTATCCAGTGCTTGTCAAATATGCATAAAAATATTGGTATCTTTGATCATTATGACTGTAATAAGAACTTAAGGGTAAATCTTTGATCAAACCAAGAGTCACGCTATTGATACATAGTCAGTGACTACTGACAGTTGAGTTAAGCAACTTATTTTCTAACTGGAATTTTCATTCCAATTCTAAAACAGAGAAACTAGGTTCATGAGGATTTCTTTTAAACCTTCCTCCCTTATCTGAGTAGGTATGTCGACATATTCTCCATTAAATTCAGTATAGATTAGGAACCGATTCTCTTTAGCAAAAACTCAAAATTCATAGCTGAATATGTGATCTTTCCCCAAATCAGCTAACTCCAAAGGTAACTTTGCCAGTATTATCTTCAATCACCCTGGCTTAAAAAATGTGGAATTACCTTGACTTACCCCTCTCTTAAACTCCCAACACCTAGTCAGTAATCAAGGTTTTTTTAATATATATATTAAAAAGTTAGGCATTTACTGAATACTGTGTACTTCACGTGCAAAGATAAATACTATCATACTTGGTACTTCATGAATTCACAATGCTTGCATTTACTCCTTCGTCTATATTTTTACTGGTGCTAAACCAAGCTTAACTAGCTTTCTTGACTCCACTCTCTCTCCCATCCAATGTATCCTGACAATTGCTACCAGATTAATCTCAGCAAAAACAGTTTGCATATGTTATAACATATAAGTCTTTCTCAAAAATATGTACTTATTCCACTCTTTCTGCATAATTATGTTATATGTCCTCATTGGTATTCAAGGCCCTCAGCAATATGTTCCCCACCGCACTCTGAAGCTCTCTGGCCACTCCCCCAAACCTTCTGTTCCATCCATACTAGTCTACACACTACTCCTACACAAAGCATATATATCTCTACTATCAAGCCTTAGTTCCCACCATTTTCCTTCCCTGCAATGTATACTTCCCTGAACTAAATGAATCTAAGTAGGATAATACACATTTAAGAATACACAATATTTATACAACTTTTAGAGATATCTTTAAAAAAAAAGAACATTAGCCACTTATTGAATAAAACTATCTATATATAACATTTAAGTATGTATCCCATTTTTCCAGTTAGGTTATACATAACTTGAGCTTCCTAATTTTGAGATATATACAACCTAACTAAGGAAATATAATATATACTTCAAAGTTATGTAGATACATTTTTTAACAACCTCCCTCTCCTGTGCACAACATGTGGAAGTAGAATTTAAATACAGTAAAACCTTGGTTTGCAAGGATAAATCATTCCAGAAACATGTTTGTAATCCAAAGCACTTGTATATCAAAGTGAATTTCCTCATACAGAATAATGGAAACTCAGGTGACTCATTTCACAACCCAAAAATATTCATATAAAAATACAAAATAATAAAGAAAATACAAGATATAAAGAAAAGTAAACAAAAGAAAATTTTCATGGCTGGTGTGAGGGACACAAGAGAAAAGGGTTATTGAGTAGGGTGACTTTCCCTATCACTAACACAATCACTGCTATCTACTGGATCAGTGAAATCTTTTTCTTCAGGGGGGGCATTGTATACACTCGCATGGATGTTGACTACATTACAGTATTAATAAACTCTTGTCATATACTGTATTTCATGTAACCGGCAATAAGGCAGCAGAGGAAAGGGTCTCTATCTGCAGGCAGCCTGACCTAGAATAAAGCAAAGCATTCCCAAGCTTACTCTTATATAGAAAAGCAAAGGACTGTCCATAGGTGCTTTGAAGTGACAAAAAATACAGCAGTGCCAGTTGTGGGCACCTTCCAACATTCTGAAAAATCACTGATTTCTGTCAAACACTGACTCCTGAGACTGAGCATCATCTGAGCACAGGAGACAATCACCCACAATCCCGCAGTGAAAGAGAGAGAGAGAGAAGAACCACTGGCTCACCTGTGATCATGTGACGGTCAGCTTCCCATACCACTCTTATTGCAAGACATCACTTATTTACCAAGTTACAATTTATTAGAAATGTTTGCTTGTTCTGTGGAACACTCGCAGAACAAGTTACTCATAATCCAAGGTCTTACCGTACTTGGTATAGAAAGTCTTTAAAAATTTATACACTTCAGGAGCCTGGGTGGCTCAGTCACTTGAGCATACGACTCTTGATTTTGGCTCAGGTCATGATCCCAGGGTCCAGGGTCCGTAGGATCAAACTCCTCATCGGGCTCTGTGCTGGGTGTGGAGCCTGATTAAGATTCTCTCTCTCCTTCCCTCTCTGCCTGTCCCCTGCTTGTGCTCTTTTAAGAAAGAAAGAGAAAGAAAAATGTATATACTATGGATTTTTATCATAAATAAGATTCCTTATATTTTAAATCTTATTTTTCTTTGTGTAACTGAAGGCTTTATGCTAAAATTTTTATTGAGTTTGGCTTAGAGTTAATTATATAATATTAATTTACTACTGTGAATTAGAGTCCTTACAAAAATACCATTATTATATTCAGAATTGTAGAATTTGGGACTAGAAGGGGAGTGACAGGTATTTCACTTAGAGCCAGAGTGTTTCTGGAAGGCATGTATGAAGTGGAATTAAGCAATATTAATGCCTAACTTATCTCATAACTCAAGATGCATATAACAACACCCTACCAATTCAAATAATGTAAAGATAATGCATATTTATCTAAAATTAATATTGATTATCAGAAGTTTAGTGTTGGTTTATTTGGATGATGAGAAGAAGCCTCTGGTCCATTATATCCTCATTTCATTTTTTTACCCTGTTATTTTATTTTTTTTATTCTAGAAAGATAGCAAGAGAAAACCTAACACTGACCTCCATCTCACAACCCTGAATATGACTTGAGCCAAAATCAAGAGTTGATGGCTCAACTGACTGAGCCACCCATGCCTGCCCTTCCCTGCTATTTTAGAACAAACTTATAAATGAACCCTAAAGTAAGTTTTGAGTAGACAAGAATTGATTTCTAACTTGGTCAAAAAGTTCCTTTATGTAGAATAATAGTAATAGCAATAATAATATTAACATCGATACTATTAATTGGTAGAATGCTAACTATGAGACAAATATTTCAAAGGCCTTTTCATGAATGGCTTATTAAACTCAGACAAAATCCCTATAAGGTGTATTCTGTTATCAATTCCATTTTACAGATGAGAAATGAGATGCTCCAAGGTTAATAAATGTGCTTGAGGGCACACAGTATTTTCTAAGCATAACTGTCTGACTCAAAGGCTTTGTCTTTATTTACCAAGCCATCCTATCTATTACTCTCTCAGAAATGGTGTCTTATTTCTACGGGAATATCTGGCTCACATCTCTAAAAATTGAAAACAGAGAAAAACAGTTTATCATTCTTTAGCTATCAAATATTCAATGAAAAGTTACAAATCTCTGGAGCTAATTGGCCTAAAAATCCTTTTCAATAGTAAGAGATGCTAGCAGATTTGTAAAATTCTTACAACCTCTATTTTGAAATATTTATAATTTTAGTAGCATAAAATAGGCTAGTACTTTTTCTAGAATGTTCAAACAAATGGGGTCATTTCATTTGACTCCTTCATTAGATATTCTTGTTAATGCCTCGGATTTTATTTTCTGCTATTCTAGGATTCATCATGTTTGAAGACAGACACTCAATCCACCAAATACTCTTCTTTTTGTAGTATTTAATCAGATAAACAGAAATCATGCCAACACAACAACAAAAATCTCCAATCAGGAAATTGTTTCTGTGTCTCATTTCAGAAGCTTTGATAGAAGTGAGAGAGTGTACAATTCATGGCATGATTGACTATACACCTGCTTTTAATTAAAAGAGAAAACATGAATAAATAGAATTGATAAATCTAAGTCAGTGTAGAGACACATTGTAACAGTCTCTAAGACAGCCTTAATTGTTTAAACTTGTTCATGATTTATGTTTTGAGAAGGTGGGGATTTCATTCAAAATAACAGATCCATGGCGTTTCTGTGTATACAAAAATTTAATACACAAATTTGTTATGGTGAGTATTAGTATTCTAGACATAGGATTCCCTGAAGACTGCCTCAGATTATTTTTGTCCACCAGCTGCTTATTGACAATACACTGCAAACTGCCCAACTTTCTTTATAATCCTGTCTACCTATGGAGGTAGTCAGCGGAGATCAAAGACGATCAGTGGCAGTGAACAGAGACATTCTTTTTCTTCAATCATAACACTAACAAGCATTTTTCAGTAATCATGACACACAAGGAACTGGCTAACCACTTCTCATTTGTTCTTCACTCCATCCTCATGGCAGCCCTATAAGAAAAGTGCTATTTTTAATGCCATTTTCACAGAGAAACATAAATAAGTTAAGTTACCTAACTGGGAAATACTGGAACACCTGTTCTAAGTCAATCATTGTCTGATTCTAGAATCCATACTTTACCAACTGAGCTATAGCTCCTATATGCCCTTCCTTCTGGCCTTTAGCTACAGACAGTGAACAAAACCAACATGTGGTCACTCTGGAGTTGGTCACCATAGGGCACCCATCCATGTCCTCAATGCTGAGAAGCAAAACTAAAGACAGTGCAATGGGAAAACAGAGACCCAAGGGGATTTAGAGAAATGAGAATTCTGTGGTGTGGGAAAAATAGAGACAAGACTGGCAACAGGGGAGGCTCTACTAAAATTCAAGAGGAGCGCCTGGATGGCTCAGTTGGTTGAGTGTCCGACTTTGGTTCAGGTCATGATCTCACGGTTCATGAGTTTGAGCCCCTCAACATGCTCTGTGCTGACAGCTCAGAGCCTGGAGTCTCCTTCAGATTCTGTGTCTCCCTCTCTCTGCCCCTCCCCTGTTCATACTCTGCTCTCTCTCTCTCTCTAAAATAAATAAACATTTAAAAACTTAAAATTCAAAAGATATTGTTGCAGACTTTCTGACTTCCTCTTTGGTGTCATCACACTGATACATAAATGAAGAAGTTTGATAACTGAGCTCTTCAGCCTCCATCTTATTCTGGGAGCCAGAGAGTATTTAATTCCTCAGACTTTTCCTAAAAGTTTTAATGAGAAAAATGTCTCCATGAACGTGCTTCCATGACCTCATAGGCATCATCCATCAAGAAAGATTTGTAAAGAATAAAAATTTATCTTCTAAGCAACTCTACCATAACTTAAATAGCAGCACCCTGGAGTGTCTGTGTGGCTTAGTCGGTTGAGTGGCTGACTCTTGACTTTGGCTCAGGTCACCATCCCAGGGTCTTCTGATCAAATCCTGTGTTGGGCTCCGCACTGGGCATGGAGTCTATTTAAGATTCTCTCTTTCTCTCTCTCCCCACCCCCATCTCCAGCTCCCTCTCTCTAAAGCAAAATTAAATTAAAAAATTTTTTTAAAAAGAGCACCCTGTTAGAAACTCTTCCCAAACCACACCCCAGCTCAACCACATTCTTCTCATCACAAGCCAATAAGTCACTTGCTTTGAATCACTTTATCCCTCTAGAGATAACCAGGATAGGTAACTGACATCATTCTTGGAGTAATTATCAAAGAACCAGTTAAGATGCCAAAATATTAGCAGGCACAAATTGATTATATTAAAGCCATATCTACGAAGAGCAAATTTAAATAGAATTGAAATTCCTATCATGTTAGCAAGATACAAACAAACAAAAATTATTGTTGCAGTTGTTTTCTGTGGCTGTGGAAATACATTACTGAAAAGCTATCAAACAGGTGGGTTATTATCTATTTTAGAAAGCCACATATTGTGTATACGTGAACCCAGAGGGCTGACACTTGACAGTTGTGCCTAAGAGAAAAGCAAATACAAGAGGGCTCAGTTAAGAATTTTGATGCAAAAGATAATATTGGCTTTCATCCTTCTGTGGGGCACAACCAAAGCTTTCTATTATACGTACAATCATTGGTTCAATTTTTATAACACAGAAAAACTGCTTAACACAATTCACAAACTAAATTCACTATCTCTATATCAAATAGAAATTTTATTATCCAGTACAATTAAACTTGTACAAACAGTAATTGGTTGTCTGAAATGGGCTGGTATCCTAACGACCTTCCCACCCGTCTACACACAGCTCAGTGCCACTGATGTCCCATAACAACACCATCTGCCTCTGGTCCTACAAGCTCAAGGGATTTTCCAGCTCTGTCTGCCATCCTTGTTTACCCTAACTCTGGTCTAGTTTCCAAAGTTCCCAACTGTTGCAACCTCTGCAGAATCTGTCACTCTTTTTACTGATGGCACAGTTGGGCTGTCTGCTGGGCTTTGGTTCCAGCTTCCCTTGCATAACTCCCAGCATGCCTTGCTTCACACATAGCCCCTAGTAGGCAAGTCCCTCCCAATCCACCACTTCCCTGGTGTCCCGTGGGTCCCTAAGCCTGATTCACTGCTCCCAAGGACAGGAGGGAAATCGACATCAAAGGTCAAGAGTTAGTGCAGTAAAAGTCACAAATTCCCAGTTTCCTTCAGAGATTTTAGAGAAAATGACATAAGTACAAATTCAGCTGAAGATTCAGAAGCATGGTTTTTATATCTAAAGATTTATAGGCACATAAAAACTCTGTCCAGGATATAAGCAGCAGACAGTAACTATTCAATATTAGGTCACATGACTGATTTGTTTGAAATATCCTTAGGGGCGCCTGGCTGCCTTAGTTAGTAAAGATTGTGACCCTTGATCTCAGGGCCCTGAGCTTGAGCCCTACGTTAATGAGTGTAGAGATTACTTTAAAAATAGTATTTATATTAAACAAAATAGAAATATCCTTAGAGAAGAACAATATTCTACCCAAGTGCATTAACCTACAGTGCAGATTAATTATGGTACACAATGACATGAATGTATTTGCTAGCTTTGTTAATGGTGCTTGGCTTGAAGCCCTTTTATCTCAGACTTTTTCAGGACCCCATGCACACAAAACAAGCTATAAAATGGAACCACTTAGAGCAAAGTTGCCCCACAGAAATATAATGTGAGCCATATGTATAATTTAAAATTTCCTGGGATCTACAATTAAAAAATAAAAATGCAGAGATGAAATTCATTTTAACAAGCTATTTCATTTGACCCAATATTTCCAAAATATTATTTAAACAAATGTATCAATAATATGTAAAAATATAATTAAATGTAAAAATTATTGAGATAATATAAAAAACAGAGATCATTTACATTTTTTAAACCAAGCCTTTCAAATTTTAAACTTAGAGCACATCTCAATTTGGACTAGCCATACTTCAAGTGCCCAGTAGCCTCCTGTGGCTAGGGGCTGACGGATTGACAGCACAGCCTTATAGGAATGGATACTAGCAATTTCCTACAAAAATAATTATTTCTGTAATGAGAATGTATTCCTTAATGAAAACAACACAAAATGCTGTGCTTATTAATATCCTGAAATAATGAAAAGGATTTTAATCTCACCAAAAACAAGTGCTCATTTTATGTGGTGAGTTGTCCAGTATCGACATGTAATCACAAGCTATCATTTTGAATTCTTATTGCTGCCAGATAAAAATTTGAGATCTCTCTCTCTAGGCATCCATCTGACTGGATGTTCCGCATAAAGCTGTCCTGGGCTGCTCTATGGAAATATGGCTCTGAGACAGTGGAAGACAGGTTAATGGAATAGTATATGCAGTGAAAAGAATATATAACAACAAGGCATAAGAATTAGTGTATTTTCAATTCTCTTTGCAATTTCAAGGATGACATCACATTTCCACAAATTCTTGTTTCCTTAACTAAATTTTTATGCTTTATTGTCTCCTTATCTCTAAACAGCTCTACAAATTTAATGAGAATTGATTTCATCATAAGGATTTTCTAAGTAGAAAATCCCTATTTTTTTTTAAGGTCATTTTAGAAAAGCCTTAAAATGTATAAGAAAAAAATACTACCATTTTTATTTTAAGAAGCCAATAACCAATACAAAAATCTTTTCCTATAATTCCCAGACCAACACCACAGTCAGGGATTTATTCATTCATTCATTCATTCAGCCAGCCAGCATCTTTCAAATAGACATACTATGCCATATGTTGTGCATGGAACACATATACAACAGAGAACATCTCAGCTCATCCCTAGAAGTATATATTCCATCAGAAGTTTCAGACTGTGCACTGTCTATACTTATATATGAGAAAAGGATGCACAAATAATTTGGAGAGACATCAGGAAAGCACTTAACCTCACTTAAGTGGGCCAAATAGCTCTTTAAGTAATTAATAGCTAAGCTGAGCCCTGAAGGATAAAAGACATTTTTAAAGCCAGAGTAAGGGAAGAGAAGGAAAAAAGCAAACTACTGCATGAGAGAACTGAAGTTCAAATGAGGCATTTGTTCATGGAGGTTTAAGAAAGTTTGTCTGGCTAGTCTGTTGGTATGAGGAAAATGTGGCAAGAAATGAGGCTAGGGAATTAAGGATGCAGAAACCAAATTTTGAAGATCCTCGTAGAGCCATTCCAAGGATGCAGAGCTATGGAAGGGATTTACGTAAAGAGTGGTTTATTATATGATGCATTATAGAAGTCACGCTGGCTATCCTGTGGATATCACATGGATGAGACGCAATAGTGGGGTGAGGAAAGGTCATTGAGAGAATGGTACGCTTTTATAACTTGCAATTATCAGGACATCTAGTGATTGGTAATAAAAGGAGTCTGTGATAATGATATCCAGGTATCTAGCTCTGGCAGTAAATGGATGGTAATGCTAAATGGATGGTAATGCTATTCACTAAAGAAAGGATCATAATAATAAATGCAAAATCAAGCACTCACTCTGTGCCAGGTATGTACTTGTTTTACATATTAAGCAAATTAATCTTCACAACAACCAGATGAAGTGAGTACTGGAATTATTCCAACTTCAGTCTTGTAGCAACAAAAATGTGGAAGGCTTAATAACTGGCCCATGACGCCACAACTCAACAGATATTAGAGCCCAGGATTCAAATGTAAGCACTTAGCTCCAGAGACAGCAATCTAGGTCACGACCTTGCAAATATATTGGAAATACAGAAATCCTATAAAGCCTACCTTCTGATATTTGGTTCTAGCCCAAGATGGTTTCAAAGAATGTCATACTCTTGCCATAGTTTCATAACTATTCCTGAGAAGCAACACATGCCCAGAGGTATTTATTTTTAAAAACTTTATTCAACCAGAAATTGTCCAGCAACATCCGAACCACTGCTCAACTAGCCAGTATGATTCTTGGAGGACATTTCATATAAAATTGATAAAACCTGACCACCCATGAAGGATTTTGACATAAAAAAATGTTCTGTTTCTGGGAGTCATTTCCATTGAAATTGTGCATCAGATGAGTGGGTTACTGTTAGGGTGAACACAGGCCCAGTTTGCCCAATACAGAACTGGTTTATGCTTGTTACCAGCAGGTAATTAATAACACCTTAATTAACTCTCAGAGATATTCAGGTTTAGAAGATGAGTTAATTGGTAATCCTATGGGTTGGACACACATAAAACATTCCTATATCTTAATGTTGTGTGTATATGTGAGTATGTGTCTGTATGTGAGTGATTAGAGAATCTCTCTAATTAATGGCCAGGGAATTCCTTCTTTTAACCAGGGTCCCTCTACTTCCAAACCGTCACCTCACTGACTTCCCCATTCCACCTTTCTCAGCCTATATAGCTACAAATGACTCTGAAACCAAAACTGAAGGCTACAAACCCTCTACTACAAGTGTGAGAATTAGGGGATTCAGACTGGCACACAGCAAATGTTCTCTCTTCCTAATTTTGGAGCCAAGATTTTAAAAAGATTCTAAGGACTAGGGAAATTGAGGAAAGGAAAATCACACAGATAAAATAGCGAGAGACAGAAACCACAATAGCACCAACCACATCGAGGGCAGGAATCCAAGGACATTCATGCTGTGCTGCTACAGACGGAGCCTTCTGGTATGACCAGTTGCCAACAGGCATGCATCGCTCATCAGGTGCCTAGTTAGATGGGACTCTACCCACTGGTCCCATGGGCTCCATCAGACCCACCCTCAGTGTGTAGAATTTGTAATCCAGACACCAAGCACTTGGACTCTTGAAAGGGGGAGGTGATTATGTGGAGAAAAGAAGTCTTTCCCTTGACCAAAGAAAGATAAAAATGTTATAAAACACTGAACTTTCTCGTGTTTACTGAAAGGTTTTTTTTTTTTTCATTTCCTTCACAGTTACTTTTCAAGAAAAAATAAAATTACATAATACTCTTACTCCCCGTTTACTCCCACCTGTGAGTGGAACCAACAGACTGTGACAGTAGCAAAGAGAATAAGAAATCTCAGCAATGAATTGCCTAGTTTACCATAAAACTGAATCAATGTACTCAGGACACCCGAGATGAGATCTCTGTGTTTTTCCAGACCACAGTCCTTCAAGGCAGAATGACACATTTGTTTCCATTTAATGTCAGCTGAACACAATGAATGGATGATTTATTTATTTATTCCGCAAATATTGATTAATTTCTTTGTACAAAGCTTTGACATAGACATTTTAGGAGACATTAGAGATGGCATATTTTATCTTCTAAATATTTCTGCCCCTATAAATCCATACCACATGTTCTCTTGGGATGTGAGGATGAATCCCTCCATCAAGAGACTAGGGCCTCTGATTTCAGAGGAAGACATGCTGTGTGACTTTTGGGGTTAGGTTCTAAATGATGATATAGCTTCTGACTGACTTCATCTCTCCTGGAATGTATACCTAAGGAATCCTGAGTCAGTACCTGAGAAGTGTGGCTCCCCAGAGCTGTCACACCTGACAGATCATGAGGAGTGGCTACACTGAAATAGAGGTGCCTAAGTAACCTCAGCTGTTCTAGCCTCAAGTCCGACTACATTCTGCCCTGTGTAAACAAGACAAGCTCTTGCCCCTTACGCCTCCATGAGCTGCCCACTGGTGATGACATTTACAAGAACACAGATGAGGTAAGGTTGACAAGCAGCAGCAGGAACACCAGCCTGAGAACCTGGACAATCTCCATGGAGACATGGACACAATTTTTCTCCTCCATCTTGAATCCTCATTAAAGATTTCTACAGGCATGTGCACACACGCACACACACACACACATCTTCCCATCTAAGGGCCTCAAACATGTGACTGATTGAAGCTTCAGATGACTCCAGCCCCTAGACCTCATCTTGCCCAGTGGACACTGAATGGAACCAGTGGACACCGACAGTGGTCGGAACGAAACCCTGTCATGTAGCATATCTTGGACCAGAATAAATGCTCTTGTTTAGCTATTAAGTTTGGGGATGGTTGGCTATGCAGTATTTAAAAGCCAGAACAATAAGAGATAGTGAAGACTGATTGGTAGTTTTTGCTGATTTTTGTTGTGTGAATACTCCCACTGTGGCTGAGTTCCATCTCCGAATGGTTTAATATCTGATTCTCAAAATTCCATATTACCAATTCTCACAAGCCAGTGTGAACCAGCTCAAGAACAACACTGCCTGTCCTTGCACAGCTTACAATCTAGTAGGAGAGAGATGGGTGTGATATAGAAATTTATCAGTATAATTCACAGTATCACTACACTAAAGACAAAAAAAATTCATAATAGGTACAGAAAAGTAACACAGTCAACATGCACTGATGTTAAAATTTTTCATCAAATTGAGACCATAAGGGAATGTTCTCCAAAATTCTATAGCTCACATTATACTTAATAGCAAAAGACTGAATGCTTTCTCCCCCATATCAGGTACAAGACCAGGATTTTCATTATCATAATTCCTATTCAACATCATTATGGAGGTTCTCTAATCAGACCAATGAAGTAAGAAGAGAAAAAGGCATACAGATGGGAAAAGAAGAAAGAAGTGTTTCAATGTGTACACAACATGCTTGTGTACACAGTGGAAAATCTCAAAGGATCTACCAAAGAAGCTACTCAAAGTAATAACTGAGTTTAGCAAATTTGCAGAATACAAAGTCAATATACAAAAATCAACTGGGGCTCTCTAGGCTAGAGACAATGAACAATTGTAAATTGGAATTGAAAAGTATAGAAAACTTTAAATACTTAGTTAAAAGCTAAAAAACAGTAAGTGCAAGATTTGCTTACCAAAAACTACCGCACACTGACAAAAAAAACTTTAAAAGTCTAATGAAACTATAAGCAAATATATTATGATCATGCATTACATGATTTATATTGTTAAAATGTTCAATTCTCAGAGTGCCTGGTTGGCTCAGTCTGTTGAGTGTCTGACTCTGGCTCAGGAAATGATCTCGCAGGGGTGTGATCAAGCCCCACACTGTGTTCCCAGCTGAGTGTGGACCCCGCTTAAGATTCTCTCTTTCCTTCTCTCTCTCTGCCCTTCTTCCTCTCTCTCTCTCTCTCTCCTTCAAAATAAATAAAAAAACATTGTTTTAATGTTCAACTCTCTGGAATTCCTATAAATTGAATAACTCCAGTTAAAATCACAGCAGCATTTCTTATGGAAATTGACAAGCTGATTCCAAAATTATGTGGTGATGCAAAAGAAGTGGAAAAGCCAAGATCCTTGTGAAGAAGAGCAGCAAAGTAGGTAGATGTATGCCACCAGATTCCCAGACTTAGTATAAAGCCACAGTAATCAGTACAGCATGGTACTGGAAGAAAAAATGGACATCTAGCTCAATGGAGTAGAATTTAGACTCCGTTAATAGATCCCTACATCCACTGTCAACTGATTTTCTACAAATGTGCAGTTCAAAGGATATTCCTTTCAACAAATGGCAGGGACAATCACAAACATACACAAAAAATCAACCTTGACCCTTACTATGCACAGTCTCCAAAAATTAGCTCAAAATGGACACGGACCACAGAGTTAAATGCAAAACCTAAAGCTGTAAATACCTAGGTGAAAACATGGGAGAAAATCTTCATAGTCTTCAGTTAGGTGAAGTGATTTTAGGTAAGACGTCAAAAGCACAACCCAGAAAAGAGTACAGCACTGGTGTAGATGATTATTGTGCATATTCCCTTACTAATATTATATGTATTAATAACTCAGTGTTTTACAAAGAACTTTCATGTTGCATTTGTAGAAAGGGAAAGTAAAATATCTGATATTAGATCTTTCCTATTCTTCTTTCTCTGTCTCTAGCTGAACCACCCTATACTATTCTTTGTTCAACTGCCAATGGGATTCTTTTTTAACAAAGGCTTACCTCTGTATATTTTTAATGTTTATTTATATTTGAGAGAGAGAGAAGGATTGCAAGTGACGGAGGGGCAGAGAGAGAAAGAGAGGGAGACACGGAAACTAAAGAAGGCTCCAGGCTCTGAGCTGTCAGCACAGAGCCCAACGTGGGGCTTGAACTCCCGAACCATGAGATCATGACCTGAGCCAAAGCCAGATGCTCAACTGACTGAGCCACCCAGGTGACCTAGCTTACCTCTGTATTTTTATGCTAAAAACATCTAAGCTCTCAAAAAAATTTTTAGATTTCTCAAAAATATGTCATTCAAGTTTTTCCCTTCTTCTCCCATCTCATGATCCATTATTTGTCATATCTGGCACTGTACGTTCTCACTCTACAAGTGGGTCACTGCAAGAGATTTACTGGAAAACTGGACAAAGCTAATAGTATACCTATAGGAAATGTCAAAACTGACCAGAAAGGCTCCCTTCCAGGACAGGAATTGATCCTGAGAAGAAAACGCTGGGGGGTAAAATCAAAACTTCAAAAGGCAGCCACACTAGCCGCCTTTTGAAAGGGAGCTTTTAATTTTATGTCAATCTGAAGTGGCACCTCCAGAGATCCCACCATGACTGAGCATGAGTAAGCCAGAGAATTGAAGCCCAAAAAGGAATCTGCATAAAGCTAGGAGAATCAGTTTTAATATAATTGCAATGTTAGTCCTGAGGAACATTTTCAGGAACATGCCCACAGAAGTTCAGATAGGGGAGACTAAAGAACAAAGCTCTACCATGTTCCTTGCTTTGTCTCTCTTCTCAAAATGAATAACTAAAATTGTCAATAGTGTAAGCCACTCATCTGTCTGTCATAGTTCTGAGGATTCTCTGTTAATTGCTACATCAAGGAACTTCCACCATTAGTCAACTCTCAAATCTGAATTGACCTACAGTGAAAGAAAATGCCCATATTCAATGTCACCGTGACAGTACAATGAGAAAGTACACACATTTTTTTAAGTTTATTTATTTATTTTGAGAAGGGGAGAGAGAGAGAGAGCGAGAGAGAGAGTGCGCGCACACTAGAGGGGCAGAGAGAGGGGGAAAGAGAGAGAGAGAATCCTGAGCAGGCTCCACACTGTCAGCAAAGAGCCCAATGTGGGGCTCGAACCCACAAACCGTGAGACCACGACCTTAGCTGGAACCAAGAGTCAGATGCTTAACCGACTGAGCTACCAGATGCCCCAAAAGTACACACATTTTCAATTAAATAGTAATTCTATAAAAACCTCTCAAGAGAATAGTTTACTTCTATCTATCTATACCACATTTCTACATGTATTTCTAATGTTTGGGATTCAAATTATGCTCAAAAAATTAATTTCTCTCAACTGTCAAATAATATTGGCTTGTCAGTTCTCTTGAGAAAATTTTGCTCAAGTTATATGTGTAATATCATAATAGTAGAAATTAATACTCATGACTATTTAAGTCCCTTAAAAATATCATAAATATACACAGATAATACTATTTGCTCTAATTAGTCTCAAAGTCTCTTGGAGGAACTAGCACCCAGTCTTACTTTCCCTAAAATGTGTTTTCTTAAAGCAATAATGAAGTATTAAGTTTAAAAAAAAAAGAAGGAAAGAAGGAAAAAGAAAATAAGAGAAAGTGTTATGGCTTTCAACTCCAGAATACAAATGAAAGACTGAAATTTTTGGTGAATTTAAGTAAAATTCAAAATTTAACTCATCCAAGTTATAGGGTGTGACTATAGAAATCTATTGTTTGATGAACTGGCAAAAATTCTAGAATTTCAAGGGATGGTTCTGGTTTTCAGTTATACTGAGTAAATAGGAATAGGGGTAAGATTTCTTTTATTACTCTATAAATCCAGATTTCTTCATCAATATTTTCCATTTTCTTGTTCTTCAGTACCCAAGGTTTGTGCTCAGTCATTTTATGAATTTACTTCCACCAAAAACAATATACATAGGGGCCCCTGGGTGGCTCAGTCAGTTGAGTGTCTGACCTTGGCTCAGGTCATGATCTCACAGTTCATGGGTAGAAGTCCCACATCGTACTCTATGCTGTCAGCGCAAAACCTGCTTCGGATCCTCTGTCCCCCTCTCTTTTTACCTCCCCCATTCTTCCTCCCTCAAAAATCTATCTATCTAAAATCAATCAAAGCAGTCATTAGATAATCCAATCTTCTATCTAGCCATACTGCATTTGGTTTGAATTAAGGTGTAAATGTCTGAAATAACAAGAAACTTTGGGTCAGAAAGTGGGCATTACAAGCTAAAATCATGAAGCAGGAGTACCTGTTCGTTCAGTTAGGAACACAAAACCACAAAGGCCAAATGAGCAAACAGTGCTCATTTGCTATTTGCTATTGAGGGTGCACTCCTTCCAAAACAACGGACTGTGAGTCCCTTAGAAGCAGGGATGACAAAGTTTGATTTTTGTACCTCCAGTGTTAACTGCAGCACCCAGCACATTGTAGGTACTAAATAAAGTATCCTGAATACATGAATACTTAAAATGTCTGAAACACTTACACATCTTCCACAACCAGCAAAAGAGATTGCAGACCTCAAAATCTTGAAAGAACTTACTTACCATTTAAAAGCCAGATCTCATTGGTGTGTCTGGTTGGCTCAGTTAGTTAAGTGTCCAACTTGCGCTCAGGTCATGATCTCACAGTTTATGAGTTTGAGCCCCACATAGGGCTCTGTGCTGACAGCCTAGGCCCTGAAGCCTGCCTCAGATTCTGTGTCTGCCTCTCTCTCTCTGTCTCTGTCTCTCCCTCTCTCTTTCTCAAAAACAAATAAATATTAAATGCCTGGTCTCATGAATCACAGAAACAAATTGGGACCAAAGAAATGCATTAGGGAAAGAAAATGGATCTAGGTTTTTTCCTTCTGATTTCTTCTGTACTCCTTCTCTTGTGTTTCTCTTACAACTTGGTAGTCCACATAACCCACATCTTCTCATTTTATTTTTAATATATCAAGAATATAATAAGAAAATATATTTATTAAAATTTGAAAAATAAAAAGAAATTTTACCGTTGAGTCCCTATAGGTGTCAGTCACCTTATAAACATTATCTTCAAAAGCACAGTGTAAGATAGTGAATATTATCATTATTTTATATATGAGGAAACTACAAGGCAAAAGGTTTTATCAATTTATCCTGAGTAAAATGTGTGGTAAATAGTGGAACAGCATTTAAACTCAAAGGCTTTCAATCCCAAATCCAATACTCTTTCTCTATCTCTACACTTTCTGCAAAATAACTAGTTTAAGGAAATACTGCTTACATTGTAAATGATTATTTTAAATAAGTTTATCACAGATTTTCTTAAGAGAGAAACTCCCTAGGTGAATTTACAATATTAAAGTTATACAAAAATTATTTAACAAATAAATTTTGCAAAAAATGGATCGTACAAAGTATACTGTAATCAGAAATCTAATGCCAGTGGCGTTTCAATAATACACATATTGAAGAAAATGAATTGGAAGCGAAAACTTTAGGACCTATTAGCCTCTGCTATTGATTTTTATGTCACATAAAAACATTCTTCTAGTCAATTACTCTGTTTTCTAATCTTAGAATTTGAAAAAAAAAAAAAAGCTGATGACCTACCTGAGGTATTTGACCACTAGATATTTTCGCATCTAACTTGATAAGTTCTTTAAAATACATACTTACAAATATAAAACAATTAAAATTGACCCAAAAGTAAAGAATGTTGAAGACAGGGATAGAAAAGTAGCTTCATATCTTCCTCTAATGTGTACAGAAATAAATTTATATATATTTTATTATGAATGACTCTTTTAATTGATTTCCAATTACATGTTGTGCCAAGAACTACACTAGAAAAGCTAGACTGGTAATTTACTAGAATAGAAACTAATACAGGTATCCAATTTTTTTCTAAAAGTAAACATCAAAAAATTTGTAAGCTCTAGGAAAATAAAACGGCGACAATATAGACTTCTGTTGTTATTTGTGGTAGTTTTCACAGTGAAAAATGTCATGGATATTATACCTAGGTTCAGTCTAAAATAATAACACTAAATGTATTTTTAAAATCTATTTCATTTGTTCATCACTCAATATTATTACACCAGGCTAGATGGTAGAGCTATAGAGGTAAAAAATTAAAAAAAAAATTTAATTCCTGCCCTCAGGGAGATCACATTACAATGGGAAATGGGGACAAATAATTAATAATTAATAAACTAAAGAAAGATATCACAATAAGTTCTTAGATCAAAGTAGATAAGGGATTTTTTTAAATTAGTGTACGTATGGGGAACATTTAATGGACAGTCCATGTGAGGAACAAATAAGAATAGCCCTCTTACTAATTTATGAGCTGCCTATAATCTTACGTATGTAAGACTTTTTTTTTTAATTTAAAGGAAGTAGGGGCGTCTGGGTGGCTCACTTGGTTGAGAGTCCAACTCTTGATTTTGGCTCAGATCATAATCTCATGGTTGTGAGACTGAGCCCTGCATCAGGCTCTGTGCTGAGCATGAGGCCTGCTTAAGATTCTATCTCTCTGCCCCTCTCCACCACTCAGGCTCTAAATAAATAAATAAATATATATATATATATATAAAAAACTAAAATAAAAACATATTAAGTTTATCTAACAAAGACATTTTCATACTTTCTTGTCTATGTGAATTAAAGTGTAACCACATTAGATGTTAAAAAAAAAAAAAAAGAAAAGAAAGGGGCACCTGGGTGGCTCAGTCTGTTAAGCATCTGACTTCTGCTCAGGTCATAATCTCACTGCTCATGTCAGGCTCTGTGCTGATAGCTCAGAACCTGGAGCCTGCTTCGGATTCTGTGTCTCCCTCTTCTCTGCCCCTCCCCCCACCAAAAAATGAATAAATGTTAAAAAAAATTTGAAGTGTAACCACATTAAGACAATGTTTTATGATGGTCATCAACTATTTCCATTGTATTTTATTTTTAAATTTTTATTTTTCTATTTACTTTTTGACCCCCTTCACCCATTTCTCCCACCCTCCACCACCAACATATAAGTTTTGTTTTGTTTTTATATTTTTTAGATTCCATATATAGGAGATATCATATAATATTTATCTTTTCTGTCTGACTTACTTTACTTAGTATAATACCCTCAAGGTCCATCCTTAATCTAAGATTGCTTTGGGTAGTATGAATATTTTTACGATATTAATTCTTGCAATTCATGTGCATGGAATATCTGTCCATTTATGTGTGTCTTCTTCAATTTCTTTCATTAATACCTGGTGGTTTTCAAAATATTGGTCTTTTATCTCCTTGGATAAATTTATTCCTAGGCTTTTTATTCTCTTGGATTCAATTGTCAATGTGATATTCTTCATTTCTTTTTCTGTTACTTGGTTATTAGTATATAGAAATCCAACAGATTTTTTATACTGATTTTGTATTCTGCAACTTTGCTGAATTCATTCAGTTCTAACAGGTTTCTTAGATGGTGTATTTAGGATTTTCTATATATACTATCATGTCATATGCAGATAACTTACAATCTTTTTCCTTTCCAAGTTGGATGCTTTTATTTCTCTTTCTTGCCTAATTGCTCTGGCTAGGACTGCAATACTATGTTCAATAGAAGTTATGAGAATAGGCAACTTGGCCTTTATTATCTTCAAGTATGTTCCTTCTTTTCCCACCTTTCTAAGACTTTTTATCATAAATCCATGTTGAATTTTTCCAAGTGACTTTTCCTGCATCTACTGACATGATCATATGCTTTTTATCCTTCATTTTGTTAATGTGGTATTATACTGACTGATTTGCAGATGTTGAACTATCCCTGCATCCCTGGAATAAATCCCACATGATTATGGTATATGATTGTCTTAACCACGTTGTTGAATTTGGTTTGCTAATTTTTTGTTGAGGATTTTTCCTTCTATGTTCATCAGAGATAATAGCCTATGGTTTTCTTTTCTTGTGACATCTGTCTAGTTTTTGGCATGAGGGTCATAAATAGAGTTTGGAAGAGTTCTCTCCTCTACTATTTTTTGCAAGAGTTTGAGAAGTATTGGTATTAAGTCTTCTTTGAATTTTGGGTAGAATTCAGCAATGAAGCTGTCTGGTCCTGGACTTTTGTTTGTTGGGAAGTCTTTTGATTAGTTATTCAGTCTCCTAACAGAAAGTGGTCTGTTCAGATTTTCTATTCGTCATGATTCAGTCAAGGTGGGTCATATGTTTCTAGGAATTGATCTAGTTCTTGGTTGTCCAATTTGTTAGTGTATAATTGTTCACAGAGGTTTTATGATCCTTTGTACTTCTGTGGCATTAGCTGTCATATGTGTTTCATTTCTCATTTCATTTATTTCCATTTTTCTTGGTGAATCTACCTAAAGGATTGTCAATTTTCTTTTCAAAGAACCACCTCTTAGTTTCGTTCATCTTTTCTATTGCCTTTTAAGGCTCCATTTCATTATTTCTGCACTAATCTTTGTCATTTTCTTCCTTCTACTAACTTTGGGCTTTGTTTTTCTTTTTCTAGTTCTTTGAGGTATAAAAAAGTTAAGTTGTTTATTGGAAACTTTTCTTGTGTCTTGAAATAGGCATTTACAGCTATGAGCTTACTCCTTAAAACTGCTTTATTCCACAATTTTTGGCATGGTTCCATTTTTGCTTATTTCAAGGTATTTTAATATTTCTTCTTTGACCCATTAATTTTTCCACAGCATGTTGTGTGGTCGCTGCATATTTGTGAATTTTCCAGTTTTCTTCATGTGATTAATTTTTGGTTTCATTCCACTGTGGTTGGAAAAGATGTTTCATATGATTTCATGCCTCCTAAATTTATCAAGACTTCTTTTGTGGCCTAACATATAATCTATTTTGGAAAATTACAATGTGAACTGAGAAGAGTGTGTATTTCTTTGCTTTTGGATGGAATGTTCTCTATATATCTGTGTAGCCCATCTCGTCGAACATGTTGTTGAAGACTAATATTTCCTGATTCATTTTCTGTCTGGGTGATCCACTCATCAATATAAGTGGGATATTAAAGTCTCCAACTATTTAATTAATAAAGTCCCCTACTCTATGAATTAAAGTATAACCACATGAAGACAATGTTTTATGATAGTCTTCATTATCTTTAAACTTGGAAAGAATTTTTGGTTTTACTAAAATGAATAGGATATGGTCAGTATGTCATTTGTAATACACCACTGTGGGTTGTCTTTTCAGTATGCATCTATCTTTTCTTCTACCAAAATAATTTTGAATTATATATAAAATATTCCTTCATCACAGCCTAGTTAGGAGTATTGATTCAACACCCTGCTCCAGTAGGAGTCTCTGTTTATGTTAGGCTAATCTTATCTTTCCATTTTCCTGGCCACAGTGATTGTGTAAGAACAGAGTGTGCCATTCAGAATCAACTTGATTTGAAGAAACATTTCCTATGGATTGAAATTTTTCCCCCTTCTTTATCAGGAGTATCAAAATGGACGTCTTTTTCTCTGCTGGTTCTAAATGTATAATTTACTCAGAACTTGGCACTTTTGTAGCCAAATCTGGGGTCACAAGGAGAGAGTCAATTTGAAAATCAAGTCAAAACCAATGATGTAGAGCGCAGAAATGTTTTGGTCAGATCTTTGAGCCCTATACCAAACTATTTATTTTAATTCTTTAAACTGGATTGGGTCAGAATTTCTAAAGAATTGTAACTGATACTAGGGGCCTAGTGTGTAACCAAACTTCAAAACTCTTGTATCAAGTTCTTCTAAATCTTTGGTCTAAATTACATGGCATCAACATAGTTTCTACCTTGTAATAACTCAGCATTGCCCTCCCACTTTCACTCTGCATCACTCTCATCCACCTCATGACATTTCCTCAGGGGGCATCTCATAGCAGTATAAAAGCACACCATAAAATTGCAAAATTTATTTTCCACAACAATTCACAATACAAGTGTCTTTTATATGTTATTTTATAAAAGACAATTCTCGAAATTCTGTGCAGATTCGAGGTACCTGTGTGCTCAGCTGGTTAAGCCTTTGACTCTTGGTTTCAGTTCAGATTATGAGCTCACGGTTTGTAAAACTGAGCCCCATGTCAGGCTCTTCCTTGACAAGCCTGAACCCTGCTTGGGATTCTCCCTCTCCCTCGCTCTCTGCCCCTCCCCCCATGCAGGCTCTCTCTGTCTCAAAATAAAGAAATAAACTTAAAAAAATAAATTCAGATTCTCCTCCGATTACCTGCATACCTTTCCATCCTAAGTAGGGCTTTAGTAACATGAAAGATGTAAAGCATCTTGTTAGGTGCTAGTACGTGGATACCTGGGAATAAAAATGCACGTAATGTTGTTATAATAGAAAGCAATTTACAGGGTGCCTGGGTGGCTCAGTAGGTTGATTAAGTATCCAACTTTGGCTCAGGTCATGATCTCATAGTTGGTGAGTTCAAGCCCTGCTGAAAGGTCAGAGCCTGGAGTCTGCTTCAGATTCTGTGTTATCCTCTCCCTCTGCGCCTCCCCTGCTCATGCTCTGTCTCTCTCTCAAAAATAAACATTAAAAAAATGTTTTTAAAGAAAAAATGTAAGAGTTGTATTTTTAAAATAGCATACATTTGTAACAGAAAGTGTTTGGATCACCCGACAAAATCAATTTCTTTTGTCTTATTTTTTTAAACAAAAATTATCAATAACACCTTTACTGATTTGTACAGCTTCAAGTTTGGTGGAAAGCTACGACTCTCTCTCCACCTTAATAGTACAACAATTTTAATATTTGTAGATTGTCTGGTAGGATTTTTTTCTAGGCACATATTTTATGTAATTATGTTCAAATTTCACATTCGTTGCTTTGGTCTATATTTTCATTTACTATTATAATATTTTAATTTTTCCATGGTGATTCCTAAATAATTATCATTTTCATGGCTTCTTAACATTTTATTAACTGAGTGACAAAATGTATTTAACCACATTTCCACTATTCGCTTTCAGAAGAAATATCTGTTTATCTGGTCATCAATTCTCTACAGAATATAATTTCAGATATTTAAAAAAATGTGTGGATGTAAACATTTTCTTTAGTAGAGCACATACCTTTGGCATCTACTGAGGAATGGAAGGCAGTCAAACTCTAAAGCCAACGTACACTAGGTCATATTACCACCCCAGAAGGCCCATTTATCTATTTCAATTTAGAATGTCAGTTTCACAAAAACACAGGGACACTCTCAGGGCACCTGAGTGGCTCAGTTGGTTAAGTGTCTGACTTCAGCTCAGGTCATGATCTCACAGTGTGAGTTCAAGCCTGAGGCAGGCTCTCTACTGACAGCTCAGAGCCTGGAGCCTGCTTCAGATTCTGTCTCCCTCTCTCTCTGCCCCTCCCCTGCTCACACTCAGTCTCTGTCTCTCAAAAACAAATAAACATTTAAAAATGTTAAAAGAAAGAAAAGGCCCAGGGGCACTCTCTGCCTACCTTCTTTAAATTGACTATGAGGAAATGGTAGAGTGCCCATCTCAGTGTTCATCTGCTTGCTAAGTACCTGAACGAAGCACAGAGATATATCTGGGTTCTGGCATTGGCTTTATTTTTTAAACTACTACAAAACTCATTCAGGTACTTGAATTTATCATATTTAAACTTTTGGAGTTTCTTAACTTCTATTTCACTTCTCCGAAATACTTGTCATGAAGGCTTATCTTTCATAGGCATTTCCAATTTATTTTTTATAAGTCAGGCTTCTCTTTCCTAGCAATTCCCTATATGAAATCGCTTACTTTTAGAAGTATGGCCATCCTCAGAGGGAAAAAAAGCCAGAGATCTAGTAGTAAAGCCTCCTTATTGGTTTTAAAACCTCAAAACACTAATATGAGAATAAAATTATTATAGCTAATATTTATTGAAGAGTTACTTGTAACCGAGCACAATACAAAGTGCTTTATATATTTTAAATTTAGTCATCACAAAAATCGTATAAGTACTATTATTAACACCCTTTTTTGAAAGATGAAATTGAGTTTTTAAGGTTTATGAATAACTTACTCAAGATCACATTATATGTAAGTATTAATGTTGAGAACAGGATTGATGCTTAATTCTATTTAACTCACAAATCAAAAAGGAAACCCATGAATTAAATGCCAATCGGACTCAGAGAAGATGAGAAAATGAGAGCTTTTGAATTATTTATTTATTATTATTATTTTAGAAAGAGAGAGAGGAGAGGGGCAGAGAGAGAGAGAGAAAGTTTCTCCCAGCTTTTTTAAATTGAAATTTTAGGGGTGCTTGGATGGCTCAGTCAGTTGAGTGACTGACTTCAGGTCAGGTCATGATCTCATGGTTCATGAGTTTGAGCCCTGCGTTGGGGCTCTGTGCTGACAGCCAGCTCAGAGCCTGGAGCCCGTCTTCAGATTCTGTGTCTCCCTCTCTCTCTGACCCTCCCCTGCTCATGCTGTCTCTCTCTCTCTCTCAAAAATAAATAAAACATTAAAAAAACTCTTTTACATTTAAATTTTAGTTAGTTAACCTACAAAGCAATATTGTTTTTTTAATGCAAACTCATATACTTTTTCTTATAATGTTTATTTTTTAAGAGAGAGCACAAGCAGGGAGGAGCAGAGAGAGAGAGGGACAGAGAATCCAAAGCAGGTTCTGTGCTGACAGCAGAGAGCCCAATGCAGGACTCAAACTTGCAAACCAAACCATGAGATCATGACCTGAGCCAAAGTCTGACATTCAGGTGACTAAGCCACCCAGGCGCCCTGCAATATTGGTTTCTGGAAGAGAATTCAGTGATTCATGATTCATAACTTACATACAACACTCAATGCTTGAAAAACTTCCCTCCTTAATCCCCATCACCCATCATGTCCATCTCCCACCCCCCTCCCTCTGTCAACCCACAGTTTGATCTCTATCATTGAGAGCCTCCTGTGGTTTGTTTCCCTCTCTTCTCTTTTTCCTCCATTTCCCATACATTCATCTGTTTTGCTTCTTAAATTCCACATATAAGTGACATCATATGGTATGAGAGAGAATCTTAAGCTGGCTCCACCCCCAGTGCAAAGCCTGACATGGGGCATAATCCCCTGACCCTGGGATCATGACGTGAGCCAAAATTAAAAATCAGACACTCAACTGACTGAGCCACCCAGGCAGCACTTTTCAATTATATGAAAATAAACTAAAGAATATATTTCTCAAATGCATTTCTGTGATGTATGGTATGTCTCCTTCCATTCCCCACATGCCCATCCCTGACAGGAAAGCCTACAAGGGTATCTTTTCTAGAGAAGGCTTCAGAATGTTTGTCACAACAGTGGTCTACACAGCCAAGCAGCTGGGGAAGACTAAAGAAATGGATGCTATTGCTATCCTTGGAGACTGATAACAGTCCCACCAACTGGACTCTTCCAGAAAGGCAGCTGTGGTATATATACCAAATAAAGATAGTGGGATACTAATATCATCTTCATCATAGAATTGTTGGGATGATTAAATGAACAAAAACAAAGTTCCAGATAACTTTGCCTGGATACATGTTTGCCCCACAAATTAACATTATTATAAGTCAGGCACTTTTCTACACTCTGTATAAAACAGACAAAAACCCACCTCACCACCACCATCTTTCACAAAGCTTAAGGTTAAACAAGGAGTATTCTCCAAGTTCATTCAGCCATTTCTTCAGTCATTCATTCATGTATTTATTCATCCAATGTTTTCAAAAACTTTCTGATTATCCACCATGTGCCTAAAACTGATCTTTGAAGAATATAGAAAAAGCAATCCCACCTTCAAACGACACTTTTACTCATTCAGGAATGATGGAAATAAATACCACTAACTATGATAAATTTGTGAGGCATTATATATAGGTAAATACAAACAGCTATAGAAGTACAAGCAATAGGGAGCCTTCTTAAAGAAATGGACTTTAACCTGAAATTTAAATGCATAATGTATTTCTATTTTAAAAGTCTTGGCAGATCTGAATATTATTTTATTTTATTTTAAAAAATAACATTTATTTATTTTTGAGAGGGAGAGAGAGAGAGTATGAGCTGGGGAGGCAGACACAGAATTTGAAGCAGGCTCCAGGCTCTGAGCTGTCAGCATAGAGCCCAACGTGGGGTGTGAGATCATGACCTGAGCCTAGATGGAGCCACCTAGGGGCCCCTGAATATTATTTTAAAGGGTTGTGTCCTTTCTCATTTTTAATAGAAATTTTATTTCACTTATTTTTGCTTACATTTTATTTAATGTATGCTATACACTATACTTAAATGTATGTATGATATCTCTTGAGCATACTTCGTGAGTAACTCAGGGGGGTACAACTATCACTTGCCCAACCCTATATTCTCTGAGGGAATGTTATAATTCAGAGGTTGTTTGGGGAATGCCTCACAGGTTTAATTTAATTAGTACAGTTCTGACCTTTTAATAGTATTAACATATAAACTTTTGTCCCTATAGGCTGGCCTATTCATTATGTTTTCTGCCCGAAGCAGAGAGCACATTGATTTCCAATTACCAGTTTATAAAAATGCCAAGTCATCTCTGTCAAATGACTGTTTTCATCCAAGTAGCTTAAAAATTATACAAGTCAATGCAAGTAACTGAAGCATCAATTAAAATTTTGCAGATTATAAGGAAGGACCCAGGAGATACATGTGAAAGCAACACTCATGATTGCAAAAAAGAACCTGAAAACAAAGCTACCAGAGAGATGTGGCTCTAAAGGGATCCATGACTGTAAATAACTGGCATATTTTGGTATTATTTCTATA
Organism: Cryptoprocta ferox; assembly: GCA_028646485.1. Lineage (NCBI taxonomy): Eukaryota > Metazoa > Chordata > Mammalia > Carnivora > Eupleridae > Cryptoprocta > Cryptoprocta ferox. Next base: position 13,469,693 of record CM053572.1, read on the forward strand.
GATAAGAAATTTCAGATTTCATTATGAATAAACAACTCCATAAATTTGAATAAACTACACATGTATACATAATAATACACAGATATGTGTACATGTATATATAATTATACACATAGATATGTACAGGTACATATAATACACATAGATACATGTACATGTATATATGATACACATATCTATGTGTATAGTATAGTGTATCATGTACATATATCTATGTGTATAGTATAGTGTACTATATATATGTGTATATACTATGTGTATAGTATAGTGTACTATATATAGTATATAGTGTATGATACACATATCTATGTGTATAGTATACATAGTATACATACTATATACACATGTATACATATACACATATATATGTATATATAATATATACACTCAATATATACTCTATACATAGTCTATATACTATATACTACATTATATATATATACTGTACTCTATACACACACACACAAATATATACACAGATGTATGTGTATGTGTGTGTGTGTGTGTGTATATATATATATATATATATGATTATTTTGGGAAGAGTATCATAATTCCACTGAGTAAGTGACCTGTATGTCAGAAACTCTGAAGGACTTGTGTGAGAATTAAGGACTTTTATATATTAATATTTTAATGCTGTGTATATCAGTTGGAATTAGAATTACTTAAGAGTATCAGAGACCTAAAATAATATTGGTTAAGGCAAGAGAGATTTCATTGCTTAATAAGCTGGAGGAAAGCGGTAGTTCTGGTCCATGGAGTCTTTAGGAATCAAGGTCCCTTCCAGCTCTTTGCTTTACCACCTTTAGGGTTTAGTTCTCATTGTGATGGTTCACAAGGGACGTTAGAACCCCAGGAATCAGATCTGTGTTTCAGACAGCAGGAATAAAGAAGGGTTAAAAAAAATGAAGAAAAAATAGGCTATGACACATGCACAGAAGTCATCACATGTTTACATTTAGTCACAGAGTCATTCCTGGCTGCAAC
>CM053572.1:13471182-13490024 GCA_028646485.1 Cryptoprocta ferox
GACTATGAATGTAGCTCTGATTAGGACTGGCTTAGAAACAAGTTAGGGAACCAAGGACCGAATCATTGGTAAGGTCATGGCTGATGCTACTCTGGTGTCAAGTGCCAGAGATAGGACTCCTTTGCTTATTCCTGTGTGATGGAGGCTTGCGTGTGCTCAGAGGCTGACAGGCAGCTGGCTCTCTGAAGGGGCCACCAGGGAAAGTAAATGGATTAAAAAGGAGGTAGGACTACTTATAAGAATACTGTTACTATTTATTAAATATCTAACCTAGGCATTGTGTGAACATGATCTCATTTAATCTTCAGAGTTACCCTTGAAGTAAATATTGGGAGCCCCCATTATGGGAAGAAAAAAGAGCTTAATGATTACAAAGGCTTGGTTACAATAAATCAAAAGAAGATGATGAGTTGAGGTGGTATGTTCCCGAATTAAGACACAAGCGTGATACATCGTCACCCTTGACTGAACTTAAACCAAGATTAGCTGTAATTTACAGCAGAATCTCAGGGCGAGGGGAAGAAGATGCAGCCTGGTGAAAATCATGAAGATCATCTATCCACCTACTCTGCTTCAGTACTCAATCTCTTAGCCATATTTTCACTTGGTGCCAATAAAGGGAAGAGAAGGGCATGCTTTCTGTTGTCTCTGTTGTCAAAACCATCCCCAGGCTTTAGGGCAAATATTCCCTATTTGCAAAGCATTCCTTTTTTGAGTTTGAGTCCCACACCCAGCTCACTGCTGTTAGCCTGTCAGCATCAGCGCAGAACCCGTTTTATATCTTCTGTCTTCCTCTATCTGCCCCTCCCCACTTGCACGGTACCAAAAATAAATATTTAAATAAATAAATGACTAACCGAATTAATGAATGAATGAATTCTCTTTACTGAAGTACTCAGAAACTGTGGTCACAGCTTTACTTTACCACCTATTTTTCTGTGTGACTGATACATAAAGAGACATTTACATGATCTGACTATGACTGAGCATCAAACCAGGCTAGGGAAACAGAGTGGACTCTTTTTTTGTGATTTATTTGTGAAAACTGAATGGACTAACTGTCTTCTGTTTTTCTCTCTGAAAACAGACTCTTATTTCTCCTACTTCAAAAATCCAAACAATTTGCAAACCGACTCTTTCTAATGGGACATGGATTTTGAACAAAACACTAGTGACTTAAGGTATGTAAAAACTGAGCAGAAAAACTAATATGAAATGAGATTCACTGAAATATGCATTACATGTTTTTAAGGCAAAATGTTATAGAATTAATGTATGTTTTGTTATTTATATATACAAGAAGAACTATGTTGACAAACACACAATCTATTATCTTTATACCCCCATTTGATGAATGTGTATTGGATTAATAAACAATGAAACTATTACCTGCATAACACCTATTTAGTGATCTAAATAAGTTCAACTGTATAAGAGATCCAGCTCAAGAGATAACATTTTTGCTCCCAAGTTAAATACATCATCTATAAAGAAGATAATATATTGAATATTAAATTGAGATTAATTTTTTCTTTTTTAAAAAATATGAGCCCTTTCAGACACTGAGAAAATTGATAGTGTTTTTAAAAAGTCCATGAACTGATCATGCAGCTACAATTGTATTTGTCTCTTTAGAAACACAATTCTACTAAACATTAGATGTTGATATGTCTATGTTGAGATAAAGAGAGTTAAATCTATTTCACTCATTTTAACTGCTGAATACATGTAACACATTATTTTTCATTCCTCTGTTGGATGATTTCCACTGAATAAGGTTTTTATTTCCAGAAAATTTCCTGCTGCAGTATGATCCTGGAACACATGCAGCCAGGTCTGTCCATTGATCAGGAAGGAAGAAGGTGATGCCTAGGGGGACAAAAATTAATTGCTTGGACTAGACCTTCAAAAAGGTTTTTAAAAGTGCTTATAGGAAATAATAGTATGAAAAAGAAAACAAATAATAGTCTGGAGAACAATGCATTCACTTCCAAGACCCAGATTTCATTATAAGAAGAAAATAAAATTTTTTTGAGAAAGAGAGAGAGAATGTGCATGAGCAGGGAGAGAGGGAGACAGAGAATCCCAAGCAGGCTCTGTGCTGTCAATGCAGAGCCTGACACAGGGCTTGATCTCTGAACTGTGAAATCACGACCTGAGCCAAAATCAAGAGTTGGATGCTCAACCGAATGAGCCACCAGTCCCCCAAGAAGAAAACATGTATAGGTTCAAAACACAGAGACAAAAATAAGAGAACTGAGAAGGAAAAAAGAGAAATACCCTTACTGGACTGTAGGGAGGGTGGGAACAGGACTAGAAAGAAGAGAACCAGAGTTTGCACTTGAGTGCAGAGGCTGATCCTGACCTTTCTTTCAAGTTTCTTATCTACAGCACAATAGGGAAGCCTACCAGTTAAGTTCTTCACAATAAGAAATGACTTAGCTAAGGTTTTCTAGAAAACCAGCTCAAGGGAGGGAATAAGTATTGATGCTTTCTTGGTGTGATACTGTGATTTATAATAAATAAATATTTGGTCTTTGTCCCCAATGCTGGCACAGAGCTACTAAAACCCTTGGAGTTTTCTAAGCAATGAGAGCTATAAAAAGTGTCTTTTGTTTATCCTAATGAGGTCAGTTTTGGAAGCACCTAGGGATGGTGGCTTGTTGCTAGGACTGTCAAACATGGGATTAGGTTAGAAATTTTAGTTTCTCCCCACCCCCTGACCTTCAGGGAGGAGAAATGGGCTGGAGGCTGAATCATTTGCTAATAGCAATCATGCCTATGTCATGAGGCCTCCATAAAAACCCCAAAAGACTAGGTTTCAAGAGCTTCCAGGTTGATGAACACATGGAAATCTCAGAAGAGGGGAGGCAGGCTCCATGTCCTTTCCCCATCCCTTGTCATTTGCATCTCTTCTATCTTCCTATTTCTGAGTTATATCTTTTATAATAACCCCATGATCTAGTAAGTAAAATGCTGCTCTGAGTTCTATGAGCCATTCTGGCAAATTAATCAAACCCAAAGAAGGAGGGAGTTGTGGGAAGCTCTGACTTGTATCTGGTTGATGAGAAGCACAGGTAATAACCTGGACTCGCTATTGGCATCTGAAACTTAAGGTAAGAGTTGTTGGAACCTTCAGTCTACACGTGATTGGTCAGAAGCCCAGACTTCCGACTGGTGTCTGAAGTGTCCATGGGGGGCAGTCTTGTAGGACTGAACACTTAACCTAAGGGATATGAAACAAGTAGACAGTGTCAGAAGTGAGTTGAACTGTAGGATGCCCAGCTGGTATCCAAGAACTACTTGGTGTTGTGGAGGAAACCAATCCCAACCCTCAATGAAATCGGTTCCAGAACACCCCAAAGATTTGGTAAGATGTCTGAGCAAGAGAAAGAATACATAAAGTAGGGAAGGAAGGGAGCCAAACCATGAAATGGCGTCAAGGCCCCATATTGGCTGCATCTTCGCAATAAACTCTTTTCTAAGCAAAGGTCTCCACTCAATGAACAAGGACATTTCTGGACGAACTCCACAGAGAAACTATACTTTAGGAAAGCTTTTCAGAGGGAAGAAAAAGAGAGATCATGTTTATCTGCACAGCTCCTTAGAATGTTCTGTTTTCTCCATAGGAAGCTAGCTACCTCTAACTCCAAAGTGTACCACCTTGGTAACTTACTGAAAAGGCATGCCTCATGCCCAGTAGGCAGCATTTTGATTGAATCCAAAAGGGGCAATATGTAAGAACTCTGAATAAGCAGGCAGTCATAAGTCAAGGGGCAAAGTGGTAGCTGACCTGGGCAAATACGCACAGCAAACAGAGCTATAATTGTGGCTAAGCAAGCAGTAGAGCGTATGAAGGAAGAGAAAATCAAGAGAATCTGAAAAGGTCCTTCAAACATATCCCCTCCTTGCCTCCTTAGAAAACTGAGAGGAACTATGTATGTGGACACACAACACTATGAGTCTGCCACCATACAACAGACACAATGGCCGTACCATCCCTATCTGGTCTCACACACTTCCAGAGAGCCACAGAGGAGATCTAGAAAAATTTCCTGGACTCTTTCCTGCTGTGGAAATTGAGATTTCCTAGTGTGGGATTCTTGAAAATAAATAGACCCTTTATCAGAAGAAAAGTGAACTCCAGAACGTGGCTTAGTTCTGAGCAAAGTTAGCTGTGGCATAAAAGGATAACTAAAATTGCAAATGTGCATATCTTGAGTTGCAAATGTAAATCTAAAACGGCTTTAGAAGAAAACAAACCTGAACAAAACAAAATAACACCAACACAAACTCCAAACAAACAAGATAAAGTACAACTCAAATCAATGGACAATGTGTACCACGTGGACTGCATAAGAAATATAACAGCAGTTGTCATGAGAGAAGCTAATTAATGGCTGGAACATCAGGGAGAGTTAATAAAGATGGTGTGCCTAAAACTATATCTCAAGGAATGGTAGAATTCTGAGAAGCAGAAAAGAGCTCCAAAAGTGTACCAGGAAAGGGAAAGAAAGGCAAGAAAGCAGGATTTAGGCAGTGCGTTTGACATGGGCGAATGCAGAAGTGAAATGAGCCCAGATCATACGGCTTTGATGGCCAGACATAAGCAAGTGTTATCATAGAAGTATAAGGAAAACAATCCACACTCTTAAGCGAGGGAGTAACATGAACTAAGGTAAGCTAGAGGAAGAATAATCAAGAGGCCACAATAGTCTGTTAGGAACAGAAATGGAAAGAAAAGTAAAGTGGCAATGGCAATCATCTAGACATGAAAATAATAAGTGCTTGTATCAAAAGTGATGACAGTACAGTAACTAAGACTCCAAGGAAAACCAAGTATATGACACTTGGAGACTATACGTGATATGGGGTAAACTATAGGAAAACTTCAGAGATGACTGAATTTGGGGAATGAGTGACTGGGTCATTGCTGGCTCAAACCAGAGAATTAAGAAAGCCCAGAGGATGTTATGAGAAAAATATGAGGGTAAGTTCAGTTTTTGGCTTACTGAATTTGAAAACTGATAAGACATATTAGGAGAAATGGCAAGGTGGCAGATATAAATGACATTGTAACTCCAGAGAGAAAAAGACCAGGTTGTGATTAAGCTTGAGCCATTCATATTCTATCACATAAACAGCAGAAGTCAACAGAGAAAAATGATGACCAGCATGATCACTACCATGATAAAAGTGAAATATTAAACCTGAAAATTGCATGTAAAATAAAAGTTGAAAAAAGAACCTCATATAAGCATTGTAATAGACTGAAATGTTTGTGTTCCCCTGAAATTCACATGTTGAAACACTCACCCTCAAAGTGATGATGCTTGAAAGCAGGCTCTTTGGGAGGTGATTAGGTTTTGATGAGGTTGTGAGGGTAGTACCTTCATATGATTAGTGCTCTATAAGAAAAGGAAGAGACCAGAGAACTCTCTAGAAGCAGCCTTGAGGATAGGTCCTGGGAGCACACAGAGAAACCAGCTGTCTACAAGCCATTCAGCAGCTCTCACCAGGCACACAATGCTAGCACCTTGTCCTTGGATTCCCCAGCATCCAGAATTATGAGAAATGAATGTCTATTGTTTTAGCCATCCTGTCTAAGATATTTTGTTACAACAGCCCGAAGTGACTAAAACAAGCATTTCCTTTCAACTGCAACCTGAATCTTTCTGTCTCCCTCTTTCTTGTTTTTTTGAAGTAGTAGCCAAATTTGCAAAATAATTTTCTGAAAATTTTATCTCTGTGTAGCTCTTGTTGCACATAAAAAGAAATTTTCCCCCTTTCACTCCTTCCTTCTCCTCAGAGCAGCCACATTTTTGGTCTTGGATAATAGATGGCTTTCCCTAGAACCGGAAAAGTGTATCTGGTGCTCTGGGACGTCCTACCAGGGCTTCAAAACTTCAAGGGAGAAGGGGATGAGTCAACTACAAAGAGAGGGAAGTGAGCTTCAAGAGTGATGGAGAAGTAGGAAGATGCTTGGAAAAGCAGCTAACTTAAAAAAAATTCCTTCACTGCACCAGAGAACAGAGGGTACCTGTGAGGGACTGACTTACAACTACCTGCGGTCTGAGCACACACAATGCCCTTCACCCTTGGGAGCCATAGCCAAGGGCCAGCAGTGTGGCCAAGCATTTGCATTTATGGGGGCCTCCTACTTTGGAAGAGATGACTCAGCTCGATCACCTGTGACCATCATGGACTGAACCACAGAAATTCTTCCCCCAAATTTCCTGCATTACTCACCTCCAAGATGTGTGATGGGGAAGGGGCCCCAGGAAACGACTAATACTGGCTGTTCCCACAAATATGAGCTGGGTTAAATTGTGATTTAAAAAAGAAATTAACTAAATAGTACCACTTCTCTTACAGTTGCATGCCTCCCTCATAGGGTCTTAAAATAAAGACGGGAAATTCTGAGACAAACAGGAATGTCTAGTATCTTGCTTTTCACAGAGATTTCAACTTGGTATTTAAATTTAAGTATTATTTTATAGCAGGTTATTTTCCTGAAGAGGTAAAGAGTAAACAGCTTTCTATATGTGTGAGGAATGTTCCTATTATGGTGTAAACTTTTGAAACTAATTATTTCACTGTAATGCCACCTTACAGCTGCTCATCATATTACTGATACTAAAGTGATGTCATTTGCATACTTCTAGAAACTAATCCAAATCATAGCTTGCAATCCTAAAATATAAAAGACTCAGAAGTGCACAGAAATGCAAAGGAAACCAAATCTATGTAAACAAACCTATACTGTCCTGTGCAACTAAACTAAAGGCCTATGGAACCCCTATATTCTCCTTTGATACGGGTCCATTAAGTGGCATCTCTTTCTACACAACATTTAAAAATGCACAGTATGGCAGGCTCCCTCTGCATTATAAAAGGATGAGTTAATTTTCTTGGCTCTATTTTTTTCTCTTCCTTAGTTCATGTGAAAATATGCCATTTAACATTCAACATTTATTTAAAATGTTAAATTTGTGTCTATTTTGATTCCATCACTTCAACATCACCAAATTATAGTTCCAAGACATTACATATTTACGATGTAGAAATGGCAGTGGGGCGCCTGGGTGGCTCAGCTGGTTAAGCATCCAACTTTGGTTCAGGTCATGATCTCAGGGCTTGTAGGTTCGAGCCCCACATAAGGCTCTGGGCTGACAGCTCAGAGCCTGAGCTGCTTCAGATTCTGTGTTTCCCGCTTGACCTGCCCCTCCCCTGCTCATGTTGTCTCTCTCTCTTTGTCTCTCTCAAAAATAAACATTAAAAAAAAAAAGAAAGAGCAGTAAGCCAGCTTATGAAGAAACTTGTGTTTTAATTATATTAAAAACCACAGAAGTATATGAAGTATTTATTTTACTGTTAACTACTCAAATCCAATAGAGGATGTATTAAAATCTTTGTCTACCTCTTTTAACTTCACCCTCATTATTTTTCTTCGCAGTAAAGCAAAGTTTATTAAACCATTTTTCTCAATAACACCCTACATTTCTTTTTCTAAAATTTTTCTTAATAGGACTTTGCTTGTTAATATAGTAAGAATTCTATTCCTGTGTTTTCTCATGATGCCTTTATGTCCTTGTATATGTAATAATCACACAATAGCATATGGCCACAAAGGGACTCCCAAAGGGAAAATGGAAATGGTTCTTTTTTTTTAATTTTTTAATTTTTATTTATTTTTGAAAGACAGAAAGAGACAGAGGGAGACACAGAGTCTGAAGCAGGCTCCAGGCTCTGAGCTGTTAGCACAAAGCCTGATGTGGGGCTCAAACTCATTAACAGAGAGATCATGACCTGAGCCAAAGTCGGACGCTCAACTGACTGAGCCACCCAGGTCCCCCAGAAGATGGTTCTTTTACATGAAAAAATTGCTATTCTGAAGTGATTTTTTTTTTATGGCAGCAGGCCCCAATCCACATATATAAGGAATCTCACTCACGAGTGGATATAGGCAGTTAAATTTTCAGAGGCAAGTAAATTAATAATAGCTATTAGCATTTCTTCATTGTGAAAGATACATATTACATATTAAAGATGGACAAATGTGGTAACAGGATTAAGATAAAAGAACTATGAGGGAAAAGAAATCTACTGTCTGAACTTCAAACATTGCATTTCTTGTACTTCTATTGTATTTTATAAAAATTCTTAGCAAGAGTACAGATTGTGAACTATATGACGAAGTGTGAATCTCCTATTGCTTTCTGGGCATCTACTACATACCAGATTGATAACAATAAACATTCCTTTCTGATGGCCAAATACAGTTAGTTTGCCAAGGTGACATTACTTGCTGGTAGAAAATAAAAAATATTTCCTGAACACCTTTTATTCTTCAAGGAGAGTATATAATGAGACTATGATACATAAGAGTTGGTTTGATTAAATCCTGATTTTAGTAATTTTCAAGTTTTTAAAGATTATAACTACTTTAATCGTGGTTATAGTTATTCTTTTTCTATGTGTTTTAGCTTTAAAACATTATTTTTAAGCCAAAGAGACACAGCCTATTTCTCTTTCTTATATCAGTTCCTCTTCCTCTTCTTTCTTTCCTTCCTTTTTTCTTTTTTTGTTTTGGAAATCACGTACATTTCATTTATTTAACATTTATTCAATTCTGAGAGACAGAGATAGAATACAAGCATGGGAGGGGCAGAGAGAGGGAGATAGAGAATCTGAAGGAGGCTCCAGGCTCTGAGCTGTCAACCCCGATACTGGATTCCAACCCACGAACCGTGAGAGCTTGACCTGAGCCAAATTCGGACACTAAACTGACTGAGCCACCTAGGCACCCCAATAATGTACATTTTAGATCTCAAAGCAATGACTGTCTTTGATTTTCCTCAGCTTATTTTGTGGATATTTAAGGAAGATAAATGATCCTTGGGTCATTATTGTTCAGCAAATCAGTAGTAGATAGTTACAAAGTCCTATGGCAAATCCAAATGGCCAATAATATGTTTTTTGCCCAAGAGGGCTGAAAGCGCAACAAGTAAATTTTAAAAGTAACATACTTAAATGAAAATGATAAGTATATTAATTTTCTGAGATAGTTCTACTCAGAGGTGGAGAAATAACTCTGAAATGCTACCTATCATGCAGTGGCTCTCCCTGTCTGGTGTCCTGATAGGTTTTCTCTTTTTATCGTAATATCCCAAATTCACTTAACGTGATTCCTGGATTATGTTGTTGAATAAATTCTGCTTTGTTTCTCTCCTGATCTATCCTTCCTGTATGTCTGTTACTGATTTCATGCCTTCTTTCGCGCTCTCTCTCTCTCTCTCTCAAGCTCTCTTTCTCTCTCTCACAAACACAAACACACACACACACACACACACACACACAAACACAACACACACACTCCATCAACTGTTGGTCTACCAGGTATAGATCTTTAAGTTTACAAACATGGGTATGTATATAAAAACAATCATATTTATTTGTTTTCCTTATAACAATGCTCTGTTTTTCCAGAAGAAGCATCTAAATTCTAGTATCTAGTACGCTGTGCCAAGAACTGGGACCAGGCACGTACCACTCTGATGTGGTATTTTCCCCACTTGAATTTCATGTCTGACTTCCCTATTTCTGAGTCCCTTAAGAAGAAACCAAAAATGTTTCATATTGGCCTTTGAAATGAATACTAATGTAACTAAATTCATGAAAACTATATTATCTTGATGCCAAAATCAGACATATGCAGAAAAAACAAAACAAAAACAAGCAAATAAAAAACACTGCCGGCTGATTTTACCTGTGCATTTTTATGCAAGAATCCTAAATAAGATATTAACAAACTAGTCCAGAAACAGATAAAATAGTCAGGGTAAACTATTATCAAGTATAATTTAATCATAGGGATATAACTGATATTTTAACCTTGGGCAGTCCCTTTAAGTAATTCACCAAACTGAGCCATAAAAAAAAAAAAACTCAAAAGCCAAATGATCATTTTAATAAATGCATTAAAAACTGGGTGAAAGATTAATGATTCATGATTTAAAATAAAAATCTTAGTGAATAAGGAATAAATTTAAGTTCTTTACCTAATAAAGGATATATGTCAAAAAAAGAGAAAACATCACATATAATGGTGATATGTTGGAAGACATCTTTAAAAGTGAGGAGTAAGACATGGATGTCTGCTTTTATCATTCCCTTCACCACTGTACTACAAAATTCAGGTAATGCAACAAGACAAAGTAAGAGAGAGATTGAGAGAGAGACAGAGTGATTTTACAATTAGAATGGGAAAAACAAAAATGCCACTGTCCAGTAAATGTATAATGTATTCGTAAAAACATTCAAGTGAATCTACAAATTATCAGCTGTATAAATGTATGAAAGGTTATTACACAAAAATTCATCTTTTTCCTAAAAACTGTTAAGAAACATTTAGGAGTACAAGTTTTTAAAGTTATTATAATAGAAATAAAAACTATAGAGTAACTGGAAATAAAACTAAGGCAATTTATTAAAAGAACGATTTAAAAATGTATAGAATATTACATAAGGACATCAAAGGATCCTTTAAATGTGGGAATATACTATCTTAATGGATGGGAAAACTGAACAGTAAAGATGACAATATTCATAAAATATATCCTATCAAAATTTAAACTGGCTTTCCCATAAAATTTGAAAAGTGTTCTTCAAATTCATAATGCTAAAATATTAAGAATGAAGGACGGTATACCATAGCAGACATGACCCTTTTTATCAAGTTTTATTTAAACTAAAGATAAGCATAAGGATGAACAAATATACCAAAGGACAAAATAAAGAGCCTCGAAAGAGATCTATTCATACTTAGAAGTTGTATCTACGAGAGCTGGCATTCCATATACTAAGGCAAGGGAAGCTGGAAATAATACAATTGAATCATCATTTTACTTCATAAAAAAACTAACTGTGCTACAATTATGGAACATGACATCAAAAAGGGTAGGCAAGAAGGACCTGACTCAGTATGTCTGGCAAACAGTGCTCTGACTGGATGCTATTAGACTAGAGAACCACACTAGCTCTGTAGGGTAGATGGTGAATTCATTTCTCAGAGAGGTAAGGGCTACCATTTCTGCATTACTTTACATGTATACCAGGGATTAAAAAACAAATTGTAGATATTTATAAGCAGTTTCTCACTGTCAGATAAAGAAGCTACAAATAACCACAGGGGAGGTGAGGGAGGGTAGCATGACTTCAGAGGTGAATTAAGAGTCAGAGACGTCAGTATGACCTCATGCACATGAGAAAACATCACACAAACAAACTTGGGGGGCTCTTAAAAATATCTACCCATTACTTCTAAAAAGGTGCCAATTCCATGGAAGAGAAAAACACGGGAAAGATCTGAAGACTAAGCACACGTAACAACTAAACGCGAGGTGGGATCCTGAACAGAATCTTAAAACAAAAAAAGTGGCAGAAAAACTGACAGAATCTAAATAAAGTCTGTGGTTTAGCTGGTAGCATTGCACCCATGTTTCTTTCTTGGTTTTGATTAATGTACCATCATTATGTAAGTGCTACTTATAAGGGTAGTTGGGTAAATGGTATATTGGAAATTTCTGTGCTGTCTTTGCAACTTGTCCTGAAATTTAAAACTATTCAAATTAAACAGTTTAAAAAACAATTTCAATTTATTCACTCCCTGTTCCTTGTTTCCTTTAAAAATGGCATACACGTAATAAATTATGTAGAACATGAAATCTTATTTTATCTAAGAAATTCATGTAGAAACAAAGTATTGGCAAATACATTTACTTATTCAAAATTAAATTATGTAAAATATGACCTCCTTATACAACTTAACTTTCCATCGAGTGAATACTGCGTACCTGGGCAGTAAAATTAATTGCATGTTATCTTTTCAAGGGAGTTTTTTTTTAAACAATTTGTTGTCCTATTTTTTCCTAAGTAACTAAAATATTTCTAGGGATAACTAAAATACCTCTTTGTATAACAAAATAGATATAAGTGAAAACTGGCAGTATTATGGTGCCCACTTCTTCAGAAATTGTTTCTTATGTTCATTAACATATTTCATTTTGAGAGATGTTTGTGAAACAAGATTTGATATGAGACCTTTAAGTAATAATCGAGACAAGAATTTCACAGCTAATTCAGAGCAACACGGAGTCAACAGTCACTTCTATCTGATTTGTTTCCATTCTTCCATTTTAATTATGCATGTGTGAATGTGTGTAAATATGTGCTGGGATTGTATAATAATCATACACATTCCATGAGCAGTCTGTCAGTGGATAAAGGACAGAAACAATCTGGGATTTTAATTGGTTCTCAGTCTCTATGAGGCACATAAGATCTGAACTTCATATTAATTATTCATTTTCTCTAATTCAGTCAACACCCTCTTCTGTTTTACAATGCCTCAAATATTCATTATGTAATCATATTTCCCCAATACTTATTGCAGTGGAATCCCTGTCCTTTAGAACAGTCACTCAAAAAGTTTAGCAAGCATTAAAGTCACCTAGAGGTCTTGTTAAAATAATTCCCCAAGCCCCACCTTCAGAATTCCTGATCCAGTAGGTTTGGGGTGGAACGCAGGTATTTGCCTTTCTAAGTCCCTAGCTGCTAATGATGCTAGTGGAATTAGATACACACATTCTTACTGCATCTGTCAAGGGTCTCTGCTTCCAGTATTTGAAGTAGGTATTTTAAGCTTCCGCTCTCTCCTAACGTCTATCATGGCAAGAAAGAATGACAAGTTGATGTGCGAAACTAAATAAAGGAAACCTCATTTAAAATGGGTTTGGGAGGCCAGAAGAGGGGGGGTCTAATGCACCCATCCCTCCTTGTCAATTGCAGACCCCAACAGAAAGAGACACCTTGCATTCCCAAGAGGAAGAAGCCTACTTTCCTGCTCCAGCAGGGGGAAGGAAGACCTTCTCTTTGCAAAGTGACAAGCTCAGCCAATAACAAAATACCACAACTCAACCAATGAAAGGTCATCACCACTCTGAATACTCACTTCCTTCCTGACTTTCCTTCAGAGCAGTCCTTCCCAACTTCCTTCTCCAGGCTTGCCTATGGTTTGCCATAGTTTGCTGTTTTGAATGGCATTTCCTCTGCTATTCCTGAATAAAGCCACTGTGCTGGTAAAATAACTGGCTGTTTTTTTAAGGCCGACAGGGACTTCCACATAATGAGTATAATCTGAATCAACATATAGAATGAAAAGAGATTTGCAAAGAAAGAGCTGATATGTTTACAAAAGCCATTTTTTAAAAATTCTAACCCAAATTAACTACCATTTGACTGCACAGCTGTTTATCTCTAGAGCAACCCTACATTTTGCAAATCAATATATACTTGTCTGAGTATATTACAAATCAGAGAGCTCCTGAGGCAGAAAGGGGTTCCTCATATACATTGTTCTCCCACATGATGAAAAATGAAAAACTCCTGCTAGTCAACAATTTCAAAATATCTCCATGGACATTTGCTGTCTCAGTAGTATAATAATAGCTTTAATCAGCAGTAGCTTAATAAAGGAAACTTACTATATGGATTTTTGTATTTATATTTCTAACCTACAGGTATACCTATGTATGAATTAGTATCACAAGTCTGCTAGGGATTTTTAAAAACTATTATTTTTACTATATTTAGTGGTCGAGTATCATGGATAAAGCCATCACCTCATCACAACAATCAGAATTATTTAAAATATTGTTTTGTAGTTATTTAATGTGAGGTTCTTTAAAGGCTTTTCTTTTTTAAAGAGTAGTTTTAGGTTTACAACAAAATTGAGAGGAAGATCTGTCCCCACACACGCACATCCTTCCTCATTATCAACATTTACTAGAATGAGGCATTTTTCACCATGGATAAACCTACACTGACATATCATTATCACCCAAAGTCCAGAATTCACTTGGGTTCACTCTTGGTGCTAAACATTATATGGGTTCAGGAAAATGTGTAAAATATCTACCTCATGTATAATACATACATAAGGATGTATTTTCACTGCCCTAAAAATATTTTTATAACTGTAACCTTTCACTCACTGATAGTTCTTTATCCAAAATGTCACAAATATATATCAAATCATGGGATTTATCAAGATTTTATAGAGGAGGAAAAAAATTTTCTTCTACAATTCTAGGTTCTTGGCTGAGACCACCCTGTAATATAAAGAAAAACCAGATTAATAGAAGAAAAGAAAACACAAGTTTAGTAACATGTATACATCGTGTATACATAGGAGATACCCCGGGAGACTGAATAACTCCCCTAAATGGTCAAAGCCACCACCTTAAATATCATCTCCAGCTAAAGACAAAAGAAATACATTGGATGGGGAAAGAAGGCCAGTTATGGGAGTTTACTAGGAAAAACACAGTAAACAAGGATATTGTTTTTATAAAGAGTTAAGTCCAAGTCTCCTCCATTGATAAGAATTTCTGGAGACTTAGTCCTTCCCCTCTTCCTGGTGTAGAGAGGGAGACATCCTTACATATGGAGATTTTCCATAAGTAAGTGTCTTTTACAAATGGGTTGACTTCAACCCAGAAGGAAGCTTAGTTTGGAGTGATATATTCTGTTCCCTTTTAATTCCTTCTGAAACAAGATAGAAATTACTGAGCCCAATGGAGAAAAGTTCTCATCTGATAATATTTATGTGCTTCTACTTGCCAATTCCCTTAAAAAATGCATATATAACCCTTTAAAATTATTTGCAAATGATTATGAACTCACTAGAAGTTATAAAACTTAAATCCTGTTTCAGATATTCATTGGGTCTTCCAAATAGCTCTTTGTAAAATGTATTATTAATTAATAGCAATCACTTTATTATCATATTAGTGTGCTGAACTGTTTCTTGTTTTTGTTTTTTTGTTTTTGGAGAATTCTTTTTCTTTGCATTTTCTTATTATTGGGACGTTTATAACCTTATAGTCAAATAAAGCTTCTCAGAGTGACATTTACTGAGAATATATGTTCATATTTTTTAATATATTATCTTAAAATCTTCCTATAACCTTTTCAACAAATTTAAGAAGAATGCATTATAATTCTCATTTTGTAGGTGAGGAAAAGAGCTCTCAAAAAAAAATCACTTGCTTCAAGTCACACAACTAGTAAATATCATTATACTTACACTCAAGCGCACATTGATTGTACTCACTGTACAAGTAAATAAAGGAAAAGAAGTTTGGGACAGATGTTTTATTTTCTATCAAGTAACAGAAATATAGCAATTAACTTGGAATGGCAATCTCAATGGTTTACTTTCCCCTAAAGAAGGAATTTTTAATTTCCCTAAATTCCTTGAGCCAAGATATCAAGTGAAATTGATTCCAGAAAAGCAGTGGGAAGGGTTGTACCCTATCTTTGGCTTTCTCTTCTCTTTACCTTATAATCGCAACTCCATTTCAGTATTTATCTTTTGTTTAATGGTGATTTATGATTTCCTGCTCTTCAGCAATTCAGCAATTTCTGAATATACTGAGCTTTGCCTAAAGGGTATGACTCCCTGCTGATATTCTGATTCTGTTATTGGGTATCTCATTTGACTGGGAAGTTACTGTTGCTTTCAGTTCAATTAGTTTCCAAGTGGGAATACACATGTAACTTACTCAAATCTTAGAAAGCCACTTGCTAAAGTAAGTGGAAAATAACATTTTGCCAGTCCTCAACCGACTTAAGAAATAGACATTAAACATTATTAGAAGGAGAATTTGTACATCCCCATTCAAAAACTTTCTTCATGCCTTCATAGTGTTCACTCCTTCAAATCTATTAGAATTTTTCATCCCCATCTCCCTAACCAAAACTCAGTTATGTTCATTCAGCTGACAAATAGATTCTGGGTTTGGCCCTATTAACCTATGTTCTCACAAAAAGCAGAGAATGGATGAGACAAAGAAAATGTCCATTTCCACATATGCCTGATTGTCCTGAGTTCCAAAATATGTTTTATTTAATGGCCTAAGTCCAGAAGCCACTGCTGATTACAATATTACATTATCATTTGTTTATTTGCTATTTTTCCCCCCGATTGACTTGAAATGCTGTTTCTAAAGCTTTTTTTTTTTCTCGTCAGTTTTGTTCCTGGTGGTTGATCTCCTAAAACGAGAAAATTTCCACTATGGTAGGCTGTCTCTGTTCCCAAGGCTTTGAGCTATCTGGGACAAACCAATTATAATTGGACCATTTAGCTTTTAGAAATCTACCTACCTCTCCTAACTTGTTCATGCTGCCATCCCGAGTCTGTATGAAACAGGTTATAATGAGCTGGGGATTGCCTTGGAAGAACTCAGAAGACTAAATTCCAATTGAATCAAAATGGTAGTTACTTTTGCTTTCTAAGCAGTATTTCCAAAGAGGAAATGAGTGAGAATAAATCTAGGCCTCAGGTAAAAATAAACACCAAACAACACAAGGCAGAAAGTCTCACGTTATTCCTGATGATGAATGGTAAGAACATCAAAGTGCTAGTGATCGAGAACGGACAGTTCTTTGCTTAATAGAAGCCCAGGAAAGGAAAAGAAAACAAAAAGGGAAGATTAAAATTAATTCGGAAAAAAGGAACATTTAGCTATTTCCTTCCTTTATCACTTATCCTTTCTTAAAAGAGTCCACTTCCCACCTGTCTCTTCTTCACTTTCTATGCTTCATGCTTTAAATTCTAAGGTAACGGGTCTCAGGGCAGAAAAGCAGGTTGAGCTGTCAGGAGAGGAAGGGGAAAATTTGCTAAAATGATCAGAGGCAGTTACTGAGTGACAGGTTGAGACGTGCATAAGGAACCAACTTTCCTTCCAAACTTCTTGTGTTCCAGATCAGCCCCTTCCCACGATGAAGTTTGTCCAGCCAAGGAACGCAGAGCCTTAAGAAAGCCCAACTCCCAGCACAGTGGCCCAAAGGCTAATTTGTTTCTCTCTTAACTACAACATTTTTTTTCTTTTTAGTTATAAATGCTTTCTCCAGAATTAATAAATAGGATACATTTGTTTTAAATAAATGCCAACCAAATATAACATGTTTTCATAGCTTAAAAAAGTTCCCGCTGGTAAATAAATAAAACCACAATTCAGAATTCATCCTGCCACTATGGAAGGGCTGTAGGGACGTGAGTCTAAAGAGGCTGACTAGAGAAAAGATGCTTTCAGAAGGCTGCAATGGAGTTTCTGAGGCTCAGAAATTCTAATGACTATTTACAAGTGGATCCTGAGTCTTTAGAGCCATAGGGACGGCTATCACAGACCTAAATGTTTCTTATCCCCAGGCATATGAGGTGTCCTGGCTTACAAGATTACTAGAATTCTATAAATAAATATTTGTAACTAATATTGCAGAGATAAATTACCAAAGATATGCCTAAACTGTCCTGGCTGATGCCTGAAATATCTCCCCAATCAATCTATTCTGCTGGCTTGATGCTCTATAACATTTTGGGCAGCTAAAATTTATTTCTACTGTAGCTTAAATTTTGAGTTACAGATCCATTCCTAAGAGTACAGTCAATGGAGAAAAGCAAAGGATGGCAATGAGTATCTGAGAGATCTGGGGAAGGGTACGCCACTTAAGTAAAAAAAAAATAAATAAATAAAATAAAAAAGAAAGAAAACAAAAGACAATGAATCTTCAGGGGTTTGAGTACTCCCCAAGCTGATTAAGAGGAAGACTTAAACCTAAATCACTATTATACTACAAAATTGTTTCATTATGCCAGAATTGAACACATGTAAAAAACAAATAAGTAAACAAAAAACACCTGATCAAAAATTTTTTAAGTATCTGGTACTCTGAGCTATCCTATTTGGGATAGTAAGAGAAAAGTTGTATATTATTACAAGTTATTTTTCCTTCCTGCTCTATTAATATGGAAAATTCCAAATATATACAACAGTTTTATTCCAAATTATATAAAAGAATAAAAGAACAATCAACACTGTCAATGGACTTGTACGGTGATCTAAAATTCATTTCTCAATGGAAGTAACTTGTTTATTTTACAAAAAAATGTTTTCTTTTAATCTGTATCATATCATCAGTAGTTGGTAAAGATTTACCACTAATATTATTTTACATTCTAAAAAGGCTACAAGATACTTTCATAGACTACCTGAAATTTGTAATTTTGAATGACATTCATGGGGGATACAATGGTGAAAAAAGTTATAGATACTGTTTAGTCCCCAGAGAAACATGGAGCCTGCTTGAAATTCCGAGCAGTTTACTGGTTATTTTGAAGTCTTTAAGTTAAAATTAGTAAACTCTCAAACAAAAACTGTTTGCAGCTGTAAGATCAAATTTTATACTACATTTATGCAACACAAATGCAGACTTCAGGAACAAAAGCACTGCCCGTCTTAAAGGCATTCCTGGTTTTAAAATCATAGAGGTTATGCTTTTCTCTGTGTTGTATTTTGAGTTTATTGTCAAAAAACCCTTAAACAATCTGTCTACTAAGATCCCTTTGTGACCTTTCCTTTCATTTGAACCTTTCACGCATAATACATTTTAATACTGGGGTTGCTCAGAGAGATAAACCAACTCAACACATGAGCACTGAATAAACATTCCTGAGGACAAACCAAACTTGTGAAATGTGAAAAGCATTACAACTAAGTGGTATTTCTGTCCTTTCTTTCTTTTTTATAATTTTATTTATTTTGGAGGGGGTGGGGAGAGGGGCAGAGAATCTTTAGCAGAATCCATGCTTAGCAGGGCACCCGACGTGTGGGGCTCGATCCCATGACCGTAGGATCATGACCTGAGCTGAAATCAAAAGTTGGACCTCCAATCAACTAAACTACCTAGGCCCCAGCATTGCTGCCCTTTTAATTACA
>CM053572.1:13490124-13526157 GCA_028646485.1 Cryptoprocta ferox
AGTGACAGGAAATATTATTCTATATTCTAATCTCGTGAGCAAGTGCAACTCTTGACCACTGGCCTCTGATTTGCAAACTATTTAAAAGGCATATTATTAACAAGAAGGTAGTATTCAAGGCACAGGCAATACTCCTAATTACAGACATTGAAAAGGCTATGTTTTTAATTCCTTCAGATGCAGTAAGCAAAGATCACAGTGACTCAAGATGGCAATAACCAGAGAGTGTCTTCCACGAATACATAAAGATTAATGAAAGCTTTTTAATTCTTTACTTGTTTCTTATAATTAATTTAACAGAGCTAACGCCTGTTGTTAGTCACCTAAAGATTATCTATATAAAAAATAGAAGAAATTATACAAAACAAATAGAGTACAATGAAAACTAATCAATAAAATTGGACTTTCTCAACTTAATGGAAGAGTCTGAGCAAACAAGCTATGTAATAACAAACAATATTTTTTACATTTATTTTAATGTTTATTTCTTTTTGAGAGAGAGACAGAGACAGAGACAGAGAGAGACACAGAGAGAGAAGGAGACACAGAATCTGATGCAGGTTACAGACTCTGAGCTATCAGCACAGAGCCTGATGTGGGGCTCAAACTTGTGAACCATCAGATCATGACCTGAGTTGAAGTCGGACACTTAATCAACGGATCCACTCAGGAACCCCAATTTTTTAAAATAATAACCACATTTAATGTACAGAAATTCAGATCCAGATATACCCCTTGAAATCTGCCCTTTTATGGATCTCTCTATTGAGATCCATTTAAGAGACTGACAGGGGTAAGATGATATACTATGAATTGTCATTGCTTTGAATAAATATTTCTATAAAAATAAAAATATATATTGCTATGTAAAATAAAATACACATAAATAAAAATAAAAATACATGTTTATATATATACATGTTTTTATATATGCATATGAACAATGAATGATATGAAATAGATGGCACTTTTCATATCTTTAAAAGAGATATAAACTGAACCAGGGGACAGGTATAAGAAAATAATAATCCTCAGAAGTCCTCAGATGTTAAAACTGAGAGATCCCAGGTTGTGAGGGGTGTGCACTTGACTCATTTATGGAAGAGGCCACTTTAAGAAAAAACACAAAAGGAAGTATAAGGCCAACATAGGATAGATACATAGGCCAATGAAATAGAATTCAATAAACTCATACATCTATGACCAGGTGATTTTTGACAAGAGTACCAAGCTATTCAATGGGGAAAGAAGAGTGTCTTCAACTGACGGTGCTGGAGCAACTGGATTTCCACAGTCCACAGAATGAAACTAGATCACTACCTTATGCCTGTTACAAAAATTAACCCGGAATGGACCAGTGACCTAAATATAGAGATGAATCATAAAACTCTTAGAATAAAACATAAAGATTCATCTTCATTACATTGGATTTAACAATGGATTCATAGATATGACACCAAAGCATGAGCAACAAAAGATGAAACAGATAAATTTGATTTCATCAAAACCAAGCAAAACCAAACAAGCCTTTTGTGCATTAAGTGACACTACCAAGAAAGTAAAAAGAATAACCTATAGAATGGGAAAAAAATGCACATCATACATCTGATAAGTGTTTAATGTCCAAAATGTATGAAGAACCCCTAAAACTCAAAACCAAAGTCCCGTGTAAAATGGGGCAAAAGACTTGAATAGGCCAAAGAAGGCTACAAATTGCCAATAACTACATGAAAAGATTCTCAACCCTATCAGTCATGAGAGGAATGCAAATCAAAACCACCGTTAGTTACCAGTTCATATCCATAAAGATTGTAATATATAAAAATACTGAAAACACCAAGTGTTCGCAAGGATATGAAAAAAATGAGGGACCTCATACATTGCTGGTTAGAATGTAAAAATGGTACAACCACTGTGGAAAATAGTTTGGTAGTTCCTTGAAAAGCTAAACAGAATTAGCATATGACACAGCAATTTTACTTCTAGCCATATACCCAAAAGAAGTGAAAAAATCGGGGAGCCTGGATGGCTCAGTTGGTTAAGCGTCTGACTCTTGATTTCAGCTCACATCATAATCTCACATTTCATGAGAACTAGGCACACATCAGGCTCTGTACTGACAGTGTGGCGCCTGCTTGGGATTCTCTCTCTCCCTTTTTCATTCTCTCTCTCTCTCTCTCTCTCACTCCCTCTCTCTTTGCCCCTCCCCTGTTCATGGCAGAAAACAGATCTTGTTTAGTCACTATCTCCCTGAATCAATGAAAACTTTCCCGTTCATTTCTTTAGTCGGTCTCTATGGGCAGAAATAACCACTCTATACACATACTACTCTGCCTGTGTAGGCTTCTGCACATCATTTCCTACTCTTTTCTCTATGCTCTGTAAGCACAGAAGAGGCATTATTCCCATAGACATCCCTCAGTCATGCTACCTACATGGAAGGTGTTTCATACTGTTGAACAAATGGCCAAGCGGTATACATAAAAACAGACACCTGGAAAAAAAAAAAAAACCCTTTCAACACTCATCATTAATAACACTTCATAAAACAGAGAGCATTCTTAAAATTAGAGTACCCATGATAAAAACTGAATGAACACAGATTTAAGAGGAAGAAAAGACTGGGAATATTTCTGTTAACTTACATAAGACATCGCATTGGCGTATATTTAAACGAGACAAGTGTTGCCACACTCAACACTATAATAATATGGTTTTAGTGTTTTCTAGCCATCAGTCTGACATATATTATTGTTTGCACTTATATGAGATCGGAACAGGGGAAAGAAGAGATTTCAAGGTATCTAAAGCCAAGACAGTCCGAGAAGGGCAATGATGAGATTAAATTAGACAGGATAGAAGTTCACTGGTGGACAGCAGGATTGAAAAACCATCTGAGTATATGCAGAAGCAGGACAGAAGGACTCCCCCTGTAATCAACCCAAAGCTCTGTGAAAGGATAAAAGCGAGCGATGTGGCAGTTAAGTCTGAGACAGTCTGGAAACGACGAAAGAGAATCCTCTTTGCTGATTCTCAGGGCACGTTCCATGCTTCAGGCCTCACCAAATCAACTGTCAGCAGGGGCTGGAGGGCCGATACAAATGCACACAGGGCATTCGGCAAGGGTATGCTGTCATGGGGAATACATGGTCCCAGTTCGGACCGAAGCTGCTCCCTCGCAACTACCAAGGCTTCGTCACACAAAAACAGAGGGCCAGTGTTGCCAGAACCAAGATTAGCTAAAGGTAAGCCACAAATCTTGACTCCTATGTGAAAGTTAATGATATTAAGTCTTATATTATTTGTAATATTTAGAAGATCATGTAGGCCAGAAAAAAACACACCTTTTACTCCAACTTGACCCTTCATCCCTCAGTTTGTAAACTGTGGTGTAAGTGCATCTCAACAAAATTTAAATTTTTATAGAGATTATTTGAGCACAATCATGGCTATAAAAAGTTTTTCTGTGACTAGAGTGCTAAGTATTAATGCACTGAAAATTTATTAAAAATCCTAGGGGCTTCTGCGTGGCTCAGTTGATTAAGCATGCGACTTCAGCTCAGGTCATGATCTCACGGTTCGTGAGTTTGAGTCCCGCATCAGCCTCAGCACTCACAGCTCAGAGCCTGGAGCCTCTTTTGGATTATGTATCTCCCTCTCTCTCTGCCCCTCCCCGACTTGTGCTCTGTCTCTCTTTCTCTCAAGAAGAAATAAACATTATAAAAATTAAAAGAAAAAAAAAGAAAATGCATTAAAATGTTAAAGAGAAAGATCACTTCCAAGCATTGTATTATTGCACTGGATGATGTATGTAAGACCTCAAAACTCTTGAAAATGGAGACTACCGACTTTTACATTTTATATAATTGCATTATAATTTACATAATTATTTTAATACAATTTACATTAAAATTCTTATAGTTTATATTGTTTCTGCCTCCCTCTCACCTTCATTATGTTAATTATGCACTTAAATTCATGGCAAATTATTATCATTAATCCCTTTCTCAATTCAATTAGTCAGTAGATATTACCTATTTCCGACTCCCATTCCATACCTCCCTAAAATAGTAAACTATTCCAAGGTGTTTAATATATATATTTCTTTACTGTGTGGTCTCATAAATTAAATGGTTTTGCTCTTATTTTATTTTTTAAATTTAATTTTATTTTTTTAATATTTCAAGTTTTTATTTAAATTGTAGTTAGTTAATATATACTTTGGCTATTTTTGATAATGCTGTTATGAACACTGGGGTGCATGTACCCCTTTGAATCTGTAGTTTTGTATCCTCTGGATAAATACCTAGTAGTGCAGTTGGTAGGTCACAACATAATTATATTTTAACTTTCTGAGGAAACTCCACCCTGTTTTCTAGAGTGGCTGTACCAGTTTGCACTCCCATCAAGAGTGTAAGAAGGTTGCCCTTTCTCTGCATCCTCGCCAACATTTGTTGTTTCCTGTGTTGTTAATGTTAGCCATTCTGACAGGTGTGAGGTAGAATTTGTATGGAACCACAAAAGACCCTAATAGCCAAAGCAATGTTGAAAAAGAAAAGTGAAGCTAGAGGCATCACAATTCCAGATTTCAAGCTATAGCGCAAAACTATAGTCATCAAGAGAGTATGATGGTACTGGCGCAAAAAAAGACACATAGATCAATGGAACAGAATAGAAAACCCAGAAATGGACCCACAACTATCTGGTCAGCTCATATTTGACAAAGCAGGAAAGAATACCCAATGGAAAAAAGACCATCTTTTCAACAAATGGTGTTGGGAAAACTGGACAGCGACATGCAGAAGAATGAAACTGGACCACTTTCTTACACCATACACAAAAATAAAATCAAAATGGGGAAAGCCCTAAATGTGACACAGGAAATCACAGAAATCCTAGAGGAGAATAGAGGCATCAACTTCTTTGACTTCGGCCGCAGCAACTTCTTACTAGACACGTCTCTGGAGGCAAAGGATACAAAAGCAAAAATGATACTGGGACTTCATCAAGATAAAAAGCTTCTGCACAATAAAGGAAACAATCAACAAAACTAAAAGGCAGCCTATGGAATGGAAGAAGATATATGCAAATAACATATCAGTTAAGGGGTTAGTATCCAAATACTATAAAGAACTTATTAACCTCAACACCCAAAAACACAAATAATCCAGTTAAGAAATGGGCAGAAGACATGAATAGACGCTTTTGCAAAGAAGGCATCCAGATAGCTACCAGACACATGGTCTTACCTTCTTAACTTACAAAAACAATATACTGTGCTCTAGAGCTAGTTACTTTTCCTTTCCTATAAGGCATGTTCCTTTCAACATGTGTTTATTTAGTCCATTATTTAGTCAAGTATACTCCACAGTGTACACCCACCACATGTACCTACCCATCCTGAAGTTATGGATGCCCACAGAGTCTGCAGCTTGCTGGTGCCACAGCAACACTGAGCTGATCGAGCTGTGTGTGTTCCTTGTAGACTTTGGGGTTTATGTCCAGGATTGGGAATGCTGGCTCCAAGAGCATGTAAACATTTACGAAGTACTGCTGCACTGCCTTCCAGGACTCCTGCAGCCATCTACATCCCACCACAGAAGGTGAGGATTCCTGTAGTGCACGTTCCGTCAAACACATGGCATGAGCCAGGCCCAAAATGTATGTAGAATGATATCTCTTTATATAATTTTCATTTATCCTATTCCAGTGGCAGAGCAATGGACTGCCTTGTTCCTGGAAAAATGAAGTTCAAAGCCATGGGCCCAGTAAACCTGGCAGTCTTCCCCCATCTGACCATGGTGTTGTTGGCCACTAGCATGTTCTTCACCCCCTGGTTCTTCCTTTGCAAGCTTACCCCACCTCCACCCCCACCAAGTGCACCTGGGACATTACAAAGAGCTCCTCATCTCTTTGGTGGCCTCGCTCTTCATGGGCTTTGAAGTCCACTTCCTTCTGCTCTGGGTCAGCACGTGTGTCCACACTCTCGATGGTTCCAACCAGACAGCTTCACTGAATTCCTGCTCTTGTAAATTGATCGTTCTTACTGCTGCTGGGAGTGCCCCACCTGCTGCTCACAATAAAGGCAGATGTATGAAAACAATTTTTTTCACTTTTGTATTTACCAATGAACATGAACCTCTCCTTACAAGATTTGTGATCTTTTAGGCTTCTTCTGTAAGTTCCCCGTCCAAATGTTTGCAATCCCATGTTGAGATATTTATCTTTTTTTATTGATTTGTAGTAATCTTTTCTATAATAAAATACACGACACACACACACACACACACACACACACACACACACAGAGAAACACCTGCATACAAATCACTTGGGGACAATGATAAAATACATATTCTGACCTATTAGGTCTGAGGTGAGTCCCAAGAGTCTGCATTTTCCATAAACTCCCAGATGGTGACGATAACAACGATGATGCCTGTCCAAGAATCACACTTTAAGTGGCAAGGGTTAAGACTATATTTGACTACCTGTTAACCTTTATCCTTCCATTTATATTTTAGTGTAAATTTATCTCATTTTTCAGAAGTATTCAACTGGGGATTTGCATGAAATTGGTCAAAGTAATCAACATTAAAATTATTTTAGAGATTTTAAGTATATATATTATTACTGATTAAAGGCCAGCAATATCTCTCCACTTACTCAGATCATTTTCTATTTACATACTTCAACACTTTTCCATAGATTTATCATGTAGCTTTGGTTAGACTAAGTCCTAAAAACATTTTAGTTTTTGTGAATTTTCTGAAAAGCGTATTATTTATAGTTGGTTTTAACTGGTTGAGAGAGGGATGCTATTGATTTTATGAAGTTCGTATTTTACCTGACAACTCCTTTACTCCTTATTAGTAAAATACTTTACTGATCATTATTTACTGTCATTGTTGTTTTTAGGTACATAACCATTTATCTGCACCAAATCACAATTTTATCATTTATCAATTCTTAACACAGAGCACTGATTAATATGTCAAATACTATGTTATACAGTAGTTGTGCTAGTGAATGTACTAATGTTGATTGATCTTTTAAAAAGAGCATCTAAATGTTTTCAGTAGGTAAAATGTTTGCTGTCGATTTTTAGCAACCATTGCACTTAATGGAAAAATACATATTTTATAGGTTTTTAGATATATTTATTAGGAATATCTGTTTTTCTAGGAATATACCTGCATATGTGTGCTTATATATAATATATATAAATATATTATACACACATATATATATATATACACACATATATATATCCTTCTTACATGATATAAAATACATACAATAAATATCAGTTCCCACATATCCCTAATTTATTAAGGGTTGTCATCAAAAACATTACTGAAGGATTTTCTGCATCTAAAGATATCAGATTTTTTCCTAGAAATCATTAACACATAAATGGAGTTATATGAATAATATTGATAAATTTCTGATGTTGTCATGTTGTAACTTACATATCTATTACTTGATCAGTATATATTATAAAATACATCTTTAGCTCTTGCCTTATTTCAAATTTTTCACATATAATCATAAGTAAGAAGAGCCAATACTTTTCTTTTCCTCCTTATTTATTGGGATTAAGATTACATTAGTCTCCTTAAATAGGTTTGGAAGGTTTGCTTTTTCTCTTCAAGTTTGTGTGGACAGATTTAACTACTCTTAAAAATTTAACAGAATTCCTACGAAAACAGTTGGACCTCGGATATTTATGGCCACGAGGTTTTGAATATTAACTTTATTATTTATCAGTCTTCACGCTTTATTTTTTCCTGTTTTAAGTTCAGCAATTTGTAGTTGTGTAGGACTTATTTCATCTAATTTTCAAAATTATATCAATCTTTTCTATGAAATAGCTTTAAGCTTCGTAATCTTCTCTAGTGTTTTTTCTGATTTCCATCTCATGCAAATTATTAAGAATATGTCATTCAATTTCTAAACATACTGAATGCTTAATATAGCTTTGGGTTATTAAATCTTAATTATTGCATTGCCTCATAACTGGAGACAATTTATTTATTGTGTATAAAACTGATACCATGGATTACACAGGCTTTTTAGTAGCCTATCCATAGTTTGTAAATGTCCTAGTTTATTGAGTATAAATGCTTTTATAATTAATAGTTCAAGGTTTATTCATTCTGTTGCTCTTCTCTGATACTTCTTACTATCATTTCTGACGTGATTTGTTAGTCTCTGAGATGTGTGTGTTTAAATGGCTGATTTATCAACTATTTTCTGCAGTCTGTTTTACACAGTTTTTAAGCTATTTATGTACATACATATTTATAAATATGCATTGTTATACTGTCTTTCTATATTGTTCCTTTCTAAATGATAAATGATTAACCATCACTCCTCAGAAAAATTAAATAATTTCTTTGCATACAATAAACACTTAGTAATCTTTTTCATTGAAGTAGATGAGAACTGAATTAAATAATGTAACTGGTTTTTAAGAATGGGAAAAAAGGGAATAGGGAAGTGGCAGGCCTATAAAGGAATTAGAATTAGCAATACATCCTTCTCTTCTTGAAATTTTACTGAAAATGTCCTCAAGAGTTTCAAAAGCCAATTTATTTTGAGCTGTAACCTAAAATATCACTGAGCTTATGAAACCCGGACTAGAAACCAGATCTTCTAATTCAGTTTGAAAATGAAAGGAGGGGGTGCCTGGGTGGCTCAGTTGATTAAGCATCTGACTTTGGCTCAGGTCATGATCTCACAGTCTGTGGGTTCGAGCCCCATGTCGGGCTCTGTGCTGACAGCTCAGAGCCTGGAGCCTGCTTCAGATTCTGTGTCTGCCTCTCTCTCTGCCTCTCCCCAACTCATGCTCTGTTTCTGTCTGTCTCAATAATTACTAAACATAATAAAAAAATTTTAGAAAATGAAAGGAAAAGAAAGAGAATCTGAGGTATATGCACACTCAAGAGACCTAGGAATGAGAAAATTAGAGATGGAGCTAGCAAGAGAAGGAGAAAGAAGAATTGAAAGAGACAGAGATGCAAAATCAGAGAAAGAATTGTCACATTCTTTGAGCATTGCCATGTTGCAGGCACTGGGATATGTTCTTTAAAAATACTATTTTGGTGAGCCTGGGTGGCTCAGTTAAGTGTCCGACTTCAGCTCAGGTCATGATCTTGCGGTTCCTGAGTTCAAGAACCACGCTGGGCTCTGTGCTGACAGCTCAGAGCCTGGAGCCTGCTTTGGGTTCTGTGTCTCCCTCTCTCTCTGTCCCTCCCTGACTTGCACTCTGTCTCTCTCTCAAAGATAAATTAACATTAAAAAAATGAAAAAAAAATAAAAACACTATTTTGTTGAAATGCCCAAGCATACTCCACAATCATTTTTAACAGACATGAAAACCATTTCTAAGAGACTGCACAGATCAGATTTTTCCAACACAGCCAAAATATTTATGGTCTATGTCTTCACAGTCAATTCAATTCAGAACAAGAAGATGATTTTCATAACGCACAGGCATGATTTATTTCTAGCACATTTTAGAAAATATTTTACAAATAATTTTAGCAGAAATAACAAGGCCAAAATTTATGCCATTTGCTAGTATATTTTTCAGACATTCCTACTCTTACCCTCTCCAAACCCCATTATAAAACTATACCTAAATATATATCCAATAACTACATTTGAAAAAAATGCCCTTAGAAAACAGAATTTGCATCTGTTAGTAACAGAAATAATCAGTAATTTCTAATGTTATTCAATCTAAATAATCATAGGTGTCTAAAATATGAACAGTGTTAATAACTTACTTTACTATAAATATAATATCTACCACATAATTTTTCTTTACACTTTGGTTTTAGTTTCTAAGTCAGAAATCCATGGAAACTTAAGTTTTTCCACTGGCATGTTTTCATTTGATCTTCTCAATTTCTTATTAAAATCAGCTCAAATTAGTTTAAAACTATTTCAGCTGGTAAAGTTGAAAATAATAATGGGATTGATTCTAATCAATAACGTTTACTCTGTCAACAAACCAGTAAGGCAGGGTTACAACTAGCAACATAGCAGACTCTGTAAAAATCAGAAAATGCTCCACACCTGTAGCACCACCTCTTCCCCTGAGAAAACTCTGGAATTATTTACAAATGTGTGTGTAACATGCGTAACAATCAGGGGATTACTTAAGGACTAAGATCTGCTTGATGAATGACATTTAGATCGTGCATTTTTGTCACTAAGTTTAAAACTTCAAAGACCCTAAGTCAAAAATAAAAATAATTTAACCACTAACACTTTCCATCTGACTATTTGTTGTAAACTAATCTATGAGTGATTTGTAGGAAGACAAAAGTCAGGAAAGTTGTTTAATACTCAAATAACCATGGTTGAACAAAAGTGTTTATTACCAAAACTTTATTCTCTGACTAGGGATTCCATCACACCTATGCAAATAAACATTTATTACATGGATTTGATTTAGGATATGTAAATATGTCCTGAGTTTAATTTATCTAAAGTATAAAAAATTCACATTAAAGGGTAAACATGAAATATATGCATTGGTTCATAAAAGACTGTCTAATAGTTTGTAAATGAGCCACCGTTTTAAAGACTCTCATCTGGAGATAAGAAATTAATAAGCCTCTTGAGGATAGTAAATTGTTTTAGTCACTTAAAAAAAGGTAGCCCCTCAAAGGACACTGAATACAAGTTTTAGGGCTGTATTTCTTGAAATTGTGACAAATTGTTACCCACACATAAGAATTAGGTCCTTGACAAAGCAAAACAATTTTAAAATTTATTGGAAAATAAAAGTGTAGGAGATGAGACCTCCCCTTTCAGAAGCAGCTATACTGTAAGAATATAAAACAGGAGTATATTGTGAGAATAAGCTTTATTGTTTGTTTCCATTGCTGAAGGACATTTAAGAGAAACACCAAGTTCAAAATAGTGAAAATAATGTATATTATGCCCTTTATAATAAGCTATAATTAAAGTTGCCATAAAGTTCGTTATCCATAGTGGTAAAGGTTGATAGTATCAATACACTAATTATACTGGGTTGAAAACAGAGGCTTTCCAGGACAAAATGGAAAATATGATTACCTTAGCTACAAAAAACTTTGAATCCTTCCAATTTACTTCTTTTTCCCAGGAAAGACGGTCAGCACATGAGGCTTTGGGATGTCATCTAGAGAAACAGGTTCAGGATGGCAAATTGGTTTCACTTCAAGGATCACCTCCCATTGACTGATGCTTGGAGCACTGCACTCACTGAAGGGCCATGTTGGGACTTGGAAGGAAGGCACGCCATGATCAATTCTCAGGGGAAGAAATAGTGCTATAGGTGTGGAGTATTTTCTGATTTTTATGGAGTCTACTGTTTTACTAATTTTAACACTTGATTCATCCCCTGCTTTACTGATTTACTGACAGAAGAAGCAATAATAAAAATGTGCTAGCAAGGTATTGACACCATCTACATTATTATTCTCCAAAAAACTTTATATGATACATTAAAACTACTGTGCCCATTTTACCAATAAGAGAGCCGAGATATTGAGAATTTTAAAAATTTCTCAAGGTTACAAAACTGATAACTGGCAGAGCTGGGATCCAGACTCAAGAATTGTAGCCCCAGATACTGTATATTTAACCAGTTTGCCAGAATTCCTTCGGGTAGTGCTTGAAATACTTAGAACTCTTGGTTGTTAATGTCCAAAAAAAAAATCTATATGACTACTTATAAATAATGTATATACTAAGTCACTTGAAAACTAACAAATTCATATGATCAGGGAAAAAAAAAGTCAAATATTTAAGTATGGATAAGACCAGAAAGTCAGAGTCCACAGAAGAGGAGGCCATAAAAATCATCTAAAATTTTGTATGCATTTTGCTTAAAAGAATCACTTTTGTTCACTTGTGTATCCATGGTAACTAGGCCATATGGTGCTTAAGAAATACTGTAAAACAAGTGACTAGCTACAGATAAACCTGTGAGCTTCTTTCTTGTCTTTTATTTCAATCACTGTCCATATGAAAGTCAAGAGGGATAAAAGTAAGGGAAAAGTGAAGCTTCTCTACAAGCCCTAAGTATATTTCACTGGAAACAGCCAACTGGAATGCCATACGTGGTGGCTGGAAGGGCCTCACCTCAAGATGAGTAAATCAGTTCATTGCCACATTCTGCCTCTAATTAGTGGTCTGGTCTTAAAAATTTGATCTGAAAATATATAAACTCAGTTTCTCTTACTTCTAAAATTAGAGGATTAAACTAAACGTTTCTCATGTCCCTTTAAAATTCCTTCTTCAATCCACTCTGAGAACATTTTAGCAAACCTTTTCCCCTAATGGTTGTGATGTTCCTTACTTACTTTGGATTGAGCATATCTGATAATATTTTTAAATTTTTCTGTTAAAACATATTTGAGAAAGATGTGCATCTGGCAGAAAAATCAGAAGGATGTTACTACTTAAGAGGCTTTGTGTTTGAAAGAGTGACGTTCGTGGCTATGGATCGGTGTTGGTAAATTAGAGCGTTGATCTGGGTGGCTGATTATTATCCCCTTGTTGGTTAAGGCTCTCTCAATTAGCAAACTGTGGTCCAACTCTATCATACTGAACAGAATGAACAGATTTTCTCAATCCCTACATGAGCAACTGAGAATAACCTAAAAAGCCCAGGAAATCATTTCTAATTCACACAAGATCTCCAGTGAAAAACTTCCCAGGTGCTCAGATCTCAAAGTCAAAATGTTTCTTGCTTGGAATCAAAGGAGAAAAGTTATACATCTGATACGGTTTTATGTGTTCTAACGAATATATATTACTTTGCAATTTAAAAATAAAGTTTGCTTGATTAAAGTTAACAAAAATTTTATTTTCTTAAACATTAAAAAGTTGTGACTGCTAGATGCAAATTAATTGTTTAAAAGATTACTTTGTACAACAGTCAATAAGATAGGTTCTACTAAGAGCTCCAATTTATAGGGAAGTTAAGCAAGACTTTAATGGTTTAACAATTTAAACTCGCACAGTTTGTATATGGTTTCAGTAAGGATTTTTTCTCTTACCTATTTGCATATTTGAGATGTAGGAAATTCTCGTAGAGTATAATGACTGCGTCCAAAGTTTATCTTTTAATTTTCAGAGTTATCAGTAAATTGCCCTCGAAAATTATTACTTCCATTTACACACTCACCATCAAGGAACATTTGCCTGCTTTCTTTCCAACGTGCCTGCTTTCTTTTCCTTTTCATGTACCGGACTGACAGGTGAGAACACTATTTCATTTTTCAAAGTTTTAAGCCATTTATTTTATTCTTAGTGAGGGTCAACATTCTTACAAATGTTTGTTGCCCTTTTATAATTTACTGTTGAAGAACAATTTCAAGGGAATAAATGCAAAATATCAAGGATATAAACAGATTTTTTTTCCAATCCCAGAAGAATGATTTTACAGGTGGGAATGTGTCTTTGCTAGTTGAAAAAAGTACAACATCATAATTGACGCCATGAATCATCCTGTTCAAACCTCACATCTAAATATTTTAGGGATAATTATTGGCTAGATGCAGTTAATTGTGATCTGAAGAGAAAATAACCCCAATGCAATATGAACATTTTAATCTGAAGTTATCAGTTTTATTTCTCAAATTAACCCAACAATAAGTGACTGCCTTGTATTTCCCCTTTCTTTTTCTTTAAATGTTCTAAAATGTAGATTTGGGTTCCAACTCTGCCTCCATGGATCAATATCACCATGGATTCCTCACTTAACCAAACCTGAAGGTTTGATCTTCTAATTTGCAAAATAGGAATAATGATAGTTTCTATCTCAGAGGAATGAAGAAAGAGAAGGAGATCATGGTTGTCAAGAACTAGTCACATTAAATACTCTCAATAAATGTTGCTATGACTAAAATTTGAAAAGCCAATTGATATCTATAGAAGGATTCTCATGAATCATTTATATCTAAGAAAAAATTGTAATGAAAGTTAGGACATGATGAGATTGAAACTGGTTTGAATTTAAATAAAAGTGGAGGTGAATGCTGCTCCTTTACATCATGTTACTTATTCCACCTCTTTCAGAGGGTCTCGTTAAAAGATTAGAGAGGGAACAAGGAATTCTGCAGAAAAAGTATTCAATCATATAATGAAATATTACATGGTAAGAGTGGATTAATAAAATGCAAAATAAAAAAGAGAAATTATTATAATGTGAAATACATTTTAACTTGATTTGTTATTTTGTTTTTATTGTGGTAAGAATACTTAACATGAAATCCAGCCTGTTCGATTTTTAGGTGCACAATAAATATTGTGAAGTAGAGGCACAATATTGTCCAGACCTCTAGAGTCATTCATCTTGCATAACTGATACTTAACACCTGTTAGAAATTTCCCATTTTCCCCTTCCCTCAGCCATTCTGCTCTCTGCTTTTATGAGTTTGACTGTCTTAGGTATTTCATAGAAGTGGAATCAAGTAGTATTTGTCCCTCTGTAACTGGCTTATTTCATTTAGTATAATGTCCTCCAGGTCCATCCATGTTGTCATATATAGCAGAATTACCTTCTTTTCTGAGGCTGAGTAATGTTCCATTGTATGTATACACTGCATTTCCTTTATCCGTTCATCTGCTGATGGGAATCCAGATTATTTCCATATTTTGGCTATTGTGAATAATGCTGCAATGAACATGGGACTACAGATATCACTTTGAGATCCTCATTTCAATTCTTTTGAATAAATACCCTGAAGTGGGATTGCTGGGTCATACGCTAGTTCTATTTTTAATTTTTTGAGGAAACCCCATATTGTTTTCCATAGAGACTGCACCTTTTTACATTCTTTCCAGGTCCCAATTTTCTACATCTTTGCCAACACTTGCTATATTTTGGGGATTTTTGGTAATGGCCATCATAACAGGTGCAAGATAATGTCTCATTGTGGTTTTGAACTGCATTTTCCTGTTGATTAGTGATGCTGAACATCTTTTTATATGCTTTTTAGTTCTTTATATGTCTTCTTTGGAGAAACGTCCATTCAAGTTTTTTGCCTATTTATTTATTGCTATTTAATTAACTCCTTATCAAATACATCATTTTAAATACTATTTCCCATCCATAGGCTACCGTTTCACTCTGCTGATTGTTTGCTTTGCAGTGTAGAAGCTTTTCAGTTCAATGTAATCCTACTTGTCTACTTTGCTTCTGTTGCTTATGCTTTCAGCATTATATCTGAGAAATCATTGCCAAGACTAAGGTCAAGAGCTTTTCTTCTAGGTCTTTTATAGGAGTTATACAGTTTCAAATCTTACACTGAAGTATTTAATCCATTTTTAGTTGATTTTATGTATTGTTTAATGTGAGTTCAATTTAATAAAGAAGGCAGAGAGTAGGAAAACAAATTTAGGGGGGCCTGGGTCGCTCAGTCAGTTAAGTGTCCAACTTCGGCTCAGGTCATGATCTCACGGTTCATGACTTTGAGCCCCGCATCAGGCTCTGTGCTGACAGCTTGGAGCCTGGAGCCTGCTTTCGATTCTGTGTCTCCCTCTCTCTACACACTCCCTGTCTCTGTCTCTCTCTGTCTCTCAATAATAAACATTAAAAATAATAAAAGAGAAAAACAAATTTAAAAATCAACAAAGTTAAGAGTTAATTTATTGAAAAGGGAAAGAAAACTCACAAGGTTTTAGCTAGGCTAAGAAAAAAGGAGAGAACACCTAAATAAGTAAGAACCGGAATAAAAGAGGAGACGTTACAACTGGTGCTAGAAAGGTAACAAGGATAAGAAGCTGCTATTAACAACTGTATGTCCACAAATTGGATGACTTCAAAGAAATGGGTAAATTCTAGCAATAAAACCTACCAAGATTGAATCAAGAAGAAAAAGAGGGGCACCTGGGTGCCTCAGTCAGTTACATGTCAGACTCTTGATTTTGGCTCAGGTCATGAGGTCACTGTGATATAGAGCCTTGTATTGGGCTCTGTGCTAGGCATAGAGCCTGCTTAAGATTCTCACTCTCCTACTCCTTCTGACTCTCCCCCCTCACGCATGTGTGTGCATGCTTGCCCTCTCTCTCAAAAAAAGGAAGAAACAGAAAATCTGAAAAGATTAATAACATGAAAGGAGATTCAATCAGTAATTAAAACCTTCTGGGCACCAGGGTGGCTCATCTGGTTAAGCATCCGACTCATGATTTCGGCTCAGGTCATGATCTCATGGTGCTGAGACAGAGCCCCCTCTACCTCAGGCTCCACACGGGGCATGGATCCTGCTTAAGATTCTCTTCCTCCCTCTCCCTCTGTCTCTCACCTGCTTGCATTCTCTATCTCTCTCTCACTCTCCAAAACAACAACAACAATAAACTCTCCCACTAAAGAAAAACACGGGGCCAGATGCTTTCACTGGTAAATGTTACCAAAAATTGAAAAAAAATAATGTTGAGCCTTCTCAAACTCTTCCCCAAAATTAGAGGACTAAATGCTGCAAATCTCATCTTATGAGGCCAGCATTACCCTGTTAACAAAGACAGGCAAAGATACTACAAGAAAGCTATAAGCCAATGTCCCTGATAAATACAGATAAAAAAATCCCTGAAAAGTATAAAAAAAATTAATTCAGCAGCACATTAAAAGGATCATGTGCTATGACCAAGGAGGATTTATTCCTAGACCCAAGGATGGTTCAACAAACACAGATCCATTAATACGATATATCACATTAGGAGAATGAAGAGTTAAAATCACATAGTCATCTCAGTAAATGCAGAAAAAGCATCTGACCAAATTCAATATCCTTTCAGGATAAAAACTTTCAGCATCCCAGGTATAGAAGGAATTTACTTCAGTGTAACAAGGCCATATATAACAAGCCCACAGCTAACATCACATTAAACAGTTAAAAACAGAAAGCTTTTCCTCTAAAGATCAAGAAAAAGGAAAGGATCCCCACTCTTGCTGCTATTCAGTAGAAAACTGCAAGTCTTACCCAGGGCAATTAGGCAAGAAAAAGAAATAAAAGGCATCCAAATCGCAGAGGAAGAAGTTTTTTTACTGATGATATTTGCTGATTATATGGTCTGATAGGTAGAAAAACCTAATAACCTAAAAATAAGCAGAAAGAATAATAAAAGAGTATAAAACAGTTGCAGGATAAAAAATCAACATACAAAAAGAACATCAGTTGAGTTTCTATATATTAACAATAAACTATGCAAGAAGCAAATTAAGAAAACAATCCCACATAAAACAGCATCAGAAAACAAAATAAAACAAAACTATGGAACAAATCTAACCAAGGATGTGAGAGACCTGTATGCTGAAAACCATCAAAATTAATGGAAGATATCTTAAAAGACACCAAAACTTTTTTTAAAAAAATCCATGTTTCACCAGTAATAATTGAAGCTATTGTTAAAAACTAATGCCTTTAAATTTTATATGAATATGCTTATTATTTTCCTCAATGGCTACTTTAATATTACCATGGCTGACAACTCTAGAAGAAAAGTAAAATTAAAATAATGTAGAGTCTAAAGATTTGGAAAGAGAAAATAACTCATAATGAAAACCTTTAAATAGATTCCAGTAACAAGGTGTATTCAAAATTGTCCATACTGAAAACCAAAATATCAAAATATAATTAGACAAGAATTTATTTGTGGAAACAGAATTAATTGACTCTAAGAACAGACATCAAATGGGTTTTCTTTTTGGAACCAGCTAAAATATAATAATACATTTTCAGAAGATTAATGACATTAAGGGCATTATTTATATATATCACAATCACATAACTGTACTGACTCCAAGTTATCCAAGGATATACAGGTGCAAAGCTTCTGAATCTCCCTGATGAAGCCTAGAGCTGGAAGAGGAGGGACCCTGCCTACACATATCCGGGACCTGCACATGCAGCCACAAACACACTCCAGAAGACAATGCACATGCACTCATCAGCACACGGAGTAAGTGCAGCCCCTACCATACTCTCTGTGAACTCTGAAGCAGCTCTTCTCTCCCAAACCTGGAATGTGTGCTCTTAATTTGGGGAGATGACAGGGAAGATGCACAGCCAGCTAGGGAGAGGGAGAACTTTGCAGAAGCTTCGCCTCATCTTTAAAGGTTCAATGCATATGTTCAAACCATTTAAAAAAGGGTTTTATATGTGAGACAACTTTTCACACAAACAATATATTACCAAGTAAACCCCTGAGCTCAAACTACTCAACCTAGTAATTGAGCCGTCATATGTGATCATTCAGATTTTACAACAGTATACAAGCTTTCTCTTCCTTCCTTTCCTGCCTTTCTCCCTTCCTTCCCTTCTGTTCCCTTTCCCTTCCCTTCCCTCCCTCTCTCACTTACTACCTTCCTTCCCCTCTCTTCCATTCCTTTCCTTTCCTTCCCTTCCCTTCCCCGCTGCTCCCTCCCTCCCTTCCTTCCCTCCTTCAGAGTTAGATGGGAATTACCTTTGTGTAAGTGTTACAAAGGCACTTTATGCAGAGCCTTATAAGGTTTATGCTTAAGGAAGCCTGACTTGCCAGAATATAAGGAAAGGTCTCAGATTCCTTCAGGAAATACGAATGTGTAGAGTCTGAGGAAGGAGACTTCTGATAGCAGAGATGAGGACAAGAAGAATTAAGGGGAACTAGAAAAACTAGACTAGAGGAGAGTGGAGTGATACCATGAGGTTGTGAGAGGGACTATTTCACATATTCCAAGGGCCTAAACTGTCAGTGTTCCTTCTGCCACATCCAGCCCATTTTGAAGCACATGGGAATGAGTTCGTTAGGTCCCCCCTGGTAATTCCCCTCTTTTATACAGCTTTGGGATGCAGACATGTCTGTTCACTTACAAACAACAAAACATACTTTAAACATGTTTCTGAGTTAGTGGTGTGTGTTCTCTCTGGGGGAGGCTAAGGAAGAGGCAGCATCTCTCTCTCTAGTCACCTGACTCCACTCCTCCCCTGGGCTAGGGGACAAGTGTCTGTCCTCCTCATCAGCATTTCCAGGTGATTAACCACAGCAGCAGACAACTTCCCAAGTAAGAGAGTCCATAGGCCATTTCTCTTGTCTTCCTCTCACAGCTCATGCAAAGACATCCCACTCTGGGAAAGACAGAACCAGTCCCAACACAGGGATCCTCCACAGAATTAAAAAATACATTGCTGAGAGAAGATTTGACAAAAGTTATATGTTCTCTTTAAGTTGTTAAATACAGTAGATAAGCCAGCTATTATAAACCATTTAGCATATAGCAAGTCTGATAAGGAAGAGCAATCCTTCTTGCTGCCTCTTCCATCTCTCTAAGATAGGTCTTTCCCCAGACATACAAAATTCATGTTTCTCCCACTTTGGGATTTCTCGCTATGTTTCTCTACCTAGCTCTACTTTTTTTGTGCCTCTGTTTCTTCCATGTTTCTTGAAATGGTGATCCATATTCCCCAAATCTGCTTCTCTCAATTTCTCTTCATTCATTAATCTGGCACCTTCCCTTTTCTCG
The DNA here is from genome assembly GCA_028646485.1 of Cryptoprocta ferox. Classification (NCBI taxonomy): domain Eukaryota; kingdom Metazoa; phylum Chordata; class Mammalia; order Carnivora; family Eupleridae; genus Cryptoprocta; species Cryptoprocta ferox. The sequence goes on from CM053572.1 coordinate 13,509,632, forward strand.
TCCCTCTGTGCTTTACTCCATGATGGACATCCATAGTATCCAATGCAAAGAGTATTTCTGGAACTTCATTTTTGTAACGGTCTACAATCACAATTCTCTGAGGCCAGAGGTTCTAAGATATTTTTCTACCTTCCTGAATATATGGTGCCAATATCTTTGGAGTTTTCTGTGCTCAGCTAGGATCCCAGAATTAGACCCTTGGCCTGTATTCTTTGCTCCATGATTTTTTGCAGGTTTAGGGTTTTCATTATACTGCCCATGTACTGATGAATTTTCTAAGCCCTAATACACACATTCCACTATTGATGCACTCACCCTGTGGGTGTCCTAAAAAAAAAATCACACATCAACCTGTCCATGTTCCTATTTATCATCTTTCATTGAAAATCTTCCTTTGTTTTTTATTCATGTATAGTCTCTGGTGTAGTCCTTAATCCTCAATATTGCCCATACTTTTTTTTTAATGTTTTTTAACATTTTATTTATTTTTGAGAGAGACAAATAGACAGAGTATGAGTGGGGTATGATCATAGAGGGAGACATAGCATCTGAAGCAGACTCCAGGCTCTGAGCTGTCAGCACAGAGCCTAACGTGGGGCTTGAGCCCACAAACCATCAGATCACAACTGAGCCGAAGTCGGATGCTTAAGTGACTGAGCCACCCAGGCGCCCCGCCCATAAATATTTTTTTGAATGAATTTGTAATGTTTAATCAGAGTCAATGATGGTTTCTCTAAATTAATTGTATGAACCAAAAAGTATTTTACATGTTTACCCGAAATCATGTTACTTGAGTACATAGACGTAACTCCAAAGATTGAAAATATAAAAACCCTAACGGGAGTCCTTCTTTGAAGACTTTCCTAACTCTTTCTGTTCCTCCACCACTCTGCCTCCCACTATCTATAGACAGCTAGGAAAATAAAAATGAAAATTTGTGTGTACTACATTATTACTTCATCTATAAAAAGGACAGAGCCGACCACACTGTAACATGGTTAGTTATGTATTTCTCTTTCTTACTATAATTTGAGCTTCTTAGAGGCAAAAAAAGACTGCACTTAATTACTTTTATTCCATCTGTGCCTGACATAGTTGGCACTTGATATACTTAGACAAATATTAAAATCCATTAGACTTTGTTTTAAATGTAGGAGGTTTCTTCACACTTTAATTTTTATATAAGATTTTATTAGATGATGAAATATGTGCTTTTAAACATTTTTTAATTAATTATGTTCTAAGCCACCTACTCTGCTTAGAATAAAGGACAGGTAAATCCTAACATCACCTGTTTGAAGGCAACCCCATGAATGATAAATTGTAGGCTTTTTAATACTGAAATAAACTTAGTGCTATTCAATTTCAGACACAAAGATACAAATATCAATAATTTGAAGAGCTTTCTCAATTGCACGCCAGAGACTCTCATAGCCAATGTGGGCACCTTCACTTTCACAACCCTCCAAGAGTCGCATCCAGCAGTATGACATCTACCAAGTGGAGTCCTTCCTATCTTTCAGGAAAGTGAACAAGAATCAAAACACATCAAGAGAGGTGATAAAGGTGAGAATCACCACAAAATACTATTTTCTCCATCTACAAATAATATGTAAATATTAATTATAGGAATATTCCAAGAATGAACGGTCATCCAAAATAAATAGTGAAACCTACTATCATTATCAGAGCATTTTTATTTAATAGGACTATTGTCTATATCGCACATCTTAACCCTTAAACCAGACTTGTGAATTTTGACGAGGAAAATGACACCTTTTTGTGAAATGAATCATATTATCCTTGATCAGTCTACTATAATCATTACAAATGTCAGGCCTTACGAAGACCCCTGCCTAGGTGGTTTCTCTTTAGTTTTAAGTCACCCAAAGAAAACGAAGTTAATTACATGGCAACCTAAAAACTTAGTCAGCAGTCCATCATTCTTGTGGCTAAGATACCACACTGGCAAATAATCTTTTCAGTGATATGGCTCAAATGGTTTCAGAGTCTGAAATGTTTCATTTGTATAAAATTTCTGGTTCATTTGTTGTGGTCAGTAATGTGAAAATTGTTTTCTGAATGACCCAGTACCTTCATAATCTTAAATATGATATTGTTAAAAGGGACAACAAAAACACACTTCAGGAGTAAGTGACATAAATTGTCTGTTATGCAGAGGATATTAAAGAGAAGCCAACATTTTGGCGAATAAAGCTAAAATTCTATTATAAAAATATAGCTGTCACACTACTAAAAATTATTTATGCCTTCAGAACCTACCAGCCAAGAGGGTGATTATTCACTGACAAAATTTTATTTTTTAATATTTGCTCCCCCAAATAGGGCTAGGTCAAATTCTTTTGAATTTAAAAAGTTAAAGCAATTCTTTTGTAGAAATAATAACTCAAAAGAAAAGCAAAAGGCATAAATATGATTCTTCAATCATTCCTTTGATATCTAAGAACATCTCTCAGAAATTCACACAGCTCTACACTGATTAGCTGAGTCACTGACTTTTAACGTGAGTCACTCCACGAAACAAGGACATAAAAAGTCATTATTAGATAAAACCCAAATGAAAAATGTCCCACATATATTTAGATAATTCATTTCAAATCCATTTATGAAAAGGAAAAAATACATATGTTTCATGGCTTAAAACATCAAACATAGTTAATTATTTAAACCTCCTGACAGTAAGAGTTTCTGAACAAAATTATTCAATATTATATGGAAGCATGGGTGTAATACAATCTTCTGAGTATTAGATAAAGTCAGATGTTGTGGGTCCTAATTTCGGCAGCATGAGTCACCATGGCAAATGTGGTGCAAGCTAACTTTTTCTCAGCTTTCCCTGTGCACAGTAAGCACCTCAAGATGACATCAAAACTCAATTTTCATAAACAGTCTATTACATACCTGCCAGATTTTCATTTCCTACTGTCTAGACAGCCAGTCTAAACACTGTAGCTTCCATGGAGTATAATTCCCCAAAGACTTCTTAAAGCTCCTGGTGGTGGTAACTATGCCAGACACTTCATTTTATTGCCTTTCGATGGTACAGTATGTGTTCAGAAAGATAGAATATAAGATTCCTTGGGAGAAAAGAATCAGTCATTCCTTAACTTGTGAAATCAATAAAACCTTAACAACCAAGCACCCATTCTCAGCCTACAATTCTCCTGATGGCTTTTAAACTGTGTTCAGCAGTCAGGCTGCACAACGTTCAGGAGAGAAAACACTACATTTTTATGAAATATACAGTGTATAAAATATTCCCTGAGAGAGAAACTCCTGGAATTAAAATGAATGCTTTTATAGATTACTATAATAATCAGTGTATTGACATGCCTAAAGAAAATACTTTGTAAAAAACGAAATAGCCCTGTCTTCAGTTTTAACACCACGTCGAGTCGATTTCAATCAGTTTTAAATCAAAACTAGAAGAAATTAGTTAAAGACTAGCCAAAGGACAACCAATGACAGTCAGCCAAAGCCAGGCAGAGCTTCTAACAAAGTGTGTAAAATAAGAATATAACCTAAGAGTCAGGTGCAAAAACCAACAAGGGATCAAAAGTCAGAGAAAGAAAGTGGTCAGAAACAATCCAGGCAATTATGCTGTCCAAAAACCACTCAGCGGAGAGTAAGACACTGAAATATGTGAGCAAAAGTTTGACATCAGGAGAGTTTCTAGAACTATTACAGCAGATTATATGGAAATTATTAGTTTGTTTATGTCTTCCTACAAAATTGTGATCTTACATGCAGCAATGATTTTTTTTAAATCTAAATCCTTATAAAACATAGTTCCTGGGACATAACAATATGGTCACAAGAAGTTTGTAGAACATATTGAATGAAAGGAGGCAAAACTGGCAGATATAATCACAAAATGATTGATAGCTGACTCAGCTTACCAGTAAACCTTAGGCTATACCTTGAAAAGAGAAGTAGATATGTAGGAGTATATGGCAGAAATGAAACAGAAATTCATCAACTTGCAATATGTAGATCCTGACGTAAATTTTTCCATGTAAAATTAGAAGGACAGAGGACACGTTGCTGAGCTTATGGCACATACAGTACACCAGCTCTCTAGTATGTTTTTTTTTTCCCTTAAATGTTTATTTTTGAGAGAGAGACAGAATGCAAGCAGCGGGGTGGGAGTGCAAAGAGCGAGGGAGACACAGAATCCAAACAAGGCTTCAGGCTCTGAGCTGTCAGCACAGAGCCTGATGCAGGACTTGAACTCACAAACTGTGAGATCATGATCTGAGCCAAAGTTGGACGCTTAACCAACTGAGCTACCCAGGCTCCCTGATATACTAGAGCTCTTTAAAACATGACATAGGCTAGTCCCCTGCACACCAATCACATCAACAATCAAAAAATATTTTCTAGTTTTCAGTATTTATGTCTTTAGGATATGTATTTTGTTAATCTTTTCCCCAACTATTTCATGTTGTGGGATGGCACTATAAATGCAATTTATTTTTTAGTTGTTTATTGCCCATGTATAGAAAATACAACTTACTATTTCAATCACTTAAATGCGTTAAGACTTGTTTTATAGCCCAGAATATGGTCTATCTTAGTGCATGTTTCCTGCATGTCTGAAAAGAATTTATGTTCTGCTGTTGAGTGGAATGCTTTGGATTTATATACTAAGTCATGTTGGTTGGCAGTGTTGTTCAAGTATTCTTTTATCCCTAATAATTTATGGATTACTTTTCTATCAATTTCTAGGACAGAGATGTTGAGTCTACAACTGTAATTGTTCATTTGTCTATGTTTCCTTTCACTTCTGTCAACAGATGTGTCATGTATTTTAAAATAACTACTATTAGGTTGTTATATATATCTAGGATTGTTAAATTTTAGCAAATTACTCATCACTATGACTTGTCTCTATGTCTGCTAATATCCCTTGTCATGGAATTCACTTTCATATTTACATTAACTATTGAAGGTATATAGTTATGTCTAGATCTCTATCTACCCTATGGTTGCTACATTTTAACTGGAGAATTTATACCATTTATATTTATAGTATTTGTTAATATGGGTTGGTTTAAATCTATCATCTTGCTATTAGTTTTCTAAATTTTATATTTGTTCCTTCTTCCTTATTTTTTTCCTATTTTGCCTTTCCTGGATTACTTGAATTTTAGTATTTCATTTAATGTCTGCCTTTGGCTTATTAGCTACACTCCTTCTAATTTTTAGCGATTTCTCTAGGTTTTACAATAGGTATTTTTCACTTTTCATGGTTGAGGGTAAGGAATATGTTTGTTATCTTGACTATAGTAATGGTCTCATGGAATATGATTGTGTCAAAAGATATCAAATTTATACCTTAAAATGCTCCATTTATTGCATGCCAATTATACCTCACTAAATCAGTCTTTAAAAAAATAAAAGAGGAGAAAGAACATCAGGGTAAGTGGCACTAGTATTTTTATAAGGTTTCATAAGGTCCACTGCATGGTAAGAACTGTGGTACTAGACAAAATCCTGCCCAGCACGTGTATGTATCTATGTATACACACATAAATAATACCCAATTAATACTGTTGAGTTTTTCTTATGTCTGGGAATTTAGAACATATTCTTTATTTTATTTTTCTAAAGTTTATTTACTTTTGGAGAGAGAGAGAGAGAGAGCGCACAAGCTGGGGAGGGGCAGAGAGAGAGGGAGACAAAGAATCTGAAACAGGCTATAGGATCTGAGCTGTCAGCACAAAGCCCGACGTGGGGCTCGAACTCACAGACCTTGAGATCACAGTATTAGCCAGTCAGACGCTTAATCAACTGAGACCCCCAGGTGCCCCAATATATATTCTTTTTTTTTTAAATCCAAGATAAATCTTGAAACATCACAAGTCATTTTTGAAGTGTTGGTCTTTCCAGCTGTCTTAACTACAGAAGAGACATGGAAGGAAAAAAAATGACCAAAATTTCGTAATTTAAAAGAGCCCAAAAATCAAATATTTAACTATGAGTATTCAATTCCAAAGTGTTTTTATATATATTAGATTCATCTGTTCCTTTTTTAAAAATTTTTTCTCAGTAATGCCTCTGAAAATAGGTTGGCAATTTTTTTTTCCCATTAAGGGCCATAAAGTAAATATTTTAAGGTTTGCAAATTACATTCAGTCTTTGTCTCTTATCTTTGTATTTCTTTTTCATAATGCATTCAAAATGTGCATACAATTCTTACCTTGAGGACTGAACATAAACAAGCTGCAGGCCATAGTTTGAAAACACTGCTCTAAAATAAACTGCTTTTTGACATCATTTGGGACCTCATCAATTACCACAGGCCGTAAGCACTCCAAAGGCAGACACACAGTAATTGGGCATCATAGTATAAATTCAACATATTTCCTTCTTACATTTCACGTAAATATGTCTGAGAAAAATATTAAAAAACTTTTGTGTCTATTCAGTTGGCAAAGAGTAAGGACTGACACATTAACATTTTAGTGGATTTCTTGAATTCTAGGCTTAGCTTCCAATATTTGTAAGTTAATAGAAACCTTGAAAAACCTTGAACTAAGCTAAGGAAGTCAAGTGTTTTGTACTTGCAAATATATTTTAAGCTAACTGGAAAAATTTTACCTGTATAGTTTTCTCATAAGTTAAAAATACACTATTACCCAAATAAAAGTCCATATACATGTTGTACAATAATGCTTTTCTTTGGAAACTATGATTTTTAAGAACTGAATTAAAGGTATATTTGGAAAGGCTAAGAAAAACATATAAAACATTTACTCTTAGAGAGTGTCTTTTTTTTTATTTTTTAGAGAAAGAGTGTGCAAGGGGGTGAGAAGGGTGGAGGAAGAGAGAAAGAGAATCTTAAAAAGCAGACTCCATGCTCGATGTGAAGTCGGACACAAAGCATGATGCAGGCCTTGAGCCCGTGATCCCAAGATCATGACCTGAGCCAAATCAAGAGTCAGACGCTCAACTTGACTGAGCCACCCAAGTGTCCCTAGAGCATACATATTTTTAAACCTGTCTCATCTATCCTCATTTTGTTTGAATGACTGTTTCAGCATTATTATTTATACATTCATCAGATGTTTATTAAGCATTTAACTTTTCTTCATAGAATACAATGGAAAACAAGATAATCACAGTCCTTACCATGATGAAGTCTATTGCCTATGAGATTGAAAGGTGATAAAAAGGAAATAGACAAAATAATTACAAACTACTGAAAGTGAAAGAAGTAAACAGGACAACTCTCGATAGAGTAGCCTCCAATATGAAAACTGGGAGCTAAAGGTAGGAGAAAAGGCAAAATTTTGAAGACAAGTAGGCAAAGAATCCTAAGGCTGAGGAGAGCCAGTGCAAAGATACCAAATAGAACTAGTCTTAGGTGTTCTAAGTTGTCTGAACTGCTCTCAGTTGTCTGTGGTAGTAATCATGAGGAAGTGGCCTGAAATAAGGCTGAGGAGGTGATGAGGATTAAGACTCACACTGGTACTCAGTGAAAAAACCTAGAGGGGGGAATAGAAGCAGGAAGACCAGTTAAGGATCCATATGCTCTCTTCCTCCAAGAAAAGACAGTCCTCAGATGAGAAATGATAGTGATTTAGAATAGACTGGTGGCAGATGGATGAAAAAGGATGAATGGACACGGAGATGTAGAGCAAAAGGGAGGTTAAATACCACAGTCCATTTGCATATCTGTAGGGACAATTCAATGGAAAGAGAAAAGGTAAAGAAGCAAAAAATGAGAAGAAATAAACAAGATTCAAAGTGCCTTAGAACTTAAATTACACTGTTTTATTTAGCATGTTTTCAGAATAATACAAATGAGGGAGGGGGAAGTTGTTAGTTGACTAAGCTCCTGAAAAATTTAGAAGTGTAGTTTAAAACTCAAACCATAAAGTCATCCCATGCAAGTTTTAAATTCATTAATCATAAATATTTGCTACGTGCCAGACCATATGCTACATACTGAGAATACAAATATGGAGATATATATAACATGACATCTGTGAGCTTATACTTCTGATACTACTTAGTCATCTTCAGTGTAAATATGGTGCAAGGACTCTTCCTCTTCTTCCTCTTCTTTTCCTTTCCTGAATAATTCACTTGCCAAACAGTTTAGTGAAGCAGAACAAGGTCTATCTGTTCCAGGGGCTGGGGCTGCTGTCGTGGCCCAGAGTTGGATGCTGGAATACAAGAAGGAAGACAGAAGTGGGAGTAGGGGTGGGGCTGAGAAGAAGGGGCTATTTAGCCAGAAGAGGCAGAGGAGGATACCCATGCATCCCGGCAGCCCAGTGAATGAAGTGAGATCTCGAGCAGGACAAAGACAGAATCTACACTTGAGTGCATCTTGCTGAAGGGTTTTAGAGGCCTAAAAGGGTGAGGAAGGTACCACAGAAGGAGCACCCCTATGTGTGGAGTCAGAATCAATGCTGAGTAAGGAAGGCATCCATTCCAGGGTTAGCCCAGCACAGGGTATCTGAGAAGGGTAAGGAAGGAGTCCTGTATGGGGGCAGCCTGGTGTAGAGATTCAGACCTTAAATGGGACAGGCAGTGTGTCCATATGGGCAGACAGTCTGGTATAAAAAATCAGAACGTCAAAGGAATAGGGAAGGCATCCATAAGACAACACAGCCCAATGAACTGAGGACAAAAATCAGGATTAAAGGAACCGGTCCAATAGGGTTCAGAGGGCATCTACATGGGGATGGAGTGGCCATGAAGATGGGTCACTAATTAATTACTTACACAGGAATTGGTTGACTAATATATATTGATAGTAATGGGAGCCAGATTCTCACTATCAGACAAGAAACAGAGAAATAAAACCAGAAGAAACCCTGAGGTGTTGAGCTGCAATTAGAAATATCAGTGCGAACTCAAGATATACGATGTTTCTAGATTGAAAAAGAATCCACATAAAAGTATGTATAAGTGGTCAAATGTATATAAACACACTCTAGCTCTGTCTACTCAGAAAACCTGATGACAGTAAACACATCCATGATCTAGAGTGCAGCTTCTAAATGCATTCTCCTCTAAAAGAATTACGGTGCCTTGAAGATATGGCTAGTTCCACTAATGGATCAGGAAGAATAGAAAATAAACTTGGAATACACTGCTGGACCAGAAAACAAAGAAGTGCTTAAAGAAAGAGGCATATTAGAAGGACGCAAATCAAGGAGCCAATTTAAACTCATTTAATCAAAAGGATTCCCAACTAACTTCCCAGGAAAATTAGGAGAGGATCACGATGGCACTGTGAGCCAAAGTAGGCTGAGCTACAACCAATAAAAATCCTTCTTCACATTTCCTTCTTCCTCCAAGAAAGAATTATTCTGACTTCAACTTTTTTACAGGAAATAGAATGGGTTGCTTACCATTGCAACCACTAAGAATATCAGCGAGAGTAACTGTACTTCCCAGGCAGTCTGAGCAGCAGGGAAAAGGAGTGAGGGAAGGCTGCCCAGCTCAGGGACAGAAGGCACAAATGAAGGGACTGGGGATAAGGGTGGAATGTTGAGTGGGCTATGAAGAGCTCCCTCCCTGGATACTCAATGTCCCTCAATAAATAGGCCAAGGTACTAGTGGTGTTTGGGTTCATGGGAAAGCCAATGAGAGACGAAAAATGGTATCTATCCACTTGTGGGGCAGAGGTTGTAGGAAGGTTCTAGATCTGCACAGTTAGGAAACTGTGGTCATCGGCCTCATCCTCTTTATCTACAAGACCCAAGAAGGGCTGAAGGGTCCTTGGGCTGTATAAATAGTGGTCCAAACATATCATCAGATTATCACAGCCATGCATATTCACTGCAGGGTGAGGCCAGGAGGGAAGCAGAGAACCAAGACTGCTCATTCAAACTTGAATTGAAATTCAATGAAATTTTCAGTTTTTCCAACTGCAAAGTATTTTGAAATTTTCCTCACCTGTAACTTGTGCCATGAAATTATTAAACATTAATATGCCTATATATATATATATATATATACACTATTACAAATACTGACTGATTTTATACATGTAAATGCATACATACCCACATGCAGTAGGTTATATACAGAGAGAGCACATAAACAATGAAGTCATTTTGTGATGAATTAGATTATGCCATGAAGAGTGAAAGGCTCCTGAAAATACACCAGGAAAGTTCCACAACTTAAAACATAGATCTGTTCTTCTCCAATATTTACAAAACAATAAAGGCTCCTAAATAAGGAATAAAACATCATTTATTTGGAGGTGCCTGGATGGCTCAGCCCATGAAGTGATGGACTCTTGATTTCAACTCACGTCATGATCTCACAGTTCAAGAGTTCGAGCCCTGCATCAGGCTCCATGCTGATAGTGCAGACTGCTTGGGATTCTCTCTCTCTCCCTCTCGCTCTGGCCCTCCCCTGCTAGCACACGTGCCCTCTCTCTCTCTTAAAATAAATAAATAAATAAATAAATAAATAAATAAATAAATAAAACATTTTTAAAAAGCCATCATTTATGTGAGGACCACCATAAGTTGGTGGACATCTTTGTACCTTTAATCGTGGGATTGGCACTCAGAATAGTGGGTTTATAATGAGAGTGATCCTCAGAACTGGGATGGGCTCTGACACGGCACATTCCCAATTCCCATCACTTTCTTACCCAAAAAGGAAGCTAGGGAGAGAATACTCTCTAGTACTTAAATTATAATCATTTTCCTTCTTGTGGCGAAATTATGAGATGTAGATTCATATAAATTCAGTACACATGATACAACTATATTCCACGACTGCATTTGTATGTATGGACTGTGTCACAAGTCAAGTGTAGACTATAAAAATCCATGCAAAAAAAAATTTTTTTAACGTACACCCAGAGGAAAATTGGTAAGAGAAGGAATTTTACCTTGCCAGCCATTTCAACAAATAGTTATGTTGTGCCAATCCGTGACTGCATGCCAAGTACCGTGAAGAGCCTCTTCCCTACAGAAAGGAGAAACAAATTAAATGGGGTGGGGGGGGTTAGTTAACTAAATAAGCTCCACTTTATATTAAAAATATACTTTAACTTTGCTTTACCATATTTATAAATTATACTAGATTTTCAAAATCTAAGTATTTTTATTAATTCAACAGAACTAGAAGTTCTGAAGACTCAATAGGCATTGCTAAAAATAAGAAATCTGAAAGAAAACACTTCAGAAAATTGAAAGTATAGGCCGAGAGCTAAACGGGGGGGTTAAGTAGGATTAGACTGAGCATGTCTGAGTACGGAACTGACGATCAAAGGAAGTTCAGGCAGGGCTCAACATGTGTTTGCGTACGTGTAACCTAACATCCATACTATCCATGCAACCTGGAAAAGTGTAAGTAAATCTCTTTGCAACCAAACTACAGAAACCAAAACCTATTCCCTGTGGGAAACCACATCTGAAAAACCAAAACCCCAACCTGGAATGTTCTGTGAAATCTGACCTATTTCATCGTCCTTCCCCTGCAGGCCCACAGAGCAATCCCTCTTGCAACACCCCCACTGCTGAGGTCTGTGGGGCAGCAAGCAACATAACAGGCCCATATAAATCCTCCGAAGAATGGCAGGATGGTCATTAAATCACTGCTGAGTGACTTCTATGTTCATCGTATAGAAATGCTACAAGCGCTATGGCTGATAACTGTGGATATGTCACTGGCTCCAGCTCGGTAATTGCACAGAAACCAAATCCATCTTGTTTCCTGTGGAGAGTGTCTGAGGAGAGAGGAAACTGCCGTAGCAGTACGCATACACACACCTGAAACCTAATGTAGGCTGGGCCCCCCCCAGCCCTTGAAAGCAAGATATGGACGCTGTGAAAGCCTGTGCAGAAAAAACTTCATCTACTTTCTGCTAAGAACTGAGAATGATGTTCTTTTTCCAGTGTGCACACTTTCCACTGTGTTTCTCTTTCACACAGTAATGTTTTATTCATTTCAAGTATGGGTGTCCACAAAGTTCTCAGAAGCATATAATGAATTTTAGCAAACTTTACCTGCAATCAGAAAGTATGGAGAAAGCAGGCCAATGGGCACTTTTCCCTCTGAACACATATATTTCTGTCTCATCTTCCTCTTCCATAATACCCTTCTCCCACTCAGAATTCAAGCAAACATTTCTATCACCCAGAGAATAGATTTATTCTTTTCTTCATAATGCTGATAGTATCTGACACACAGTCAGACACTGATTCAAAGTGTATCTTAAATGGGCATATCAAGAAATCATTCTCAAATTAACACAATGTGCACTGTAGGAGAAATTATCAACCTTATTATCTGTAATACAGAAATGTTAAAGTTGTATGTACTCAGTACAAGTTTAAAAATCTGTACATGTATGCTGATCATTTTTCTAGAAAACAAAGTCAACTCACAAGGGGCTGAGGAGAGTCAAGAAAGAGGATTAACTTACGACTTTTGCCTCCAATATGCTTATCGATAGGTTGACGTGACAGAAATGGCCCCGGGTTTGGTGGAATGTTTTTTCATTCTATTTATTCCCTTTGTTGGCTAATATACTCAACCTTTCACTTCCAAAAATATTGCAGACTACAAGACCCAGGAACGTTCTGTCTGGACAGCATCTATTTGTAAATATTGTTAAAGCAGGGCTGAGTTCATATATTAACAGAAAACCTATAATAGCTATGATGCTCAGATGCCCCCTTTCATATTCAAGTGGTTACCAAATATGGTTCTAATAGGTCTTCTAGAAATGACCACCAAATGCCAAGTTACAGGATGGCCACTGTTACCCTGGAATCATACTTTTATGAGATTTCTTTTAGAATAATGCTACCAGTCTCTCTTTCTCTCTCTCTCTCTCTCTGTCCCTTTCTCCCTCTCTCCCTCCCTCCCCCCATCACAAGAATCTGCCCAAATTTGGAAGAGGAAACTGAATGTAGCCTGAAAGCAACTAAGGACCCATGCAATCTGTTTCTCCACCTAAAGGGGCTTCCCAGTTCTCTCTCCTCACTGCATTTGATACAAGTGCCTGCCGTAAAAAAGCAGATGTGAAATTACCCTGCCATTGTTTGAATATGTTTCAAAGAGAGGTAAAGCATTAGGAAGCCCACTGTTAATACATGTCTAAAACCACATTCTCCTTTCTATGTATAAAGTGGGTAATGTTATACCCCTCCTTCTCTCCCTCCCTCTTGTCTAATTCATTCATATTTTCTGAACTCTTGAGAATCATTGTATAAAGACAAGAGTTAGTGCTCTCTCCAAAATGCCAACATGATGTAATGTGGCTTCGTGGAAAACATTTAATGTACTATGATTATGAACTCATCAGTGAGCTGATGACTGGTTTGAAATAACCTAGAATTTCCCAAGTTTAGAGGCTCAGTACAAATTCTTTTATTTACAACCCTGTCCTAGCTTTATATGACCTCCCCTTGCAACATGACTCAAGTGAACATTTGTCGCGTTTTAATCATCCAGCGTTGTTGGAAGACCCATTTTCTGTTTAGAAAATTCCCTGCATTCTAAGGTGTGGAGTTAGTAAACTGTTCTCTGGTAAACCAACACCATCAGCCTCTAAGCCCAGCGCTTAAACTCTCATGAAATGATTAAACATTTGCAATATCCTTTGACTGATTCCTTGGCTACTTGAAGTACAGTGGATTCTGTTAAATACAGTGAAAACCCCAAATAAATCTCTACATCCCTTCCAGGTAGAGCTTACCAGAAAGACCCCCACCACCAACTGCCAGTTACAGGGGTCTTCATTCACCTGTGGCTTTGCTCCTTAGAATATTATTAGAGAAGGGTCTTTAACTAAAGTTCAATGTACAATAGATTTTTTTTTTTATACTTTTCAAGTCTTAGAAGAACATCCCACCTCCCCTAAAGGCTTCTGCTAAATACATGAAGCTCTCAACTTTGTTCCTTTTTTGAAGTCTGAAAACATAAACGGTCTCCACAATAAAATTACCCTTACTGAAAATAGATTGCTCCTCAAAGACACCACAGGTGGCTAATCATTATTGCATATGCACTATGGGATACACACTGAAATATGCTTCATGTATATTATGTCCTTTCATTTTCCCATTTTAACTAAAAAATAACATGAATTTCCTTTTTTTTATATTACAGATGAGGAAAGTAAACTTCACAAAAACAATGTAATTGTCAGAAAGTTGCACAGCCAGGACTTGCACACAAGCCTCATATAAATCCAATTATTTTCTTTCACTATACGCTGCAATACAGATCTCATTTTCAGGTCCATCATCTTATAAAATATTGAATGCTATGTCAGGTATAACATGCTGTATTTCAGGCAAATACACAGGCAAGACGGTTCCCATGGAAACATGGGGCGGCAGAAAAGGGAAAAAAGTGAAGCCTGAAAGAGCTCACACACTGGAATAGGACAGGCCTGGCTGGGAGGTTCTTAGGAGCAGGTTCCTAGGTACATCATTCTACACAGAGCAGCCTCATGCACACTGCAGAAAATGGTTTGCATTACAAAAGAAATGGCCACTAGACCAATTTCTACAGTGGCTAGCAGAAAGGCATCTGGATTATGTCTTTCATAAGCTACAAATGGACCTTAATGTCACTTCTCATCCATTAAACAATCATTAGGTATTAAGAATATAGAGAATAACTTGATGTTTGGGATATCTGACCATCAGTAGCAGGAATCAGCCACAAAGTCTTGAGATCACATGATAATAAAAATTCTAGAAGGAGGGGAAATCTAGAGAATCTGAGTGAAAAACAAATTGTAAACTAGACATAGGATCTCAGGCACAATACAGGCAAGAACGGAGGGTGCTGGAATGAGGGCTACAGCACAATGCTAAGAGCCACCGGTCACCACACAAACACCAGATTTGAGAGATCGACATCGACATAACTGGAATTTCAGTAATGACCCCTGCACTCTTAGATCCATGCTTTTACATTTTAGTAGAGATTTCCAGGGTCTTGGATTCAAGAAGAGGACACAGGGCTATGTTATGTTTCACATCTTCCCACTAAAATCACTGTAAAGACAGTGTACGAATATCTTACTGTTCAATTATAGTTTTAAATCTTAATATATTTTCTATGGCCAAGGTTGTTTTTATACTGTATCATCATACTTTCTTATCAATCAATTCAATTTGGGCTATTTTCTTGGTGGGAGAGTCAATATTTCATTTTACCTCTTTTGAATACAGGTTTCATATTTGGGATTGGTCAATGATCATCAGAATAATGATGGGTTGTCATGAGAAGGGTAATATTTTTTAAGATCATCTTTGTGCTTTTTAAAATAAACATGTACGTACTATATTGCTGTTAGATGTGCCACTTGATATGACTGTGGAGCTCTAATGGGTAAGACACATTCTTCTAATGGGTTTTCATGTACTTCTGGATTTTCTAAGTAGGTATCTATCAAATTTCCATATGGATAGAGGTGTCAAAGCTCAATCAGGAAGTAAGCTGAAATGCTCAATCATCATCACATCAAATGGTTGAGATTTCTTTAAAATAAATTTATTCTTATCATCCCATCCCCAGTGTTACCTGTATAGAAACAGCTCCCCATCACTGATCTTATACTGTTCCCTAATTTCCCTAGTCCATTCCATAGTGTGTACTGATTTTTGCAGACATTATTAATGCAACCCCAAAATCTAAGACACACCTCTCCTTGGCACATATGATACTCTAATGTTATGATGGGTTGCATTACGAAAATTAGATAATAGTGACAAACTGATGAATAGACACATGGAAGTAGTTTAGACCAGGGATCAGCATACTTTGTACAAGTTCCGAAGAAAAAACATGTCAGGCTATGTGGACCATGCAGTCACTACCACAACTCGACAACTCTGTTGCTGTGGCACAAAAGAAGCCATTAATAATAACCAAATGAGCATGGCTATGCTCCAATAAAACTTTATTTACAAAAAACGTGGGCTTAGCAGATTGAGTTTACAGGTCATGTTTGCTGACCTCTGACTTAGCCACTGTCTCTAAGAATGCTGCAGTTTATATAATTGTAATAAAATTATAGGATGCTTTTAACTAGGGCTCACAGGTTTAAATAAAAAATGCCAATTATTCCATATTTAAGGATGGCCAAACACAACTGGGACAGACACCATACCCAAGGGCATAAGAAGGGTCAATAAAATCAGATCTACTACCGTCATCCATGTATTCCTCTCTCACAAGTGCCATGACCACTGCACGTTCTACTCCTTGACAAACTTCAGAGGACAAAAAAAAAAAAAAAAAAAAAAGAGCGAGGACAGAGAGGATTTGTCAGCACAAACATAAGCTTTCTACTGTACAGAAGTAAATACCCAGAAATAATGCCCCTCTGGGTAAAGTGAAGAAGTATTTTCCCTGGTGTCAAGATTTATGGGGGGTAGATCTAGCTAAACCACTCACGAAGGTATGAGGTGCTGAGAAGAAAAAACGACCTGGCAGGTTAACTCATGAGCTGTAGAATCCTGAGTTCTATCCTTATATCACAGTTAGAATGAGGTTGA
>CM053572.1:13533976-13544020 GCA_028646485.1 Cryptoprocta ferox
ACTAGAAGGGAAATGCACAAAAATGGTAGGGTATGCAACCGATGAGGTGGGGAATTGGGGCCACATAAAGGCAGACCTTGAATGTTGTTAGGGTTCTTGAGATTTAGTTAACAGGAAATTGAGAAGCCAAACTTCAAACTGAAATATCTGAGGAAGAAGAAAGCTATGTACTTGTGTAGAGATTTAAAGCATGTAATATACCCACCTTGCCAAGTGTCCTTAGCTTTCTTGCATTTCCAGTAACTAACCTCTTTGAAAATGTTCTAGGTCAAAGTTTTCCCGTGATATTTCAAATCAACAAATCATTTGTATAAGGTTAAAATTACACTTGACAATAATGGGGGGGGGGGGGAAATACATACACACAAGATAAAAAACAGATCCAAAAACAACGTTTTGGCTTTTCTTGTGAAAGAGCACAGCACCTTAAATGTCTTTTATAAGGTTCCAAAATTATCTCACATTCCAAAAAGGGGGGGAGGTCAGTTATCAAGTTTCATGTTAAATGTTATTTAATTTAGTGAAGTACATTAATAAAAGAAACAAGTAGTTCATTTCAAATGAAAGACCATATGTGCCATGATGGGCTTCTCTCAGCTTTTCAAAAAAAGTCACTGATTCTGATCATTTGATAATAAATCTAGCAGTGATCATTAATGGACGCTAAAATGAGTGAGTGAAAACGTGACAGGGAGTTTTACAGTGGATGGATCAGACTGACAACAGTGAAACCACGGATCATTCTTACCCTCACAAAAAGAGAGCCAGAGACGTCCAGGGATTCCTCATGGATGCAGCTGTGCAGGGCACACTACCACTTCTCAAGTCTTCTTGCTTCCCCAGATCAAACCTAACCCATATCATGTGGAGGTCATGCCTCCACAATTTTGTCATAGCTGGTCACGCCTCCATAATTTTCCTGTGTCTAGGAATGCCTCCAGAAGTTTTTAGGATACACAACGAACAGAGCAATGACACCACCAGGATATAGTCGACAAAATCTAGAACGTAGAAAATTCTGAGAGAATAGGTATTCTATAAAAAAAAATCCCTATTTTTTCATATGTATTAATAGCAACACAAAGGAAAAATGATAAAAGGGGAATATATATATTCTAAAGAGACTAAAAACAGATCATAACGAAATTCAATGTGTGGTCCTTTGATCCTGATTTGAACAGACCAACTCAAAAAAAAAAAAAAAAAGCCATGAGACAGTTTTTGAAGTTTGAAAACTAACTCAATTTTTCATGATATTAGAGAACTGTGAGAAATGGTATTATTTATTAAAGACAACCAACTTAAATGATTTTGGTGAAAACAGGATGGGTATATTGATTTTGAGTAAATCCAAAATATTCTGATAGGGTAAAGTCTAAGTCTTGGATTTTTTTTTCTTGCATTTTCAAATGAGACCAGTATCTGCAGTTAAAGCACTCACACTGGCCTCTTGTTGATCACTGAGAAAGAATCCCCAAGGACCTACTGTCGCTAAATTGTGAAATCCTGTGCATGAGGAGAATGAAAAGGAGATGTGTCATTTTTTTCCACAGAATATTCTCCTGAGAAAATTGGTGAGTTGGGTCCAGGTTTGACACATGACTGAGTCCGAGCTTATGAAGTGCCTTCCCTAGATTTTCAAACTTGAGCTACAGGTTATTGATGTTTTCTTTCTGATCAGGAGCCAGGTAGTTGTGCACCCAGATGCCTATCTGTAGGCAACAAGGTTTCCATCCTCATGGAGAAACTAAACCAAGAGCCTGAAGTTGACACATAAATAAACAGAGCAAAGGCAGTAAGAATGTGGACTTGATGGTGTTTGATTTCCTGATAGCAGCTGCTCCTTCGGCAGACCCTAACTTTGCCTTTCCTCTCATTGGTTACATGAGCCTATGAATTCCTTTTTGGACTAAGCAAGTTGGAGATTAATTTCTGTTACCAGAAACCAAAGAGCCCTAAAACAAAAATGAAGTGATCATAACTATCAGATTGTTTATTTATCCATGAATGTTAGCTCCAGCAGCACCCCAGCTATAGATTATCATAAAATGTTTTTTTTCCTAATACTATCCCTCTAAAAACAATAATGTCATTGTAATAAGTGAAAATAGTTGACTCCGGTGTTTGCTGCCTACCAGTGGTATAATTCACTCATTTGCAGATGACTGACTGGTTGGTAATACTGGCTTCACATCTTCAGGCTCCAAATTTCTGTATTAGTTCAATAAAGATAAGTGCAGTGAAGATCCAGTATTATTTGAATCATTTGCAAAAAGTTGTTTCTGACCAGTCTCTACCATTTGTCCTTCAGTCCGTGTTACATGCAGTTGTCATGACCTCTGGTTTGACTTGGTCTGTAGAGGCACTGGGGTCTAGCAATGTTCTGACCATGGATGGCCATATTCTTGATCATTGTATTCGTGGTTCATTCACCTTTTGGTTTGTGGCTGGCTTCTCTCTCTCCTCATTTAGTGCCTATTACCCATAGTTAGGCAGCAAATTATAAATACATGCATATATCCTTCCAAGTCATTCATTTCCAATCCTGTTTTTCCCCCTCCCTGGTGAGAAATACTAAGATTTACTTGGAAATTACTTAAATGATGCTTTCACATATAAAATTATTTTAGCTATAGAAAATGAATGAATGAACCAGGAAGAAAATGAGTAATTCACCCCAAATGCTATAAACAACTAATATCTAGGAAGAGGAGAGATTTTAGTAAGGAGTACATAAAGCATTCAAGTTATGGGACAGATAGGAAAGATGTATGTTTCCTTCTGAAATAGAACATGGTTTAGAAACTGAAATGATTGTTTCCACTGAAAGGATCCTATTTAACCATTAGGTTTTTATTTTTTTTTAATTTTTTATTTATTTTTGAGAGAGAGAGAGATAGTGTGAGCAGGGGAAGGTCAGAGAAAGAGGGAGACACAGAATCTGAAGACAGGCTCCAGGCTCTAAGCTAGCTGTCAGCACAGAGCCTGATGCGGGGCTCGAACCCACGAACTGCAAGATCATGACCTACACTGAAGCCGGACACTCAACCGACTGAGCCACCCAGGCACCCCAACCATTAGGTTTTTAGAAGACAAGGGCAAACAGTGAATTTGTGGGTTTTAGGTGTTTCCGTGTCGCACAGCCCAAATACTACCACTATCATATATTTGTTTTAAGTAATTTATAAATTATCTCATTTTTATGAGCTGATAATTAGTATGTCATACCCCAGAGTCTTCCAAGATAAATGGTTTAACAGAATAACAAGTGCTATTAAAAAAAAGACTTTTGTGGCAAAACAAATGTGAGAAACACTGGATAACACAGACGAAGTGATTTCTTTTGCTGCAGAATCTCTGAGACTCTTTAACATGGTAATATGGACTGGGAATCTCCACCGTGGAGATAACATCTCCCGTATCTATTTTTGCATGCAGTTCTTTGTGAGTAACGGAATCTTGTGAAATTAGAATTCTTCTATACATGCTTTAAGTGATTATTCAACCTTTCGGTTAATCCTCTTCTAATATCTGTGGCAAGGATTAGAAATACTAATTAATGAGTATCATAAGACAGTTACACTTTCTAACACAAGAAAGATCCACCCTCCCCTTTCTTTCTTTGTTTCATGAGCTTTTGGTTGAATGAAGAGTGCTTGAAATACTGACCACTGATGAGATAAGAGAAATCATCTTTTTTAAAAATTTTTTTTAACATTTATTTATTTTTGAGAGACAGAGACAGAGCATGAGCGGGGGAGGGGCAGAGAGAGAGGGACACACAGAATCGGAAGCAGGCTCCAGGCTCTGAGCTGTCAGCACAGAGCCTCATGTGGGGCTCGAACCAGTGAACTGTGAAATCATGACCTGAGCCGAAGTTGGATGCTCAACCGACTGAGCCACCCAGGCGCCCCGAGAAATCATCTTTTTATTAATAATAAAAGTATGTTCAGATACTTTGCCTTGAGCAAGCAAGGGAAGCATGAAATTTGTGGGGTCACTGATAGCGTACCAGTCACATCTGCAACCTGCTGGCCATAAGCCTACATCCGTTTCATCTGCAAGAGCTCATTAAAGGTGAATTGTTTTTGTGAGTTAATTTTGCAAATTGTGCCCCCAAAGCACTTGTCCACAGTTTGGTGCCTGTTTGTCCTGCCAGGTTATTAGCTCCCAAGCTCATCTGGTATACCTTTAGATAAGATTTCTGTGATAGCAATGATTCTCTTAATATAAATAACTTGTAGCTTGAGTTGGATAAATCCCCTAACAGTATATATGCTCATGTATATTTCTTATAAATAAAGTGTAGTTGTTCTCATAATGCCTGCTCTGCATCCTTAGAAGTCGTAGGTAATGGGGACAGAGGTTAGGATCCATTCATGTATGAATGTCTTTTTAAAACATTAGCTACATTTTTATCCATCAAAAACAAGTTTCAGACCATGTGAGCTCGTTAAATAATACAAGAGGCAACTAAGCAAAACCATGAGCCATCGACATGGTTTTAAGATTTCAACCTAAAATGAAGATCATATCATTTATTTGTATTTAACAATAAATGACCACTGTAGACACTTGAAATCATTTATTCAAGGCATTTTCATATAATCTTGCAATCATAGTATAGGCATATAATAAAAGAAGGTGAGAGTGTAAAGAAGAATATAAAGCCAGTGTCTGGGCATTTAAAATAAAAGCTCTTTAAAAAAGTTACAGATGTTTTACAAATAAGATTCCTAAAAAATTTGGGAGAAAGTAAAACTTCAAAAACATTACAATTCCAAATCACATGTCATTTAGTTTGTAGCAAGCAGTTATATATTAATTAAATGTTTATATGTTGTGAGCTAAGACTTAATATGTTTTACATTCAAGTTGAAATATTTCAGCACCATTCTGGTTTGAAGGATAAATGAAATGCTTTAAGTGTTCAAAAGTGGCCAGGGCCTTTGGATAGTTGGGAATGAGATAGAGCTCTTGATTATATATGCTGATCGTGAATATGAATTCTGAACATAAAAAATCCAGAAAAGGGGTAATTTTTACCTAACAGTTACTATACAGTTAATATCAAAACAAGCTATTTTTTCTTTTATAGTTTATTGTCAAGTTGGTTTCCATATAACAAACTATTTTTAAAATACTATATTCACAAATTTTGCTAAAGATGAATTCTCTGTGCTATGATCATTTTATTGCACTGCATTTCCTTCAGAATCTGAATATTGTGAATGTTTATCAGCGTGATTATCCTATGAGATTTCAGAGAGAAAAAAATTCTTCATTATTACAAATAAAACAATGAATAATTGGATGATAGAAATTGTAAATGAAATTACTATGTAAAAATATAAAGATTTCCTGGAAATAGGCAATGGATTCTTGTGGATACTTGTGGATTCGTATGTTATGGTACTGTTGGGAGACTGAATCCTGACCTCAAAGGTCAACATATCTTTAATCCAGACTGCAGTCTAAATAATATGAGGCTACGAATATGGCATATGGAAGGAGTCAATAAATTATTTTCTTATTTAGTCCATTTTTTCAGAGTCCTTATTAATTTAAAAACCAGTCTGTTTCTAGTACTCCACATTCTTGGGATCATTTCTACCTCCGCTTTTAAAAATATTTTTTTATTTTGAGTTTGGTAAGACTGGATTATGTTTTTTGTTTAAATTTTATTAATGAGTAACTTTGACCAGCTAATCATTATATGTGAATTTTTGTGGTTATTCAGAGAAGAGAGCCCTTGAGGTTCAAAAATATTGAGTGTTAAATCAATACTTAGGAGTTATTTGGGAGTGTTTAAGGACAATGAGAGGAAGAAATATTTACATAAGGAAAAAGGAAGAAACTTTAGCCTCCTAATTGAAACTTTTTTTCCCAAAATCAGCCAAATAGTAGATTTTATATTTAAGAGGCAGACATTTCAAGGATTGAAAACATAGTTTTAATTATTAGTAACACATACATGCATATAACTATTTATTTTAACTAATTTTTTAAAATAAAATATGGTCATGAAAAACAATAGTGCTAAAAATAGAAAATTTTTAGACATGTACTTATAGTTGTTAAAAATGAAATCGAGTGACCCTGAAGGGAAATAATGACATTTTTAATACTTGTTGAGGTTAGGGGACAGTTTTTTTTTTTTTAATATCCCAAGGCCTAGCATGTAAGTGCCTGACACGTATTAGGCCCTTGAATGATGATGGATGGACAGACAGATGGAAAGCTCAATGAATGATAGTAAATGTCTTCTCCTGTGTGTCCAAAGGCCATGACATAATTTTTACAAGGGTAAGAATCTCAATGAAATTATAGGCCTTAATCTGTAGATGCCAGTCTGGCTCAGTATTAATACTGACAGTAGTTTTGTTTTTTTAAAAAAAGCAAGTATATTAAAATATCTCTATTTGAAAAGATAATTATTTG
The DNA here is from genome assembly GCA_028646485.1 of Cryptoprocta ferox. Lineage (NCBI taxonomy): Eukaryota > Metazoa > Chordata > Mammalia > Carnivora > Eupleridae > Cryptoprocta > Cryptoprocta ferox. The sequence continues at coordinate 13,540,418 of CM053572.1, forward strand.
AAAGGATCACTCTACAATCTTAAAACTAAAAAAGCAACTTAAGGCAAAGAGGTACATCAAAGAAGCTATTCCGTAGCTCAGATACTAGCTCAATGAAAGTTCTGGATCTCTCTCAAGCTGCATTCTCCGTTGGTAAGTGCGCACCCTGGTAGAGGAGATTCATATCCACGTGTGGACCACTCTGGACCACTCCGCATCTCTAGCCCCTCTTGCCGCGGTAGGCACCAGTGAGCGTGGAAGGATTCTTAGTTGGTGTGACTTTACAACTCTGTGATGTATGACACAGGGATGCCGTGTCACTTTTAAATTCTACCAAATAGGTCCTGGCACGGGAAATCCCTTGCTTGAGATTTTAATCCTGGTTCACGTACGAAGACTTCTACCAGAGCACCACTGACTTAAAAGTGTCATTTGATTTCTCTCTGCACCTTTTGGATCTAGGGGGAAAAAAAGGAATCTTCCAAATTTTGTTGTGGCACATGGTTTCACAGTTTGCAGATAAAATCACAGCTGTCTCATTGTGCAGCACAGCCCTTCATTTTATAGAAAGTATTTTATTTCCCTTATTCACCAACCCCTCAAGTATGTAATGTTACATGCTTTGCTAATTGGGTTATAGTTCAGACACACAGAAAACAAAATGTATGATTGATTCCTGGATGCCTTGATAATGTTCCTGTATCCAGATATTATGTTATCTATTCTGGATAATTTTTTTAAAAAATTTCAGCATTCTTCATTTTAAAGCTGAACATTAAAAAATGTGGGAAAGTTAAAAATCCTAAGATGTTTTTCATCAATTTGTTGAAGTATTTGAGAGACAGTTGTGGTTTTGGGGACTTGTCTGTATGATTTTTATGTCAACAAGGAAAATATTTTTAGCTAATAGTTCCATATACTTAAATGCATAGATAGTATCTCCCAATGTATCCTTTCTGTCATCAGAATGACTTCCCATTGACAGAGTTGTCCTCTGTATACCAGTCCCCGGAATGGTGATTTTAAGAATGCCACTTAAAAGGTCTCTGCCCACATGAAAATTAAAGAATTGAGGCAGCATCAGTGAATGTCAGACAGGAGTTGGGGAGCTCAGTTAACTTAATTTGTTCCAAATCAAAGCTGACTTAAGTCAGAATGAAATTGTACACTTAACAGAAAGACAGGAGTTTACTAATTTTAAAATGTAAACATAAATTTTATATAGGGATGTAACTATCTGAATATATATATTGCCATTTCTCTGCAATTATTTCTAAAAAAAGAGTTTAAAAAGTACCATAACAGTACCAAGGGAATGAGGTGCAATGCGGCTTACAAGCCACCAGACTGACCACGTGGCTTTAGGCAAGTTACACTGTGCTCAAGGAACTTCAAAGACTCCCCATGGCCTTCAGAGTGAAGTTCAAATTTTTAGCTTGCTCTTTAGTGCTCCCTTTGATCTGGTCCCAATTTAGCATCTTTTTTGCCCAGTTCTTTACCCCATGAAACATGCCTTACCACATAAGAAGATGGGTTTTCCCCACAGAACTATAGGAGAGATACATTCTGAACGCTCCACAGGGTGTGAAATAAAATGCAGGGGAAACAGAAGGATCTCTGCTACAAGCTAGGTGACTTGCAGGTACAAAGGCTGACCTTGCGCCAAGAACGGGTCTGGAGATGTGACTGTTGTTGCACAGAGCATGTCTTGATCAGTAGAATCTATTGAATTGGATATCGCCAGGTATTTAAAACCAATAAAAGATTTTTATATTGCTCCAGCACAGAGTTTTTCTTTTTCTTTCTTTTTCTTTCTTTCTTTCTTTCTTTCTTTCTTTCTTTCTTTCTTTCTTTCTTTCTTTCTTTTTCTTTCTTTCCTTTTCTTTTTTCTTTCTTTCTTTCTTTTTTTAAACCAGTTGTCATTGACTGTAACTAAATGGCAAGACTGGTTGAGGTAAAATTTTAATACCTAGTATGGATCAGGTGGATGGAAATACAAGAAGGTGATCTACAGTGATGTGTAATCAGATAACAAGATTGTACTTAGAGGAGTGGACAATAATGGGACATGTGCAGAGACCTTGACCTGAGAGAGGAAGCCTCATCTTCAGAGGAGTGATGCCTGCCTCCTTTATTAGGGCTTGTGCTTCTGGTCTCCCATGCTAGGGATAAGCATTCAGAGGAAAGAGCACTTTCCTCTAGCTGACATTCAGGAGTGGCTTTAGGACAGAATTTGAACTGGGCCTTGAAGGTTGGGGAGGATGGCACTGCAGGGAACAGTTAGGGAAGGGCATGTGAGGAGGAGTTAATATCACTGGCCACCCCAGGGCAGGAAGAACCTGCAGGACAGATGTATTTCTCTCGGCCTCTCAAGTCCACATCCTAAATTCCCTGAAAGAGAGGGTCATTATTCTAACATTGAATGAGAGCCTCCTTGGTGGCAGGACTGTGCCCACGTATCTACAGTGATGGACAAGAGACCACATCCCAGCCATGATGGGGTAGATAGGAGACAAACATAGCAGAGTCACATGCAATTAATTGAGAATTCTTGTAATAACAGTTCCAAGTGCACATAGTAAAGGGTTAGAAACCGCATTATCTTTGCATTGGTCTCTAATACCTAGTTTAGGATCTCAGTAAATACATAGTGCAAAAGCAAGCATGGCGCTAAAGAAACAATGAGTGAATAAGGAATTATAAAAATTAAGAGAAATTAATCAATCTGTGTATTTTACACTATTTTAGTCTAGGTTAGCCCAGTTACACTGATGTGGGGGTGCCTGGGTAGCTCAGTCGGTTAATCGTCCGATTTCAGTTCAGGTCATGATCACACAGTTCGTGAGTTCAAGCCCTGTGTCAGACTGCGTTGTGACAGCTCAGAGCCTGGAGCCTGCTGCAGATTCTGTGTGTGTGTGTGTGTGTGTGTGTGTGTGTGTGTGTGTCTCTGCCCCTCCCCATCTCTTGGTCTGTCTCTCTGTCTCTGTCTCTCTCTGTCTCAAAAATAAATAAACATTAAAATTTTTTTTTTCAATTACACTGATATGCTGAGGATTTTCAGTTATCCTTTGATCAACTCCACACAATAATACACCCAGCCAGGTGTTTTGCCCTGTGGGCATGTGCCAAAGAATACATTTGAGTATCTTTTCTCGGTGCCGTCCTTTTGGCGTCCTAGGCTGCGTGTATCTCTGAACCCGAGATGACATGTAAAGCACAGGCTCAGCTCCTTTACACAATAAGGAAAGGGCTCCCTCCCAGGTGAATACAGCCCAAGCCACAGCACACGGCCCCAACCGTGGAACATGGGCTTCTCTGAGCCCCACGCTTCCCCTGGCATCTGTCCAGGTGCACAGCTGGGTTTGGGTGCGTCTGGGAAATCCCAGAAACCACAGATCTACGTGGGGACAACCACTGTCCTGGTTTGTGCATCAAGGAGAAATGGGTATTAAGTGTGAGTTTCTAGTGCAGCTCTGGGACAGGTTTCCAGGTGACCCAGAGGCACTGGTGCCTCTCCCACATGGACACATGTTCAGCATCATTCCAATGGTGTTTGTATTACTGGGAAGGTATCACTCCCAGGTGGCACAGGTGGCAGTATCGCTAAGCTAGCACCACCAGAGC
>CM053572.1:13544520-13584383 GCA_028646485.1 Cryptoprocta ferox
CACAGCTATTTTGAAGGTCCCTAGTCTGTGTATCAATAGCTTCTTTGATGTTTTTTTCAAGTCCAGCAAGTAATTTTATGACAATTGTTCTAAATTCTTGTTCAGTTATGTTGTTTAAGTCTGTTTTGAGCAATTCTGTGGCTGTGACTTCTTCCTGGAGTTGCTTTAGAGGAGAGTACTTTCGCTTCATCATTTTGGCTAGCTTTCTGTCTCTTGTCAGTTTTAAAAGCTCGTTATGTACTGGGCACCTCTTAGTATTACTCTGTTAAAGGAGGCTCACTGACTGTCCAGGACCTGTCGTTTCAGAAAGTGTTCTTTTAATGGTGTCCCTCGGTTTCTCTTGTTGTGCCTCTGATTGTTTTATTTCCCTGGTCAGTTATATGGGACTCTCCACCATGTATACTTTGGCTTGTTTTTTGAGGTATCTCTGAAAAGGATACAGACTAGCATACAGGGAACAAAAGCAGGCAAATGCACAGAGAAATCAAATAAACAAGCAAGCCCAAAGGGGAAAGAAGTAAAGAAAAGGAAAGGAAAGGAAAGGCAAGGCAAGGAAAGAAAAGAAAGACGAGAAGAAAAGAGAGAAGAAAAAGAAACAAAAAGAAAAAGAAAAAGAAAACAATAAGGTGGGGACAGAGACAGCAAAAGTCTGTGAGCAGTCTAAAAGCATATAACCAGTCAAGAGGAGAGATAAGAATATGCTAAGGGAAATATATCTGGATGGCAGCAGAAAAGAAGGAGAAGGAAAATAAAAAGGAAAGAAAAAAAGGAAAAAAAAAGACGAGTCCCCTGTGCGGATGGGCGTGGTCTGGTGTCAGGTCAGGTCTCGGGGGGCTGCTGTCTCCGAGGCCCCGCCTTGGTGGTTGCAGGGAGAAGTATGGCGCCACCTCAAAGCTCTGAGGGAACCAAGCGTTGCAACCGCCCTTCTGAGTCCGATCTCCCTGTGCCGCGGGCGAGCCAAACGGTATTCTCCAAGCTCCGCCTCACTTCCAAATCCCAGTCCGTGCAGTTCAACACCGTCACCGGGGTTGAGGTGCGTTCCCACTGGCGGCCGGCCTCCCGTCCCGGCTTGCGCCGCTCTTTTCGCGGAGCCGCTGCAGCCGACGCTGTCGCTTTTCAAGGCGCCTTTCTTGGCGCCACTGCCGCCGCTTCCGGTGCGGCTTGGAGTGGATGCCATTGCCGCTGAGCCCAAGAAAGGATTCGTCGGCCAGATGGGACGGATTTCTCTCCTGGCGCCTGGCAGTTATATATGGGGAGACGGGCGAGTTTTTCCTCCCTTAGAGATGGCTCTAGGTGCGTTTTACATCTCTCTTTCTCTTCCCCTGGTCTCTCCGGGGCACAGCGCGCTCTCCCTGTGTTGGGCTCGGGGGCTCCTTTCCCCTTCACCACCGGGACCCGCCCGTCCCCTAATTTCCCAGATCACAGTCACTCACTCAGGCATCTTTGAGGTCGTCTTCTTTCTGGCGTCTGTTGCTTCTTTCCCCCACTTGCAAATCCAAGTTTTATCCCTTCAGTCCTTCTCAGTTCAATCCATACGGGCGTGCGCGGATTACAGAGCTCCCTGCTTCTCCCTATATCACTGTTTTTCAAACTTAAGTCATTCTTACAGAATTTTCGTAAGTTTTGCATTGTGCTTATACCATCCCCACCTGTTACTCACACTCATTATTGTCTATTTAAATGACTTAAAATAAAACCTATATATAGTTTTACCTTGTCCTTACCATAGTATCACAATTTTGGTGTATTAATATGTTTTGATATGTATTAATAACTATATTACATTAGATTTTAAAATGTGTACTAACTGAACCATAACAAGTACTCAATGTTAAGTGTCCACATTTTGTGAGTAAGTGCATTATATTATACATTTCTTTGTTGTGAGGGTATCGAGTTCTTCGGTCATATCTCTAACTTCTAACTTTAGTGCCATATAGGTTTACTGGTGTTTGGCAATTATGGGGCTATAAAATCTGGTAAAAGGATCAACCATTTGGAATCATCGGTTTAAGTGTATGGAAGTCTTGGACAAATATAAATGAACTACTTCATTTTTTGTCTTTAAAAAATATTTTTGAGAGAGAGAGAGACAGAGAAGGAATGCAATCAGGGGAGGGGCAGGGAGAGAGGGAGAGAGAGAATCCGAAGCGGAGTCTGTGCTGTCAGAGCGGAGCCCAATGTGGGGCTTGGACTCACAAACTGTAGGAGCATGACCTGAGATGAGATCAAGCATCCATGCTTAACCAACTGAGCCACCCAGGTGCTCCTAGATGAACTACTTTAAATTTGTTTTTTAAGACATGGTATTTTAGATTAAAATATAAATTAAGAAACTATGATCTGGATACATCCCACAAAAATGAATACTCTATTTGAATAAATCCTGAATGCACAATCTTATCTGCTATATAATTATTTGTGTGCAGAAACAATCAGGGGGGGGGGAAAGGAGACATAGCTACTCAAAAGGAGAAAAATGGCTATGTAGGATTTTGAGAGTAAATAACAGACTATCTTGGGGTTTTCATGAATGCATTATTTTCATGGTGCTTGTTAACTATCCATTTCTTTGGGTGTGAGTCTGTGTAGATACTGTACAAATAACTGAGGTTGAATTATCATATAGGTTCTAAAAAAGTAGCTTGATAGATTTTGAAAGTCCTCAGGAGGATCATTGAAAATGCTTTTGATGTAAAGCAGTCTAAAAAAATCAGAACATGAGAGAATCAAAGGAAGCCCATTGGAAATGTTGTGTATGATTTAAGAGATTTAGGATGTATTGGACATCATGAAATTTAGAGATTACTATGCTGAACCATGTAATGTTTAATGTTTGAAACTTGTTATAGTTTTTGCTGAGATTTGATCTGAAGGCTCTGAGACTCTCTCTTCTGCTCTTAATCTATTAGTATCTATAATTCAGACATTAATGTTTAATAATTATTATGCACATGTTTTAATAAAGCATCTATTTCTATAGAATAAGCTGAGATTGAATAGAAAAACTTTCTCTGATCTTTGGTACAGGATGTTTATGAATCTGATATAAATTGCTGATGGTAATACTCTGAAAGGATCAAGACTGAACAGTAGTTTTGCTCAATAAAGTAGTCATCTTTCTGCATTTTAGGAGTTTCATTTTCCTGTTTATTGTCTAACTTAAAATAAAAGAGATATTTTATGAACAACAATAGTCATTAAAATGAGATTTCAAGTGGTATGATCATGTTTTTTATTCAAGCAGTCTAAATTTGTGGATAAGCGTGCATTCTGGAATCAGACAGATCTGGGAAGCGCTCACATTCTTCCAGTAGGCAGACCAAGAAATCCTTCCTAAGCCTCAATTTTCCCACCTATAAAATGAAGATTATAAGAGCACCTGTTGAATTCGGTTCTCATAGAGCTGAAATGAGATAATTTCCATAAAGGTCTTGGCATAGTGCTAGGGAGAGTAAGCACTCCACAGAAGCTCTTACTTTAAATAATAATATAATAACAAATAGTGAAAATGAAAGTAAACCAAAACCAATGACATGATTTCAAAGTATATAAAATCTGTATAGGTAACTAAAAAGAGATTCCTAGTTAAGATGATCATTACCATATTGAAAATTCACTAGTAGTGGATCTAAGCCATTCAGTTTTCAGGGAAACAGGCTTTCCTTGTTGGGGGCTGGAGGGGATAGTTCCCAGAGCTGTGAAAGCCAAATGGTGACAATGCAGTTTTTGTAACTTACCAACATCCTTTGTTGATTCTTGAGAAGAGGTAAAAGTGAGCTTTTTAATTTTAAATTGATAGCTACAAGTTTTTTTTGATGACAACCCAGTGACATTTTGAGCTGCAGTGATCAATTCAATTCTATTCTAAGTTAATGATGACTCACTGTCCCCCTAACTGTTCATTCTTGACCTTTTCTTTTTGCATAATATATACAGTCAGATTTGCTGCCTTTCTACCTGTCCTAAAATTTATGGTTCCCCTGAGTGTCCCAAATGTTAGAGAAAAATATTATTTAATCCCTAAATCAATTCATTTTTCTGATACATTTTAAGAAACAAATATGAAAAAATGAGAATAACCACAAATACGGATAATATATGAGCTCAAGGAAAAGATGATGATTGAAAACTTCTTTGCATCAGCTGCTTTTCACAGGTTTTTTGATGCATCTTTATTATTATTCAGCCCCTCCAGAGAAACTGTAATGATTGTAAGAAATTAGCTTTTTGACTCTGAGTCTTCTCCCTTTTTTTCTCATTATGTATTGCTCTTCTGGGAATTTATAAACAATCTACTGAACTTTTAGAACAGTGGTCATCATAACATTCACTGATTTATGTAGATAAAATTTAGATTCTCAAATTTTCAGTTTTCCTCCCCCCCCCATTTACAACACTTAAAAATAATTATCAAAAATAAACTAGCATCTTGTTAACATACTTTTGTTTCCAGAGATGTGTGTTTCTGAGCTATTAGAAACAGTGCAGTTTGGGCTTAGAGCGTGAGGCATTTGTAGTTGTAAAATATGAATGATAAACATAAATGTGAATGTTACACCATATTTGTTTTAGTAAAATTTCACTATTAACAAATATTTGAAATCTCCCTTACGATTTCTTTTTAGGCTTAAAATAAGATATATTTTATTTCACTATATTGATAGTAAAGAAAACTTGAAATGAAATTCTACTAAAATATGTTTTGAAATGAGTTTAGTGAATTATTAGCACTGGCATTTTTCTCTTATGTAATATTAAACACTATCTTATCAGTAAAATGATGAGATTTTATATATAATAATACTTATATCATGAAAAACAGCCTACTTCCTAAGCTGCTTTTAAATTATATTCTTGTACATTATTCATTTATTATTCAAAACTCAATTATAAAAACTGCTGTGACAATGATGATGTTCATTTATTCCTTTAACTTCTGAAATCATTAAAAGAAAGCATTTATAGTGAATTGACTATAAATAGCATAACTGTGGTTATATAAATACCTCATTGCAATTAAGCTGATCTAAGGACCATAAAAAACAATAGATCCCATGTGTGGTCCTCTTTTAGCAGGAAAGAATGTAGCCAGATTTCCTTCTTTCACTTACAGTTTGTATTTTAATGAGATTAAGCATTATTCCAAAGGTTTTTATATCTGTAGAATAATATTTACCAAATATGCCATTTGGTTGTGAAAAACACCAGTATTAGAACAGAGTCTGTTTTTTTTTTTTAATTCATCTGTCCACCCATTCATTAGTTCACTTATTGAGCTCTTAATATGCACAGGACTATATTAAGTAATAAGAGTAGCGTTAGGAATAAGACACAACCTGTACAAAGAGCCCTTAGTCCAAGAGAAGAGATGGATAGATCAACAAGAACAGTAATGACATAGTGTGATGAGAGTTATGGGAGAGACATGCCCAGGATGCCAAAGGAGCAGAGAGGGGACACTAGAGCAGTTTGGATGCTTCTAGGAAGAGGTATTGATTGCATCTATGCAAATAAATAAAAAGCCAGGCAATCAACAAGAGACAAGAATTGTTTTCCTTTTTGTCTTTTCTTTCCCTTCCCTCCCCTTTCCTCCTCTTTCTTTCTTTCTTTCTTTCTTTCTTTCTTTCTTTCTTTCTTTCTTTCCTTCTTTCTCCCTTTCTTTCCTTTTCTTTCTTTCTCTTTCTTTCTTTCTTTCCCCTCTTCCTTCCTTCCTTCTTTCTTTCCTTCCTTCCTTTCCTTTCTTTTTTTCTTTTTTCTTTTCTTTTCTTTTCTTTTCTTTTCTTTTCTTTTCTTTCTTTCCATTGCCCAAAGTAATACTTTATTTGCAGCAAATAAGGAGATCATGAGGAAGGGAACATATCTAACATGTAAAAGAGTATGAAGGTAAGAGAGAGCATGATATGGTCAAAGAAAAAATTTCCCTCTCAAAGTATAGACGTGGATAGATGGATAAACATGGCCGCTGAGGTTTGGAAGGAATAAATAACTTGACCAAGGTCATAAAGCTAGTTAAAGGCAGAGAGAGGATTATAACAAAGTTTTTAAATTTTTATTTATTAAAAAAATTAATTCTAGTGTAGTTAGCATATAGTGTTCTATTAATTACAGGTGTACAATACAGTAGTTCAGGAGTTGCATATATCAATCAGTGCTCATCAAGATAAGTGTACTCTTAACCCCCTTCACCTATTTCACCCATCTCCCCACCCGCTTCCCCTTTGGTAACCAGCTGTTTGTTCTCTGTAGTTAAGAGTCTGGTTTGTCTCTCTTTTTCCCCCTTTGTTCATTTGTTATGTTTCTTAAATTCCACATATGAGTGAAATCGTATAGTATTTGTCTTTCTCTGACTGGCTTATTTTGCTTAGCATTATACTTTCTAGATCCATCCATGTTGTGGCAAATGGCAAGATTTCATTCTTGTTTTATGGCCAATAATATTCCTGTTTCTGTGTGTATGCACACACACAGAACACATACATACACCATATATATACCACATCTTCTTTATATGTTCATCTACTGATAGTCACTTGAGCTACTTCCATAATTTGGCTATTGTAAATAATGCTGCAATAGTTTTGATTTGCATTTCCCTGATGATGAGTGATGTTGAACATTTTTTCATGTGTCTTTTGGCCATCTGTATGTCTTTTTTTAGAAATGTCTGTTCATGTCTTCGGCCCATTTTCATTGGATTATTTTATTTTTTTCGGTGTTGAGTTGTATAAGTTTTTTTTATCTATTTTGGACACAAATGCTTTCTTGGATATGTCATTTGCAACTACCTTTTCCCATTCAGTAGATTGTTTTTTAATTTTGGTGTTTTGTTTTTATTTTGTATTCATTTATTTATGTATTTCACTATGCAGAAGCTTTTTATTTTGAAATAGTCCCAAGTAGTTTAGTTTTGCTTTTGTTTCTCTTCCCTCAGGAGACATATCTAGAAAGATGTTGTTAAGGCCAATGTCTGTGAAATTACTGCCAGAGCTTTCTTCTAGGATTTTTATGGTTTAAGGTCTCACATTTAGGTCCTTAATCCATTTCAAGTTTATTTTTATGTATGGTATAAAAAGTGGTCCCGTTTTGCCAACACCATTTGTTGAAGAGACTGTCTTTTTCCTACTATATATTCTTGTGTCCTTTGTTGAAGATTCATTGACCATACCATTGTGTTTTGCTTTGCTTTGATAATCAGATGTCTCAAGCCAGGAGTTTTTATTTCATTTTCTATTGTGGATTTCAGATCTCACAGCTACAAGGAGTATAGTGACTTCCCTGATGTATAGTATGCTTAGCACATCTTTGTTCAAATTTGGAAACCCGTTCCTTTGGACTCTTCTTACCACATCCATTTTTAAGTGAGATATAATCTACATAAGACCAAGCCTCAACTCAGTTGAATGTCTATCAAAAATGACCTATTTGGATTGGAAAGGTAAAATAAGGATGGGCTACAAGTACAGGTAAGGCTAACTGGTGTTTGAAACTCTGAGAAAGAACAAGCTAGGTCACAGAGGTTTTTCATACATGAAAGTGATTTCTATATAGTGTGTTTCAGCAAAAAGGACTTAGAATATATTAATCAAGTTGTTGATAATGGCAGTACTCCTGGCCAAATCTGTGCTACCAATTTAATTAATATTCTTTGTTCCATGGTTCTCACTTTAGACTTCATCAGACCTTGTGAACTATTAGAGAATATGGAATAATTGGTGGTGCCGTGTAACATACTTATTAGCCCTAAGGAGGAAATTTGGTAAGTAATGCAGATAGTTTGACAGAGAATTAGGTGTGAACTAGAGTAGGACATAGAAAGTGTCTTCAAATTCAAGCCACATTAATTTCTATCATGAATGCTCTAGAGTGATATATCTAATTTTAATATAAATTAACTTACTAAATAAACCATTACTGAGTGATACTTATATACCAGATGCTTTTAGGACTCTGGAGATACAAAGATAAAAACCATTTTCTGACTTAAAGGAATTTTCTGTGGAGTGAAGGATGTTTGGGTACTAATAATTACCTTTCTAAAGATCATTCTCCAAATAACTGCAAAAGAGACTTGTGCCTCTCTTTACAATAAACTCTATGAGTTTTAAAAACTCTTTGTGAGCACGTGGGTGGCTCAGTTGGTTAAGTGTCTGATTCTGGGTTTTTTGCTCAGGTCATGATCTCATAGTTTGTGAGTTTGAGCCCTGCTTTTCCTGTCTGCGCTGACAGCAGGAAGCCTGCTTGGGTTTCTGTTTCTCTCTCTCTCTCTCTGCCCCTCCTCCACTCATGCTCGTTCCTTTCTCTCTCTCTGTGTGAAAGTAAATAAACTTTAAAAAAAACTCTTTGTATTGACATATGAAATGTGTTCAAACATATTTGTTGATTCTCTACTATGTATGCCAGGGTTTTATAAGATGTTAGAAACACCACATGAATAAGATTTAGTTCTTGCTTTCAAGAACTGTTTAGTCATATGTGATACATTATAGAGCCAAACGCATGCCAATTTTAAAATTTATTAATAAGTAAATGTGGAGTTAGAGAAAGGAAGAAAATACTATGAACAGTCTTGCTTTTCTCTTCTCTATCCTTCTCTAAACTCTTGAGTGGTTTTTTTTTAGTTTTCTTCCTTGATGTTTCTGTGAATGTGGATTAGTTTTGTTTACACAAGGACTTCCAATCCAATTCAGTTTGGATTCTAGGTGACCAGTAGAAACTGATTTTGATTAAATTAAAAAAAAAAGAAAATGAATTTATAGGAAGGATAATGCATTACTCATAACAGAGGATAGTGAGTTAAATAGCAGGTATCCAAGAAAGAAGAGAAACCTGTGATCTCAGGAGCAAGGGCTTATAGTTATGTTCCTTGAAGAAACTCAATTCTCTCCATCTTATACCTTTATATATCTCCATCCAATAGTGACATACCTGGGAGGGAGAATCTGATTGCTGTAATGTGAGTCACGTGCCCATACCTTGGATAAGGGACAAAGCAGCAGCATGATTTATACTTCTACTTGAACCATGTGGAACAGAGGAGTGGTCTTCTAAGGCATGAATCGGATGCTATTACTAAAGTTAGGACCAAAGATTCTGGGTAGGTAAGAATAGTGTTTCTCAAAGTTGAGAAGTGCATGTCCCCTTTTAAATGAAAACAAAAATGATCATATCCCTCAATGTAGTTTAAAATTATTTTTCTTCATCTTTGTTTTTAGTATTTTTAAGTGTCAAGATTGTTTGCTAATTGATGGATATACTACTCCTTTTTATGAGGTTGTTGAATGGAGAAGAATAGAAAAGTGATGACTAATTTTTGTGTCTTGGTTTTAAAAAACAAAAATTTATGTGTGATGGTGCAGGACTACTGTGTTCCTGCTGTTCTCCCTAGTGGTGCTGTCACTTGGTAGCTGGTGGTGGAGGGTGGTTCCTCATAATATCGATCCAGGCTTTCCCCCACAACCTCCCAAATAATCTTTTCAATCAGTGCAAACAAAATGCAAAGAGAACATAAAATTTTATTTAAAAACACCGTTTTACTATTCCAGATGATGTTGGTTGCTAAAACTGAATCAGTACTCAAAATATCAGTATGAAACCAACTGCTACAATGCAGGGTCTTTTAAGTTTGCCTGTCTTTTACCTTCCCTCATACTTGGCTCAGGGATAACTCAAATGTCCCTTCACTTGTCTTCATGGAAACAGTTATATAACCATTGTTTCGAGAGTGGTTAGTGATATCCATCTAACCTTCATGCAGAGTGAAAAATTATTTGTATATTTACCTCCCATCTGTGCTTTTGTCATTAGCCTCAACAAATAGGTAAGCTATTAGGTCTTGGTAGGATAAGAAAGACAGATACATGGGACATGGGTGCCAAAATTATGAAGCTACAGTCAAGTACTGACAGATATCCAGAATGTGCTTATGTATAAAATCTTAGATTGTTAGTAAAAATAAACACATAAAAAAAAAGTATCTTCAGGGTCACCTAGGTGGCTCAGTCAGTTAAGCATCCGACTTTGGCTCAGGTCATGATCTTGCAGTTCATGAGTTCAAGCCCTGCATTGACTCTGCCCTGATAGTGCAGAGTCTGCTTGGGATTCTCTCTCTCCCTCTCTCTCTCTCCCTCCCTCCCTCTCTCTCTCTCTCTCTCTGCCCTTCCCCCACTTGCTCTCTCTCTCTCAAATAAATAAACTTAAAAAAATTATCTTCCATAGAACTCACATACCCTAATTGGGAAACACTGTTATGGACAGTCTGGTTATAGAGCCAGATGGAGGATGGCAGGAGTGGAAATATAATCAGCATGGGAGGGACATGGGCTCCATCTCTGCCTGCTTCTCTCTCCCTCATTTGGTTCGGCAGTTGTTAGTGAATGCAAACAGCATTGATTATGTTTCCTTTTTCTCTTACAGAGGTTTTTACTGGGTAGATAGGAATGAGAGAAACCATATATTTTACAGGATGATTTACTCTATGATATGTCTTGATGCAGATTGGAAAAGCCCTTCTCCAAATAAAATAAGTAGATTTTAATTTATTTGTAAGAGAAGATCAGTATCTGTACTAAATCTTGTTTCATATGTGGATGGTACTCAGTCAACTATCGCTAATAAACGTTATTTTAAATTTGAACTTTGTATAAATTAGCATTTTGACTCAAAGTAATAAAGCACCTGTTTCTTCATTTCTAAATATCCTACCCCCTTTACAAGATTGTTGATTGTGGAAGAATGAAAAATTTACATCTGAAGGAAATGATATAAGTATCTTGAAGAAATATCTGCACACCCATATTTTTTGCAGCATTATTCACAATAATTGATACAACCTAAATGAACCGATAAAGGATATAAGTGTAAACACACACACATACACACACACAATGGAATATTAGTATGCCATAAAAGAGGAAAATTCTTCTATCATTTGTGACAACATGGATGAACCTGGAAGGCATTATGCTAAGTAAAATAAGCTAGACAGAGAAAGATAAATAGTAGATTGTATGTGTAATCTAAACAAACAAACAAATAAATAAAACCCAACCCACCCCCCAAGTCTCCTGCTGATTTCATAGAAAAACTGAGAATAGAATGGTGGTTGCCAGAGGCTGTAAGGACAGCAGAATGGAGAGATATAGGTCAAAGAGTACAAAGTTCCAGTTATAAGGATAATAAGTTCTGAAGATCCAATGTACAGCATGGTAATTAGTTAAAAACATAGGATTGTATACTTAAAAGTTGCTGAGAGTAGACCTTAAACATTCTTACAACACAAACATTTTTTAAAAAGGTATGTGAGGTGATGGATGTGTTCATTATCTTGATCTTGGTAATCATTCCACAATGTATATGTATATCAAATCATCACATTGTCCACTTTCAAAATTTATTAATGTTTATTTTTGAGAGAGAGAGAGTGACAGTGCAAGCAGGGGAGAGGCAGAGAGAGACTGGGAGACACAGAATCTGAAGCAGGCCTCAGGCTCAGAGCCTTACGCAGGGCTTGAACTCACAAACGGTGAGATCATGACCTGACCAAAAGTCAGATGCTTAACCAACTAAGCCACCCAGGCACCTCTCACAAGGTTCACTTTAAAAGTATCTGATTATATTTGTCAGTTATTCCTCAGTTAAGTTTGGAAAGAGAAAGAAAAATGATTGCCTAATTTTTGTTTCTAAGGCAACATGAAAAATTATAACTACAGAAATATTAGGTTTTACTTGAACTGGCCAGTGGCTCCATCAGTTCGTAGTGTGGGAATATGTTCCCCATAATCTACATTAGCTTCCATCCAGGCCACTCCAAGTGGACATAGAGTTTTAATAAAAGCAGCACAGTTATTATGAAATTACACCTTAAAGACAAGTCCTCTCATAATACTATATAGCTATAACTATATTGCTGTATTTCTTTATAGAAATTCTGGAGCTGCTGTAGAAATGCTAGAGCCACTGACACATTGACTCTCAAGAAAAGCTGGTCGAATGGTTTTGACATGGGGAGACTCATGGATGTATTTCATGTTGCTAAAACAATTGGTGTTTTAGCACACTGGATATATTTCTGTGTGAAGAAGTTGAGTACACATACATGAGGAAAAGAGTTTAAAAGACTTAGGAAGGAATTTGTATTATACATATGTGAAATAAATTCTGCTTGTAGTGTAAACATGATAAACATTAAGATGAATCTATTTAAAGAGGTTAAGGTTGAAGACCTCTTTAATGGCAGAAAGTGTAAACTTCATTTATTCTCCTTTAGACAAGATTTTATACTGATCTGAAGTCAGAGCTAATAGTCCCAATCTTCCAAAGGTCAATTTTTACTTGTAGTTACAGTATGAACAAAGCCTTCTTTGAATTATTTTTCCACTCAACTACATTAAACATTTACTGAACACTAACTGCACAGATTTGTGCAAGGTGCTGTCGGGGAGACAAAAATGAATAAAGCATGTAGGCTGCAGATAAGATGCATACACACCTCATCATGACACATCACTGCAGTGCACAGTGTGTTGGAGAACAATTCTAGTACAGGGACAGAAAAATTGCACATAGGTGGTAAGAGGGGATGATCACTACATCTCCAGGTGATGGGAGTACAGAAATAAAAACAGATACCACTTTTTGCTTTCATGACATTCACTGTCTTGTAGCAGAAACAGATTACTCAAGGAATTGTGCAAATATTTAATGATACATGTTATAAGAACTACATGAAGAAATAGATGTCAGAAGTGTATAAAACTGAGTTCCTAACCTATTGTGTGTTTTTAACAAAAACGTTCCTGAGGAGATGGAATTTGAAAAGAGACCTGAAGGAGGCCAGATGAAGCTGGCAAGGGATTTGCTTCCAACATTGTTGAGGAGGCTGACCATAAGGAAAGAAGCCTGATGGGCAGTGCATACGGTGGACTTGGCAAGGGAAGGAGGGGTTTGCTGGGCAGATCGAAGAGAGCTATCTAATTGGATCATAGGATTATTCAAAGGGAGAGCAATGGGAAAAAATATGGGAGAGGTTGGGGTCAGATGAGAATGAGGACTTGAATGCCTTCCTTGAATACTTATCCAGGCACATGGCCTTTATTTTTGGAGGCTTTCAGAAATTGTTGAAGTCATTTGAGCAGGGGATATAACCAAAAGCAGGCCACGAAAAGAGCCTGGAACCTGCACAGTGCACGTGTGCAGGAAGGAATCAGCATTAGAGAAGGTGTGGTAGAGGCTGTTACTGGAACTGAGAGTAGCCTGAGAGAGAACAACTCCAGTGGTGAAATGGAAGGAGGGGTAGGGGTAGATGGAAAGGTGAATGAAGTGGCAAAAGTGATGTCATAGCTTTGAAACTGAATGGTTGTTTGGGGCCAGTGTCAAATGTCGAAATTAGAGGACATGCAAAAAAAGTAAATTTTTACTTAGACATGGATGTGATTTATCCACTTAAACTAGTAAATGCTTATAATAGGTAGACGTGATGGGCAAATTCGTGCGACAAATCTCCTTTAATACAAAAACAGAAACAAGTTTTTTCTGTAATTGCCCTTATTTGAATGTAATATAAATTTTCTTGATCTAGAAATCACATTTTTTAACTTTTTTCCTTTCCCCCTTGTTTCTCAGTACTGATAACACTCTATGACTGTTGAAAAGGTAGAGAAGGAACAGTAGAAAGGCTGTTTGTACTTTAATTTCCT
Source organism: Cryptoprocta ferox (assembly GCA_028646485.1). Lineage (NCBI taxonomy): Eukaryota > Metazoa > Chordata > Mammalia > Carnivora > Eupleridae > Cryptoprocta > Cryptoprocta ferox. Next base: position 13,558,218 of record CM053572.1, read on the forward strand.
GCCACTTAGCTAGCATTCTAATGGGAATCCTCCATGGAGATGCTTGGCAGCTGGTTCAATTGTGTGAGTCCAAGGGCCAGGCTGGAGCCAGGTAGCTTGACTATACTTTTAATGAGGCATTTTCATGCACATTTCCAGAGGTTTCTTTATTCTCTTTCCAGAAGTTTGATTTGTAACCCCAGTCAATTTCCGAGTGTTTATTTAATTAATTTAAAAAGAAGAAAAGATCATCTAATCCTATTCCTGCCTAGAATAACCAGCTATGTTGAAATAATTCCAATTCTTTTTTTTTAAAGTCTTGTTTTGCACTTATACAACTTAACAAGAATGTCTTACTAGTGCACAATTGCTTTTTATTTGTTCATTCCTAGCAGTCTTATTCTGCCCACTCTGCAGTATGGACACAGTTAATATCTTCACTCAATCTGAATTCACATTTTATCTTTAGTAGTAGAAGTTGCTCAGTGGATCACCTCTTAGTTACTGGATGGGAGAATGCTTTGATGGTTTGTTCTAGGCCTTATCCTAAAGCTGGTCTGGAAAATAGACTTGATTCTGATTATTTGGGAATTGGCAGAATGTTTGAAGGGGAGGAAAATTGGAGATTTTCTCCTTTCCAGCATATGTCTTTGTCCCCTGGAAGAATAAATGACCATAGTTTTACCTTGAAGCAGCTTCTGGAACTCACTTGGGGTAGATGTGTGAGGGCAAATAATCAGAGATGCTTTCTTAGGTACTGAAGAGTTCTTCTTCTTCTTCCTTCTTTTTTCTTCCTTCTTCTTCTTCCTTTTCTTTCTTTTTTCTTTCTTTCTTTCTTTCTTTCTTTCTTTCTTTCTTTTCTTTCTTTCTTCTTCTTCTTCTTCTTCTCCTTCTTCTTCTTCTTCTTCCTCTTCTTCTTCTTCTAATATTAGTATAATTGATCACAATTTACATGAATTTCAGGTGTACAACTTAGTAATTTGACAAGCTTATACATTATGCAGTGTAAGTGTACTTATCATTGGTCCCCATACAATGCTTCTACAATATCATTGACTGTATGCTCTATGATGTACCTTTTATTCTTGCAACTTACATGTTCCATAACTGGAAGACTGTATCTGCTACTCCCCCTTACTCATTTTCCCTACCTCCCTACCCTCTCCCCTCTCGCAGCCATCAGTTTGTTCTCTGTGTTTGTAGGTCTGATTCTGCTTTTTGTTTGTTTATTCATTCTTTTTTAGATTCCACACATGAGTGAAATCATAGGGTATTTGTCTTCCTCAGTCTGACTTATTTAATTTAGCATAATACCCCTCAGGTCCACCCATGTTGTTGAAAATGGTGGGATCTCTTTCTTTTTATGGTTGCGTAATACCCCATATCTTCCTTATCCATTTGTGTATTGAAACACTCAGGTGAATTCTACCAAACATTTAAAGAAGAGTAAATGCCTATCTCCTCAAACTACTCCAAAAAATAGAAAAAGAAGGAAAGCTTGAAATAAGTTCTATGAGACTAGCATTACCCTGATACCAACACCAGAAAGACACCACAAAAAAAAAAAAAAAAAATATATATATATATATAGGCCAGTATCTCCAATGAACATAAATGCAAAATTTCTCAACAAAATATTAGCAAACCACATTCAACAATACATTAGAAGGATCATTCATCCCAATCAAGCGAGATTTATTTTAGGAGGCAAAGATGGTTCAATATTTGCAAATCAGTCAATGTGATGCATCACATCAACAGAATCATTTCATCTTAACAGATACAGAAAAAGCATTTGGCAAAATTCAACATCCATTGGTGATAAAAATTCTTATCAAAGTATGGTTAGAATATACCTCAACATAGTAAAGGCCATATATGTGTGACAAAACTGCAGCTAACCTCTTAATCAGTGGTGAATCACAAAACTTTTTCTCTAAGATTAGGAAAAAGGAGTGCATCTTTTGAATCTTTCAAAGAAAAATACAGGTGCTATAATTAATTGAAATTTTGGGGTCTTTTTTTAAATGTGTAACCTATATCTCTTCTCTTCCCTCTGTGGCACTTATTTGTCTTCTCTGTGAACTCAGTATAATGATCATGCTTCACTTGATTGAAGATACACCTTTATGAACATTTACTTTAAAGGTAACATTTGACATAGAGTCTTCCTTCTATAAAAATGCTTCAAACACTCCTGATGATATAATTTTAAAAGGAGAGGCTCAAAATATGAAATCTCAAAAAGAATTTCCACAAAGTCTGCTGAAAGATCATTTAGCAGAAAGCATATTAACATTGAGGAATTTTCAGAGACCTGGAATTGAATTGGGACGTGGGTAAAAATAAAATGATGTGTTCCCTCAACTAGGGATGAAGAAGGTAAGTTTAAACTCCATATATTTCCAAGCATTGGATTTTGGCTTATTTTGCTCTCTGCATTATGATGTAGGAATGGATTTTATTTGACTATTGGATGTTCCATAAGCAAATGGATTTCTCTAAAATGTAGGCAGATCTTGATCAAAGAATATGCTCAGTTTTGTTTACTGTAGTGACAGTAAGTCTCTGTAGCTTTGCCAGTGTTTCATCTTATCAAAATATACTTACTCTCCGATGGTTTATAAACACTTTAAAAATATGTAACCCAGGGTAAAAGGCTGAAAAATTGTGAGATTTAAACTATTCTTTGCATTGTAAATATCCCGAGGGAAACTGCACAGAGAAGAGTATTCCTAGTGTGTCGTGTAACATCATATATTGTGCTGTTATTAAAGCATTTCATAAATACATCCTTGTATAATCAGAAAGATCAAAATAGGAAATCACCTGGAAAACTGATGTAAAATTTCCTTATCTCATTTTAAAAATGGCATATTCTAGTAATATTCAAATAAAAAGACAAAGGTTTTTTATTTTTAGGTATTTCATTTCTTTCACTTGTGCCTCTGAGTCCTGAGATAATTTTTCTACTCTGCAATCAGAAAATGGCTTGGCCAGGGTTCTTTATGAAGACAGATTTCACTAGGTCTTGCTAGGCAACAGATTAAAAATAATGTTATAAAAAAATAAAAAAATAGGGGCGCCTGAACAGCTGAGTTGGTTGAGCGTCTGACTTCGGCCCAGATCATGATCTCACAGTTTGTGAGTTCGAGCTTCACGTCAGGCTCTGTGCTGACAGCTCGGAGCCTAGAGCTTCCTTCGGATTCTATGTCTCCCTCTCTCTCTACCTCTCCCCAGCTTACACACATGCTCTCTCTTTCTATCAAAAATAAATAAAAAGTTAAAATAAAAAATTAAAATAAAAATAATGTTATTTTTTAGAGTATGTGGTCACAACTAAATAACAGTTAAGGTCATTGAATAAAATATCCACAGGTATTTAATGGCTAATAAATGTAACAAATCATTCACGACTTGAAAAGTTTACTGACTTCATAATCTGTCTCCTGAAAAGTAAGCCTTAGTCTGAAGAGATGTGATCTTCCTGCTGTGTGCACATAATTAGCAGTAATGGGAATTAGACAAGCACATGTAGTTCAAGCTCATACCCGCTTTAAGTTGTGCTTGTCAAGTGGGGATATAAAATGAAATGTGCTGTTAATGCTTCACTGTGTCATGGACATATGGCAGGCTTTTAGCGAAGTGGCACCCTGGGAGGTTATTTGCTTATTCTTCCTACATGGCATTGAGACTCACAGCACCCTCTCTCTCCTAATGTCTAATAGAAGGTACTAAGAGAAATAAGTGGCTGAATTTATGACCTAACAGAGGGTCCCCATTCATCATAAATTAAGTCTAATATGAACCTTTGTAATTAAAGGTTATTTATGCATTTTCAATCCATGGTATTCTTATATTCTATCCTAAACTTTTTTATTAAAGACTGTAACCTGAAAAATAAAAACTCCTGCTTCAGAAAGACTGGGGACTGTTGGATGGAGGAGAACATGTGGCTAAAATTTTCTGAGACTCTACTAGGAGTTCAGCAATGTTTTAATATTATATTGTTTAATATATGTAATATTTATTATATATTATATATATAATATACTTTATAATTTTGATGTAGGAATTATTCCCAGTTCATAAATGAGGAAACAAGGTGCTTTTCTACCTTGCCATAGTCATAAAACTAATGAATGACAAAGTTGTGGTTGAGCCCCAAATCTGTCGGGCTCACTTTCAGTGTTGCTCAAAGCTTCTCATTCATCCTTACCTTCTGCATCTCCTGGCTTGGAGGGATGAAGTTACAAGTCTATGAACTCTATACCATGATTCTCCCATCTTGTTATGAAAATACTCTTCCTATGAAATATCACACCCCCTGATTATACTTTTTCCAAAATCCAGTGAGGGTTTTGGATATGGTTCAGTATTTATTCTTTGAATATTCTATCGTTTTGAATGATTTCACTGTCGATGTACATAATTCATTCAACTTCTGCACCTCAAGTATTTCCAAGTTCCTCAATATCAATATCTTTTGTATTCTCTCCACTTGAACAAAATAATACTCTTGGACATTATTATTATCCAGAACATCTCTAACTCTAAAATGTTAGATGCTAGAAGAACCATAGGAGAAAGGCTAGTTACCTATCTCTGACATTCTTTCTCTTTTCACCTTGAGGATGGACCCCACGATTGGTGGTTAAGCATAACTATCTGGAAACAAATACTGTCCTTTCCAGCTTCTTTTACAGGTGGTCTTATCAGGTGACTAAGTTCTTTCTGGTCAATAAGATGTAAGCAAAATTCTGAGTAAAAGTGTCCTTAAAGTGAGTTGGGGGAAAGGATTACCCTGTTTTCTTCATCTCATTGGCTTGACAACAAATGTGATATCTGGAGCTCCAGCTCCCATTTTGGATGATGAGAATTAAAGTATGAGCTGAAAATAAATGCATGACAAGGTAAAAGGTGACTGAATCCCTGATTCTGTGGAATCAGACCTGGGCTATTTATTTCTAGATATCTTTTAAATGATAGAAAGGAAAACTTCCCTTTTCGTTAACAGTAGTATTCTTTTATTTCCTTAAATTCCACGAAACCTCTACCTGATGTGTTTACTCTCAGATTCAGTGTCGAATTGTTCATTTTCTCATATTTTAACAGCTCTTTTCTTACGTCCATTCTTTTGCTAGCAAGCCTAAAAGCCAAAATTAACCAGGTGAATAACTCTTCCACCTGTCTAGACTCACTACTTACAAGAAAATCAAAGACTACTATCCCAGCCTTAATCTATCAATCTGGGACTGCATGGATTTTCTAGAGTATACCATATATTTGCACATATTTTTCCTTGGTCTAGAATGTCAAACTTTCTTTGACTCTGGAAAATCCTGGTGTGTTCAATATCACATCTCTGATTATATCTTTCTTGAATGATGATATGCTAACTCAGAGTCCTTTTCAATAAGATTCCATAATTGAACACCACTTCCTCCTATCCCAGGACATTCAGCTGTTTATATTGTTAGGCTTACTGATTTTCAAAATTTGTCTTACCTGGGTTTTTAAATTTTCAACCAGTCTGACATTAATTCTTTTTTTTTAAGGTTTATTTATTTGTTTTGAGAGAGAGAGAGAGAGAGAGCATGAACAGGGGAGGGGCAGAGAGAGAGGGAGAGAATGACTCCCAAGAAGGCTCCGTGCTAACAGTACAGAACCTGACTCAGGGCTCAATCTCAAGAACCATGAGATCTTTCCCTGAGCCAAAATTAAGAGTAGGATGCTCACCCAACTGAGCCACCCAGGCACCCCCAGTCTGACATTTCTAAGGTATTTCCTCCATAGTCTGGGAGTTTAGTTGATGCTAATGGGAGTGAAGTATATATATCTTCTAGGATTCTTGGCAGGAGGATTACAGTGGTAAGAGAATGTTGAGGTATCTTTCAAATGTGATGTTCAATATTTTCATCTAAATCTGACAAACAGTTTCTTCCTTAATCTCTAAGGAATTGAAATATTTCCAATTGCTTACTAAGATATGACTGCCAACTTCAAAAATGCATGTGTCTACCCTTTATTTCAGTTTTAATATTTTTAATGTCACGTTATTTCTACCTACTTGGAAGGAAAAATACTTCATTTATTTTTATTTAAGTTAATTTTAAGTTAATTTAAGTTAATATTTAAGTTAATTTATTTATTTTGAGAGACACAGAGACAGTGTGAATGGGGGAGGGACAGAGAGAGAGGGAGAGAGAGAGAATCCCAAGCAAGATCCACACTGCCAACACAGAGCCTGATGCGGGGCTCCAACCCACAGAATTGTCAGATCATGACCTGGGGTGAAACCAGGAATTGGATGCTTAACCAACTGAGCCCCTGTTTATATAATCTTTAGAAAATTTGGGAATAATTAAATTTCTGAGTGGTTTGACAAGATCTATTAGGCAGTAGACCCATTTTATAATGTTTTCTATTTCATTTATTTCTGTTGTTTTTCCACCGTCAGGAATTATTAGTAGCTGGTTATGGCTCCTGCAAACTATAGAAGATTTTGTAGATAAGATGTGATTTCATCAGTCATTACTAAAGACTAGTATATACAGATATTTTAATACCTAGAAATATTAGCATTTAACAAAATGTAGTTAAGATCACAGTTTTACAGATGAGAAATATGAAGATGTAAGGAGGTTTTTGACTCACGTTTATTGCCAGTGTCAAAGGTGGCACAGATCTTTTTGATTCCTTATACTACTCATGCTAATCAAAATCCCATAAACTAAAATTAAATGGCTCCATGGATGAGTAATGAGGAGGGTGATCATGAAGGAATAGAAAATATTTGGAAGCACTGAGAATTAGCCTAAACCAATAAAGATATGAGAAAAAATCTTTTACTAATATGTGTAAGTTGCCATTTTTTCCCATAGAAATAATTTTACATGTCAAACTAATTTTCTAATCACATTCATTCTGTTTAAATAAACTTTTTTTTATTAGAATAGCTTTTGATTTACAGAAAAATTGCAAAGAGAGTACAGTGCTTCCATAGTCCCAACACCCAGTTCCCTTATTATTAGCATCTTACATTAGTATGGAACATTTGTCACAATTAATTAACCAATATTGATAAATTATGATTTGTTAAGTTTATTTATTTATTTTGAGAGGAAGGGAGTGAGAAAGAGCATGCAAGTGAGCAGGGGAGGGGCAGAGAGAGAGGTAGAGAGAGAATCCCAAGCAGGTTCCATGCTGTCAGTGCACAGCCTGACACGAGGCTTGATCTCAGGAACCGTGAGATCATAACTCCAGCCAAAATCAAGAGTTGGAAGCTCAACCAACTGAGCCACCCGGGTGCCCTGATACATTATTATTAATTAAAGTCCCTACTTTATTCAGATTTTCTTAATCTTTGTTTAATGCTTTTCTGATGATTCAGGATAACACATTACATTGTCATATATCCTTAAGCTCTTTTTGAATTTGACAGTTTCTTAGACGTTTCTAGGTTTTGATGACCTTGACAGTTTTGAGGAGTGTTGGTCAGGTATTTTATTGAAGGTTCCTGATTGGGATTTCTTTGATCTCGTTAACCTGGGCTTATTGATTTTTGATAGAAAAACCACAAAGGTACAGTGCAGTTCTCATCAAATGGTATTAAGGGTACATACTGTTTACATGATTTATCACTATTGATGTTAACCTTGATCATCTGGCTGAGGTAGTGTTTCTCAGGTATCTTCACTGTGAAGTTGCTCTCCCACCTCTCCACCCCTTCTCAAACTTATTTTTTGGAAGCAAATCATTACGTACAGCCCACAACGAAGGGGTGGAGAATTATATTCCATCTTCTTGAGGGCAGAGTATCTACACAAATTATTTAGAATTTTTATGTATAGGCTATTTATTCTGTCCCACTTATTTTTTTAAAATAATATATTTATATCAGTATGAATCCAAGGATATTCATTTTAGGCATTTGATTATAATATAATACTACTTTGTTTATATCATTATTCAAATTGCTTTAACTTTGGCCATTGGGGCCTCTTTCATATGGTACTTATGTCCCTTTGACATAATGAGGGGGTTTCTTGAGTACTCCCTTACACAGTTTACATATTGTGAACTTCCACAATGTGTGATGTGACTGTAAAGTGATTAAACTGGTTTCCATGGTCCCTACTTATGAATGTAATTACCTCATAGTCATAATAGTATGAAGTAATAATGTTCATTCATATTGGCTGCATACAGGAAGGGGATGAATTAATTAGATTCAAGTCTAAATGAACTTCAAAAAATTTAAAAAAATAGTTTCAAAACACTATAATCTTTCTAAAATATTTTTTTAAACTTCAGGTGTATGTGGTAGAATCTTCCTCAGGGGAAGGGGGCCTGGGAACGGCAGGCGACGCAATGACGTTCCCAAAAGCTGATGGCTAATGGAAATGGACCAAGAGCTGATGGCTAATGGCAAATTTTATTGGGAACAGCATCTTATTTTATACCCTCCTTGCAAGCTTGGAGAGCACAGTAAATGTTACAGTAAATGTTTAATCGGGACAATAGGTGTGGATAAGGAAAGGACTGACAGAACAGGAACAGCCTGCAACTGTTCATGGGTATATCTCTGGCGCCGTGGTTCCTGACGCACTTGGCTGGTGACTAGGAAGGCTCTGTCCGGCATGCCCTCTTGGGACTTCATCAAGTTCCATGTTCCCAGCGTTCTGAGAACAGAGGTCAGGCAGGGACAGTTTCTCCTATTTCCCAGAAGGTGTATAGTATATTCAGTAAAGTATACAAATCATGAACATATAGTGCAGAGGATATTTACAAAGTGAATGTATCCACTTAACTATCCCTCATATCAGGCAAAAGAAAATTAATGCCCCCAAAGATCTTGTCCTTATTCCCATATCTCTTAAAGGTAACCATACTTTGACTTATATCACATTGATTAGTTTTTTCTGATTTCATTTATATAAGCGAAATGGTATAGCATGATTATTTTAAGTGTAACTTCTTTTTTTGTTTGTTTTGAATATTTCTTTTTTAAAAAAGTTTATTTTTGAGAGAGAGAGAGAGAGAGAGAGAGCACACAAGCAAGGGAGGGGCAGAGAGAGAGAGAGAGGGACAGAGGATTGTCAGTAGGCTCCAGACTCTGAGCTATCAGTGCAGAGCCTTTAGTGGGGCTCAAACTCACGAACTGTGAGATCATGACCTGAGCCGAAGTCGGACGCTTAACCGACTGAGCCACCCAGGTGCCCCAAGTGTGGTTCTTTTGCTTAACATTGTGAGATTCATTTATATTATTGTGTGTAGGAGTACTTTCATTGCTATAAAGTATTCTGTTAGATAAATGTGGTGCAAATTATTTATTCATTAAAGCCTTTTGTTGTTACAAAGAGCATTTTCATATGCACCACCTCTGTCTTTTGTTACATATACATGCGCACAAACACACACATCTTTCAGGTATATACCTAAAAGTGGAAGTGCTGATTCATATGGTGTGTGTATTTTCTGTTTTAGCTTATGTTGTCACAGAATTTTCCAAAGTGAGTGTCATAGACACTTGCTTCTTTCAGTCTTTAAAACTTTAGCCATTCTGGTGGATATGTAATGGTACATCAGTGTGGTCTTAATTTCCATTTGCCTGAGGAGTAATGAGGTTCAGCATCCTTTCTCGGATATCATATTTTGTGAAGTGCCTATTCATGTCTTTGCCCATTAAAAATGACCTGTCCTTTTCCTGTTGATTATTAGAAGGGGTTTTTGTGTGTGTGTGTGTAGTTTGTACATGAATTCATCAGTCTGTGTTCTAGGGAAGCATGCACTGATAATGAATTAAAAATGCAGGAGGTTTATTGTAAAGGCATGGGGCCTCACCAAGAAGAATTTAGCTTGGGCTATTACTTCCTTGGTCCTTGTCATCCTGAAAATAGGGAGACCTTGGCTTCAATTTAGAGACTCTAAAGGTGTTAATAACTGGAGGCTCTCAGCTAACCACGTTCTTAATAATTGAATGAGCCCTTTTTCATGAATGGAAGAGGATGAATACACATCTTTGCATATATTACAGAATCTCTCTGCAGTTATATGTCTGGTAAATACCTTCTCAGTGGCTTGTATTTTTGTCCTTTTAATGGTAGTTGATGAACATGGCTTCCTAATTTTAATATAGCTTAATTTATTAAAATTTTTATTCATGCTAGTTCTGAGTTCTGTTAAAAACTCTTTGTCTATCTTACATTAATGAAAGTTTTCTCTTAATGTTACTAGAACTGTTATTACGTCTTCTAAATTTAGATCTGTATACCATGTAGAATTGACTTTGATTAATAACAAAAGGTAGGGGTAAAATTATCTATCTTCTCCCTTCAACCAACCATCCATCTCTCTCTCTCCTTCATCTGTCTGTCTGTCTATAGACATAGATACATAGACATAGGGAGATATTCAGTTAACACAGCAGCACTTATTGAAAGATCATCCTTTTATACTGCTCTGCAGTGGCATCTTTGTTATACATTAAGGAACATAAATGTCTAGACTTGTTTCTGAAAATTTTCTTCTATTAGTCTGTTTATCTCTTGCTGCAATACCCAACTAACTTAATTACTGCAGTTTCAGAACTAATCTTATTATCTAGTGATAGCATTCTATGTTCTGTTTCTTCAAAGTTTTCTGCTAGCCTTTCTCAACTGATGTTCTTTATCTGAACAGAGAATGTAAAAAAATGGTGATAATTTTTCTCAATTCTTTCAATTATGGCACCATTCTTAATGCATAGAAGATAAGTTAAATCATGAAATGGAAGTTGAGGTCATTAGGGTTTAATCCTCTTGTCGAATTCTGGTTGAGAAATCCTGGAAAGCTACTTGTGGTTCTCTGCATATTCATATAGAATTTGAAATAAGCTCTTCAATTTCCACACAAAAAAATTATTGAGAGTTTTAACGGGAAAGAATTTAAATTATACCTCATTTTGGAGCAAATACAAATCTTTACAGTATTAAGTCTGAATCCACTAATATGATGTATTACTTCATTTATTTAGGTTTTCTTTCTTTCTTTCTTTCTTTCTTTCTTTCTTTCTTTCTTAAAAGTTTTTTTAACATTTATTTATCTTTGAGAGAGAGAGAAGACAGAGCATGAGTGGGGAAGGGGCAGAGAGAGAGCTATCAGTACAGATCCCAACGTGTGGCTCAAACTTATGAGCAGTGAGATCATGACCTTAGGCAAAGTCAGACACTTGACTGACTGAGCCACCCAAGCACCCCTATTTAGGTTTTCTTTAATTATTCTCCCTAACGTTTTATAGAGATCTGGCACATCTTTTGCTAGACTTTTTCCCCAGATATTTGTTATTTTTGATGCTATCGTAAAAGTAACATTTAATTCTTAAGAGTTTTCATTGTTTATTGTTATTATTCAGAAATGCAATTGATTTTTTTGAATATTGACGTAATCCACATCCATGATAAATTTACATATTAATTCAAATAGTTGTTCTGTGAATTCTTTTAGATTTTCTGTGTGCACAATTATCTATTGGATCCATCTGCAAATAACTACAGATTTATTTACTCCTTTTCCAGTCATTTTCTTTCTTTCTTTCTTTTCCTTTCTTTCTTTCTTTCTTTCTTTCTTTCTTTCTTTCTTTCTTTCTTTCGTGTTAGTACTTTTAATATTTGACAATTTTACAAAATTTCTGTGTACTTTTCTACAAGGGACACTAAATATTTGTTATGTCTGGTAACCATTTGTATTTCTTCTTTTGCAATTTGTTGCCTATTTTCTTTGACTGTTTTTCTAATTGTGTTTATATTTTCTTATTGATATAGAAAAACAGTTTAGTAAAGCTATCATTTGTTTTCTGTAAAATATAAGTAATTTCTTCAAGTTTGTTTTTTTTTTTTACTTTATATGATATTTGTCTTTCTCTGACTAATTACACTTACCATAATACCCTCTAGTTCCATTCACATAGTTGCAAATGGCAAGATTTCATTCTTTTTAATTGCTGAGTAATACCATTACCATTCCATTTTATATATATACCACATCTTCTTTATCCATTCATCTATTAATGGACATTTGAGCTCTTTCTATACTTTGCTGTTGTCAATAGTGCTGCTATCAACATTGGAGTGCAGGTGCCCCTTCAAAACAGCACAACTGTATCCCTTGGATAAATACCTAGTAGTCCAATTGCTGGGTCATAGGGTAGTTCTATTTTTAATTTTTTGAGGAACCTCTATACTGTTTTCCAGAGTGTCTGCACCAGTTTGCATTCCCACCAGCAGTGCAAAGAGATCCTCTTTCTCTGCATCCTCGCCAACATCTGTTGTTGCCTGAGTTGTTAATGTTAGCCATTTTGACAGGCATGAAATTGTGGTTTTGATTTGTATTTCCCTCATGATGAGTGATGTTGAGCATTTTTTTCATGTGTCCATTGGCCATCTGGATGTCTTCTTTGGAGAAGTGTCTATTCATGTCTTTTGCCCATTTCTTCACTGGATTATTTGTTTTTTGGGTGTTGAGTTTGATAAGTTCTTTGTAGATTTTGGATACTAACCTTTTATCTGATAGGTCATTTGCAAATATCTTCTCCATTCTGTCAGTTGTCTTGTAATTATGATGATTGTTTCCTTTGCTGTGCAGAAGCTTTTTACATTGATGAGGTCTCAATGGTTTATTTTTGCTTTTGTTTCTCTTGCCTCCAGAGACATGTTGAGTCAGAAGTTGCTGCAGCTGAGGTAAAAGAGGTTTTTTCCTGGTTTCTCCTCGAGGATTTTCATGGCTTCCTGTCTTATGTTTAGGTCTTCCATCAACTTTGAGTTTATTTTGTGTATGGTGTAAGAAAGTGGTCCAGGTTTATTTTTCTGCATGCCGCTGTCCAGTTTTCCCAGCACCATTTGCTAAAGAGACTGGCTTTATTCCATTGAATATTCTTTCCTTCTTTGTCAAAGATGAGTTGACCATACGTTTGTGGGTCCATTTCTGGGTTTCCTCTTCCATTGATCTGAGTGTCAGTTTTTGTGCCAAATCATTTATTTTTCTTGTATTATTGCATTGTCAAGATCTTCACTACAAGCTAGAAAGAGCTATAATCATACTTATTCCCAATTTCACTTGGGAAAGTTTTCAATATTTCCCCTTTAAGTGCAACACAGATTTTCTAAAAAGATTCTAACTAGCATCTTAATTGTCATTTTCCTCTTAATTTTATTTATTTTTGACATACATGGGTATTAAATTAGGATGATCATGTACTTTTTCTCTTTAGGATGTTAATGTTATGAAACAAATTTATTTTCAAGTGTTAATTACTATTGGTTTTATTTCTGAAATAAATGCAACATCAGAATTTTTTCCCCATTTTATATCCTGCTGTGTTCAGTTTGCTAATACACTATTTATGATGTTTTTACCTATGTTATTGGGAGAGATTTGCCTATAAATTTACTTTATTGATGTGACTTTCAGTGATTTCCATTAAAGTTATGCTATTATAAACCTCAGTGGTCTTTTAATTATGTTCTAAAGGTGATTATATGAGATAGGTTTCATTTCTTCTTAAATGTCTGTTCGCATTAATTGGCAATGTCTTTTGTGGTTGAAGCTTTCTTTGTGGAAAAGTGTTCAATTATCTACAATAGGACTACTCAGATTTTCTATTTTTTCTTAAGCCAATCTCTGTAAGTTTTGTTTCTATGAATTCATTTCACTTAGTCATATTTTTTACACAAATTTCTTTATTTTTATCCTCTCATTAACTAATAATAGCCCTTTGAAGTTTTCATATTTGAAGTATACTCCTTCCTAGTTTCCAAAGCATGTTTTCACAGTTTACATTTTCTAGGTCATACTTGAGTTGAAGTCAGATGTTCTAACACTTCACAGAGCCAGGTGCTCCTCTTAAACTATAAATTTCAGAAGTTGTGATTTATGGTTTTTAAAATTTTAGATGGAACAATCCATCAGTCATCCAGTCAATAAAACAAATTTTGTGTATATGTGTGTTTGTGCCCTAACACATAAGAAGAAAGAGGAAAAAGAAGGCATGAAGGCTCTGACAGGTGGGAGTAAACATCAGATAGATTATGCTTTCCACACAAGTTTTTCATAATTTTAATATACTCCAATGACTCTGAATCTGAGCAATTGTGTGAACAATATAAATAGATTGATATGGTTAAGAGTTATGAAGATGTTTATTCCAGTCTTTTATGTAAGTGTTTCTCAGAGCATGCCTTCCAAGCTACCAGTAACTTGAAAACTTACTGAAAGCAAATTCTTGGATCCAATCCCACAGTTGCTGAATCTGAATCTCTCAAGGTAAAACCCAGAAAACTATACTTTTTTGGATTAACTCCCAGGTGGTAACTCAGTAGAATGACTTCACCTAAAGTTCAAAACTGATTAAATATATAGCTGATATACTTTTTGTACAGAGAAAAGGAGAGTATCTTAGCTGAAGGCTAGCTGTCTCTAGAAATCAGTATTTCAGCATTGGTACAGATATCTGTACAAATAAAATTATACGAGTGAGACCTTTTCAGGAATTTCAGTGATCAAATTTCAAATTGAAATTACTTGTCTAACCCTAAAGCTGTTGATTCAGATGACTCAAACCTCATTCTGTACTTTTTTTCAGATAAATGAGAAAATGCATTAGCTACATGTGCTGAAGTCAGCCGTAATGAACCAAACCTGGATGTGATATATGTCCAAATGTTCAAAAGGAAACAATTGTTGTTTATCATTTCCCAGTTCCTACTAGAACATTGCTAATATGGAATGGAGGAATATGATCACACTTAAACATTTGACCTATTTTTTTTTTTTAATAACTAACCAGGGCTTCCTTTTACTTACCAGTGTTCAATGAGTTGTTTACCAGTCTTTCAATATTTTAAACTCAAACAAGAATATACCTGATAATAGGATAGCACGACCATTTTTTCTGTTGTGTTTTTGATGTTAAAAAAACAGCTCCCTAAGTAGGTATTAGAATTCCTGGTGGTAGTTTCTCATTAAGAGAAACCAACAGCTATTAACCTGGTGCTATATGATATTAATAAGCTGTTCTTCCTTCCTATATCATCACATATCTTGATTCCCTCTTGGCTGTCCCATGTCCTGTACTAGGATACCATTCTCTAGAACAAAACATTCTATTTGTATACTGTTAATTTGTATAGTCTATAAACCACCTGGCTTTGACTGTCCTCGAAGCATTGGATAGTATGATGCTGAGAGAAAGCTTTGACTCCTGGAATGAGCTTAGTTTATACGTGAGGTTAAGTTAGCCAGGCAGTATAATTAGGTGAATATGTATGCCTTGACCTGCAGTTTACAGCATGCTCTAAAGCACTTTTTCTGCATTTGGCCTAGTAATCCTTTCATTTGGTCTTTGAATTGGGAAAAAAGAAACCTAAAAGTAATTTAATCAAAATAATTTACTTCAACCATTCAGGGAAAAACTTTCAGCACTAGCTTTAAAAAGCCCGCAACATGCACAGACAAAAATGCCTATGCCTATATTTACGTATGTATTTACTTAAATTTAGAGCCCTTCCCTCCTATTTAAAAATATATTTTTAAATAAAAATAAAAATCTAATCTCTTCAAAAATGTAATTTCTATTACAAATGGATGGTGAATATCCTTACTGGTATAACTCTGTGTAGAACTCTAGAAAGCCTTTGCCTTCAAGAGGTTGTATGAGAAATGTATGTCTTACTTACTTTTGATTTCATAAAAAAGTAATAAGGTTATATTTTGAAGTTTTAGCTATCTCATTGAGATTACTGACTAAAAATGTATCACTGTTATTATGACAAAATCAGATGATACACTCTGAAAAACTGAGTAAATGACAAAGAATACTTAAGAAATATTTTCCTTAAAATATCTGAATTTTATTAATGACATCCTGTAGACAATTTCCTTTTATTTTTCATGTGCATTTATTTTTATATTAAAATAGCATCTAAAAGCAGAAATCATATTTTTCCTGTTAAAATGTTTATGAATTTGTGATAAATGGCTACATTTCATATATGTCCTATTTTAACTACTGAATAATTGTTCAAGACCTCAGTAAAAACTAGAGTTATGTTGGAAACTGCTTAGATATGCTAAAACATTAAAGTGGTATTATAAAACACTCTTATTATGGAAGTCCTTGAAATGTTGCCCAAGATGTTTAAATTTTCTAAAAGAAAACAGTTTAGCCTATAATTGAAATTATTGTTTGATTTTGTTTACCAGTTGCTCATGGAAAGAGTGATCTTAATATTATTTAAATAAATAGATGAGATATTTAAGAATGAAATAAATATATTAGATATTTAATAAATCAGTGAAATAATTTAACCTAGAAAAGAATAAAAAGTATTTCCCGTCTAAACTCATTATATACTCTGCATCTTTTCATGATATATGAAAGGAAAGAATCTCTTAGAGTATCATGAAAATTTAATCAGATCCCTTGCAGAAACATTTAGAAACAATTGCTTTATGCTGCAATCACTTCCTGCAGTCCTGATCCTTGAGGTGTGTATGAGGTAACATTATTAATGTTCTTTGTCTTTTGGGAGGTATGTGTAATTATTCTGTGCTTCATTGGTCTGTGAGTATATGCTCAACACTTTAATGAGAATTGCCCTTGCGTTGTCTGCACAAGGCACTAAAAGAGAGTCAGATCCCCTTTCTGAACTTCAGGGACCCATTTTTTTGCCATGTATTATTCATTTTAAGTAAGGTAATGTCATTAGGAGACAGTTTCTGCCTTGTATGATAAAAGATTTTAAGTGAGGAGCAGTTAATTACTTATTGCCCATGCCCTGATGTGCTTTTCCATATGGCTTTTTTTCAGCATATGAGTGACAAGAAGTCATCAGGGCAAAG
This sequence comes from Cryptoprocta ferox, assembly GCA_028646485.1. NCBI lineage: Eukaryota > Metazoa > Chordata > Mammalia > Carnivora > Eupleridae > Cryptoprocta > Cryptoprocta ferox. The sequence goes on from CM053572.1 coordinate 13,575,075, forward strand.
TCATAAGCAGAACTTTTTATATTAAAACTTTAATGTACCAGTGCCCGAGGCACAAGCTAATTCCAGTTTTCTAGTTACAGAACCTGAGCGAATAATTTAGCATCTAGTGCTTCTCAGTATGCTTATTTTAGTTCAACTTCTGTCTCTTAAATCAAACATAGAGTTACCCCGCCAAGTGCTTCACTTGCATGTGTCACTGACCTTGAAAGGAAAGTTTTAATAGCAGAACTCCTGTGTCCTCATGGGAAACATACTAAAACTTTTAAACTACTGCTGTGGGTCTCATTTTGGTGTGATGAAAATCCAAAATATGTGTAGTGGAAAGAACATTATGACATTTATTTTAGTTCTCTTCTTGGATTATAGAAAAGAAAATGAAATGCTCCTTTACCTTTCTTAATTATGAAGGTATGCTTTAAACATATTCCGTGATTGACAAATACTTGTTCTGGTTCCAGCCTTGTCAATCAATACATGTAATAGTTATCGGAACTAAAGATTCAAGAGTATGAGCCATTCAGCTCTAGAATGTCTCTATCGGAGAACGTTGGGCCAGCCATCTTGCTGGGTAGGCGGGTTGTGAGCTGGCATCAAGCTGTCCTCGTATAATAGTCCACTGTGTTTGCTTTGTCACTCTTTTCATTTGGGAGGGGTCTTGAGTGCCATGGGAAATTTGGTCTAGAGGTTCTCCTACACTTAGGCCTTGGTACTTCCACTTCATATTAAAACATTAGAACTGTAAAGGACTTCAGAATAATTTAAGATTAGCTTTTTCATTTTATAGTTGAGAAAACCGAGGGTTACAATGATTCAGTCAAGCATACAATTTAATTCTTTATTCTTTAATGCTATTAAAATACCTCTTAATTTCATGCATTCTTCCTTCACTATTCCTAACTAGGTATCAAAAAAGCACAATCAAGCCACAATTTTTCTTTTTCTTTTTTAGACTATTGGAAACACTTTCTCTGAACTGGATTTAAGAATGTGATTACCAATAAACTGGTATAAACATAATGTGTTTTTAGGGATGAAATTTGATATAATTTAAACACAAATGTGAGATGTACTTTAGTTTCATAATTAACATATTGTGTATTAGTGAAGTTGATACTCCATGCAAAAGGGAATTTGTGCTTGGGAAAGAGATTTTTCTGAATTTGTCATATTTTTATGATGCTTAATGGTAACATTCTTTTTTTTAATGGAAAAGGATACTTATCTGTAATCTTATTTGCCTTACACTGTGGTTATAAATTTATTTTAAAAATGAGACTTTGCATATTATCATTTTAGAAAGAGATGTTTGGCAAGAAGATAGGAAAAACTAGAGAAAGAAACTCACTATATTACTAATGAAATAAAACTTGCCAAGAAATCAAGGCCAAGCTCAATTTAGTAGTGATTAAATAGCGATTATAATTTTAGAGCTATTAAGACAACAGTGTGAACTGATTTAGTTTCAGTTCAGTCCCAAGGAGGGACAGATGCACATTATACCAACAGATGCAGTCACTCCACTGACTAATACTCTGAAGTGTAAATCAGAAAAGCTGAGTCTGTGTTCAGCTTTATCAATAATTTTGCTGAGCTTCTAGTTTGAGTGACAAATTTTAATCTATAGCTATTATTGCAATTCTTGCCTTTTCCTTGTAGAGAGATTTTGATGGTTAATGACTTCTGTAAGGGGAGTGCTCAGTAAAGTTAAACAATGCTTTGCGTGCTTTTAATGCATTTGACTGCATTAATGCATTTGACAAGAGCTGAAAAATATATGTCATTAATACGTGTTATCACACTTCAATAGTTTGGCAGAGTGGAGTAACTATTACAGGGATTAAAATTATTGGTTTCTCAAGGACAAATTATTTAAGCCGGTATCATAAACAAAAGATTTTCTTTCTCTTTTTCTTTTCAATGTTTCCACTGTACAAATCTCTCTTTTTCTTATTATCATCTATCAGCCAGTGCTGATAGCTCCTAAGTCTGTCTGCAGCCTAATCTCCCTGGGAAGCTTCAAATTGTCTTTCTACCTTCTAACTGGATATTTCCAAGTGAATGTCTCACAGGCACTTCAAATCCACCAAATCTTTAAACTAAGTCTGTCACTTTTCTCATCAAATATCCTTCTTTCACTCAATCAGAGGCTGATTACTCGTGCTAGGGAATTTAGAATTACATTTGGTACCTTCTGCTTTCATAGCTCATGGTCAAGACATTTGGAAGCAACCATCCACTATCCATTTACATTGCTGATGCCCATGTATAAGCCCTTACTGTTGGCTGTGTTAGATTAATGCCATTGAGCAAACTGGGAAGGGAACTAGATGTTGTGGAAAGAACGAGGGCCCCGGCACCCAACAGACATGGATGTTTGAAGATTCAGCTCTGCCTCTTACTAGCTGTGTTCGTTTGGGCAGATCATTTAAACTTGTTGATATTGAGTGTCTGCACCGTATGATGGCAAGTTGTTATTTTACAAAGTTTTGTTAAAGATTAGTGATTATGTATGTAACTATATATAATAGTTATATACTATATATATACTATATATAGTAGTTACCTACTATATATATAGTATAACTATATATATATTATATATATATATATAGTTCTAGTGCAGTGGCTGATGTATCTAGGATTTAAAGAATCTGCAGTGATAGTCTTACAATACATTCACTATCTTTCAGTGAATCTGGGTTACCTCACTTTTAGCTCAAGAAGCCTTTCTACTGCTGCTGTAGCAGAATACTCACACAGTGAATCATGACACTAAAGCTTTTTAATTTCCAGGAAGCAACTTTATTTGTACCAGCACCACTCAGTTGGGTTCGTACTTGAGGAACTGAGCCCCAAATGTCACGTGGCATATTTTTTTATACATTTTCTATTTCTCTGTCTCCCATATATGGTAACACACACAAACAAGTGGTCTGACTATGTAGTCTCAGTTTACAAGGTCATGAGGGATGTTGTCACGTAGGTGCATAGCCAGGTTACCTTGAAGTTTTCTCTCCCTTTTTTTCTCTCTCCTCACGGAGGGGACCCTACCACACTGCCTAAGTTCCTTCAAAATCGTATGTCTAGCTGAGTCTTTCCTAAGCTTAAAAAGCTTTAGAACCTCCTTACCAATGTGTATCCTAACCTCCAAGATTTTGGCTTCAATTCTCACCACTTCTAGAAAATAGATTTGCTCCCCACCATTGGAGTCCACCGGGTGCCTCCATGTCCCTTAATCTTGTTTGTTCCTTTTCTGCAGTGTCCTTTCTTTGTTTTCCATCATAGCAAAGCTTCAGGCCTACCTAACTAGTATCTTTCCATTGAAGCCTTCCTTGACTCCCATCACTTGTCATATGTAGATGTAATTGCTTCCTGCTCTGGAAATTCTTTATCATTTTGTTTACATAGCTAATTATTAGTTAACTTTTGTTGATTTATATCATGTTCTTGATACTCTTATAAGGGTTTTGTATGTATGGACTTATATATGCTTTATTAGACAGCACTATTATTACACACATTTCAAAGACGAGAAACTCAGGCACAGAGTGGTTAAGGACATTTGCCTGAGATCAGAAAGTTCACTGGTGGTAGATTCAGGCTTTAACCCAGGCAGTCTGGCCCCTGTGCCTGTATGATTATCCACTTAACTCCTTATTGCCTCTCAGTAGTATTTAACACTGGCTGGGCTGTCATGTGCCCTGGGCTTATCCTTGACATGAAGGGAAGACCCCAGTCCCACATTATACATGCATTAGTTTAGCAATCACAAGTGCAGTTAGGGGCAATTAGGATGTGAGCCCTTTAGGACTATGCAAGTGATAGCTGTTTGTAAATTATTTTCATTGTTAAAGTGCTTTTGAAAGGGTAATTATCCATAATACTGCATAATCAACTTTATGTTACTTAGGGAGTGATTCTTCATTTTTGTGACTTGATTTTTTGTCATTTACTGCCTTCACCTCTGGCCCATCATTCCTGCTTTTTGCTATTTCTCTGCTCATTAGCATGTCCAATGGTAGAAGAGAGAGGAGATGAATTCTAATCATTCGTTTTGCTCCTCCTTGTCAGCTGCTACAGTAGGGAAAGGTTTAACTATTGGACAACGTAATGCTTGGGGTTATAAGGTGAAATTTTATGCACACATCCTTATTTTACATTACCATCAATAGCAATATTCATTTAAAATGTAAAAACCGTGTTTTGAATACTAGGTTTTGTGGATTGCTTTAACTGATGTTTTAGAAGCCAGGAAAGATAAGCTTAATTTTATATTTTTGACTTTTTAAATAAAGGCCCAATCTGAGAAATCTCAGGAGGTAGTTTTTGACAATGTACTTTAATTAACTTAGTATACATAAATACATCCCTGTAAAAATTCAGGCTTTTGAAAACTTTGTTCAGTTCTCATTTGCCGAATATATCTAAACTCGTTTCTTTGGTATTTATATCTTCTCCAATCTTATTCCTGTGTTAAACTTCAATTGCAGGAACCCCAATCTTCCCCAAGAGCATCCTTCTGGTTACACCGAGGTAGTTCCTAGCTTTTGCATGTGCCTCAGGCCTTCCATCATGCCTGGTGTACTCTCTGTCCCTCGTCTCTTTTGTGAGCTTCTGTCTTTGAAGCCAAACCAAGCAGAAAGATCTCAAGGAAGGCATCTCTGGGAAACTGCCTTGTTCCTGGCTTGTGTCCCTACTATGGGCTCTTGCAATGCTTCTAACCTCTATTGCTGACACTCAGTTTTGATGCATTATATTTTTTCTCCTTTTCTGCCTATCCTGTCTCACTGACTGGTTTTATATAATAATGGTAATACAAACTGTGACTTGTATTATCTCAAAGTCAGACACTGCTCAAGTTTTGACAAACTTAATTTCACTGATTGCTTACAGCTTTAGGAGGTAGGCATAAGAAAGGAAGTAACAGCGGCTCAGAGAGGTTACGACGTCCTCAATTTCAGTGCTTATGAGTGGTGGAGACACTGCTTTTTGTCATGATTTCTTTTGAGATCATGTCTCATATCTTTCTCTAACAGTTATTATGAAGCAACAGTGAGATATATGTCATAGTCAGAATGCACAAAGGGGACCTTAATCATCTGTGGAAAATCATACTATCTCTTAAGGTATAATAAAACATACTTGAGTGAAAAGGAATAGAAACACCAAGTTGATACTTCTTTATTTGCCTAATTTAAAATATCTTTCTAATTATATAGCACCCTAACCAGCAATTTATTGATGGAGAAATGATACAAAAACATGATAATTTTTTAACTTATTAATAATTATATAATGTAAGCAGGAACAACACATTTTCTTTTTCTTTCTTTCTTTTTTAAGTTTATTTATTTTGGGAGAGACAATGTGAGCAGGGGTTGGGCAGAGACAGAGGGAGAGAGAGAGAATCCCAAGCAGCTCCTCACTGCCAGCACAGACCCTGACATGGGGCTCAATCCCATGACTGTGAGATCATGACCTGAGTTGAAACCAAGAGCCCAGTGGTGCTTAACCAACTGAGCCACCCAAGCACCCCAGGAACAGCACATTTTCTGACATTAGATGATCACTTAGAACATCACCATATTACAGAAAAGTTAGTTTTGAAAATGGTAAGCCATCAAATGGATGTTATTGTTTTTCCATTTTCTTACATCATCAGTACATTTTTTAATGGCCTTCTTTTTTTCTCATTCAGTTTTTGAGAATGTTCAACTTGAAAGATGTTATTTTCCAGTATTCATTAATATCTGTAACACTTTGCAATGATTCAGTTAATGGGGAGTAATTTGTAAAAGGCTGGTTGATTATTTAATAACTGTCTCTTCTGAGTTTGAATATAGACAGTTAAATTTAGATTTAAAAAATATAATTGTTATGCTTTCTGATATCTCAGTCAATACTCTTCTCTTTTTAAGATAGAGACCAACAACCATAGGAGTAAAATCTGGTTACCACGTGCAGGCTTTAATGTTGATTTGAGGGATACGGCCACTTTTAAGGTGTCTACTGAAATAACATTTGTCTTTCTTGTAACATAGTGGTTTATGGCAACTTTCTTTTCTTTGATAGACAACCTAGACTATTTTCAGGGTACCTAAAATATGTATAATAAAAATCTATTCGTGCTGGGGCACCTGGGTGGCTCCGTCAGTTGAGTGTCCGACTCTTGATTTCACCTTTGGTCATGATCTCGCGGTTCATGGGTTTGAGCCCTGCGTTGGGCTCCACGCTGTTGGTGTAGAGCCTGTCTGGAATTCTCTTTCTCCCTCTCTCTCTGCCCCTCCCCTACTCTCTCACTCTCTCAAAAAATTCATGTCTCTGTGTGTTGGTACAGCCAAAGTAGGAAGTAGTGCTCAGTATCAGCAGTGCCTCTTCTGGTAACAAAGTTCCTGGGGAAAAACTGGACTCAAACATTAGGGGTGGGGCTCTCTTCTCTCTCCTGAAATCTAACAAGCCATTTTTATTACTACTCTTTAAATCTTGTCAAGAAGTGAAATGCTTAGTTATCTTAACTTGGATTACAAACAATCTTTTTACACTGGGAAACTTTACATGGTTATGATTAAACTTCACTTCTCTCCACTGCGTGTATTTGGTCCAGGACATGTGCCTTTCGAGTGTGTGTTTGCTTAGAAAAATGTATCTTTCTTTTTTTAATAAACTATAAAAATACAGATAAACTCTGTGAGTGCTTTTTTGAGGAATTACTTTTAAATGTTCATTATCCTTTTTTTTTTATAGTTTATTGTCAAGTTGGTTTCCATATAACACCGAGTGCTTTTCCCAAGTGCCCTCCTCCATGTCCATCACCCCCCTTCCCCTACCCCCTCCCCCATCAGCCCTCAGTTTTTTCTCAGTATTCAAGAGTCTCTCATTATTTGCCTCCCTCCCTCTCCCTAAGTCTTTCCCCCCACTTCCCCTCCCCATGGTCCTCTGTTAAGTTTCTCCTTAGACTTATGTGTGAAAACATATAGTATCTGCCCTTCTCTGCCTGACTTACTTCACTTTCTTAAGCTCTATTTTATTTCAAGGAATTAAATTAGATGTATTTTAGTTTGATTTTAGGTTGTTCAGTGAGCTGAGGCCCATGCCATGTAGTTGTATGATGGTTTATATGCCTTTTCAGTGACATCTTCTTCCCCTCTTTCAGGGGACAACTCCACCTTGAGGCAGGATTGTGGGAGTGAAAACAAAGTTCTCCTTTTCCCTCCATCCTCTGCCTTCACTTGGCTGATTTGATCTGTATAAGGTTTTCAAAACCCTAGCCTCAAAACCCTTTGACCTTCTCTAATTCAAACATCTTAGAGTTCTGTTTATTTTCCGCACTTGCCACTCAACATTTGCAATTTGTCATCATGCAGAGATGCTCAACTTCAGAGATTTCATGTCTTTGATCTTTTATTTCTACAATGGAACCTGTTAGTTCCCTTCCCTTGACAATCAGTTGCTTCACTGCCTTACTATTCTCCCAGTCTTCCAGCCATTTGTAGATCTCACCTGTCTTTCTATGCAGCCCAGACTTTTCTAGAGACCATATCGTGTGCCCTCACTCTTATAAACCTTTTGTAGTCCTGCTTTGTCAGTACGCAGCCCTGGAGACATACAAATACCTGATTTACTTATACTTGCACTCTAGTCTCATTTTGTGACACAGGGCCACATTTCTTGATAAATTATCTGCAGCGCATGATTTCCAAATAGAGAGGGATATTGGAAAAGGAGTGAAGACTTGAAGGAATGGATAAAGGTGAGTAGTTCAGCTTAATGGGCTTGGAGGGAAATGAAGGAGAATGGAACTAGAGAGGTGAATTAGACCTAGGTCATATCAGAGCGTAAAGTTATCATGGTGAGGAGTTTACAGTCATCCTAAAGGTAGTGAGAAGTTGGAAAAATTCTGAGTTGATGAATAATGTTCTTAGAACTACATTTTTAGAAATAAAATGTTGCCAACAGTGTGGAAGGCTATTAGCATGTGAAGAACATGCTACAGTTAGAAGGATATCAGACTAGTTTGCAGGTTTATTGAGATTGTGCAGTCCTACAGTATTTAGGGCCTGGACTGGCCAGCTGGAATAGAGATGGAGCACTGTTTCTCCTTTACTGTGTTCTGTGGACTAGTGTTCTGTGTCATGTTCGTAATGGTCTGCAGCTCTGTAGGAGGTCTTCCGAAAAAGCTCTGGGCTCTTTAACAGGATGACATGTCAATTCATCTTTCTCATGGGAGACAAATGAGTTTGCCAAACTATTTTTACTAGTTAAAGCCTGGTGTGTATCTTTCCACAGGTGGAATTATTCTTCATACTGTAACAAGGGGATGTAATGTGTAATGTTTGCAAAATTTCTCTGAGAAGCATTTCTTTGTGTAGAAATGATGGCAGCTTGCAATTTAATTTCTACTAGAGAACAGAAATGATATTTCCCCTCAGTGCTCTAACTAAAGTGAGACTTCTGAACTTACCTGAAATGATTTAAGAGGGTTATAATGGAATTGTCACCAAGATCATACAGTCTTTGCCAGAAGGTAATAAAAACATTTGGAAATAACTTTCTGTTTTTAAGGCAGTCACCAAACTTGACCACAGAGCCTGGATAGGAGGTTTGGTACACCTTTCTATTGTCCTTATGACCCCGCTTAGCTAGGTGAATTGATGGTCCTGGGTAATGCCGATTGACAACTCACAACCTCGGGAGAAGGATGGATGCAGCAAGAATAGATTTGGAATATCCCTTGGCACTGCCTTGGATAGGAAATAAATGTATAGTATACATTCTTTTGGCTCTATCTTTTGACACCGGAAAATTTCCAACTTACTTTAAAAAAAATATTCTACCATCTGGGATGAAGAGCCGAGAGATTTTTAATTTTGTCAGATACTGTAGGGTTTCTTACAGCCAAGTATTTTTCCCCAATTTAAGATTATTTATTGTCTGTACTAGCAAAATAAAAGTAGATGGAACCTTTCTTTTTTTTTTAATATTTACTATTAGCACTATTCTTTTTTTTTAGTTTTTTTTTAAATTTATAGTTTATTGTCAAGTTGGTTTCCATATAACACCCAGTGCTCTTCCCCACAAGTGTCCTCCACCATGACCATCACCCCCCTTCCCCTTTTCTCCTCCCCTTTCCGCCCTCAGTTTGTTTTCAGTATTCAAGAGTCTCTTGTGCTTTGTCTCCCTCCCACTCCTTAACTCTTTTTCCTCCTTCCCCTCCCATGGTCCTCTGTTAGGTTTCTCCTGTTAGACCTATGAGTGAAAACATATGGTATCTGTCCTTCTCCGCCTGACTTATTTCGCTTAGCGTGACAC
>CM053572.1:13584483-13595552 GCA_028646485.1 Cryptoprocta ferox
ATCAGTTGATGGACATTTAGGCTCTTTCCATGATTTGGCTATTGTTGAAAGTGCTGCTACAAACATTAGGGTACATGTGCCCCTATGCATCAGCATTTCTGTATCCCTTGGGTAAATCCCCAGCAGTGCTATTGCTGGGTCATAGGGGAGTTCTATTGATAGTTTTTTGAGGAACCTCCACACTGTTTTCCAGAGTGGCTGTACCAGTTTACATTCCCACCAACAGTGTAGGAGGGTGCCCGTTTCTCCACATCCTCGGCAGCATCTATAGACTCTTGAGTTGTTCATTTTAGCCACTCTGACTGGCATGAGGTGGTATCTCATTGTGGTTTTGATTTGTATTTCCCTGATGATGAGTGATGCTGAGCATCATTTCATATGTATATTGGCCATCTTGATGTCCTCTTTGGAGAAGTGTCTATTCATGTCTTCTGCCCATTTCTTCACTGGATCATTCGTTTTTCGGGTGTGGAGTTTGGTGAGTTCTTTGTAGATTTTGGATACTAGCCCTTTATCTGATATGTCATTTGCAACTATCAAATGGCAGCCTTGAAAAAGAATAGCAGTAGACTGGAATTATATTCTCACTACTCTGGCTCCAGTTCCTTGCTACATGACCTGACTTTTATGTTTTCCTGTCATTTTGAAAAAATTAGGAGGGGGCATAAGTAACTTTTTGTGTTCAGTTAGCCATCAAGGAGTGGAAATTCAGTTGTTAATTTTTAACGAAGTCTATGAAGTAAGTATTTGCTAACTTAGCCTGATCTATTTAGAATGAAGCTATACAAACATGTATTCCTTATTGTAGTTCTCTTTTTCTAACTTATATTAAGGTGTGTGTATACTTGCTATATTCTCCCTAAACACCTGCTATGGTAGCTGTTGGATGGCCGGGATTGAATTTCTGATTTTTGCATCACTGCCGCTTCTACACAGTATTAACCTCCTTTGCTTCATTTAATAGGGTCAAAATAGATTTGTGTGAAGTCTGTCTCAACAGTGCAACTGTTAGTCCAGGTGAAAAATGTTTTTATTAATATATTGAGTCCCTTGAACTTATTTCAGTTTAGTCGTGTGAATACTGACAGGGCATCTTTTAAATTTTGTTTTATTTAATAGCACTCACTGCCTTGAGTGCTTACATTTTCAACATTTTTGTGAGGGACTTGAAATACAAAGAGAGATAAAATGAAGTCCTGGCTGTCGAGTAGGAGTGATAGTTAATTAGGGATTGGAAATCCATTTAATTTTTTTAAAAAGGAATCTTTGAATTCTTGCCTTGATTAGCTCTATATTGCCTGACATTCAGCACTTACTCTGTAGTGGAGTTTAGCATGATAGAAATACAATAATTTTTTCTTGCCATGTGGATTGTGTGGAAAGTAAGAAACCCCTCTGAGTTGGATAGGAGAAATGAGTTCTAATAGTTTTTGGTATTCCAGAGCTTTTGTTCTTTTTATGTATCTCTCTCTCACCCCCACACAAAATATATATCCAAATGGCTTTATATTTATATGCTTTTGGCCAAAGTTATTTCTATTCTAGTGTTATCATTGGAGTGGGAAGGAATATGAAAAGAATATATGTCCTTACTCCCAACAACAAAATCCAATATAGTGGATATGAAATCCCTGATACTAAAGAAGTCAAGAACTGGGGGGGATAAAAAGGAAATATCTGTCAACCTTTTTCTAGATTTCAGTTAATGAGACCCTGGGAATCATCATGGTTCAGCAGTTAAATTGACCCCCCAAAATACAAAGTATATTTGTAACCTCATTTGGGGTTTTGATGTTGTATATTTTTTTATGTCAGTAATTCTCCGTTGGTCTTTTGCACAGCTACATGTTTTATGAACTAAGGCACTGTCTTGCTCATCTTAGACTGTCTATTTAAGGATGTTTTTATAGCAAACCCTCTAGGAAGAAAGGAAGGGTAATTTCTCACTGGAGAGCAAAGGGCAGATTGTTTTACTCTTCACTATGATGAGGAGGATGTCTGCCTCTTGGGCAGAGTTCAAGCAGGCTGACTGCCCCTTATAAAAGACTTGGGCTTCCTAAGCTTGAGTTCTTTTCCTGTTACATACCCCACCTTACGTACAGGTGTCACCTGGCCCATTTTGCTGTGACCCATGGGAGTTGAGGCTCAGAGACCTGGAGCAAAAGTGACGATACTCTGGCTACAGCTAGGGCTGGAGTAACAAAGTGTGCTTTCTTTCCAGATTAGGAGTATAGTGTGTCAAAACTGTGCCCATGAATTGTGGCACACTGACTTGTAAGCTTGCATGTAGGGTAGAAATGTGAGCTTTCACAGTTGTTGATGGATACAAGATGTTACAGCTGATTTCCTATCATAGAACCAAAAGGTACTGGAATGTGGGTGCTCTGTCATTATTGATCAGTGACGTGATACCGAATTGTTTCTTTTTTCCGAAGTCATATGGCTTTTTTTACTATTATTATAAATATGACAGAAACAAGGACAGTGACTTGAAAGCTGCAGGTAGAAATACTCCCCCCCAGGGAATATGGCAATAGGATCATTACATGTGGATTTTGTTGTTCTTCTTTTAGTTAACTCTTAATCTCATCTTTCACACAGAGTTCTACTTTAGTATTTTCGCTCCTTCCCAATGCTATTGCTTTTGAGATTTTTCACAGGCAAAGCCTAGGAACTTTACTGAAGCTAGAGAGGAGCTTCGTACGGTTATGTTGTTCTTTGTTTTTTCTGCATTATCATTAAGTATGGGCTGATCACTAACATATTTTTAAATAAGCCTGTGAAGCAGGTAGTGGGCTGAAGCAAATTTTTCATCCCATCAAACAGATGGGAGTTCAGAAATTTTTCAGAAAGACAGAATGGCCTTTAAATTTTTATTTTTATTTTATTTTAGAGAGAGAATCTTAAACAGCCTGGAGCCCAACACGGGGCTTGATCCCACAACCATGGGATCATGACCTGAGCCCAAATCAAGAGTGCGACACTCAACTGACTAAGCCTCCCAAGAGCCCCTGATTTTTAAATTTTAAATAAAAATATAAAATTAATTGATATAAGCATATTTTGGATTAGCCACAGGACCACTTATAACCAAGTACTGAGAGAGGATTTAACAGCTGACATTTGCTTTACCTGAGTTTCTCAACCTCCACACTATTGACTTTTGAATTAGATAGTTCTTTCTTGTGGGGACATGACTTGTGCTTTTTAGGTTATTTAGAAGAATCCTTGGACTCTAACCTACTAGATGCCAGTACTCCTTCTTCCCAGTTGACAACCCAAAATGCTTCCAGATGTTGCCATATATCCTCTAGAGGACAAAATTTCCCCAATGGAGAACCAATGTGCATTGGTGTCTAAGAATGAGTTTAAGCAAAGTGGTACTTAAAATGTGGGATAATATGGAAAGAGTAGAGGCAAAACTTAATACATAAATGATGCATTTCATACCAGGTAAAGACCAAATGACATCACCTGAAAATTTAAGGCTTTGCAATAGTTTTAATAGAAAAAGTCTTAGAACACTTGAATGATAAGACATTGGAAGATACTGTAAGCATTGGGAACAAAGATGGCAGATGTGTGCAGAGGCATTGAAATATTGTATTTACATTTAGTTGCAACATAATAGCATTACCTATCCTACTAATTAGTTTCAAATTAATTGTAAATTTGAATTTTATTGATTTTTAAATTTTGTTTGTATACCTTGGTCAACTTGTTTTGGTTGTAGAATTAATATTCTAAGCATAAGCTCTAGGCATAAGGAGTTTATACTTAGTTTTGCGTTTATACATATTTAACAAACGTAATAATAAAAAAGAATTTGTCAACACCAGAAATCCTCAAAGAGGATTCTTTTCTCCATTGAAAGGGATAAGTACATTTCTAAAGTTTGAGAAACACTGGATTTGGAGTATCAGAGGCTGAGTGAAGGGAAGGGCACTGGGCCAGTATGAGGAGGAGGACATTGGTGAGAAAGTTGGGGAAAACTCCAGACTGAGATGCTGGACTTTTGTTGTATCATTTTAATTTGTGTCAAGTACATAAGACATAAAAATCAAAGTTCTCTTTTTATAACTAACCCATAAAATCACAGAGCCTGCTGAGTTATTTTACATTTTTCCTTTTGACAAAATTTAAAAATTTATAAACACATTTGCTTCTTGTGTAAATGATCATGTGGAAAGCACACTTATCCAAGTGAGTTCATTTCAATTTTGATCAAAACTGAAGGGACATAAGAATTAGGGATGGGATTAGGTACGTTTTCAGGTGATTTTGACAACTTGTTGTCACATTGTACAATCAGTATGCAATCTCTGTGATTTTACAGCAAGTGGAGTGACCTCGCAGCCTGCAGAACAGGCTGTCTTTAACTCATATGCTCCCATTCACATCATTGTGTTACCTTACTCCTCTGTAGGACCCCTCTGCTCAAAGAATCCTTGAGACCCTCCTGCCCTACAAAGCAAAGGAGCTGGAAAACCTCATCTTCTAGCCATGACCATTTGCCTCTTTCTTCTTTTATTCTCTTCCCTTGAAAGGTGTTTTGGAGTGATGGTCAGTAAAATAAAAGCATGAAATTGATCATAACTGGTCATGGTTTCATCAACTGTAGTGAAAGAACTGGGCCCTCCTGCTGAATCCATTTCTTTCCATTCCCAGAATGGGAAGATCCCTGGAATAATTGATTCATCTAGCTCCAGGATGGCTGGAGATTATATTCTTCCCTGATCTCCAGAGTAAGAGAATGTGGAAAAGTAATTAGGGTTTGGAAAGCATTTCCTAGCTTTCTGGAAGGAAGACACTTTTTTTCAGTCTACTTACCATGGAGATAGATGACTAGGCCTTCTCCCCTCATCCTCCAATGGCCTGGACATCTACACTGCTATAGATAGCCAGACCAGAGACTCCTAGTTTTAATATAGACTCTAATGAATCACCACCGGTTTTGAAGACTAAAAAGGAAAAGCCTTGGAAGAGAGAGAGGGGCTTTCTGAGGAGAGAGTTTAAAGATGTTTGCAGTGCACTGGGAACCTTGTTGTTTTCCATTTATGGGGCAGCGGGATTTCGATTGTATCATGTATCTCCGTGGAATTTGGGGCATTTGAAGATTTATGGTATCACATTTCTAAAAGGACGCAATAATAATCCAAGAAGTAAATTAAAGAAAAAATTCACTGTATCATTAGGATGACCCTCTGCTAATTAGGATCATTACTTTCTTCAAAAAAGGTGATTCAGGGTACATTTTAGAGATACATTTTGGAATTGAACATTCCTTTGTGCTTAATGTGACATAATTATTACGGTCTTAATTTTAAAAAAGTTTTGCAGGAAGTTTTTCCTATCACTGTATAAGTTCCAATTTTTTTAGCATTTATGCTTTGAGGTCCTGATACTTGAAAAGAGAAATCCTTCAAATTATTGTGATTTTGGAATCAAACCTCCACTCTTATAAATGAGCAGTATCATCTGATAGAAGAAGTAAGTGGCTGTTTTATGTCAAACTCTGCAAGATAAGTGAAAATGTAGACCTAATTTCTGGCAGACAGAGTTGTCTTGTAAACTGCCAACACATGTGATGGGTGAAGCTTATCCTGAGCTTGTTAAAGACACAGGAAGAATCCCTAAAGAACCAGGAATAGAGATGTTAACCTTCTAAAAGTTCATAAGCTCTTTGAAAACAATTGTTTGGGCATCTTCCTGATTATCCCTGTAAAAGGAAACGGTTTGATTTAGTTCAAAAGGCCACTCTTTGGGGGATGCATGAATATGCTTTATTCACTGACATATTTTTCAGAACTCTAAATTGCTAAAAGCAAATTTATCTGAAATTTTATAAAACAAATCCTCTCTTGATAATTGTCTTTATTGCTTCTTGAATTCGTATATGTATTAGTAGCGAATAGGCCATCATGGTTATTTTAAAATTGCATTTTTAAATTCACATACATTGAGTAAATCTGGTTCTATATGAAGAAGAAAGAAAAAAAGTGAATGATGTACAAATCACTCCTTTTAAGAGCATTCTTTATTTTGTATTTTCCAAACAAGGAATTCTAAATGGAACACTTTCAGGTCTGTACATTACAAGGTACTCATTATTCTTCATTGCTGAGGAAAAATTCTTTCCTAAGAAGGTAATGCTGATGAGTCTGGGCACCAAAAGCTGGGATTTCAGGTGTTAGAGAAGAAAAAATACTTTGCAAGCCTTTGGTCTGGAATAAAGAGCTATCTGAGGGAAGCAGAGAATGATCATCAACCACAGAGAATCTAAACTACCCCTCCCCCATAGTTGGTTCTGGAGCATTTAAGCACATTTTCTTTTTCATTGCAACTGATATTCTTATACATATTTTCCAAATACGAACTAAAGTGCCTTGTTGTTATACTCCACCTATATACTAGGGAGGTGGACCCAAGAAAAATGGAAATACATTCCACAGCTGGGTCATGAGACATACACCTCTTTTTCCCTCTGTTCCTCTGCATTTTTCCCCCTTTCTCCTTATTTTGGAGAGATTTCTTCTCCATCAGTAATAGAGTTAATTTTGTGTGTAAAGGAGGGCACCCAGTGCTTCCAGTGCTAATGGAGTTTAATTTCCAGCTGAAACACTTCTCGTGAATACTTAAAGCATTAAAGAGAGATCTAAATAATTTCAGCCAGAGGGGGAGTTACATCTTTCATGAACTTGACATTCATTCATTCAACAACTATTTTCTGTATGCCTGTGATGTGCAGGGCACAGTGCACAAATCCATGTATTAATTAGAAATCGTCCATGCTTTCCTGTAGGAGGAATAAATAATTAATTCAAATTAGAATTATGTAAAAATATCATAAGCCTATTTCTAGAGTCAAGAATTCTCCCTGGAAGATAGGTAGAATTTGAGCTGGAGCCAATATACAAAAAACCATCTGACCATGTAAGAATGAAAGAAAGGACATCCCAAGAAGAGAGAAGAGTTCAAAAGCAGAGGGGTAGTATTTTGGGAAATAACAAAAAGTGTGGTAGATTACATATTTAAACTTTTTTTTTTTTTCAGCTCAAAGCACAACTTATCACTGACTTTCTCCACTCTTAACAAACCATCTTTATCCTATTCTACCCTGCTTTTCCTAGCCCTGTGTCATCATCCTAGATAAAAGAGCTGGTACAGCTTTGCCCTTGGGCCATTCCTGACTAGAGCAAAAGGCTTTACTGACTACTTTGGTCCTGATAACAGAGTTTGAATCAGTCCTGTTCACCTAGATCTAGGGGAGCTATGCCAAGATGACCCCTTATTATTAGAAGGGCTCTGAGCTACACACCACCTCTTCCCTCTTCTTTGGTCCCTGGTGCTGAACTGAATTCAGCCCATGGGGTCACTAACATTTGGCCAGTCTTATCCTCTGGCTAGGAGGCCTGTTTGCAGCATCTTGGTTTCTACCTTGCCTACTCTTCTGAAGAGGTTGATATTTCCATAAGGGCAATACAACTGCTCATATAAAAGTGTGGGTCCTCCTAATTGTTCTCTTCTCAATGTGCATTTTTTCCTGGAGTGAACTTCTTTGAAGAAGTTGAGTCTTGACAGAACCAAGATTGACAGGGCTTCATCACTTTGATACTGTTTTCAGAACACTGTCATTGGCTTTCAGCATCACTTCCTTCTACTTGGAGGCCAGTTCTAGACTCAGCCAACTCCTCAGTGAAACACTTCGACTATTTGGGTAAAAGCAGAAACTGCTTTGATCTAATTGTAAGAATGAGACAAAGATATATTTATTGGAAGAATACAGCTGTATTCCACACACAGACTAAAAGCTATAGGACCAAGTTGTAGAGAAAGCAATTCTGAGGCTAGAGGCAGCAGAACTGGTGGATTGTTTGCTCGCAATTGGAA
Organism: Cryptoprocta ferox; assembly: GCA_028646485.1. Taxonomy (NCBI): domain Eukaryota; kingdom Metazoa; phylum Chordata; class Mammalia; order Carnivora; family Eupleridae; genus Cryptoprocta; species Cryptoprocta ferox. Next base: position 13,592,374 of record CM053572.1, read on the forward strand.
TGAATCAGCTCCATATCTTTTTTATCCTTGCAACTCAAAGCTCAATTACTTAAGAGAATGAAATTCTTGAGAGTTATTGTGTGTGCGGACTTGATCTAGATTGGTCTGTGCCTTCTCCTCCCCTTTGCCCAGATTAAGTCACTTGCCCTTAACTGACATCTACCAATACCATACTCAGTGGGAAGAAAATAATCCTCCAAACAAGATGGTAGTGCTGCATACCAAGGAAGGAATACTGACCAGGCAAAACCAAGCCTGCCAACTGTAGTTGGCCTCTCTGTTTGTCTCTGGTCGAAGCTATCATTTCCTCTTCACTGGCCAATGCTATTTGGGTCCCTTATACACTGAGACCAACCGCTCCTAATTTATAGCAATATTGGAATCTCTATTTCATGAAGTCTCTTCTTGGAGGATTGCTTATTTAAAGTTTGGTCAGACTCAGGTTGGTCACCTAATGTCATCAGAATCCAAAACTCTCTAGCCAAGGGAGCTTATTTTGTTTCTGTTAGACTTGAGAGGAATAACAAGATATAATATATTTATCTATAGGTACAAAACTGCAAGCAGGTTTTAAAAATATTAATATCTCAAACACAATACTAAGATTTCCTAAGCCTCTAAATTTAGATTAGGTTAAAATTAAGTACAGGTAACTTTGGTAATTCTTACTAGAGCCTGAAAAATGAAGAAAGCAATTTTAATACAAGTTACATCTGTGACTATTATAATTCAGTATTTTTGTAACCATGAATTATTAATAAGATTTGATATTTCTTATTATTGTCTTTAAAATTCAATATGTATTTTATTGGTAAAGGGGGGTGATGGTCTTGGTGGAGGTCACTTGTGGGGAAGAGCACTGGGTGTTATAAAGAAAAAAGAAAAAAAATAAAATTCAATATGAATTTTAAAAAATTTATCTTAAGCAATAATAATATAACATTTTCAATGAAGAAGTCATTGTTAAAAAAGTGAACTGCCCTGGGGCATGTGGGTGGCTCAGTCAGTTAGCATCTGACTTTGGCTCAGGTCAAGATCTCACAGTTCATGTCAGCTGTGCTGACAGCTCAGAGTCTGGAATCTGCTTCGGATTCTGTGTCTCTTTCTCTCTCTGCCCCTCCCCTGCTCGCTCTCTCTCTCTCTCTCTTTCTCTCTCAAAAATTAAAAAAAAAAAAACCATAATAAAAGAGAGAGAGAGAACTGCCCTAAAACGGTTCTCACTCTTCTCAACCTGATCAGCCATCAATTTATTTATTCTTTGATTTCACATGAACAGAAGGTGACTGGTTAACATATTAGGACAAGATGACATTTAAAGACATTTTCAATTAAAATAGTCAAATGATTCTCTGACTCTTCAGTATATTGTTTGGCTATATTTTCGCATGTTGTTAAGAGCTCCTTGCTATACATATGAGACTACTTAACTCACTAAATTACAGGCAACTCTGTCACTTAATTTTATTCAAATGTGATGCTAATTAAGTCTAGATGATTGATTTTAACATTATGTAAACCAGAGATTTTTGCAGAGAACTTATTTCTCCTTTGATCATTCTCCAATTATATATCTCCTCTCAACCAGTAATGCGTGCTTCCTACCACAAGGGAGAATGAGCATCAGGGGGTGAGAAGATCACAATAGCCCACAACCATAACTGAGAGTTGCTTCCTCCCCCTGCCTCCGCCACGTTAATATTAGTCCTATAATATCATCTCAGCTATTGGACTCTGACACACGAGTGAAATGGTAGACCTGGCAGATTATAAGAACCTTACTAAAAAGTCATAACAACAACAAGAACAAAAAGCATTTTCAATTTCTTTATTTCATGTCAACCATTATTTGCAACAATCATGTTTTTTGACCAAGTCTCAGCTTCCTGTGCATTACATTTCATAAAATAGTTCATGAGAACAAGAAAAGACATCAAATATGTTGTGTTAAAGGACAGTGTGCATACCATTGTAGGGAGGTAGGAGGTGAAAGAGGCCCCCAATGTAAAAAAGTTTTATTATGGGACTTCATAGAAAGCAGTGGAGCAATGTTAATTTGGGCTCAGTTCCATAGCTTTCAGTGAATAACTCTTAATATAAATGCACTGGGTCAATGTGGATTCAGTTGAAAGCAATACCATAATATGCAGGATATTTCTGTCAACTCTTTGCTGCCAGTGAATCAGCTCAGAATAGACTGCTCTATTGATTTTAATAAAAAAGTTATTAAATGCATATGTGAGAATATAAAAGTTTAGTTTTTGAAAAAATATTAATGTAACCAAGAAAAATATAATATTAGAAATTGTTGAAAGATACATGTTAGGAAGTACCTCAACATATGGATTACTGAAAAACATTACTCTCTTGCCATGTGGCAGAGGATGGAGATACGTTATCATAGAAAGAAAGAAATCTATGGGCAAGAGAGTGTTATAGATTCATGAAAAGTGCTTATGAAATCTACCGATCTATAATAAGTGCCTACTATAGCTGAATATTGTGTTAACATGCTCAGATAATGAGTTTTAAACAGTAGGGATGGGGACATAATAAAATATATCATGGATATTTCAATTAACTTCTCTTAGAGGATTATATTAGGACCTGAGGATAAGTGCCGCATAAGGATGGATGATTTTGAAACAGTTACCACACACCTCACCCACTTGTTATTTTGACAGCTTCAAAGTCGTTAGTTGGATCAATTCATAAGGCACAGCAGGAGTTAACATTATTAAGAGTTAGAGTGAGGGGCTAGATGTCCTGGCAGCCAAACTAACTTTGGAGTTTCCCCCTATGACGCGTTATGCAGCCCTTCCTAATGACACATTCAGCCTTTCCAACTAAACACTTCAAAATAAACACTGCCCTTAACCGTTACCCATCTGAACCAGTGATATTCAAGATTCAGAGGGCAGCTGTAGGCCATGCTACCAACTCTGAGCCAACCAGTTGGCAATCACCTGAAATCAGCAGTCATGGAAGCTGAAGTTATATAAAATGAATGATAAATGGAAGAATACAACTTACTAAAAAAGAGCATTTTTCTTTTATCTGAAGTTAAACTCTTTAATATGCTTCCCAAAGAGATTTCTTATTCAAGATACTGCATAAGAAAACTCTAGCAACAACTGTAGACAGTTTGGAAATGTTTTGCTAACACTAACAACAGAAAAAAA
>CM053572.1:13596052-13612413 GCA_028646485.1 Cryptoprocta ferox
AAACCTTCTTCTTCATAGATTCACATATGTGCATGCTCTCGTATTAGACTTGCAGTGGAAAGTTACTCTTTCATGGCTAACACCTTGTGTTTCTCTCTCTCTCTCTCTCTCTCTCTCTGTGTGTGTGTGTGTGTGTGTGTGTGTGTGTGTGTTTGCTTTTTAAAAGAAATGAGCACCTTAATTCCTTCTGGGGTAATAATAGCTCCCCTACATGGCCTTGATAATCATGGTGTACTATGACAAACAGTAGTCAGCTCCTGGTCCCAAGCTAGATGGATTGAAATACTTTCTCCATAAAATTTTAACTATAAGCAAGTAACTAAAAGATTGATAATGGTTAGAAATGATTATTGTCAGCCAGATGAGTTTTGCAAGAATAGCTAATACTTACTGAGTGTTTATCAAAGAACCCTATGTGTTATGTAGACATTCCTATTTGCAAATGGGGCAGAACTATGTCTTACTGTTTATTTTGTTGTGTTCATGGTATTTCTCATCTTTTCTTCTTTCTCACTTACCCTTAATGGGTCATTTCTCTACTCCCAATTCATATTCACTCAGGAGCCAAGATTCAAAACAAACCTTAGCCCTAAAGCACCAGATGAGTTCTTACAGGCACACTTGGGGGGCTATTTCCTCTGCCCCCAAAAGAACAAATAAAACTGGAAGGGGAAAAAAGAGACAGAGGGAGGGCAGAGTGGAAGTCAACATGGAGAAGGAAATGGTCAGAAGGAAGAAGGACAAAAATTTTCAGAGGTTCAGAGACAAGGTGAAAGATCTTCTGGTTTTTCCCCTACGAGTATCCTGTCACTCAGCAATCCTGGACAGCTGTAGGTTCTCCTGACAAAAAGGAATATGGGAACTTGATCCTTCATATGAAGATGAGGGCATTAAAACAACACACCCAACCAAACTCTTACTGTAACCACAGTCACAAAGGAACTGAATAAAATCCTATACATGAGGCAGTAGTAAACACCAATGTTAATTCTCTTTCTTCCTTTCCAGTTAGCTACACCTATCATATTTCTTTTATTTCAAACTGTACTGGCTTCAACTTTCAGTACAATGTTAAGTAGAAATGTACCAACAATATAATAATAGCCACCCTGGTTATGTTTCTAACTTTTAATATTTCTTTATTGAATACAATATTGGCTATAAGTCTAAGATACCTGTTTTCATGTTGATGAATTATTCTCTATTCCTAGATTTTTAAGTGCTTTGCTTAGAAACGGGATAGAGAATCCGTTTTTTTACTGGGATGATTTTTTTTTAAAAGATCTTCTTTTAAAAAAAGACTTTTTATTGGTCTTACTGGAGTGTTATTTTTAATCAAATTCAAAAACATTTGAATTGAATTAACCATGATAATGTTGAACAACTTTAAAAAATACAGAGAATTTGGTTTGCAGGATTGACATTTTCACATCCACATTTATAGATAACTTGGTTCCTCTCAACCCTCCATAATTTTTGTTAGGTGTCAAGATTAGTGAAGTTTCAGAAAAAACAGGTAGCATGATGTAGTTAACAACACAGGCTACCCATGTTCATGATCACTGAGTTCACCGAGTATCCTGGCTTCAATAACTTACTTGCTCTGTGACCTTCAAGAAGTCACTGGACTGACACAGATTAGGGTGACAGAACAGAATGTAAATACTCTAAACCTTCTTAGGGTTAAAATGGCACAATTAACTACTGTTAAGAAGGGATGGGAAAGAAAAGATGTGTTTGCTACTTCTTTATATTTTCCTAGTTTGGGTTAAAATATGTAATTTAAAGCTGATAAATATATCCATCTGCCTATTCTGAGATTTATAAAGATAAACCCTCAACTAATACCCAGCAGCAGAGGAAAGGATGCTGAAAAGAAGAAGAAATATGTTAATGTAATCATCATTCAGAACAGAGTCTCAAAAGCAGGGGTTGAAATAGAAGGACCATGCTAGCCCAGCATGCCACCTGTTTTGGCAGATAAAGTGTAATGAAATACAACCATTTGTTTACATATTATCTGTGGCTGCTTTTGCGCTACAACTCCAAAGTCAGGTAGCTGTCAGAGATAAGCTGCAAAGCGGCCGGAAATGTTTGCTGACACATGCTCTAAAGCAACAGAGTACTGAGTAGAGCGTATAGAATTATGATGATAACGAAAGCCTCTATTAAAAGATACAAATATTTCATACTATCAGAGAATCAATGACACACAAAAGTTGCCTTAAAGGGATGACAATGTGATTGATAGCCGTCTTCTCCGTAGAAACGAAGTCAGAAAACAATGATATATTTTCATAGTAGTGGAAGAGGATAATTAGTCAAGATTAGTTACTCAACTAGACTATCATTTGAGAAAGAGACTAAAATAAAGACATTATTTTGACAGACAAAAAGTTAGAAAGTTTACCACTGATAGAGCCTAATACAATGTTGAAAAATATGTACTTAAGAAAGTAGGAAAATAATACTTGACATAACATCAGAGATGAAGAAAAGTGATTAACACAGAACCTGGTAAGCGTGTGAGGAGATCTACATAAACACTGTATAAAACAATACTGATATTGTCTAATTTGTAGATAAAAATTAAAAGGCAGAGTTAAAATACTGGACACAAATGCATGCAAGATAAAAAAAAAGTGAACTAAGAGTTATGAGGCCCATGTGTCCTTCTGGTAGGTGTAATGAAATTAATTTAGATTTTAGGAAAATATTCACTTTAAAAGATAAAAGGTAGTTACCAAGAGAAATTCCAAAATAGCAGAGGGAAAATGGGGGAAACACACACACACACACACACACACACACACACACACACACACACACACACACACTTAAAAAGCAACTGAAAAACGGGAAAGAGAGACAAAACCAGTAGCAGAGAAATCGCGATGTGTCAGAGTCTATGGGATATGGTTGAAAGAGAGTGCAAAGAGAAAACTATGTATCTTACTTATGCACACCATTAACGAATCTATAAAGTGTAAAACAGATATGCGAAGTAAGACAAAAGAGTTGTGAAACCGAGTAAAAAAAGCAGCCTCCTTTAAGATGCCATCGGAGGACAGAAGGGGGAGCTCTCACGCCCTTGGGCTCACCACAGGAAGAGGCCCACAGTACTGCTCTAGTAGAGGGGAAGGACTTCTCACCCAGCAACATGTTCAGACAATAAGAAGGTAGTGCAACTGAGTCAATGAGAAGCCATCACCTTCCTGAATTCTCACTTCCCTCCAATGGACTTGTGTACAAAAAGTAGTGCCTCTCAATTTTCTCCTTTTCTCTATAAAGTAACGTTCCTTTCTTTTGATCTCTGGACTTGCCTATGGTTTGCCATAGCTCGTGTGTTCCGAATTGCAATTCTGCTACTCTTAAATAAACCCAATTTATTGGTAAAATAACTGGCTGTTCTATTTTTAAAGGTTGATGGTGAATTACCCCAAATGTGCAGAGGTCATTTTTCAAATCAGAGATTACATTGTTTAGCTTTGCAAATAAAGTATATCATGAATAAAATGGTCACTTAAAAAAAGTATATATAAATTGAGTTCATGTGAAAATAGAAATAAAGTAATATAGAAAACAAAGAGAAAGTTGTCAAAATGCACCAGGTTGAAATTTCTTTTTCAGTGTTATTTTATCCACTAAGTCTTTGAAGAACAAAAGAGAAAAATCACATAGATCATTTTCATAAATCCTTGAAAGGTAGTTGATAACATTCAACATCCATTCTTGATTTACAAAAATACACCTTCATAAGAGGAATAGGTCTTGATACCATAAGATATATCTACCTGCATCTAAAGAGAAAGCACCAGAAGTATTCCCATTAATGTTAGGAACAGACAGGAGGGCCACTCTCAGGGCTATTATTTTGTTACCTGGAGGTACTGGCCATTCCAGTTAGGCAAGAGAAAGAGTGTTACAAAAATTAAGAGCAAGCAAACGATCACTATCTTAAAATGGTATAATTCTGAGCCTGGAAAAAATTCAAGAGAAATAATGGAATAACTATTAAAAATAGTGAGAGTTTGATAAAGTGGGTGAAGAAACTGACGATACACAGAAATTCACAGTCTTCACACATACCTGCCATAACCAGTTAGAAGGTTAAAGATCAGACCATTTATAACATGAATAAAATCAAATATTATTTGGAAAAAAAAATCAAAGTCAAGAGACAAACGATAAGATGAATTTTTTGTTGTTGTAGTTGCAAATCACGATAGGCAAAGGGTTTATTTCCCGAGCATATGAAGAGCTCCTACAAGTCAGAAACAAAAATATTACCAGGCTCAAATACTTATGGCCAAAAATCAGGTCACAGAAGTGAAAATTCAAATGGCTACGCTCATTGCTCTCACTTTAAATTAATGATAACGGACTTCAAACAGGCTCCTAAGGCTGCTGAGGATTCATACTGGTTTCCTGCTTCAGTTATTCTCATGCTTTCCATAGAACACTAATTCATACCTTCTCCCCTACAGTCAGACATTACCTTCTCTCCCATTTTTATTCTTCATTGTTACTGCCCAAGTCCAAGCCATCCTATCTCTCTCTCACTTGGATTCTTCTAATATATTCCTAACTGGGCGTTGCAGCTATTCAATTATAGGAGTAATTAATAAACTGAGAAAACTTGTATATACCCATGATTATCTATTCAAATTAATATTTATTCATATATTTAAGCATATGTATTCAAAAGGCAAATATTTAACTGAGCACCTACTGTATACTAAGCACTGCTCAGACACGGCAGAGAAGAAAACAAAGACTTTGCACTCACAAACGTGGGGAGACTGACAGATATAATTATAGCTTTAAGGTGATGGAAGTCAAAGAAGAAAAAACAAGCAAGAAGGGAGGAATAATCAAAGGCAGGTCAGAGAAGCTCTCCCTGACAGAATGACATCTGAGCAGAGACCTGCAAAACTGCGGGATGGAGCAATCTCAAAGTGGAGAAAACAAATTGAAGCACCAAATAAAGTAAATTGTATGCATTAATAGTATAATTACATCACTTACAAAATCTTACAAATGTGATAGACCCTGAAAAGCCTCTCCTCTATCACAGCTGATGCCAATGATGAAAAAACAAGATTCAGAACTAGTCCACATCTATTTCAGACATAAAATAAATTGGTTGTTGTTGGTATATGTGAGGACCATGAACTTTTGTCCATGATAGGGAGAGTTAAACTAAACACTGAATTTTTATACCATGCTTAGTTTAAAAATAAACACAAATAACCTTCCTTCCTTCACTCACCCTCTAAGTTTTGGCTGTCTTTACTAAAAAACATCCTTTTAATTTAATTCTGAAAACAACATGGAGAATGACTTTCTTTCAAAACAAGTTTTCCCTTGAAGAGAAACACATGTTCAAAGTGCAAACAACATTCCAGTGTCTGACTTAAGGCTACTTAATTTCTGCATGATGACGTCATACTTAGGCTACCGAACATGTTCCTGTATGTATCATTTCTTCTACAATTCTAGAATTTAGGCCCATTCACGGAAGTAGACCTATCATTTTATGCAACTAGAGAATAAAGAGAACCTGTGTACTTCCCAAGTCATAATTTCTCAGAGTAATCAAAATTAATATTCCAACATAATTTTTCAAAATAAAATTTACTAGCTAATTTTAAAATCTGTTTGTAAAGAAAAGACCTAAGAAGAGCTAAGAAAATTTTAAGAAAAAAAGATCAATGATTCAACCAGGGTATTGAGTATCTAAGGAAAATATAAAGGTATAATAATTTTTTAAATATTTATTGTAGTAATGCTTTTTATTTTTTATTTTTATTTTTTTAAGTTTTTATTTAAATTCCAGTTAGTTAACATGCAGTGTAATTATTAGTTTCAGATGCAGAATTTAGAGATTCAACACTTGCCTACAACACCAAGTGCTCATCACAAGTGGACTCCTTACCCCCACTATCTATTTCACCCAACCTTCCCTTCCCCCGGTTAACCATTAGTTTGTTCCCTATAGTTAAGAGTTTCTTGGTTCGTGTCTTTCTTTTCCCCCCCTATGAATATGTGTTTCTTAAATTCCACACATGAGTGAATTCATATGGTATTTATCTTTCTCTGACTTATTTTGCTTAGCATAATACTCTCGAGCTCCATCCACATCGCTGCAAATGGCAAGACTTCATTTTTTTTTTTTATGGCTGAGCAATATTCCATTGTATATATACCACAACTTCTTTATCCACTCAGCTATAATAGTTCAGGATGTAATACTAGATCAGAGAGAGAGGTAAGAGAAAAAGAGACAGGGCTAAGAGCTAGGAACAGTCCTGTGATTATTTGTGACATTTCAAATCATTAGAGAAAGGATGGCCCAACTACTCAAAAATAGCATTCATATTCATATTGGAAAAAACAGAATAGTTAGATCACTACCACATAGTATTCATGTATTAAAATCACCCTAGCTGAGTAACAGATAAACACCCTACATCTCAGTGACTTCACCAAATACTCACTCACTTCTTGATCATGTGGAGTTCAATAGGTGGCTGGATGAAGTTCAGGTCATCTGTTGCATGCAGTCATGCAAAGACTCTGGCTGACGGAAACTTCATCTTCAAAAGCTGTCTTGCAAGGGTGCCCAGGAGGTCAGCATCCTGCTGGAAAACAAGGGAAGAAATGTGGAAGATTGCCTGGAACATTTTGTGGGGAGGTGAACATCATGTAATAATTTTTACCCACATTCCATTGGCCAGCATTTGCCTACCTTCAAGGAGGCTGGGAAATAGAAGTTAGCCAGGTACCTGAGGAAAAGAAAAAACAGAAGAAGCGAGCACTTAGTGTTTGATACAGTACATCTTTCTGGTTACCAAGTATCCTCTACCACAACTGGAACACACTTCTTCGTTTCTCAAGTGAGACGACTCAAAATTCCATCCAGTTACTGCAAACAGATTCGAGTCCAAGATCTCTGAATGATGGCATGGCTTTTTCCATCAGTTCTGCATATGGGCTCCATGATATTCAGTGATATTTGCACAAACAACACATTATAGAAATCTCTTTACTGCCACCTGGCCCAACATGCTATGATGAAACAAGGATAAATTTGTAATAAAAACTGCATCTGGTAAAGGGTACGGCAAAGACCCACAGAAGGCACTGGTCTACAGTAGTTCTGAAAAACTTTTGGCAGGAATTTTTAGTTCCCTTTAATCCGGCAGCAAGAACATACACTTGATTGCAACTTTGCTACCTGAGAGGAACTACTTGTTCAACATTCTTCATAGTTCTGGATCTACACTTTGGCAGGATTTTTTTTTGCCCATTAGCACATTTGAGATACATGATGGGGACTGACCCTCCTTGGAGACCTTTAAAGTTTTGTAACCCAGATCTTCTCTGAACAAGTTTGGGGGCCCCGAAATACTTTTAATGACAGAACATCCAAAAGCTGCTCAAGTCCAGGCTTGTAAATTTTTTTTTTGGCATTACAAATAAACAGGTTATTGTTTTTGAGAGAAAGGGTATCAATTCAGCTGCATAAGCCAGTAGCACCTCCCAAATGTCTTTCCTAAATATAAGTCTCAAGGCTGACTTACTTTTTCCCTTCTCTGCCCCGTCTTAAAGCTATCATGCTGAGGAGGAAATGCCAGTTTTACTCAGGTCTGTTCTGGAGCCAGAAGTCTTAATGGACATCTATGCACAATCTCTTATCCTTTGGGACTAGAAGCAATGGCTTTTTCATCCTATTACTTTTTGTTTTTCTGTACTTGCAAGCTAACAGGCTACTGTCACATCCCATCTCTTGTTTCCTGTCACATTGGTAAATGCCAGTAGTAGAACAATTCATTTTTTAGCGTTTCCCTAGAGCTATGGGGTAAGGGCTCACGGTTCAAATTCCAAGTAACTCAAGTGACTTTTTTAAAAACTGTTTTGTCACTGCATTACACAAACCTCATTTTCTAATTGTGGATATTAGTTTTCATTTTGATTGTCTGTGGGACCAATGCCATGTACAGTACTTTCGATTTATTTTTATAGTAGCATCCTCCTTCCACCACCCATTTCTGAATCAGAGTAATGATACTTGTTCTGTCAAAAAAAATCCCTAATTTTCATTGATTTAACATGATAGGTGTTTGTTATATAACTTAAATCCAATCAGCCTAACTGGAGGAATAAGTAGATGACTAGGATTCTCATAGCTACTTAGGTTCCTAGGTTGATGGCTATTCCTTCATTTTAAAAAGGACGTCTTCTAGTGTCTCACTGGGAATTGACAGCCAGCTGAGGGACACAAGAGTGGAGGACAGAAGAGGAGTTTATGGGCTGGACCTGGAAGTGGTTTACACAATTTCCACCCACATTCCACTAAGCAATTCTCAAGTTACAGGACTCCAACCTAACTTCAAGAGATGCTGAGAAATACAGATTGGTTGCGTACTTATTGATTTAAGGAGTATACCAACCTGTCAGAAAAGAAAGGGGTAAGTTCCAGATAGATTAAAAATTCCAGATAATTTTAAAAGTTATGGGGAAAAGTCAAAAACAAAAAAAAAAACAACTCACTAGTGGAAATAAGGGGAAGACATGAAAAAATTCACAAAACCTGATGTAGAAAAGTATTTAACAATTTTAAAAAAGTATCCAACTATACCCATAATAAGAAAATGCATAGTAAAACTACCATGAGGTAATATTTCTCAACTATCCAATGGTAGAACATCTTACTCTATTGGAGAAGTTGTGAAGAAACAGGCCTCCCTCTTGTATGGAAGCACAACCTTCATGTTGGAAAATTTGGCAATTTTTAAACAAAACTACATATGCACTTATCTTCTTACATAACATTCCAATTCTAGGAACATACCCCAAAGACATAACTCCAACAATTTGAAAACACATACCATTGTTATTGTTTTTTTGCAATATTTTTTGTAACTGCAAGACAGGGAAAATAACTTGTACACCCAAAAACAGATGAGTGGCTGAATAAATTGACAAGTCTACCTAGTAGGGTACTAGAATGTTTCTTGTTTCAAATAAAGAAAATCTTTATGGACAAATTTGCAGTGATTTCCAGGACACAGTTTAATTAATGAATGAATTATTTTATTTATATTTTAGAGAGACAGGGTGAGTAGGGGAGAGGGGCAGAGGGAGAGAGAGAATCTTAAGCAGGGTCCATGCTCAGCGACAAGCCTGATGCAGGGCTCAGTCCCACGACCTTGGGATCATGAGCTGAGCCAAAATTGAGTCGGATGCTCAACCAACTGAGTCACCCAGGTGGCCCTTCAGGATATATGCTTAAATGAAAAAAGTAAAGTTTATAAAATCATTTAGGAGTGTTAACTTTTGCATCAGAAAGAAGGGGAAATAAATACATACATATTTATTCATCTGTGGAAAGGGAAACCCAGAAAGGATATACCAGGGACTAATGAGATGGATTATCTAGAGGGGATGGGTGGGAATTGGGAAAAAGAAACAATTGGAAAGAGGAGTTGCCACCTCTCAGAGTATACCATTTTGTGCACCTCTGACTTATGGAACAATGTTCATGTTTCACACACATAAAGAAAAAAATATAAATTAGTAAAATTACCAAGGGCAGAAGAAAAATCTTTTAAGTAAAATACATCAGAAACATGTGAACTAAGGTTCATTTCAAATGACGCATTACTACACAGAAGGAAGGCATGGAAAATGCACTAACCTAGGTCACTTTTTACCGTGATCACTCTAAAAATGGAGATATAATTCACATACCCATAATATTCATTCTTTTAAAGTACATAATTCAGTGGAATTTTGTATATTCACAAAGTTGTGCAACCAACACCACCATCCAATTCCAGAACACATTCACCAACCCAAAAAAGAATGACATCCATATCTATTAGCAGTCACTCACTACTCCTCCCTCCCTCAGCCCTTTGTAATCACTAATTTACCTATTCTGGATATTTTAGGTAAGTGGAACCATATTTTCTGTTTGGCTTCTTTCTTAACGTAATGTTTTCAAAGTTCATTCATGTCATGGTATGAATCAATACTTTGTTCCTTTCTATGGCTGAATAATATTCCATTGTATATATATACAATTATTATTATCCAGTCATCAGTTGATGCTATTTGGGTTGTTCCTTCTTTCTGGCTATTATGAATAATGTTACTATGAACATTCATATTTTTTGTTTTGAACATGCTTTTAATTCTTTTAAGGCCCACAGCTATTAGTGAAAATGTAGTTCATATGAGACTCTCATTATGCTTATGTTGATACACTTGATGGTATTCCATATGTCTGTTCGTTGTCATTCATTGTTGTTGTTTTTTATAGGAAAAAAATTTCATCTTTAGCTTCACCAAATATTTCTTCTGCCTGCTCCAATGCTGTTGACTACATACGTTGAATTTTCCACATCAATTATTGTTACTTTTCAATTCCTAAAGTTTTTGTCTCTTTATAATTTCTCATTATTGATATTCTCTATATGGTGAGACATTGTTCTCAGATTTGATTTTAGCTCTTTAAACATTGTTTCCTTTGGTTCTTTCTACGTTTTCTCAAAATAGTTTATTTAATGTCTTTGTTGAATAAATCTGAAGTCTGGGCCTCTTGGGGGACAGTTTGTTTGCTTTTATTTCTCTGTATATGGGGGCATACTTTGTTTCTACGTGTCTTCTAGTATTTTAGAAACCGGGTCGTTTTAAGTAATACAATGGTGAAAATATAATAATCAGATATTCCCCTTTCCCCAGGGCTTGTTCTTGTTTTTTGTTGTTTAGTGTACTTTTTTTGAACCTGTCAAATCTGGATTCTTTGTTGTATGGCCATTGAAGTTTCTGTTTCATTAGTTTAGGGGCACACTGATATCTGGCCAGAGATTTCCTTCAATGCCTGGAATCAATCCTTCTCCAATTTTGCGAGAGGCTGTGTGTGTGTGTGTGTGCGCCCGCGCTGGGGCACACCTTCAGCACTTAGCCAGGAAGGGGACAATTCCACCTGAGCCTTCATCTCCTGCTTGAGCAGAACCTCAAGGTCAGCTAGAAGTGAGTGCTTAGTGCCTTCTCAGCTCTTTCCTGAACAGACACAGCACTGTTCATGCCCATGACTTGCTCAACTCCAAGAAATCTATCAGAACTTATCAAAGTCCCTAAGGAAACTGAATTCTCCAGATTTCCTTTTAAGCTTTTTGATAAACTTGTTTGCCTCTACTGTTATTCACTGCCGTAGGCAGCTGTGATGTTAAACAATGACCTCTGATAGTTTTTGAAAAGTGAAATCAGGAAAAAAAGGTTTTTCACACTGAGCAAGTTCTTGGTCAAGGCAGACTTGCAAGGGGGGTATTCCAGGGGACAATCACACTGGTCAAAGAATGACAGTTCTCAGTGACTGTATCTTTGAAGCAGGCCCAATCCTGTTCTGCTTCCTCTAGTGGCTGCCAGGCTTCTGGTTTTCACTAGGATTGTGAGCTGCTGGTTTTCAGGACTATCATGGATCTGAGGAGTGAAAAGTTGAAAAGAGGGCAAGTTAAAATGTCACACAGATCACTGACTGTTCCTAGCAAGATTCATCCTTGAAAACTACTCCCTGGATTGCAGTAAACCTGTGGTTAACTCCATTTCTGAAAAAGTTGATTCTGACAATACAGTTTTCTCACTTCTTTTTATGGAGAGAATTTCTGTATGTCTTTATTCCCCCATTTTTGCTGACATCATTTCAGGTAACTTTCAAACTCAGTTTTGAGACTATGTGTCCTCAAGCTAAAGAAAAAAAAATCTAAACATGTATCGAACTTTGGCCAGTAGACTTCTATTTTGCAGAGGCATCAGTTCGCACTTTTGAAACTAACTTCTGTGTATTCTAGGGTTGAGAAAATAAGTAAATGTATTGTGGACAAGGAGAACCATCCTTCTCACTGTGAGATGGCAAAAGGATACCAGACAGCCTGACGAGGCTCCGACTGGTCAAATTAAGGACAATTTGAGCAGCAAAATAAGCAATGGATTTCTAACGCTGACCATTATCTAGTAACGGGAATCAGACTTGCCATTCTACATTAAATGGAAAGAACACGGGATAAAATATATAAAACTTAGGTTTTCAGACAATGGACAAAAAGCAGTACAATACCGTAAATACCGCTGGGTATATATTGCTGGGGGAAGGAACCATAGAATAGTCCAGTGGCCTTACTGAAGAGGCAGGGTTCAGAGTTTACATAGACTACAGTGACTTGAGTTTCTGAGGCAAAATACTAGAAAGGAAGGAAAAGATGTGCTCTGGAGATCTTTGGCAGGACCCCGTCAAGTCTATGGCTTAGGAGTGATCTGTGCAATGTATGAGCAAGGCCAGGAAGAAATTCACTAGAAAGGAGTTTGTGAAACAACTTAACAAAGGGCCAGGTACAGTTTGTGTTCTCATCTCACCACATATAACAAAAGGATTTGCTAAAAGACAAAGCAGCAGGCAGGATGCTCAGAATGGAACACCTCTAGAGTGGAGCCAAATGAATCCCAGGCCAAGGTTTCTCAATCTTGGCACTGCTGACATTTTGGGCCTGATAATTTCTTGCTGTATATTATGTAGAACGTTCAGTAGCATCCCTGGCCCATGTCCACTAGATGTAACACAAAATATCTGCAGATGTTGCCAGATGTTCCCTAAGGGTAAAACTGACCCAAACTGAGAACCATTGCAGACAAGATCATTGAAACAGCTATTAATGTTCCATATGTTCAAGGAAGTAGAGAAAAACCTGAACATGATAAGAAGACAAATAGAATACTATTAACAAAAACAATAGCAAAGGGGGGGGGGAGAAAAGGAAGAGGAGGAAGATGAGGAGGAGGGGAAGGGATGGATGATAAGAGCCAAGGATAAAGCAAATGTGGTAAATTGTTACTGTCTGGAGGATGTGGGTGAAGAATACTGTTCAGTAAAGAACTTGGCTTTGCCCAAAGAAAGGAACTTTTTGCCTTTGGCTTCTAGGAGGTAATCTACGGAATACCTGATAGAAGTATCTTTGTTTAGGGCAGCAGCTCCCTACAGGCATCAGGGCAATCAATTGATCATGCTTACATACTGCGGCCACCACAAAAATTCTGGACACCAAAACTTGAGTGAGCTTCTAAGACTGGCCAAACTCTATGATCACTGATGCCAGGATGGTAAAGCGTCCTGAGGACAACAGAAGCTTTGTTTTAGAACTGTCACAGACATGGTCCTATGCATCTCTTCCTTTGACAGGTTCTAATTTGTACCCTTTCCCTGAAATAAACATTAACTCCGAATAGGTTTCAGTGTGTGTGTGTGTGTGTGTGTGTGTGTGTGTGTGTGTGAGTTTCAGTAAATTCTGCGAGTTTTGTAGCAAATTTTTGAACTGAAGGGTATTTGGGGAACCCTTCCCCCACAGCCCCCGCCTCCAAACCTGCTGCTGGTGTCAGAAGTGACAGTGGTCTTGTGTGAGCTCTTCCCTCTAACCCTGTAGTTGGGCCCTTACTCTACTGAGTAAGTCTTGGACAGACTTGGTGGTCTGGAAGACAGTGCTCTCCACGTCAGAGTTCGGCTAAATCTGGATAGGCATGGAGACATTTTTCTTTCACCTTTCCTGTAATAGTTTTTCTATAATATATATTATTATATAACCCATATGTAAAAATAAAAATTTTAAAGCAGGAAAAGCAAATTTTGCATTCAACACAGTTGAAAACAATTTTTGTCTTGTATAATCTCTTGAATTCCAGTTTTAGTTATCTAAATTCTTAAGCTCTTGAAAATGACAGAAATGACTCTCCAGAGCTTATGAATTTCTACTAACCAGAGGCCTTTTCCTGCCATTAAGAGCAACATGGAATTTTGTTATCTTTAGTTAGTTAACCAAGAACCTTTAATTTCTTCCAGAGAAGCAAAAGCGAAACACTTGAAAGGATTTTTAAAATCCTGTCTTCCTTTGAAAAAACAGTATTGTTTACCATGAGTTGTCCCTTCCTCAGTGAGTCATCTCATAACCTCATTCGGTTATCTGGAAATGCTCCTTCAATCACACCGCCTTCAGAATTTGTCCTTATAAATAAATTCCAATCCATGATTCCACAAAAAAAGTTTCCATAAAACACATTAGGTGAAGTAACTAGACGTTATACATTCTTGATTTAAACAAATATTTCTATGCAGTGAAATATATAACCAATTTTTTTATTGTGTTGCTACACTTAAACATGTTGCCTAAAAAATTGAGATAAAATTCAGAAATCAAAAACTGGACACTACTGTAGAAGTCAAAGAGCAGATCACAAATCATTAAACGTATAATAAAAATTAACATTTATTTTGTAATTTATTGTCTTCATACCCATAATAAACGTTACTGTCTTCATTTTCTAAGAGTAAGTTTTAGGAAAGGCGATCCATTTTAAATAACTACAATTTCCTCCTATTCTCCACTGTTATTTTAAATATATCTCCTCAACATTCATCTTCACAGCAAGAAACAAGAGCTACCCTTGTGATAGTCCCTTCTTAAGTGCACGTGACCAAGTCTGAGGAGCTGGGATCTCAGAATTCTCGCACAGAGGGAAGAGTGGGGGGATATTATTAAAAAGCAAGTTAAGTATGTACTTGATTTTGTGGACGGCTTATGTAAACATAACTTGAATAACAGGCTGCTTCACAGAAAGAGGTCCTCATCAATCATCAAATGTAATTTTTTTCCCCTGAAACACAGCAATTTTCGATTGCTCTTCTTTCCGCCTCCTGCTCGCTTCCCATGAAGGATGAAGGGGCAGCTGTGACTGCTGTTTTGTGTTTTCAACTCCTCTCGGTGCACTCTTATTAAACAGATTCTTGAGATGAGGTTCATTTTGCCGAAACCCTGGGAGGAGAAAGCAAAAAGTGAAAACTAAACACCTAAAGAGCATAAAAGAGAAAGACATTTCATTTTCTCGCATCAGCATTTAATGAAGGAATTTAGTTTTACTTCAATGGAATACATCACAGTTAAAAATCTAAGTCTAAAGGGGAACAGTTTGAAATTGTAATATACATATGAGCAGGCATTATGAGACACATGCCTTCTAAGCTTTTAAACAGATGTTTATATTGTATCTCCTCATATATGTTGGGCTGTCTTATTTATACTGGCAGTAAGACAGAAACAATGCAGCCAACATGGAAGGCCAAGAGAAAGAGAAAAAAAGAAAAGAGCATCTTACATTGTCAAAGGAACATCATTAGTTTAGGATGTCCATGTAAAGCAGATGTAGCTAGAAAATTCACATGTATTTAGTAAGATACTGCATCTCACCATGGTGATGGGAGAGATGGATTTTTAAAGGGCTACTAATTGATTCCACTCCCTTCTGTTACTGAACATAAAACTATTGTAAGATAAATTACTAAATTTACTCAAATGTAAGACAAAATTATCCACCAGATATGAGGGTGGCAAGTTGGTGCTAGCCCTCAGAGCTTCTTATATCATAAGATACTTAAACTAAGTTACTTTGAACAACAAAGTAGTGTTTGTGAGAAATATGTAAGCCAGAAAAGACATGAATTAATTCATGTTTATAGAATCGGTCGGGGGTGGGGGGAGACAATAATGTAATACAGATTTTAGGTAGTACAAGGGAAGTGTAATTTCTCCACTGCAAGTTAGACATCATTCACTGTCAAAAGCCTCCTCAAGATCTCCTTTAAAAGTAAATGTCGTAATTTTAATTTGCACAAACAAATGCACACAGTTAGGGATAACATTTCTAAAACATTACTGTAGATACAATGAAGAGTTTAAATATTCAATGAAACTGCTTCATAAAAAATGAAATTTAAATAAGGCAGTATTCTAAACTAATATATATTTTTGGGAATTAGGTAAATTATATTTGTATGTATAAACACACTATAAATTAAATATTCCAAATACATAAGCAAGCCAAAAAACAAAAACCTTTCCACTTGGGTCTCCTCACTGGGGAGATGAGGGGGTGCTTGCAGTTTACAGTTACCCTGTGGCCGAATATAAGGTAAGTGAGGCAGATGCCACGTGTGTGCCAGACCTACTCCTTTTCCCGCTGGGCGCACAGCCAGGATGCATTCCCCATCCTGACCACAGTTAGGTGAGGCCATGCAGCTGAGTTACAGCCAAAGGCATGTGAACAAAAGGCCTGACCATAAAAACCTCACATTTGATCCTTTCATTCTCTCTCTCTCTGCCCCCAGAGAGCACAGAGAAATCCCAGAGGCACGAGATGGAAGGAGGCTGCGAGCAGCACACAGGCTGTGAGGAATGAGAAACAAATTGCCAGGATTAGGTGGTTGCATGTGACAGCGGGAGTCCACTATGGATAAGAGCAAAGTGCTCCTG
>CM053572.1:13612913-13652995 GCA_028646485.1 Cryptoprocta ferox
TCAGTCAGTTAAGTGTCAGACTTTCGGCTCAGGTCACGATCTCACAATTCGTGAGTTCCAGCCCCGCGTCGAGTTCTTTGCTGACAGCTCAGAGCCTGGAGCCTGCTTCGGGTTCTGTCTGTCTGTCTGTCTCTCTCTCTCTCTCAAAAATAAACACTAAAAAAAGAGAAATATTTGGGGGTGCCTGGGTGGCTCAGTTGGTTAAGTGTCCAACTCTTGATTTCCGCTAAGGTCATGATCTCACAGTTCGTGAGTTAGTTCTCTATCAGGCTCAGTGCTGACAGTGTGGCGCCTAAACTCCAAAAAAATTTTTAAAGAAATATTTCAAGGAGATATATAATTGCTTACAGGGCTGTGACTATTTAACATTGAATTCAGAAGGGGAGGCCCATTGAGTTGCAATCGAAATAAATTACGGGTTTCTATTTTCAAAGGTCTCTACCTTTAGAATGTAGTTTCCAGGTTTTACATCTGTAATATCAATCCATTGGCAGTCTATGTCTGCATTATAGGTATCATAGCAGCCAGGACTCAACCCCTAAAAGAAATAAAATTTAAAAATTTTATAAGTTGGTATAAGGTTAGAATATGCTAAAGAATGTGCTTATTATTTGCAAATTAAATTTTAAGTTAGTACTTACAAGAGTTTGACATAAAACTATACTTATATTGCATCTCCTTTGAGAAGTATATATTACTCAGCCTTATAGCACCTCCAGCTAAAAAAAATACAGGACTAATATAAGTAGTAGTACATCTAGCTTCTTAAACGTGTCATCAATTACCAGTGATAAATACAATTTTAAGTGACAGAATAGGCCTCCACCAAAATTCTAGAATATCACCAGTCAGGAATAAAGGCGATGTAATAATCCACCTAGCTCAAATATCCTCAGTGCAACAACCCTTCCTACTCTCTCTTGGAAATTACCTTCCTTTACTCTGCCCAGATTTTATAGTGTTTGTGCTCTAATGCTCTGCATTATAATTGTACTGTATGAGAATATATCTAACTAGAGATTATAAGCTCCCTTAGAGTGGAGCCTTGTCACATTTTTGAGTAGCTAACATTTATGAAGTATGTATCATGTGCTGAGAACAATCTTAAACATGTTACATCTATAAATTCAATGTTCCCAACTACGTGAGGCAGGAGCTATTATTATCCCCATTTTACATAAGAGGAAAATGAGGCACTGTAAGGTCAACTGAGTCATTCAAGGATATATAGCTAGTAAGTGGCTGAGATGGTTTTGCCTTTAGGCATTCTCCGAGTCCAGGATACCTATTCTTAACCAACACACTCTTCCCTGCTTGCTCTCTCTCTCTATCTCTCTCTCTCTCATTCTCATCTTGTCACTGAAATATTTTATTGAATTAAAGGGATGAATGTATGCCTCAATGAATGAATACCACATCACTCCACTTGCTAAGATATTCACTTCAATGAGGAAATGAGTGCCTTCTATAGGCTGGGAGGAGGAAATTTCCAGTAAGATACAGTCTCTCCAGAACATTACAGTCTTGGGGGAGGGGGGAAATCTGCTCAAATTGGAGCACATAGGTATACTTTTGATTCAATTAGCCCTTCCTGAGAAGATTTAACTGTTGTATTTTCATCCAAATACTAATCTAAAGTAAATTTTAAAGCGTATATTGGAATCATCTTAACTCACTATTGCCATTTAATTTCAGCACCCAAAATTTCTTTGGTGCTTGAGATCACCTGGGTCACCGAAGACATGGCAAAATCATCTAAAAATCTTCTACCAGTGCTGGTGTGGCTATCATTTGATTTGTGAAGAAGGGAGCTGCACTGTGTTTCTAAGGCACACTATGTAGCACAGAGAGGCCGAATTCAAAAATACCTTTGCCACAGCAGGAAGAACCCTATTTCCATCTTGTGCACACCACCCTGTGACCATTCATTGACAGTATGTTGAGTAAACCTACAATGAAGAATTCTTAGTGTCTGGTCCCAGCACGTGATTCTGATTCGGGCACGTATTAGATACTCAGGAAGTGTTAGCTCTTACTATTGTTACCACTGCTACTACTACCAATTCCCACCACCTCTGTGGCCTTGTAACACCTCCGTTCATTGGATTAGATACCTAGTTAAGACTGTGTAAAACAATGCTACAGTGCTGATACTATGTTCAAGGAAATAAAAGAACTCTAAGAGCTGCTGAAACTGGTTGTGCGCTGGCAGAATTTAAGTTAAGTGATTAACTTTGATTATTTGAACCAGCACACAAAGAACAAGAATTTATAAGGCCATTAAAAAAAAAAGAGGCGTTTCATGTATTCAAATTCAAACTTTAAAATCAGATGAAATATAGAACCTTAGCCCACATTGTCTAAATTCCCTGTTTGGTTTTAGCAAAAGAGAACCATCAGTTACATTAAATTAATGAGGTTAATGTAACTGTTTCTAGTTTCATATATATTGAACATGTAAATTTGTTATCTAGGAACTTAAGAGTTATATGAAAGTATAGATATAAAGAAGTTATATCTATTTTTATATTTGGGTACATTTTTAAATATAATTTATTGTCAAATTGGCTTCCATACCACACCCAGTGCTCATCCCAACAAGTGCCCCCTTCAATCCCCATCACCCATTTCCCCCTCTCCCCCACCCCCATCCACTTCAGTTCTAGGTATTTAAGAGTCTCTTATGGTTTGCCTCCCTCCCTCTCTCTAACTTTTCCCCCTTCCCTTGTTCATTTAAACCATGTTAAAATACAGCTAATCTCAGTCAACTTTGTGGCTTTGTCAGAATTTTTTCCCCCTTTAAATGAAGTCCGATTGAAGAAACACCAGTCTAGTGAAAAACACGAATATAAACATCACTTGTAATGCAAGACCTGGTGAACAGTGGTTAATCAGGACATACATGGAAGGTGATTAATAAGAAAGCTACCATAGATAATGAAGTGGGGTCACCCCAAGGAATTGGACGACTAGAAGTATTATGAATACCTATAGACCTAAATTCACATATTTCGACAGAGAGCTGTCCAGAGCGCCCCTTTTTCTACATGGAGGGAATAAACCCCAGGTCCCCCCCATAGGCGGGAGGCTACTGTGGGGCTGGACATTGCCGAATGGAAAGGGAATGTCTCTGCCCACATATGTGTAATGTGTGGGTAGGTTACATCTCCTTTTATTTAAACAATAAGTGCTGCCTCCTGGGCATGTAGAATTGAACCTTTTCCCCCCTCCAATTGCTATGGTGTTTTAAGCCCAGAGAAAGAAGCAGCGGTGACATTTAGGTCACCAGAAAGCTTCCTGCCACAGCCCTAGAATTTAGTCCCCAAGATGCCAGCTGCTGAGCCCTTTGTGCCCTGCCTTATGTACATTCACTGCTCCTTGCCAAGATTCCGGCTGGAGTAAAATTATAATGTCCTTTTTACAAATGAGGGTTTCTTATTGAAATACTGGCCTGGCTTTTAACTGACACACATTTTCCCGTTATAAGGCATACACACTGCTTAGGTCAGCACTATTTTTAAAAATCCATCCAAAGGACATCTGACATCAATTATACTGTACGCTTAAATATATATGCGTGGAAAAAGAAACTGAGACCTTCCATTCTTATTTGCTTAAAAGAGACCGATGTTGAAGAGCTTTGCAAAAAACTTAGGTTTCTTTTTGTTGCCGAGCCCCAATCACCATTCTATCTCTAGTTTAATAGGTGGAGGGAGGAATGGTTTTGAAGCGGAGAACACAGAGGTGTCTTTTCCACAGTTACTTACCACGCCAGGTAAAGAATACAGAAGGAGTGCAGATATTGGAAATCATTCAGATGTTTTCAGAGACTAAACCACTGCTTTTCATCGTGGAGCATAGTGATTATGCACATTGTCCTTCTATGATGATGAAATGCTTTAAAAATAATTTGAATCATCAAGCCACCAGTTTCCTTTTCCCAATTATTTTCCATTTTGACCAGATAGATGACCCCCTAAATGATATAGTTTTTCCTGCGGGTTCCTGATTTCAGGCAGCCAACCTACCTGTGTATGTGCAGTACATGCAAATCGCCTGTGGTAGCCATAGTCACAGGAGGTGTCCTCAAGACAGAAACTCGCTTTGTGGCCTTCAGCCACCCTCCTCTGGGTACTGGCATCGAGTAGGTCATAGTGGCTGAATTCATCCATGCTGTGGTAATGTCTGATGTCCCACACAACAGAGAGACAGAGGTCAGGAGCATACAGAGAAAGCCATGAGGATTTTAGACGACTTCCCCACTGCCTCCCACACTTGTTTTCGCATTCAAATTGAGATCAAGTTTGGGGCACCTGGGTGGCTTAGTCCATTGACCTTCTGACTCTGATCTCACATTTTGTAAGATTGAGCCCTGCATCGGGCTCTGCACTGATACACGAAGCCTGCTTGGGATTCTCTCTCTCTCTTCTCAAAATAGATAAATAAACTTTAAAAAAAACTTATAAAATTGAGATCAAGTTTATCTTTTCTTTTAATGTTTATTTTTGAGCGAGAGAGAGAGAGAGAGAGAGAGAGAGCACCATGCGCGCAAGGGGGGAGGGGCAGAGAGAGAGGAAGACAGAATCCAAAGCAGGCTCCAGGCTCTGAGTTGTCAGCACAGAGCCCAATGCGGGGCTCGAACCCACAAACTGTGAGTTCATGACCTGAGCCAAAATCCAACACGTAACTGACTGAGCCACCCAGGCACCCCAAGATCAAGTTTATCTTAAACCTAGATTCATGCTAGCTCCCCTGCACACTCCCACCCCACCCCTACCCCCTGCCCAGAGACAGAGATCTATCTAACTTTGCTTTTGGGAAAAACAGACTTATTTTAAGCATTTTGCTTTCTATGATACCCTGTTTCATCTTTGAATATCTAATAGGAATAGACATTAAACTATCTGTGTTTAAGTAAAACTTGCCATATGCTCTCTAGTATATTTCTTTTGGCTGCCAGTACTGACATTTCATTCCAAAGAAAAGAAGAGCACATGACTCTTGGGAGGTTTCTGTGAGTTTTTAAAAAAGTGAGTTCTCACATATTTGAAACCTTTCCTAAAACGCAAAGGAGAAATATGGTGTGTTTTTCCCACCATTATTATTTAACTAGTGTGAACTTTTATTTAGAAATAAAATAATCCCACTTTATCAGAACAGTAGGTGTTCATATCTGTTTTTCTCATTTTGTTAAAGGAAAGGTGCTGAGCTGTTTGTCTTCTCCCATAAGGAAAGAATAAGAAGAAAACTGTTGAAATTGCCCAAGGTTTAAGGGCATCCTTCAGGATTCCCTGGCAGTAAATACCTGGGCAAGCTACCAAGGCAAATTATAGAATTACCTTATATAAAGATCTTTAAATTTAGGAGAGAACAGGCATTTACCCTGGGTTTGATACAGGCCTTTTAAAAGATAGAGGCCAGTCCTTGTCCACTCATGGAGTCTATCATCTCTCTTTCTTTGCAAGTGGTATATAAATCCTTCTACTAACAACTTGTGGCCTTTATTAAATGCTGCCTCACTGTAGATGATCTTGGCTGTTAACAAGTTTTTGTTGTTGTTGTCGTTATTGTTGTTATTTTTAGAAATCTTACTTGTAGTATATTGGAATAAAATTCTAATGAAGCCCACTGTTGTACCCTATAGCAGTTTTAATCAGCTGGACTTAGAATTTCCATTTTAAAAGATAAAAGGATCTTGTAGCTGATGTATTTTCATAAATGTAGATTCCCTTGATGATGTCACGTTACACAGAGAAAATTCTAAATGTAAATACCTAACAGCAGTGTTCTCCCTCCTCTATAAAAAACTAAGACTTGTCATTTTTCACATCAAGGACCACATGAAAAAGGAAGAAACAATTCAGAAGTCCCCAGGAGGCCCCTTCACTTACTGGTGACAGCTGTGCCATTCCCAGGAGTATCTTGGCCGGCTCGGTAAGAAATCTGATGTCCCTTGGTTTTTCACTCTCTGGGGGAATCGCAGCAGCACCCTGTGATCATAATCTCTGACATCTGCCCTGTATGCTGAGCTGTGATTTTGAAAAAGGAAGCACTATTATTTCCACAGGATATTAACTCAAGGCAAAGTACAGGCACAACCTTTACAGTTTATAATCGCGACTCCCTCCCACCACCACCACCACCCCCCCTCCCCGCTAGACTATGATTGCAATAGGCACATCTTGCTTCCTTTGTTTACTGCTAAATCCCTGGGTCCCCGAATGGTGCCTGGCAAATGGCCAGAGCTCAGTTGTGAATGTTTGTGGAATGAGTAAATGAATGACAACTAGGGACATCTGCAGTTAAAAAGTGAGAAAAAAAAGTAACCAAATCAGCATTAAATATGTACGCACGATAGATCAGTCAGATCAGTTGTGTATTTGTAATCAGTTCTTGATGAACCACATGAATGAGTAGAGATGATCGCAAATTTAAAAAAAAAAAAAAAAGTATGTCCTTTTTTTAAGAACTTTGAATTTCCGGGATCTGACTCTTGGTTTCGGCTCAGGTCATGATCTCCTGGTTCTTGGGTCCAAGCCCCACATCGGGCTCTGTG
Organism: Cryptoprocta ferox; assembly: GCA_028646485.1. Classification (NCBI taxonomy): domain Eukaryota; kingdom Metazoa; phylum Chordata; class Mammalia; order Carnivora; family Eupleridae; genus Cryptoprocta; species Cryptoprocta ferox. The sequence goes on from CM053572.1 coordinate 13,619,470, forward strand.
CTGACCCCACAGAGCTTGCTTGGGATTCTCTCTCCCTGTCTCCCTGCCGCTCTCCTGCTTGTTCTCTCTCTCAACACAAATCAACCTAAAAATTAAAAAAAAAAACTTTGAATTTCACAATACGTTTCTTCTTAAAGTGGGGAAATCGTTCTAAAAGCATAAACCCAGATTTGATAAATAATTTTGTAACTTCAGTATCTGCAAAACAATGGTATGACTGTAATAATATCGTAGGGAGAGCAATGGAGTGAGTGATGCAAGACTCAGGAATGAAAATGGTAAATTTGGCTTTCTTCTCTTCCTTCAATCTGACAGTTACAAAGGGTCAAAGTGGGAGAAAGTTCTAGCTGAACAGATCACCATTACTGTGTTCCTTCTAATATATGTTGTGTGGGTATATATTCAGATATTACTGACATTTTAACTTTGCACTTGAACAGTTTTTTATGAGACCTATCAAAACATCTTTTGCTCCCTCTGCTGGTTTCCCAGCAGCAAAGTCAGAGGATTCCATTCCCCAAATTGCTATGATTTTATTTTAGGACTGATTCAAAAACAAAGCTCTTGCTTGCGCTCTTATTCGGGCTGAAGTAATACCAAAACAACCAGGCTAAACTGTGGCCTTCAACAAAAGAAGAAATCCGAAGCTTTGCTCATGAGGGGTGCCCCACTGGCAAGTTAGCCCCTCGGTTTTTTTAAGGGGATAATTAACAAGCTCTTCCGTTACAATGTCTTTGTCCACGTTACTGTACAGTTCTTTAGCTCCAAAGTATGAGGATCTTGGAAAAAAGAGCATGAGATGCCAACTCTCCACGGTAAGGGTTTGCTCCATCTCCCTGATTTGTGTCAGAGTTTGAAAGACAGAGAAGAACCCACAGAAATCTTCCACATGTTAAACACTCTCCATCCAGGTCAGCATGCCCAGCAGACCAACATTCCACTTCCCGGCTCTTGCCCCATTTCCCAGCTCTCGTCTGCGTGGAAGCGGAGCTGTGGGAACCGGGCTCGGGAGCAGCGGCCGAACCACGACGGTGCGGCCAGGCCGAGGAGGTCCCAGCCAGTACCTGGCCAAGCAGTTCTCCTCCGCTGCACATCGCAGGTTGTACATGGACATCTTCTGCACGTACGTGGAAGCCTGGATGTAGTATGGGTCTGGCACCAGGTCCGGGAGACCTAAACGTCAGCAGTCGATGGGGGGTGGGGGAGGTAGCAGTGAGACAGCCCAGTACCCCCTCACCCACCGACCCCGACTCCAGGTCCCCTCATCCTCCACCCTTCGCCCAACCCGACTGCGGGTTGCAGGAGAACGGGACGCCCTGGGCTGCAAAGCAAAGTGGAAAGAAAGCAGGAGGGGCCGGGAGCGCGGTTTGCACAGATTCCAGGGCTGCCTCTGCGGGCGCAGGGGGAGGGATCGGATCTGCGGGGACTCAGGCCTGCCGCGCCCAGGCAGCCACGTCGGGGAGCCAGACTTGGGGAAGGGGTGCCCGGCTGCTTCTGGCGACTTGGGGGTGCTTACCGTACTGGAAGTAGCCGGTGCCGTATCCGGGCCGGTACCTGCTCCCAGGCCGGGGCCTTTCGTACGTGTCGTAGTAGTTGTAATAGGGGTTGTCATCGGTGTACTTGTAGGGGTTGTAAGGGTCGTCGCCCACCATGCCGTCTACGCGGCTAGGCGGCCGCAGGTTACTGAGCGCCGGGCGCTCTCCTGGCTCCGTCCGGTTGCCGTCGCGCGAGTCCCCAGCGTCGCGGGCCCCGGACGACGAGTAGCCGGCTTGGAACCAGTGGCGAGCGGCGGGTCTGGTTCGGCCGGCGGCCCCCGACGAGCCCGCCGGCCGCTCCCGTGCTGCCGCCGTGCGGTTGCGGAGCAGCAGGATCGGCGTGCGCGGCTGCGGGACGGCGGCGTTGGCAGCGCCCGGGGCGGTGGCGCCCGGGTCCCGTCGGCGCTGCGGCTGGTACTGCGAGCCCAGGCTCAGCAGGCTGAACACCTGCCCGTTGTTCTCCCATTGGATCCTCTGGCGCCAGGCGGCCGGAGCCGCCGCCGGCTGGCGAGGGGGCTGTTGCTGGCCGGCGGCCGGCTGGGCGCAGCGCAGGAGCGCGCAGAGCTGCAGCGGCCCGAGCAGGAGCGCGGTCCAGGCGAAGCGCATCGCTCCTTTTGCCCGACTGTCCCCACTCCGGGAGGACGGAGCTCGGAGACCAGACAAACGGGGCCCAAACGTGAACGCCACGGGTGGGCTGCAGACCCTCGTCCAGTAAAGGCGGCTGCTGGGACGTGGCACCCGCCCGTCTCCTCTTTCCCAGTCCTTCTTTCTGGAAGGCGACGGGGAGCGGCGGCGGCGGCCCCGGCGAGCGGGCAGCGTCTGGAGTGAAGAAAGGAGGAGAGATTTTAAACTTTCTGGCACGTTTGCAAAGTTACACAAGCAGTTCTGGCCCGGCAGCCCCTCCGCTATTTGTTCACGTAATGCGATTGGAAACGTGCGAGGCGGACAGCTCCGCGCCTCTGCCCCTCCCTCCCGGTCCTGTCCTCCTCCCCCCAGACACGTTGCACAGGCAGCGTTAAGGGGAAAGAACAAAACGGAACACACATCCTGAGACACACTCGGCTTAATCTGGGGCGAACATGCAGGAATTTCAAAAGACTCAGACAGGCGAAGTCAGCCAGGCCATGGGGCGACGCCAAAATATGCACGAAGAAAAATGCTATTAGGTCACCAGCCCTGGAGAGGCGGGAAGTCGGGAGGTGGGGAGGGTGCTGGGGGGCGAGAGAGTCGGGGAGGGAGGGGGCGGGGAGGGACGATTGTGACTAACGTTTATCCATAAGGAGTTAACCAGACAAATTTCCCAATGCATACTCACTCGCTTTTATGGGAAGCGCCCTCGGCAAATAAACCCTGGGATATCAAATTTTGTTTTTCTGTGTGTAGGTAATATGAGAAATGGGTTACAAATTTGTTTCCTACAGTGCATATTTTAATAACCAAAAGTGAAATTTTACAGGGAACGAAGCCATCTAACTCTGAAGGGATGAATAAACCTGTCTCTTTTTCAAAATGCCGGCCTGATTTGTACTTTGAGTGGAAGGGAAGAACCATCCTTCTCCCTCTGGACAGTGTCTCCCAGGACATTTCAGTGAAGTGGGCTGTCTAGCACGCCTGCCCAAGACAGCACTCAGAAGGCAGCTTCAAAGAAGCATTTTATCTGACTTTTCTCTTTCTACGACTAATTAAGAGGTTTGACTCTGGATTTTAAGATTAAATCACTGCTTGTTAAATGCTGAAAAGTCCATAAACCATCCTATGGGGTTGGTTTGATCTTCCAGTGTAAACAAAGAGATTGCTGAAGAAACAGCCTTGGGGTTCACATTCTGGTAAGGATAAGGGGGTATAGGAGGGGCCAGACAAGAATGGGTGGAAGATGGGTAGGAGGTAATTAATGCCCACTGGAAAGAGATGCTTCATGGAGCAGTTACTCACATACTAGGCAGAGTTTGGGCAGTGTTGGAAGCATTCGATGAAAAAAAATAAAAAAGAATCCTGACTGAAAACTGTGACTCAAAACCAGACCTTAATAACCTTTTTATTGATCTCATCATTGGACTGTTGTCTACATATACTTCATTATTCGTCTATCACTGTTGGTCTCTGTATTTAATCACAACATTTAAAAAAATTTTTAATGTTTATGTAATTTTGAGAGAGAGAGAGAGAGAGAGAGAGGGACAGAGCATGAGTGGGGGAGGGGCAGAGAGAGAGGTAGAGAGAGAGAATCTGAAGCAGGCTCCAGGCTCCGAGCTGCCAGCACAGAGCCCGATGCAGGGCTTGAACTCATAAACCGCGAGATCATGACCTGAGCTGAAGTCATACTCTCAACTGACTGAGCCACCCAGGCACCCCTCATCACTCCATTTTGATAATGTGGTGGACAGCTGCTGATTTGAATGTCTACCATCATTTTATTTATTTTTTCTGATAAGAACAACTGTATTTTCCTTTGGGAAAACTCTTCTACTCACCTGCATGGTGAGACTTACTGAATGTTCAGGAGACTAGACACTTCAAGCAATGGCAGTGAGGTCCAAGCTTGGCTCCTCAAACTGTCTCCCTACAACTGGAATCATGAGCAGGGCACAAAAGGGTCAAAAATGTTGGAACTCACTACTGAAGAATGTTTCTACGACTTCTTGCTACACAGATTCCCCCTGAGCTATTTCAGGTCAGTACCTTCCAAGAACTGATTCTTCAGGTTTTTCTTCCATTTTTCAAGTGCATTTTCCCCCCATGGCTGTTATAACATGATCAGAGTTGACTGCTGTTGTTTGCCACTTAAGAACCCTGACTGACACTGAAGGGGGTTGTGGTTAGTTCTCTCAGACAATCAGATCTCATGATTCTGCACCAAACATGGCAGGTTTGACTCTCTTTGAGTCAAGCTAGATTTGCTCCACCCATGACCGCACAGCATCCTGGGTTACAGAAGAGTTTCAGATGGACGATTCCCAGTGGATTGTCAAGTCTATTGATTATATGATAAAGGCACAAATGCAAGTGGAAATCCCACGGATGGCAGGTGAACAGTGCCACATGTCTTTCTGAAAATCAGAGACATTTTATAGACTTGCTGCAGAGCTTAAACTATTCAATTTCTCCAAACCCGCCTAAGAGAAGATGGAGTAAAAAGAAGAAACAGGTGTATATAATTTGGATGGACAGGCCAAATGATGGGGGAAGCAGGAAGGGAGAGAGTGTGTAATTTGTAATTATCTCTCCTCTCTCATCTGCTCATGAACAGCTTATTCCTCAGGAAAGAGAACCCCCTAACTGCCAGTGGTTGGCCACACATTGCTGAGAGAAGATCTCTTCTGTGAAATGAGACCATCAGATTGGCAGACCAGAGCAGCCCTTAATGGGAGGGTAGACAGTTTATGCTGGAGGTTGAATAAAATACTCTTGTTTCCCATCCTGGTGCTCAAATAAAAAAGCTGTGTATGTTCGAACAGCTGATTTACTTTCCCTGGCTGTATCTGTAGGATTTGAGGGTTAACCCAAATTCTTTCTAAAGTGTTTTCCCTAGTTTTAAAACTGCTGATTTTTGTGCCTGTGTAAGTAATTCCAGCAACTTTCCGTTCAATCACTCTAATGTTGCATTATGATCATTAATATTTCATTAAATTACTCCTTTAGTTGGACTTTAAAACATTGTATATATTTTATGTGTGAATTAGAACCTGCAGACTGCTGTCTTCCCTTTTTACAGATTTCCCTCCAGTGAAATTCAGAATGCATTTTTGTTTTACAAATATCTCTTGAACACACCTATGCTCTCAAGTGTAGTATATCATAATGAATGATATTCATTCAACACATGAATACTCAATGAATGTCAACTGATTCACTCATTTGGAGAACCTATAGCTGAATGAGGGTTATCATTTGTTTCTAATTTGCTCTAACAGACTTAAAAGTTCTTCTCAGAGTATAAATCACTAGAACAGTACTGGCATGCAATCTTAATTTTTGGTATGCAATCTTTATTTTCTTTTAAATACACACATAGTACTTTAGGGGAGAAGACACATTACCCTTTGTCACCCATCCTAATAAGATGTTTAGTTAGTTTTCTCTCCCTTCCACTTTCTCTAAACTCTCTCTGGCCTCAGACTCAGCTACCTGAAAACAAACATGTGGCTACCACACGGGGGACAATTGAAAGTGTGTGCAAGCCCTATAGGAGACAATCTAGCCACACATTGTGCTTTCCGTTCAATGACAAAACTATTATCCATAAAATTGGAGAAAGCACACTTCCTTCTATACACTGAAATAATAATAATGACAATAACATTAACAACAACAATGGAACCTACATCAAAATACCTTTAGCATTTTAGCTTTACTTTTAGCAATTAGCCATAGCTGATTCCACCTTGACCTTGAGACTTTTCATAGACAGTTCTGCAGTATATACCATATGCAGAAGAGTGTTGGAATAATATTAAATGTCTTTTTTGATTCTGGGCTATCAATATCAAGAATTTTATTATTTTTTAAAGATTTTGTTTTTAAGTAATCTCTACAAACAACATGGGGCTCAAACTTACAACCCTGCAATCAAGAGTCGCTTGCTTTATTTACCGAATGAGCCAGCCTGGTACGTGATTGATACCAAGAATTTAAACAGAAATATTGTTTGGCCCATTGACCAAGAAGTGGAATTTGTCCTAAAGCTATGTCCATAGTGTTTGTTGACTATATTTATAGTTGTGGGATAATTCATATAAATTATGGAAAGTAGAATTATGCAAAAAGCCCAAACCACGTAACAGTCCCATGGAATGACCAAGGCCAGAACGCGAATGCTATACCAAAGAACTCGGGCTGAGCATTAATTCTTTTGTTTGGGTGTCAGGAAGCTCATATCAAACTTGTTCTTTGGTACAGACAAATGCGCATATGTGCTTATGCCCTTGGGAAGCATCACAGGGAATCAGATAAAGAAAGTGGGAAGTTGGAGATGCGTAGGGGGAAATGATCTAGAAAAGAGGAAGGTATGCCATCAACACAAGGTGGGTAACTTGAGAGATGAATAAGAAGCACATTTTTAAAAAGTAATTCAGAAAGGGTAACAGTGAAATAAAGAGTTAGAAATCATTTTACTTGGAGAAAATGGAGGAGAGTGAGTTAGCCTTAAAGTTCACAGAGTGCTGTGTTCTCTCCTCATTCTTGTCTTCTGCCACATACCACTTCCAGGTACTCATCCAAATATAAAAAGTAGACAGTTGGTACACACTTGTCTGTGTGTCAAGACTGAACTGAAAAATAAAATATATCTGTAAGCAGACTGAGTAGAAGAATTCCAGAAATAATGAATTTTAAATATATCTTGTTTGGTTACCCATCCCCTTGGGCCACCTAGGGAATGGAAATGTGGAACTTAACCCTAGGGAATGGAAAACATTTCATTCTAGTGTCTTTCTGCATATTCATATGTGATTAAGTAAATAATGGTAGTCATTATAACAAAATGGAAAAATGAGAAGAGATGAACTTATGATAGGAGCATGGCTCTTTGAAATTCACTGAACCAGAGTTCAAAGTAATTTGGTTATACTGACCACAAAAATGAGGGGTCAGCCAGTTGGCAAAACTGCCGAGTAAAGTCCAAGTGATTTGACTGGGCCTGATGGACTATCCAATGACAAAGGAGCAACTGTTCTTCTCACCATGTTGTGTACTAGGTTCATTTCTGTTTCTAATGGAGAGCCCAACGAGCTCCTTCATTCATGTCCTGGTCTATTTGCTGCCCCTCAGCTCTTCCTGCATTCAGCCTCACTGTCCTAGAACCCTGAAAGTTACTTAATTTCATAAAACCTGGGTGTGATCATCTGAGATGGTGGGTTAGAAGTTGGGAGGACATTTATGCTTAACTCGTGCATCTCCTATGCCCATCCCATGCAATGATTGCAGCTGACCATTAGTCATCTCTCGGCCTTAACTTAACCCTAGGGCCCAGGAGGAACAAGACAACAAATTACTAACAACCTAATGCAAATTATATGGAGGATTCTTTTTTTTCCTCCCCTGTAAAGGAATAGATCTCAGAATATTTGAGAGTGTTAGGCATGTTTGGAATAGCGGCAGAGTGGAAGGAAGATTTGGTGAAGCTATGAAGGAGAAAACCTGTTTCCTAATTGTACTTGACGTCAGTTTTGAGAATCATAGTTCTTTCTCTTTTTGTTATTATTAGAATACTACTCATTTAAACCATCTTACTTCCTCTTTATTATATAGCACCTTAAGCACAGAATCAAAGCTTTATAGCTAGTGGTTCTTAAAACAGTCTCTCTTTTTTTTATTTCTTTTAATGTTTATTTATTTTTGTAAGAGAGAGAGAGAGGAAGGTAGAGGCAGAGAGAGAGAGAGAGGGAGACACAGAATCTGAAGCAGGCTCCAAGCTCCGAGCTGCCAGCACAGAGCGGGTGTGGGGCTCAAACCCACGAACTGTGAGATCAGGACCTGAGCCAAAGTCGGATGCTTAACCGACTGAGCCACCCAGGCGCCCCAGACAGTGGGAGTCTCTTAAAGCATGCCCAAGTTCGTTACAGTTAGGGCATTGTTGTTCTACCTGTTTTATTTTCTTACATTTCTGCTGTTTCATGGACCATAGTAACTTCTTCCAGAAGGTAGCTGATAAAAAGAGAAAAGCTGAAACTTAAACTCTTTGGGAGCAATGTCTCCTACAGGCCATCTAATGGCACTGGACAGTTTGGCCACTCCTCTGGGCTGTGTATGGGAACAAGACAGGTTTTTCTACCACTGACCTGTCTTTTATACTCTATAGTCCATGGTCTATGTAAGTTTTTATAAATAATTAATATAGGGGCCTATAACAGTGGCATATTGAAAAATATTAAATGGAGATATTAAATATCCAGTGAAAAATCTTAAATATATATATACAACCTCAAAACGATCCACAGCTAAGGAATCGCCAGTGTCGGAATAATTTGAGTTGACTACTCAGGGCCCTTCCATGCTTGCTAAATTGGTCCCTAGCAGAGGAAGGAAATAATAAGGAAACATGCAATAATAAGAAAAATAAGTGCCCTCTCTAAAAGGACAATACCTGTCTTCTCATGAATAAGACATATTTCTATTTCTTATCATTAACTATGTTTTTGGCACAATGAAAAATGCTTAAGGGCATTACCTCATTTTATCCTCACAACACCCCTGAGAAAGTGGTTGTTACTACTTTGATGTAGTGGATAAAGGGCTGAATCTTAGAGAGATTAAGCAATGTACTTGGTTAAAAACTGACAGAGCTGGACCTTGAACCCAGATCTATCCTATGATACACACCATATGCAACTCTCGTCATGTGAGGTAAAAAGGAGCTAAGTGTAAATTCTTTTTTGGATTTTCAGTGTGTTAGTTACTGGAGAAATTAGGCTCATTAAAGTTTACACAATGAGATTGTGGGCAGGCCAACTAAATGAGTAGACTAGCAATGACTACCAACCTACTGCCTGTAGATAAATGGCTTTGGAATAGGTGTGACATACAAGTCAACTGGAAGGTGGCACATAGTAGAAAGAACATGGGTGATGGAGACAGACAGTCCCTGGTGAAACTCTTACCTCTACTATTTACTAACAGGGAGTTCTTGGACGAATTACTTAACTATTCTGAGACTCAAGTTTCACTACCAAAAATAAAGATGGTAAGACCTACCTTGCAGGATTGTTGTGTGGATTAAATGTAAGTGTTTGGCAGAGTCTAGCTTTTAGCAGACACTATACTTAGTGATGACCATTGTTACTACTTGGTACTTGGGCATCCGAATTTAAAACTTAACAAAGACTATTTGTATGTAGACAGAAATGCTAAAAGCCTTTCTGTATTTATAGAAACAGAAACAATCTTTACTTTCTAAGTGCCTATTTTGTTACTTTGGGGCAGGAACATTCTTTGAAAAAATAAACTTTCTTGAGATATAATTTACATAAAATAAAATGCATAACTTTAAGTATACAGTTTGAAGACTTTAAGAAAATGTATATGCCTTTGAAACCGGCACGACAGTAAAGACACAGGTTATTTCCATGTCATTTCACAAAATCCCCATAAGCCCACTCTACCTTGCCCCAGGAAACCACAGTTCTGATTTTTTTGTTCCACTTAGACTAGTTTTATCTCCTCTGGAAGCTCATATGGTTGGGAATTATACAGAAGGCACACTTTTGTGTCTGTTCCTTTGCTCAGCATGTCTGTTAAATTCATACATATTGTTGCTTAATCAGAGGTTCATTTGTTTTTCTTAGTAATGTTTCATACAATGATTTATTTTCCAGCTGGGGTATTATGAATCAAGCTGCAATGAGCATTCATCTACAAATTATTATATGGATGTATTTTTCATTTCTTTGTGATAAATACTTAAGGGCAGAATTACTGCATCTTTAGAGTAGGTACAAGTTTAATTTCATAAAGAACTGTTAAATCTTTTTATAAGTAGTTGTATGATTTACCTTAATAGCAGCCACATATAAAGTTCCCATTATTCCACATCCTTGCCACCCCCTGATAGTTCAGTCTTTTTCCATTTTAGTGATTGGCTGTAAAGTGGTATTTCATTGTTGTTTTAATTTGCATTTCTTTAATGACTAACGATTTTGAGCAGTTCTCTTTCGTGTGCCATTTTTCATGTGCTACACATTTGTGAAATATATCTTTTAACCTTTTGATCAATTTTTAATTATTTTATGTTCTTATTGAGGAGTAAGAATGTTTTATACATTCTGGATACAGACTTATGTGAGACATGTGTATTACAAATATTTTCTCTGTCTGTGGCTTACCTTTTCATTTTCTTAATTATGTCTTTTGAAGACCAGGAGTTTGTAATTTTGATAAAATCTGGTTTACCAGTTTGTTTCTTTTATGGTTAGTGCTTTTTATATCCTTTCAAAGAAATCTTTTTCTAGCCCAAGTTCACAAGATTTTCTTCTCTGTTTTCTTCTAAAAGCTTTGTAAGTTAACTTTATCTGTAGATCTGTGATCTATTTAAAAATATTTTGGGGATATAGTATGAAATAGGAGTTGAGGTTGAGGTTTATTTGTTTCCACATGGATATACAGTTGATACAGCACTATTTGTTGAAAAAAATATTCTTTCTCTAAGATGCCTCTTGACAACTATGTCAAAAACCAATTTACCTTATATGTATATAGGTCTCTTTATGGACTTCCTACTATTTTTCACTGATTTATTTACTTATTCTTATGATGGTACCACACTGTCTTGATTATTGTAGATAGTAAGTCTTAAAATTAAGTAGTGAAAGTCCTCCAATTTTATAATTTTTTTCTAAAAATATTCCGATTGTTAGGTTCTTTGCATTTCCACATGCACTTCAGAAACAGACTGTCAATTTCTACCTAAAATGCTGCTGGAATTTTGACTGAGATTACAGTGAATCTGCAGATCAATTTGGGGACCATTTACCTTTACATGGTATGAATTTTCCAAGGCGCCTGGGTGGCTCAGTTGGTTGAGCATCCAACTCTTGATTTCAGCTCAGGTCATGATCTCACAGTTTTGTGAGTTTGAGTTTCCACATCAGGCCTGCACACTGACGGTATGCACTGGAGCTTGCTTAGGATTCTCTCTCTCCCTCTTTCCTTGCCCCTCCCCCATTCATGCTCTCTTTCTCAAAATAAATAAAATTTAAAAAATAATAATAAAATGGTTTTTCCAATCCATGAACATGGTATATCATTCCACTTATTCACGTATTGTTTAATTTCTTTCAGCAATGTTTTGTAATGTTCAGTATAGAAGCTTTTCATCTGTTTTAAATTTATTCCTAAGTATTTTATGTGTTTTGAGGTTATTATAACTGAAAATATTTAAACCTAACTATCTTGTTGTTTGTTGCTAGTTTATAGTAATATGACTGATTTTATAAATTGATATTTTAACCTCTTAAAAGCATTTCTTCATTAAGATTTAAGGAGGAGCGTAACAAGAGACTGCAAGAGAGATGTGATGGATGTAAATAAGAGAAAGAAATTATCAGCAAATACCTAGAATGATTCTATATAGAAAATTTTAGAAAAAAGGTAATGAAAAAAACAATACCATATCAGTTAACTTTTGTTATGCTACAAACCATCCCAAAACATTGTGCTTAAAGGAACGCACATACTGTTATTTCACAATCCTTTGAGTTAGCTGAGTGGTTCGTCTGCTATTTTCACATGAAGTCACTCATATTCAGTTATATCTTTGTCTCAGAAATATATATGGTACATAGTTTATTCTGTCTGTGAACGAATCATTTTACTGGAGAAAATAATTTTGACCATAAAAAATCAATTGAAAAGAGCACGAATAATTCATTTCATGTAATCAGAAATTGAAAATAATGGTATTTTCAAAAATATTCACTTGCTCTTTAACCTAAAATATTAATACTGCAACTAATTATGATAATTCATAAAAAGCTAAAAGATAAAATATTATTATACTTTTTAAATAATTTTAACCCATCACAGAATCAATAAAAGAGTTTCATAAGAGAAGGCAGGAGCAATATTTGTACATATGAAAGTAGTGCTTCATCCTGGATAAGAAGGAAATAACTTTTAAATGAATGGTTAATAACACATTAATACATATATATATATTCTAAAATTTTTAATATATGTCTAAACATTATTTTTCTGCCCCATAGCTTTTCCTTTATTGTCATTTATCTTAATAACCATCATCCCCACTGGCTAGTCCAGACACCAGGAAGTCATCCTTCAAGTTGCTCTATCCTTTACCCTCAATATGCAACCTACCAAAGCAGGTTCATTGGACCTGCTTTAATTTTTTAGGCATTTCTACTTCTCCCCATCTTCATTTCAAATACCCCTGTCCACATCACCAATCGTCTCTCTCTTAGGCAGTAACTTCTTAACCAATATCTCCATATTCACCCATGCCCACCATTCACATATTCCATACAGCAGCCAGGGTGATTTTATTACAAACACACTTCTGACCATACCATTCCTGTCATTACAGTGGTTTGGGAGAATCTCATGGCCCTAAAAGATAAAGTGGAAACCCCATGCTATGGCCTAATGGACCTTGCTCTTGCCTACCTCTCAGGTTCAAGGGTACCACCACACCCTTCTCCTCAGAGCCCTACCTCCTTTACACCTACTACTATTTGTTGCAATTTCCAGGCCAAACTGCCCTTTCCCCTCGGGACCTTTTTTACATGAACCACTCTTTCCTCTTCTTTTTGGCTAACCAACTTCATTGATTCTTTCAAGTCTTAATTCAGAATTTCTTTCTGGAGACTTTCCCTTGACCCCAAGACAATGTCAGCTCCTTATCTTTTGCACACACATAGTGTACTGCCCTTCTTGTAAAGCTGGCCTCGCCTGTAATTATATGTTCAGTGTCTGTCTTCCCAACTGAACTATCATTTCCATAAGGATATAAATTTCATCAATATATTCATCCAAGCTGTTTATTTCCATCTGTAGGAATGATGACTTTCTTTATGTATTGTGGTGAACCAAGTACAATATCTGTTCTCAATACGTGTTAATAAGCAGTAATCATAAAAATACTTTGTCCCAGCTTGGTATGGTTTCAACAAACATGTATTACACTCCCAGAATCAGTGTACCAAATGAAAAGTCCCTTCAGTTGTCTCAGCATGGGAACTTAAATGTTTACTCACTTGGGAGAGAAATGGGCATAATTTAACCAGACTAGCAGAACGTCTGCTCCAGAGATCTTGGGCTGAAGCAATTCGAACCTTAATCTCACTAAAATGACAGGGTCTTGGCGGAGGTGAATGGGAAATCTTGCCCAATACTTGACCACACCAAACTGGCTTTAGTCAGGCTCTCACATTTACATGTACCAATACCTACATGTTTCTTAACTTAAAAAGGGTAAGGGTAACTTAATTATAAACAAAGCAGTTTTATAATAAAGAGTTTTAGCCTTATCCTATTTAAATTTTCATTTATAAATTGAGTAATTCATTCAACTGAGCTGTTACTCACATCTTATTAGAACTTTGGATATTTTATGCACTGCCCTTCATTGAGAGTGGTGTTTGGGCACCTCAACAATAATTGTGTGATGAATTGTGAATGAGATGAGAAGAAACTTGAAGATGATCTAACACTAAACTGCAAAGCTTATGTGGCAAAATGCATGCATGAGCATTGAGATAAGGTTCCTAAAAATGCTGTGACTTATCCTGGAAAATAACAGAAACCCGCTAAGAGCAGCTCCAGCTGCATTCCAAATGGTGATATATTCATATGTGAAGTGCTAAATGATCATTGAGTGATCTTTCAAGCAAACCACAGAGGAAATCCACAAATTACTACAGCAGACTTGTGTTGACACTTACGTACATAATCGAATAGGCTTTTCTCTAAGTGTCTCCATTAAAGCCTTGCTTTCAAAAAAGAAAAATATTGCCTAGAAGTAGCTATAGGAACAAATAATAAACAGAAACAGAAATTACTGTTTTTTTATCAATACATTTTTACTGTGCTATAGCCTTGTACTAATAATCAGATTTAGGGGCACCTGGGTGGCTCAGTCAGTTAAGCATCCAACTTTGGCACAGGTCATGATCTCACAGTTCGTGGGTTTGAGCCCCACACTGGGCTCTGTGCTGGCAGCTCGGAGCCTGGAGCCTGCTTCAGATTCTGTGTCTCCCTCTCTCTCTGTCTTTCTCTGTCTCTCTCTCTCTCTCTCTCGGAAAATAAACATTAAAAAACAATTAATAATCAGCTTTAAATCAGTGATTAGTGAGAACGAATTGACAAAATTTGCTCATTTCCTTATCGATAAATGGGTATTATTATTATTAAGTCATTTATTTCTGGAAGGAAATAATATACTTTCCTGATGATACTAAGGGACCACTAAATAAAATACTGCTACAATGTGCTACAGTATTCTTAATCACCTTAGCAAAAAGATTTGTCTGTCATGATGGGACTCTAACTTAATTTCTGAGAACAGAGATCAATATGCAGTATTCAATGTTTATTTCATATTGGCTAGAGATTGAGACTATGTGATGTCTAGAGAGATTTTATAAGAAAACGGTCTATGTCTTAAGAATGTACCCCCATTTTGACATTTTCCTCAGAGATTAACTAAAGTTTCTAATTGCTTAATTGCTATTAGGATGATTGACTATTGTTTATTGAATTGACATCCTGCTGAGTTGGTATGGAGCCCAAGTTCTATTTGAGTTACATGTTAATGACCACTTTTCAGAATTTTGAGGCTAGTATATAATAATTGCTAGAACTAAATACTTACCCCATACCTGCCTGCCATACTATTAACAGAATGGTTATAAATGAGAAAGTGGCCCCAAAACAAGTACCAGTGGTTTTTAGGTAATACTGAAAGCCAGTGAAATGTTGTGGAGATGTACTGGGCAAGAAACCAATTTTGGAGACAGGCTGCTCTCATGTAGAACTAAATTTATGTAGAGTTGTAGTGAGGGGATCTCTGAGCTTGGATTTTAATCCATTCTAAACAGTCTCTCAATTGCTTGGAATTTGTCTCAACTTATTGTAACAATTTTTCCTAAAAGAAAAGAAGACAATAGCAGACATGGTTTTATTATTTAAATGTCTCTACTCCCCTTGGGAAAATTTCATGTCCTCAGAACATGGCTTCCACTGGGACACTTGGAGTCAAACAGCTTCTGGATTTCCTGATGCAGGCTACTTGCTACTAGGAATTTGAGAAATTCTTGGGAAGTGTCTCACTAGGAACTTAAGAAATGGAATTTTAGGTGTGGTTAGCAAATGACTTAAAACTGCTTTAGTAGACCTCCTTGCAGACAGAAAAAATGTTTTCTATAGGTCTAGTGGGCTCAAAGCCACACAATACTTTCCTTTCCATAGTGAACTTCCTCACTGCTCAGGAATGAGTGTATGGCAGGATGGAGAGTTGCTGGAGGTCCTATGTCAAGTTCCTAACTCTGAGTGGGGAGAGACTGAACTTGCATTCCTTACAGAAAACCACTGAAATGAGTCATCCTCTAGGGGGCAATAGAGTTTGATATAGGCTCATAATTGCCAGGATCAAGTTCCTGTGGGAAGGACTGATTAGGAAGAATTGTTAAACAGTCTTAGACTTGCGAATACATTAAGCAGGCTTCAAGTTAACTATAGTCCCTCAGAATCTCCTTGGATGTTTGTGGTTAGTGAAGCTACCTTGGGCTGAAGTAGACCATGAGCTGAGTGTAGCTGCCCTATAGGAGTATTGCACATGAAGGAGGCTAAACCCCAGATCCAGGGAGGACTTCAAGAGGAAGGGATGATGCAAGGCTGACTCAGCCTCTTGAAGTGGGTTGTTTTATTTAAAGTGAGGTTTCTGACCTTGAGGCATGATGTCTTCCTAGAGGAGTGCCTAGTTGGGAAGGGTCCTCTTCATTTAACAGCAGGATAATTTTCCAGCTGCCCAATTTCCTACCTTTGATAGTACCTAGAATAGGAGAAAAAATGTTCTGGACCATTTCTGAATCCCCAAAACTTTGATGGTCTCATACTGCCTCAATTGCATTGGTGCAAGTCATCCAGTGGTCACATGTCCGTGTAATAGAAAGAATTCTGTGAAATCACATTCATCCTCGTGTTACTGAAAATAAGGATGCTGCGTGGGCACTAAAATCAAACTGCTGATGCATCTCCTTTTCAGTTTTATAGGAGAAACATAGATGGAAACAGGTGTGCTACACTTTCCGCAGTACATGGTAGGAACCTGTGTGACCCAAGTGAACAAGAAAACCATATTGGAGTGTGATGCCTGGTAGGGGTGAGTTGTACAAATACATATGGCATTCTCCTCTTGGTAGTGGGAATAAAGATCTAAGGGAGCCAAAGGTAACGGAGAAAATAGAACTGTGTACTTTGCAAATATCCAAAGACTCCCTCATTGCTCTGTTTTCTTCCAAGGCGAAAAATGTGTCACAGGTTGGATCTCATTTCCTATGTAGAGTTTCAGTGATGGGATGATTCTTATGAGAAAGATAGTCAAAGCACAGAACAAGAGTAAACTTGACAGAGGCAAAATCATGCAGCAGGGATAGTCTGTCTACGCAGCTCAAGCTGTCAGTTATAGACCAGTTGCAGGGTCCCTCCCCTACAGAGGAAGAATTTGAGAGAGGGGGTGGCAGTGGAAAGACCATGCTAAGGGGCTGAGATGAAATTTATAAAGAGACAAGGAGTAAGAAAACTATCCATTAAAAAGAATGTTAAGTCATGTGGCTCGTATTAACAACACACTATGTTTGTAGGCATTTTTCCCCCACCAAGAGACTTAGTGAAGATTCCAACTGCTTTTATTTGCTCTTTGAAAATAGGCCATTTGGGGACAGGGACTCAATTACATTTAGATTATAATTAAATAACATACTGATTTAGAACACTATTATCTACTTATTAGCCAAAATTACTTCTTCTTGTTCTTTCTTCACTTTATATTTTGATAATACACTTTCCTAAGTAGCAATAGATCTGAGAAATATTTTAGAAATGTATTTTTAAATCAATAAAAAAATAAAGTTCTAGCCGGGTATTACCAGGCTGCCTGCCAAGTACAGTAATTGTTACTTGTGGAATTTTCTTAGAATGGCCAAGGCATTTGACTCAATAACTATAACTCTGGAGCGAGTAGCTGGGTGGAGACATTCGTCTGTTGGAAAGTTGGTGGGTAGGTCAAGTCCATATGCTGGAAGAAGAGATTTATGGACAGATTCACTCAGCACATCCAAGAAAAGGAGTATATGTTTTATTCAAATTGAACATTGAATTTCACTCGCCTATTGCTATTAGTTCCCCTTTTCTCTTAACCATTTCTTTGCCTTTTTCCCCTCTACACCTCTTTTTTGTTGTTATTCTCTTTAGTAGAGAAATATACTGTTTATTAAATTATGCTTTTTTAGATATGTAAGTACAAAGACCACACTTAGGTCATGTTAAGAAGGGAAAGTCAATTATTTAAGAATGCACATGGATTGGAAATAACCCCAAAGCTGTGAAGAACTTGAGACGTGCAGAGGAATTGAGGCAGTGATAGGGACCGTAGGCCGATAGCTTTACTGCTCAACCAAGCAATATGGTTCTCAGCCACAGTGTCCAAATCTGAACTTTGGCCTTTTTCTCTCTGAATTCCCTTGTTGTCCTTTCCAATTTGGCAGCGTGTGGACAAAACCTGGAGAAAGGCAGACCATAAAGGTAAGCAACTAAGCGACAAATGGTATATACCCTGAGCACCTAAGATAATCTCAAAAAGTTCATCTGTGAATGGGCTGTTTTATCTTCAAGGTACCAGTTAGCATGTGCCCAAATGTAGAGAACATTTAAAGACAATTTAAAATTTTAAGTAGTTTTTCACGGTTGTACCTTTGTGAGGTTCTGAATATGATTAGCATATTTCATTTCCCCTCCTCCCCTGCCCCATCGTGTATTTCAATCCATTGAACATCTTTCTGAACAGTTCATTTTTGCTTTTATTTTTAATATTTTTTATTTCTTTAAGAGAGAACGTGCATGTGTGCACGTGATCAGAGGAAGGGAAGAGAGAGAGGAAGAGAAAGAATCCCAAGCAGGCTCCACACTATTAGCACAGAGCCCAATGTGGGGCTTGATCCCACAAACTGTGAGATCATGACCTGAGCCCAAATCCAGAGTTGATGCTCAATGGATGGAGCCACGTAGGTGCCCTTTATTTTTGCTTTTAAAAGTGAAACCCTTAATATAAGCAACTAAGAAATAGAAAGTTTTTCTCCTCCTTGACTAATCCATACTTAAAAAATTCTAAACCATGAGATGTGGTTGTGGGTCTCTCATCAGAGAATTTGCATATATGTGGCACCATTTGCCCAGGGGCCTGAGGCTTTAAAGGGGCTTCAGGGTGCCTCTGGGTTCTCGTCCATTCTATTTTTCCCTTGCATGGTAGCCACTTTAATATCCATTATTTTGGAAAGTTGCTATATGTAAATAGAATATTATCTGGCTTCTTTGTAAGTTAACGTAAATAAAAAGATCAGTACATTTTCTAGGAAACAGGTAAATCAAAAGCTGCTCGAGGAGATAGGAGTCCTCCCTTACATCCGTAGTATCTGAAATATTTCCTTACCTCCTCCATTGAGACACAAAAAAGCCTCCCTTCAAAACTATTTTAAATAAATGTAAACATTATTTAAAAGGGTGGTCGTAGAACCTTTCACTCCATAAATCCCTAGAAGTTAATTTGCTTTGCTTAGAATTCAGCCCTTGACCACATCAGGAAGAAAGTTCCAGAAGTAGTTTAGGCTCAACCCAATGGCAGTTAGCTGGGAAAAATATGGTACTTAAGCCGAGGCTAGGCGCAGAGTGTGGCTTATTAACATTTTGTAACTTCGAGGCATCCAAGAACTACATTTATTCCAAATCCAAGAATAATCGAGGTCATTTGTTTCAGGCTGGTTAGAATTTTGCTTGGAGGTTTTATGGGGGTGCAGTTCCCCCTCGTGAGCCTTCCTGAACTGCTGAGGCAGGAAAGCTAACATCTACACCTTTCAGAGCCCCCTGAAGCTAGGGTTCAAGAATACATCTCTGCAGTCAGATGGGATGCACAAAGCCTGTCACTGGGGCAAGGCAGGGTTTCTCCTTCTTCTGTTTCTGCTGAGTTTGCTGGCAAACATGATGATGCAGGAATTGGGGTTCTCTGCTGGTCACAAGGTCAATTCCATAGCTTTGTGGGGCTAAGGCTGGTAGAGAGCCCAGGAGGGGCAAGATGGCTCTGGAGCTAACAGTACTTTCCAGATCCCTGGACTGCAGCTAAGGTACATGTTCCCAGAGCAAGAGCTCCAGGGACAGCTTCCAGATTCCCAGCTTTTCTAAATGTGGTCTAGGTGACGGCGCCCTTGGCGAGCCAGTGTTACAGAATCATTCTGAAATTATTGCTGGAGGCCAGGCTAGCATCCAAGTCTCCATCTCTTTCAAGGATTTTATAAAGACCGAATTCCCTGATTTAAGCTACGTCCTGCTTAAAATAGAGCATTTTCTGTTATCTCTGACTGTATCCTGATTGATAACAGCAGTTGAGGCAGTAGGTTAGATATGTAGCCAATTTGGGGTTGAAGGAAATGAGGACTGACTTAGCCATGAAATGGTGGAATAATAATAATCCACAGCACCTCGAATAAAGGGCCGATAAAAGATACAGTTTTCATAACTGAGTGATAAGGGCCGTGGCACAGTATGACATGAGGAAAAGGGGTAAACTGGCTACCAATAAGTGCACTGGAGAGATTAAAAAAAGAAATGAGAAATTGAGGGCTTTAAATTTTCCACTCCGTATGGCTAGAGAGCCAGCGATTTTTTTAAGCCTTAAACAAATTTTCTTTTTGTGGTTGTTGGTAGCCAGAAATCAATTACAGAATCTCACCCTTTGGCCTGTCAAATTACACCATAGGTTGAATTCAAAGACTTGACAGATTTCTTATGTTAAAATACATCGCATGAGTGGTGCTTGGGTGGCTCAGTAGGTTAAGCGTCCGATTTCAGCTCAGGTCATGATCTCACAGTTTGTGAGTTCAAGCCCCGCATCTGGTTCTGTGCTGACAACTCAGAGCCTGGAACCTGCTTCAGATTCTGTGTCTCCCTCTCTCTCTGCCCCTTCCCCACTTGCACTCTGTCTCTCTGTCTCTCTCAAAAATAAATAAACATTAAAAAAATTTTTTTAATGCATTGGTTGGGAAAGAGGAAGTCTCTAATGTCTCAAACTAAGGCCACTGACCTTCCCATGACAGCAGATAAAGCCCTTGCTACCTAGTGTACTAGTCTTTCCATGCTTTAAAAACCCGTAGTGACCTTTGCTGATGTAGTTGCCCTGCCTAGCGATACTGTTTGCCTCATGACCTATCCTGCCTACAGCATTTCCTCCAGACCCATAAGTGGAATCTGGTCTCAGATACCACAGGGTCCCAGTGATAAAGGCACACCTCAGAAAAAAATGCTTTGCACTTTCAAACACTGCACATTTTTACTAAAGAAGTAAAGAAATGTGTTGCTGCTCATATGATTTGGAGAACTCACCAGGTGCCTCACTGCACATAGGGATCTGGCCTTGTAGAAGAATGAAATGGCATATTGAAAACAGCACCTCTGGTGCTAGATGGAGCTCAACTTCTTCTGAATTTGGGGTCTACATAGAAGAGGAAATCTCTTCCCAGCCGTGCCCAGTGTTATGTGTGGTCCAGGCAGGAAGAGGTGCACTGTTCACGGTATTTTGAGGACAGTCTTGCCAAATTGTTGCTTTCTGTCTCACTATGATCGGGGCATGCAAAGCTCTGATTGGCCAGGCCTAAGTTTCATGTCAGCCTCTAGTACCAAATATCAGTTCCACTCAAAACCAGTGGTTTGAGAATTGGGAAGATGGTAGTTCTCCAAAGGAATATGTGGATATGATTGCCAGAAGAAGGGAAAGCTACTGTTGTGTTGTCCGGGAAGACATTGCCTCATGTATCTCACATGCCATCATAATGCCTGAAAACCTATCACAAGCCACTTGTTACTGATATTTAAGCTTTGCCCTCTTTAAAAACAGTGAGCACTTCCTACTTAGGGTCTTAGAATCGTTGTACAGATCAGAGGTTAAGTTATCTGTCTAGACTGGTAGGAATGAGACTTGATAGAGAGCTGTTTGACCACAAAGCCCCTACACTCTAAAGGAAAAGAAGTAAGTAAATTATGCACATGCTATAAAATTCAAAAGGCACAGTTAAGGGATATAGAGTGAAAAACACATTTCCCTTACACCCCGACCTTTCAAGATAGCAGTTTATCTGCTACTCTGGTGACCTGGAGCCTGGGCTCAGTCCTCCTAGGGGACATATCCCCAAAGCTGGCTGTCTTTCTTGTTTCCATCCCAGGGGCAAACCCAAGGTAGGGGGCAGAGCTGGAGTGAACACAGCAGAACAGAAAGTGGTGAATTCCCTTTCTTGGAGTAGCTCGTTTGAAGAAGACAGGTGGACAGTCTAGTGAGAAGGAATGCCGGATCCCACCCTTCCCCACGGCTAAGCAGCGGTCAGGCCAGACCTGGGGGAGACCCAGACTTGATCTGCATCCACAAGGTGCTCGGGAGACGAGCAGGAAAAGCCTGGCTCCAGCATTTGCTTGGATACACCAGCTCTCTCACCGCAGAGAGGCCACTTACAGAGACTCCTCCAGACACCTGGTAGGGCTGGGCTCCGACTGCCATAGCCCGTGGGAGAGGGAAGGAGCCAGGCGGGGGCTAGTCTGACATGGCTTGAAGCCCCAGAATTCCGTCTTTTGTATTTTCATTTTCCGAGTATTTTCCCCAAGGCTCAGCTGGTCTTGAACACTCCTGCCAAGGAGTGGCTCAGGCAGCCAGTAACTACATGAAAAACTTTGCCTGTTGTTTTGACACTGGTGGCTGTCCGGGAAGACAGCAACTTCCAAAGGATTGTATGCACTTCTGAGATTTTATGTACCTGATCTTTTCAAAATAGGCCCTGAGTTTGCTAAAGCACATGATGTCACCTAGTTTGAACTTGATAACTGTATAAAAGCAATTTTAAAAATTGTATGGTTCTCCAAGCATAAGACATGGACAGATTTTTGAGAGAATCTACTGAAACCTCCTGAAATTTGTATTTCCTCATAGATAAATGTGCATTGTTGTTTCAAGAACTTGATTATTAGATCATCAGGTCAGGGCTGTATCTAACAGCAAGAGTTTTACCTGAGCTTAAAAGTGAAATAAATAAATAGACAGAGATGCCTCAATATTGATTAATAACGAGATCTCTCAGAAAATGGATATTGTGGTTTGGGTACTCAACCTAGTAAGACAAGTGTACTTTTTATCATAAGAAGGCATAGTCCTTTCTAGATTTTAATAGGTGCCCTACACAAGCAATTTGCTTTGCAATCCCTTTCAGCCCTAAATTGAAAAGTAGAGAATTAGGAAAGCAGTTACTGGTGCTCTTAATAGAAAATGGCATCTGTTTCAATTTCATATAATAATTTATGCAGTTAAGGGGAAGGGAGGGGGACTGGAGACAGCAGTGTTGAGGAGTCAGACACAGCTGGTGGCATTTCTGCCTCTGCTGCTAATTGCTGTGTCCTTTGGGATAGTTACTTAACATCTCTGAGCCTTTCATTCTTTTCTTCAGTAAAATGGAGACAAAAACTATCTTGGAAGATAATTGAGAGGACAGTGGCGCATAGCAGCCACTCCATAAGGGCATTGTTTATTGTTATTAATAACAGGACAAATAATTGTCAGCCTAGAGAAAAATGGACTTTGTTTGAATGGTAATTAGGTTCCTAAAGGAAAGTTGGTTCCAGTTGCTATAATGTAAATTAAGCCATCACGACTTTGGATTACAGAGATTTCTTTATATCTAGTAGGACACAAATAGTTGGGAATTTTTGGATAATTTTACAATATGAAATCAGTGCTTCGTGTGTGGAAGTATTACCCCCAAAGGTGGGCACATTGTGTGTTCCTGAGCAAGTCTCTCAGCCACACTCTGCCACAGCGTTATTATTTCTCAAATGCTGGAGATAGGGAGCTACTTTGAGGCTAAAATTAAGAGACATAATGGGGTTGTTTTGGAAAAATCGATTCATCGATATTTTTTTTCCATGGCTATAAAAAGTATTTGAAAGCGAAACAAAATAAAGTAGTAAAAAATCTTGGTATGTATTTTTTTCCTCGGATAATGAGGCGCTCATTCAAGTCCTCGTGGAAGAGATTATTTTGTGCTTTGGTCAAGGTGGCCTACTTTCTTTTTGTGTTGAAGGGCTTTGCAATTAGAAGTTATTTGTATTTTCCCAAGGAGTGTCCACTTTGGGAAGAAAGAAAATTATATGCCTGAAGAATATGGTTGGCCAATTTATTGTTGTTTATGTCTATGCTGGACCTAAAAGGAAATACATAGAATTCAAGTTTCTTTTTTCTTTTTTTCCTTCTTTTTTTTTTTTTTTTTTTTTTGGCAGGGGAAGGGGTGGTGCAAATATAGTGTCCCATTTTGTTTTAGGATAGACTATGACTTCCCCTGTTTTAACATGTTCAGAGGTGAATTCTTTGAACTCGCAGTCTGAACCAAGCCACATGCGTGTGTGTGAGAAATGGGAGGGAGAATGAATCAGAAGTCCTTCTGTTCAGGAAGGTTGTAATAAGTATGTTTTCCCTCTTCTGAAAGATGGCTTAAATACATTTTAATTCTTCTAACATGTTCGTTTTTGGGAACCTGTCAACACAAATAAATTCTTCCCTCTGAAATTATCTTTTACTCCTATGGACTTGTTTCTGTGCCCTGTACAGGAAAATCAGTATCTCGGCCACCTGGTAGAGTATATCGCACAGGACTGTCATCAAATAGAAGGTGTGACCGCAATTATCCTGAGATCGAAAGACGTTTGCAACGAACACATGAAATAAGTTGATTTGTAAGAGACAGGTAGTAGAGTCCACAAGGAATGGGTTGTTGACGGCATTTTTTTCATTCATTTGTGCTAGGTGCCCTCTCCTGGTCACCAAGAGTAATGTTCAGGAGCTTATTTCTAGATTCTGCTTGGCTAGGAAACGTGAGGTGCTCTGCACAGGTACTCCATGCCGGGCTTCCTATGTGAGGAAAGAAACCTGAAGGTAAGTAACTTAATTTCACAAGACTTGGAGTCTTATTTCCATTCCTCATCCTCGCCCTTTTGATCATCAGATGATGTTTGCTTAGCTATGTGTGGAGGAATAATATTTTTGTTTGTTACCTGCTAATCTCTTCTCTTTTTCTCATGACTTTGCCATCAATCCCATGGGATTCCACATATGGCCCGTTTTTAAGAGACAAGAGTGATAGGTCTAACAGGAAGCCAGCCTTGGCCCTGAGCAGGTCAGGAAGTGAACATCTTCCAATCCTCATGCTTGCTGATAATCACCACCTTTGTATAAATTGTAGCAGTTTCAAACCTCACGGGCTGGGGGGTGGGGGGGCACCCCAATGCCATTGTGTATTAATCTTTAGTATCTGTGAAATCACTGAATTTTATTCACTTTACCCTCAGTTTTTGGCATGAAATCACATGAAATTTATTACTGAAAAAGCCTATCTTCATAAGCCTGTTTAAAAACTATGATTGAATTAGGGGCTTCTGTATCTCAGCAGGAAAACACAATTTTCGATCACAGAGCTTAACATACCGAATGAATGCAGAAGTCCCGTAGTCTACTTTCTAGTCTAGGATAGAATTGAATTTCCAGTCTCTTCTTAGAGGATGGAGTAAGTGTATTCCCCCAGACAAAGAACAGGCTTGCTTACTGTTTGTTAAAACAAAGTGGTGGATTCTTTAAGTTCACTGTTCTTTAGCTGTGATGCAAACCCACTGTATGCATTGAATCCAGTGAGCATATTGGGTCATACTGGGGGGACTTGGGGACAAGGGAGTCGGTGTAAATATGTTCAACCTCATGCTGTTTGCTGTGTCATGAGTCACAGAGTCCTGTGTTTCTGATTTAGGATCTCAAGTCTTCAAGCCAGCGCTCATGAAATGAAACAACAACAGGCTCATTTATTAGTCTGTAAGTATCAAATCCTAGACCTGACAATAGCTTCCTCACCAAGTTGTAGATATTTTTACACTGTATCATTCTACGGTTCCTATTTTGCAGGCCAATTCCAGAAGCTAATTACTTTATCTTATCAATTTATTGCACTGTGATGAGAAGCTATTTTTGGAAATTAATTTTCAAGTAATGTGAAAATATATTAATCTTATAAAAAGTGTATTTCCTATTAGAGAGCAAAATTGGGGGGAAATTTTAAGAAGGCATTCTGTACACCTTGTTCTTTTAAATAGGAAAATAGATAAAATCCAGCACAGATTTGATATATGGCTGTTTCTCACACTAAGATTTTGAAAATGTATCTGTTCATTTACCACAGATAATCTTAGTGCTCACCACACTGTTACTGGTACAAAGGAGGTGCTCCATTAATACTTCTTAAACGAATTTATGAACAGAAATGTTGTAGGGGTGCCTGGGTGTCTCAGTCGGTTTAGCGTCCAACCGTGGCTCAGGTCATGATCTCACAGTTTGTGAGTTTGAGCCCTGCATCAGGCTCCGTGCTGACAGCTCAGAGCCTGGAGCACGCTTCAGACTCTGTGTCTCCCTCTCTCCCTGCCCCTCCGCTGCTCATGCTGTCTCTCTCTCTCAAAATAAATAAACATTTAAAAAATGTTTTTAAAGAAATACTCTAAATTTTGTTAATTCTGTGATAATAAGCCCAAGGTAATTTTTTCAATCACCAAAAAAATGATGACCCTAAGTAAATTGCAAATAATGATGGGTATGGTTATGGGAAAGGTCTCATTATTTTAAGATGGATTTTATTTTAACTGGATACATACTGTTCCAATGATTTTTTTCTTTTCCACTTTACAAAAATGAATTAGAAGCATAAGTATAATTATGTCGAAAGTAAAAATGAGAAAATGGAAGAGAAAAAGAATCTTTCTATTATGGAAGATTTTAATCATTAATAAAAGTAGAGAGAATAGTAGGATGAACTCTCAGGCACTCACCATCTAGCTTCAGTGCTTACCAAACATGCCAATCTCCCTTTATCTACAGACCCCGCACTCTGCCACTGGATTACTTTGAAACCAATTAATGAGTGCATATCCATTTATCTACACATTCTCGAGAACAAACACACTTGTTAATGAAAAATAAAAAATTGGCCAGAAAGGATGAATGATTGTCATGAATCTAATATTTCTAGTCAAAGCAAAGCATGAGCAGGAATGAGATTTCACCCTAAAAAGTACTATTATATCTTTTGTAGGATCAGCTCTAACTTCTACTCAAACAGAGAGAAAATTTTTGATGTTCTTTATTTTATTTTTGAGAGAGAGAGAGAGAGAGCATGTGAGCAGGAGAGGGGCAGAGAGAGAGGGAGACAGAGGATCCAAAGCAGGTTCTAGGCTCTGAGCTGTCAATTGAGAGCCCAGTGCAGTGCTCGAACTCATGAACTGTGAGTTCGTGACCTGAGCCGAAGCCAGACACTTTATCCACTGAGCCACCCAAGCACCCCAAGAAGTTTTAAAGTTCTCCTTGCTCTTTTTTCCCCTCTAATTTGTATCACTGAATTTAGAATATATTGATGATTTCACTAGATACACACTATTAATTAAACCCACATAAAACTCTCCATTTTAAATAAAGTTTTCCATCAGAAGTAAGAATGCTTTCCATTTACCACCACTTTTAGGGTAGAATTGTTAATATTTGACCTCTGTGAATGAAAATCTTAAAATAATTATTTTTGTCTACTAAAACAGCCATATTGAATTGTTTTTCAATAACTCCCGATGTTGTAATTTGTCAAGAGAAACAACTTTGGGACATGATGTTAGTGTGTGTATGTATTTGCATGCTTATCTAAACACATGGTGAAAATGCCTTAGAACTGTAAGATAAGTCTGTAGTTTGGTAGCTTATGTTCAGTCAGTACACATAAGTTTGGCCATACTTGGTAAATATTAAGATACTTATAGGAGAGTAGCTGCAGTTCGAAACCTCCTGTGTTCCTGCTACATCCAGCTCTTGGATCTCCCATGATCCAGTAACTATCAGGTTAGAACGTGGCCTCACTGAGAGCCGACATGACCCTGGTCTAGCATTAGGTAGTTCCCTGATCTAATTGCCTCACTGCTTGTAAATAGTTTGAAAACCTGCTCAAGTTTAGAAGATGGTATAGAACTGATCCAGGGATTAGATGGTGATGTGGAATGAACTATGGCAGGAAAATAAGGCAAGTCCCAGAAAAGCAGGTAGGAGATAACTAGAAAGTCTGGCTAAGAGGTCTCTGTGTATATAAAAGAAATGGAACTTATTATTTCAATGTGAGAAGACCAGAAATAGATTATAGAGGTAATGATAAAAAAAAATTCACAGGAGAATTGTATGAAGAGTGCGAGTTGGCTTTTTTACTTATCTTTTTTCTTCCCTCCCCTTCCCTTCCCTTCTCTTCCCCTTCCCCTTCCCCTTCCCTTTTCTTTTTGAAAGAGAAAATCTTAAACAGGCTTCACGCCCAGTGCGGAGCGCAACACAGAGCCCAAAGTGGAGCTCGATCCCACAATGGTGAGATCATGACCTGAGCTGAAATCAAGAGTCTGACGCTTAATAGACTGAGCCACCCAGGTGTGCCAAGCTCAGTTAACTTTGTTGATAAATGATGCTGCTGGTAGGCACTGTAAAAAAAAAAAAATGCTTATGTAATGCCATCTAAATTTGCCAAGAATGGTTTTATAAGGAACTTTATTAGCTTATGACTACTTCATTGCCATGCTAACCAGTATTTTACCTTCCTCTCTGGAAAGCACACTCATTGGTGCTCGCAGCTTTTGCTGAATGTTCGCGGACATCAGGCACTTCTTCAGATTACCAAGCTCCCTACCAGCTGAGGTAAATGTCTACCCATGTAGAACAGCTGTATTCTTTCTCCAATCTGTTTTCGTCAGCTGTATATACAACTTTAACTTATAAATTACTACATAAATTAACAACATAAGATAAAATAGAGGGAGATCATTATTCCTATGAAAATTAAGTTGAAAGCTTTTCAAACATTTGGTAGAGATGAGTCACTAAAAACTGCTGTTGCATTATATGTGGACAATTAGTATAAAAAATTGGGAGAGGAGAGAATCATTTTATACTAGAAAGATTCTACACTCAGATTGCTTTATAAGCATCTTTAAAATCTCAACTTTAAAGAAATAAAAATTAGAAACAATAGGTAATGCATGGTCAAGTGGTTTATTTAAAAAAACAGCGTGTATTCAATCATTTGATCTAATGGCTACACATCAAAAGATAGTAAATAAATGGGCATACATTTTCATAACAGTGAAAAAATGCCTGTTTTTAAGTTGAAATAGAAAGTTAAAGGTAAATCCAATTTTTTGTGAATAAGTGATTGAACTGAATTTTTAAGTCAATAACCATCAATCCAGATTACATCAGGATTTCTACTGTATGTGACAGAACCAACTAGAAATTAAAACTATGAATTTTGTTCTAATCATAAATGTTCTCTGTAGAAATACTTATTAGACTAACAGAAGGGACTGGAGACTCATATACACTTTCTCTGGGTCTCCTGTGTACACTATCATGTACGAAGAGGAGTGGGAACAAGGGTCTAAGGCTTCCGTCCTCTCCTGTGTGGAAGAAAGGGCAAGAAGAAGGGAAACTCGTCCAACAAGGCACTATGATCTGTGTTTACTTGTTCCAGGAGATTCTGGTTGTGTACAGGGCAGCAATATGAGTTGCTCAGAGAGGGGAGTGGCCCTGGTGCTCCAGCCTCTGTCTCTAGGTTCTGACTTCAGGATATCATAGGAATCTGCATCACCCTAAGGGACCAGACTTTCTCCAGAGAATTCTGACCCAGAGGGGATCGCTAACACTTAGGAATGTATAATGGGGGGGGGGTGAGAAGTACACACCAAGACTTAAATCAACACCAAAAGTAGTTTCTTTGTTCTTTAAAATTCTCATCTTGCCTTGGCAACCCTATTCCTGCTGATGCCAGAAAAATAATGGCAGTTGCCAATTAAAGGCACATTATTCTCTTAAAATTCAAAAACATTTATCATGGTTAATTTTCGCTTTCAAGATTTTTTACTCCCTTTCTTTCTGCCCACCCTGGCATCTGGATATGAGGGGAAGCTAATGCAGCCTTTGAACATTGTGGGAGGGCAGTCTTTCTCGCCAGCTTTTGCTCAGATGCCCCCATCTTGCCTCATTCCTGGGAAAGCTTGTGGTGTCTGCTGAGTCGTCACTGGTCTTGTCTGGATGGGTGTTGTGGTGTTCTGCTGGCATGCACAGGCCAGTGACCAAGGAGGTAGCCATTGTCTTTAGGTACAGTGACCCCCGTTCCACAGGCCTCCTGGGTCTGCGTGTCTTGTAC
The DNA here is from genome assembly GCA_028646485.1 of Cryptoprocta ferox. Lineage (NCBI taxonomy): Eukaryota > Metazoa > Chordata > Mammalia > Carnivora > Eupleridae > Cryptoprocta > Cryptoprocta ferox. The sequence goes on from CM053572.1 coordinate 13,649,006, forward strand.
AAGAGTCCCCTACTGGGAAGCTCCAGAACATTTGCCTGCCTTCTGCACACAGTATGGCAGGTGCAGGATTCTCTTAGCCAGCTCAAGGCCCTTTGCTCAGCCATTGCTATTGGTCTCACACCAAACTCCATATGGGGCTTTGCTAAGGAATGTAGTCTCCCTGACTGGTTTTATGGACAGGCAACATCAGCTCTTGAATCATCCCTCAACCTGTTGGATATCTCTACTCTTCACCCCGGGAGCACTGACCCTAAGAGGTGAGCTGGAATACTTGGCCATGACCCCTGATCCAGGTCTACCTTTCTTGGCTCTGACGCATACAAACTGGAGGAGTCTCCCCTTATTTCTGTTGGTTTGAGCCTCCTGTCATACCATTCTTCAGCCTTCTCTTCACTGTGGTTTACAATAAATACGCTCAGGCTTTTACATTTTGTTCTTGTAGATAAAGAGAAGTTTAGGATTTATCTTTCTATTTCAACAAGGCCTGGATTTCATTGCTGTTATTTCACAAAGGACTCAAAAGAATTTGCTTTTACATTCAACTCAGCAATAGCATTAAAAAAATTTTTTTTAATGTTTACTTTTGAGAGAGAGAGAGAGAGAGATCATGAGCAGGGCAGGGGCAGAGATAGGTAGAGACAAAGACTCAGAAGGCTCCAGGCTCTGAGCTGTCAGCACAGAGCCAAACATGGGGCTCGAAGTCACGGACTGTGAAGTCATGACCTGAGCTGAAGTCAGATGCTTCACTGATCAAGCCGCCCAGGTGCCCCATAAATGGCACAAACTTTGTGATAAAAAATTGTTTTGAGAGCCAGAGAAAGAAAAGAAATGTTACCTACCTAGGAACAAAGACCAGAATTACACCACATTTCTTAATGAAACAATGCAAGTGAGAGGACAATGGAACATCTTTGAGGTTTTGAAAGAAAAAAACCTGCCAATGTAGAATTCTATACTCAGTCACAATAGTTTTCAAAAATGAAGGCAAAATAAAAACTGTCTAAAATGTGCAAATGCTGAAAGAATTTGTCACCAAGAGACCTGCATTATATAAAATATTATAGCAAGTCCCTAAGGAAGAAAATAATAGAGGTGGAAAATGGATATACACAAAAGAAGAGCACCAGAAAAGCTACAAATATATAGAGGCAAGTATGTAATATTTTTAAAAATTATTTAAATATCTTTAAAAGATAATGACTCTTGGGGCACCAAAATGCCTCAGTCATTTAAGCATCGACTCTTGATTTTGGGTCAGGATATGATCTCACAGTTTATGAGACAGAGCCCTGTGTCAGGCTCTGTGCTGATAACACAGATGCTGCTTGGGATTCTCTGTCTCTGTGCCCCTCCCTGCTCATGTGCACTCACTCCCTCTAAATGAATAAGTAAATAAATAAATTAAATAATAACTATTTAAAGAATAATACATGTGTAAGAAAAGTGTATGAAAACAATTGTATGAAGACCACAGGGTCTTCGAAGAAATGAAGTATATTATTCTAAGGTTATTAAACTATACACAAAATGGCATACAACACTTGATAGTGGATTGTGATAAGTAAAAGGTGTGTACTATAAATTGGAAAAAAAAACACTAAAATGATAAAGCAAAAAGTTATAAGTAACAAGCAGAAAAAAAGGAGTGAAAATTGGAAGCATAAAAATACTTAATTCTAAAGCAGGCAGAGAAATATTGAAAACAACCAAAAATTTGTGGCTACAAAACAAATAATGTAGGATCAGCTAAATCGACACAGAAAAGTCATTTGAAAAATCCAATATCCATTCCTGATTAAAAACAAAATTAAAAATACTCAAAACTTACAGCAGACCAGGTATACAAGGGAACTTCTTCAATCCGAGAAAGGAGATTTACAGAAAAACAAACAAACAAACTAGAGCTAACATCTCGCTTAATGGGGAAATATTGAATGTTTCCCCAAAGACCAGGAACAAAATGAGGATGTATCCTGTCCCCACATCTATTTACCATTATCCTAGAGGATCTAGCCAGTTCAATAAGGCAAGACAACTAAAGGCATCCAATATGGAAAGGAAGAAATAACTGTATTCAGAGATGACATGATTATCTTTGCAAAAAACCTCTTGGAATCTACAAACAACGTTGACAGAAATAATAAATTAGTTTAACAAGTCTGCAGAATATTGAATCGATATACAGAAATCAATTGAACTTCCTTATGCTAGCAATAATCTATCAATAATCAAAATTAAAAACAGTATCATTTCCAGTATCTTTAGATACTGTAAGTCTTGAAGACTATAAAATGGTGTTGAGAGAAATTCAAGAAGAGTGAAATTAATGGAGAAATACCTCTTGTTTATAGGTCAGAAGATAGTAAGATATTATAAAGATGTTAAGGGGCACCTGGGTGGCTCAGTCAGTTAAGCGTCCAACTTCAGCTCAGGTCATGATCTCACGATTCGTGGGTTTGACCCCCGCATCAGGTTCTGTGCTGACAGCTCAGAGCCTGGAGCCTGTTTCAGATTCTGTGTCTCCCTCTTTCTCTGCCCCTCCCTTGTTCTCACTCTGTCTCTCTCTGTCTCAAAAATAAATAAACATTAAAACATTTAAAAAAAAATAAAGATGTTAATTCTCCCCAAGTGATGTATAGGTTCCACTCAATCTAAAAAACAAACAACAACAACAAAAATCCCAGCAGGTGGTTTTGTAGAAACTGAGAAGCTGTTTCTAAAATTCATATGGAAATGAAAAATAGCCACAACACTTTTGAAAAAGAGGAACCAAATCAGGAGACCAATACTACCCAATTCAAACATTTATAAAGCTACAGAAAACAAGGCAATATGGTATTGGTTTAAACATAGACAAACTGATCAGTGGAGTAGAGTAGAGGGTCCAGAAACAAGCCCACACACTTACGGTCAGTTGATTTTCAAAAGGATACAAACACAATTCAAATTATCTTCTCAACAGATGGTGCTTGAACAAATGGCTATCCATATGCAAACAAGTAAATTTCAATGTATATCTCACACACACACAAAAATAAACTCAAATATACACTCTAGAACTATAAATTTTCCAGAAGAAAACACAGGGGAAACATTGTTTGACCTTGGTTTAGGCAAAGTTATCTTAGATACAACACCAAAAGCAGGACTCAAACACACAAAAAAATTGATAAATTGGACTCTATCAAAAATAAAAACCTTTATCTACAGTAGCGAAATTATGGAAACAGCCCAACTGTCTGCTGACTGATGAATGGATAAAGATGTGGTATATATAGATATAGATAGATATGGATATATATAGATATACATACATACAATGGAATATTACTCAGCCAAAAAAAGAATGGAATCTTGCCATTTGCAACAATGTAGATGGAGTTAGAGAGTATCACGCTAAGCAAAATAAGTCAAAGACAAAAACCATATGATTTCACTCATGTGGAATTTAAGAAACAAAACAAAGGATCATCAGGAAAAAGAGAGAGAAAGAGACAAGCCAAGAAACAGACTCTTAACTGTAGAGAACAAACTTATGGTACCCAGAGGGGAGATAGGTGGGGGGTGGGGGACAGGGATGGGTGAAATTGGTGATGGAGATTAAGGAGAGTGCTTGTCGTGATGACACCCGTGTTGTAGCTAAGTAATGAATCACTAAATTTGTACACCTGAAACTAATATTATAGTATGTTAACTAACTGGAATTTAAATGAAAACTTAAAAAAAATTAAAGCTTCTTCAAAAGACACCTTTAAAAGAATTAAGACAAGTCAGAGACTGGAGAAAATATTTGTAAATCATTTCTCTGATAAAGGGCTTGTATCTAAATATATAAGGAACAGTCAAAATTTAATAATGGATAAACAGTCAACAAATTTTAGTGACAAAAATATTTTAACAGGCTATCACAAACTAATCAGCCTCTAAGTACTGGATATTAGGAAGCAGAGAAGAGTATCTGATGTATAACTTAGTGATTAGCTCTTTTTT
>CM053572.1:13653495-13921593 GCA_028646485.1 Cryptoprocta ferox
GAGAGAGAGAGAGAGAGAGAGAAAGAGAGAATCCTAAGCAGACTCCAGAGCTGTCTGCTGACAGATGGGACTCAATCTCAGGAATAGAACCATGAGAGCCAAAATCAAGAGTCGGACCCTTAACCAACTGAGCCACCCAGGCGCCTCTAGCATGGTGATTAGTGATAAAATTGGGTAGAAGACATTCAAGTACTGATTGCTTCAGTAGCCTTCCTCAAACTAGTACCCCAGATGATTAGTCTGAAACTTCTGCTACATGCATTACTGTTCTGTCTCCCTTTATACACCCACCAACTCCTTGATTTTAATAAAAATTAAGTTAATTTCTTGAGGCATCTGAGTAGCTCAATTGGTTAAGCATCCTACTCATGATTTCACCTCAGGTCATGATCTCATGGTTTGTGGGACTGAGCCCTACGTTGGGCACCATGTTGATGGCATGGAGCCTATTTGTGATTCTCTTTCTCTCCATCTCTGCCCCTCTGCTGCTCATCTCTCTCTCACTCTCTCTCTCTCTAAATAAATAATCATGTTAAAAATTAAATTAATTTCTTCTCATCTATCCTACTAAAGTGCTAGACAAATGTCATCTTGCTACCCAAAGTGATTATATAAGGGGCTAAGAGTTCATGCCTTTTCTAAATTGCCATTTTAAAAGTCTATTTTCAAATCAACAAAAAAAATATTAAGGCCAATTAAGTATAATCTATCCTCCTGAGCATTATTAGGCAAACACAAATAAATATAAAAAAGCAATCTCTGTCATCAAAGAGTAGGAAATGTAGCTAGAGGTAAGGAGCAAAAGTTTTAAATGAGAAAAATTAAGTCTTTTCAAATGGAAGGGGTACTTGTCCTAAGGCAGTACATGGTTAAATGCCTCAGGAACATTCCAGACCATGGTTGCCATGTGAAATATGAGGTTCTTCATAATCTGGGCTGGTTGGGGCAGCTTTTCTTAAAGAAGTGGGCCTGAAGTTTGGTCTTGGAGAATTGTATAACATGCACCAAATGTTTGGCCTGGCCTAGGAAACACACAATTGCTTTTAATAAATTGTTGGGCTGATGTTCTCTGTTCCGAGAGTCAATATGTTCAGGGAATGCAATGTGCCAGTAAAAAATCAGTCACTTTAAATGGTGCTGCTGACAGCCTGCCCGTGGACTGCCCTTTTCCCCGGACAAACACACAGTGTGACTGAGGTCTGAAGGGAACCGGGATGTGTTTGTGGAGATGCGCGTGGAAGCACCTGTGCCCACTCATGTCTGGACGTGGTTGTTAGCGCTTCGTTGTCCCAAGTGGTAACCTTGTTCACAGATGTTACTGGAGGGAAAGAAAATGCTCAGTGTTTATGCAGCAGATCTGCTCTGAAGAAACCATTTTATGTTCAACTGAGGAAATGCCATAGTTATTTTGGTATTCCTTTAATTTTGGAAGCCTGTATTATTTGCAGGGCTGACCAAACCCTTTTTTTAAAAAAAAATCCACAAATAAACATGGAATTCCTGTTTAATATGGTGGGTGTTATTGGTTTTTGGAAAAACAAAAGAATAGTCACTCTTGAACCCAACCAAAAAGCAAAAGCCCTTTCTGGTATTGACATCCCAGAAACCCGATGACATAAACCTTATTTTTGAATTAAAACATCTCCCTCAAAAAGGAAGCTCTGCAGGAAGGCCCTTTCTATTCTGGACATTCGTGAAACTGGTAGCAAAGAGCAGATAGAAGTAAAATAAAGCTAAGAAGAAGTTTCCGAAAATCAGTCTCTCATTGGCAATCAAGGGATGTTCCCTCCCCCTCAAAAAAAATTACCTTTAGCTCTATTTAACTTAAGCCTTTTCTGAGCTGGATAAATAGAATACATTTGGGTTCTTTGTCCATCCTAATGCCTAATAAAGTGTTTGTTGTCTCTCAAAAAATAAAGACAAAGGAATAGTAATTTATAATTTTTTAGACATACATAACCTCTGTCTTGATGAATTGAGATAACTCTGGAATCAGCTGGAATCACCTGTCCTTTGATTAGTTTAAAAAATAATTGAGGTCAGGGTACCTGGGTGGCCCAGTTGGTCGAGCAACGAACTCTCAATCTCTGTCTGCTCAGGTCATGATCTCGTGGTTTGTGGGATCAAGCTCCACATTGGGCTCTGTGCTGACAGCTCGGACCCTACTTGGGATTCTCTTTCTCTCTCTCTCTCAAAAACATAAATACATGTTAAATGATAATTGATGTAAACTCCTCTCTGGAGATGCTTATTTGGGCCCAGGTTGGAATAAGGAGGGGGTGATCTCTGATCTTATCTCTGTCTGATCAGAGATCTGATCACCTCTGATCTTAAATTCCTACTTCTACTGAATTTTACATCTCTTCTCATCCCACTCGCAGTGCTTGGACACTGACTTTTGCTTTCCTAAATACCACTGACCCAAGGCTGTGTGTAGAGGAGAATTTCCCAAAGACTTGGAACACAAAGGGGTGCAAAAGGGTGGATCCCTTCACCATGAACGGTAAGGATCTGTGTTTTTAAAAATACCCTAGACACTTCTATAACCAGCAGGCCCTATTTTCTAAAAGAAGGACCCAACCTCCCCTCCAAAGTGCCACTTTCACCCCTCTCCTTTTAGATATCATTACCCCTTCTTTAAAGTTTTACTGGCCCCAAAGCCAAGACTCCTGTGAAGTAGTTCCTCTCTCAAACTCACCCCAGACCGGTGCTATCCAATAGAACTTTCTTTGATGGAAAATTTCTATAATATGAGCTATGCAATATGGTAGCCACATGTGGCTATTGAGTACTTAAAATGAATTAAATATCACATTTAATTTTAATTAATTTACATTTACATTTACTAGATACATGCGGCTAGTGGTTATTGTATTGGGTAGCACAGCTCCAGACCATTCACTGTTGACCAAAAGGCCACTTTTTCTGAACTGGACAGACTTATGAAAATATGTTTCTCAACAAAGATATTTAAAAACAGCAATAGTTGGGGCACCTGGGTGGCTCAGTCGGTTGAGCGTCCGACTTCGGCTCAGGTCATGATCTCGTGGTTTGTGGGTTTGAGCCCCGCATCAGGCTCTGTGCTGACAGCTAGCTCAGAGCCTGGAGCCTGTCTTTGGATTCTGTGTGTGTCTCTCTCTCTCTCTGACCCTCGACTGCTCACACTGTCTCTCTGTCTCTCTCAAAAATAAAAATTAAAAAAAAAAAGCAATAGTTAAAAAACAGGAATATAAAAAATCAGGATTTTTTTTTCTTTCCACTTGCTAAGTATCTAGTATGGTATGTGTCCATGTCCATGAAACGTAGCCATAAAAATATTTTTAAAATGTGAAAAAAAAACAACCCTCAATTTAGCCTTTATTATTCTGTTTGCTCCAGCCTCGCTCTCTCAAATGCATCTTTTAAAATATATACTTCTACATTTATTCAATGCCATTGTCCAAATATAAATTAGTAAATCATGATTCTGTGTTGAAGTCCTTGATAAATAACTTCTTAGAGTAGCCAAATAATTTAATAGATCTAAGCCATGGTTTTAAAATATATGATTTGTGTTTCTAATTTTTTGGATACACTTCACTTATGTGTATGTTTTTCTTTTGTCAGTTGCATCTAAGGAGGTTTGGCATTCTGGACAGAGGGGGCACGTGCTTGATTTGGGGCTTAATATTCTTCCCTCTCAATTATGGAATATGGCCCTGCTAATGTACTTTCCTGCATCTAATTGTTATTTCATTTTGTATAAAGAATCAGTTTCGGAGCACTGCAATTCTTTTAAAGGAAGTATTACTTATCCCAGGAGTGTAGATTTCGTTTCACAATATGTATTTGCCTTCTACATTCCTTCCTTTAAAATGTTTACTACGAACGTTAATCTTAAACAGATGGGTTTTGTTTTTGTGATTGACTGTGCATTTAATAGATGCAGTGAACCCTTCCCTGCACAAAAACACTTTTGCTTTTGAGCCAAGGCCTGGCATGGTATTTCCTTTCTGAAACACTCCCTTGTTTAGTTACTTGCTTGTTCTACCTTTACATCTCTCCTGCTTTCCTTGGCACCCAGTCGTTCAGGTGTTTTACATGAAAACGTAGCATTTCTGTTTATGAAGACACATGCATGCCCACATACAGTTTCCTATCATCATTCCAAATTGCCACCTTCAGGTCTGCTTCCGTCCTCGCTGGGGAAGTAATGCCATTATCTTCATTCTGTCGGGTAAAAAGAGTTCTGCAAAAGGAATCTTTGTTATTAGACTAGTAATTTATTTTCTATTAATTTATCACATTAAGGGGAGCCTGGGTGGCTCAGTGCATTAAGTATCTGACTTCGACTCAGGTCATGATCTCAGGGTCTGTGAGTTCAAGCTCCACCTCAGGCTCTGCGCTGTCAGCAGAGCCTGCTTTGGATTCTGTCTTCCTCTCTCTCTGTCCCTCCCTCGCTTACACTCTGTCTCTCTGTCTCTCTGTCTCTCTGTCTCTCAAAAATAAATAAACATTAAACAAAATTTTTTTAAATTTATCACATTAAGTAAATTATCTACTTTTATCCAGTCAATAGTAGCTGCCAGTCTTAGCACCTTAACTTTTAAACTTTCAACTACAACGGTTACCAAGAGTCTTATTTTGTCACCCACAATACACAATCATTGGCATGTAAAGTCACAAATACCTTTATCACATGCTTTAATTAGAAATGGAACATAAGCACATGAATTTCAAATGTGGGCTGAAGAAGAAAATAGCCCACAGTCAAACCATTCAAATGCAATCCTTATTTTATTTCTTTTCACATGCATGTTTTCACAGTTAAAATAATGATGTTGATATAATTTGGTGTCCTACTTTGTAATTAGTTAACATTTTATTAGATGGCTTTTCTGTGTTGTGAGTCTCCTCAGCCCCCTTTTTGTTCATAGCCATCATTTCGATTGGCTACATATTATTCTATTCAGTGGCTCACACTATAATTTATTTAAATAATCCCCTCATGGTGAGCATTTGGAATACCTCTAATATTTTAGTCTGATAAAGAAGACTCCTAGGGACAGCTTTGTGTTTATAGCCTTTTAAATATTTTGTTTAACCTGACAGTGGAATTATTTATCTGTTTATAGATAGTATATCAGTCTGCCCAGATCCATGTCTAATAAAGTAAATCTATCCATATCTATTGTTACTTTACTGAGATAGTTAAATTTTAGAACCCTAACATCAAGCAACGGTACAGCAGGTTGGAATATTGGGAAGAGACAATGTTCTACAATATGAAATATATTAATTAATTTACTTCAAATGTCCTTTTGAGTGCTCTGTTAAGTACTATTCCTGACATACCAAGAAGGCTGACAATGACCAAGGGAAGGATCATTCCTGTCTTGCAGAAGCTTTCTTTAGTATAGGTGATTATGGACCAGTCTACAGAGTGGCCAGTACTTTGAATGGGGAAATAGATGTCCTATAGAAATACATAGATAAGGCTCAGCCCCTAATCCCAAAGTCTTGTAGGCTTCCTAGAAGATGTAACATTTATACAAATCCTAAAGAGTAAGGAAATACCAAAACCCTAAGGTGGTATAGGGAAGGTGGGTAAATGTACTTCAGGCAGAGATAATGGCACATAAACAACCACTAAGCAAGGAGCACATGTGGGAGATAAAAAATGAAAAGAAAATAGTGTGTCTGGAGAGGGGATTGTGCATAGAAATATTTGAACATGTCTTTTGCATTTGTTTTAACAATCATCAATAATTGGATTTAATCCTTGATTAATCTATTGAGTTGATAATCCAAGCTTTCTTTCCCACAAAAGTATTCCTGTCCTAATATAAGGCAGTGAATAGAGGTCAGTTAAACTGCATCCCAGCCAGCATCAGATGGTATCAGTTAGGTTATTGTAACAGCAGAAGAATTTTAAAAGATATTATTTATGTTTATAATGATCATTTCAAGGTCTATGAGTGATTTGAGGGAAACTCCCAAGGGAAGTTCTGTTCAAAGAGAACTCCCATAATTCTTTTTCTGAAGACTGAAATTCCTCTTGTTTCTTTCTTCTTTGGCTTAAAATATTGAAAGCTCTTGTTAATTTGTAAATTTATTAGAGGAAAGGATTTCATATTCTATTCCTTTCAGCTGTGAACATTTTATAATAAATTATTTTTCCAAAGAGTTGTGTCCTTAAAAAATGGGTCACAGTAGAGTTAAATTTTGATTGTGACTTTTGATTGTGTCCCTAATCAGGGTTTCCCTTTGAAATGTGAAGCTCAGGTGTGAGTATTAGACTTCTGGAGGACTTGGGAAGCAGGGGTGGAGTGTGGAAAGAGGATATTAACCCCAAAATGATGATGAAATAGTTCCAAATCATACCCTATTCACAAATTTTCCTAATCCCAACCCTATCTAGCATACGCATTCTAGAGGAAAGTAGAAAATAACTTGGAAATGTAATTTCTTTTAAACATAAATATGAGACCTTTTTTGCTGCATGGCTAGTTTCTCAATATAATGTGGACCAACAGAATAATGGTTTCCTTTATAGTGTTGGGTCATGCATTAAGAGGCACACCCCGTATCTCAAGGTGTCATGAAGAGTTGCACTAGCTGGGCAGGGTAGGAATTAATGCAGTTACTGATGTGGAATGTTGGGGTTTGGAGCTAACGGTCAAGAAAGAATTCTTGAGGTGTCTTGAGTGCAAAGAGATGGTATTAGGAGCCCACAGGGACTGGACCCGTTGTCAAAAAGAGCGGCACTGAGGTCATGACAGGTGACTGATTATGTACTTTAGAGTTGGGACGAGATTAGGGATAAGCTAAGCCTCTAAGGAATTTTGGAAGCAAGGTTTCCTCAATCTTGAGGGGGCTATCTATTGTTTGGAAAAGGTCATTTATTATTGTCTAATAAAACTTTAGTCACGAGACCCTTCAGATGTTTAGCAGTGGGTCATATATTTGGAGGATTATTGCCAACATGTATCTTGGTGGGTAGAGATAAAGGAGGTTTCCAAAGGAATTTCTATATATTAAAGAAGACTTACAGGATCCTGGAGGTTGAGATAATATTAAGCTAAGGTCTTTTGCCTTTAGCAAAGTATTAACATCAAAACAGCTGAGTTCCTAGAGGAAGGTCACTCTGCCTCTTTCAAAGACTTGTCAGTGGGCTGTAAGTAGGAAGGAAATTTTTTTCTTGCCTTTGTTTCCCATGTCATTGCTGGCACCAAAATTAGGTGGAGTAATTTAGCTTCAATTTGACTATAGAAATCATCAAATTAATATTTCCAGTCCTATCATATGACACTTGCAATCCACTGTTTAAGTACTATGACAGTCATTTGACCATATGAATATTCTGATTCTCCTCCTTCTGGGTATGTTGCTCTTTTATTCCCTATCTTCCTTTAGCTTATGACGACTTCCTTTGACCAATGTAATGGGAATGAGAGTGATATATGTCTCTAACAGATAGAAGCATTAACCACTGGAAGATAGGATCAAATGGGCTCGAACCATACAGATTTAGAATTGTGGAGATGTAGAATTGTGAGATGTAGAATTGTGAGGACCTTTGAATGAAGAAAACATTCTCTTAATAGTCAACGCAAGAATGGAAACGGACAATTACTAATCAGGATTTTTCTGGCTACACTCCCCTTGTTATGTGGAGAAGCCAGCATCCGTCACATTCTTCCAAAGTAGTCTTGAAAATTCTCAGGAAACTCTTAATGTGTTTTGCAGCCAAATCTTTTGACTTCCCTGTGCCATCTGTGATCATCTCTTTTGCTCCAGATCACTATGGTAATGACAATGAACAAAGAAGCAGCTCTTTCAAAAGTGCACATTAGAAGTGTTCCTGCCACCATACTGTAATTCCTGAGCCAAAATGCACTGCTGTATGTCAAGGGCAAAGGCACCTAAACCAAAGCTCTGACTGTAACAGTTAATACAAATGCCCCTTCTCATTGTTATGGATGCTTCTAGCATTGATATAGAAATGTCATGGAATCCCAAAAATCTCACTTATCTTAGTTTTTATTCATTTTTTTCATTATAGTCCTGTCTCTTAGTACAAATATGAGGTCATAGTAGCTAGACCAGAGTGACAGACAGAAAGGGTGCTATGCTGTGAATCATCTTTACCTCTATTCTGGCGCTGGTAGTAGTCCAAATAAACCAGTGCATCTAAAAGGACAAGATTTGGGGGTGTTTTTTAAATCTCTGTTGTGAAAGGACAGGCACAATCCCTCTGAGCCAGTTGACCAGTGTGTGTGGCAGAGACTACCTGTCCCCCAGTGCATTCTTCATTTCTCTATTCAGTAGCAAAATTTGTGTTTCACCTGGCTCATGGTCTTTAAAGGCCTATACAGCTTTTAATGGAAGGGACATATCTTCCATTTCTTATTTTCCCCTTGCAGCTGGTTGCGCCAGACATGTAAGGGGGGAACTCGAGCAGCCACCTCAGACCATGAGGCAGAAACCCCATGATGATTGGGCAACAAGATATAAGAAGCTTGAGTCCTTGACACTGTGAAACTGCTTCTCTGTCTTGGATAATTTTCACACAGACTGCTACATAAGACATAAATAAATTTCTATCTAAGTGTACCTATTCTTCTTCTTTTTTTTTTTTTTACAGAAGATAAGTTTGTAGCCTGAATACTACAATGAGAAAATTGAGACAACGAAATACATGCTACCACAGATTTGAGGAGACTTGGAAAGATCAGAGTTCTTTAGGGTGAAAGATACTTAAGGTAAACCAAAGAAATTTAAAATGCATTGTTGACAGAGTTACACACACACACACACACACACGCACACACACACACGTTTATTCAGGTTTATTCAGTATTAGGAGAAGCAAGTGTGAGGTTTTTCCAAAAGAAGACACATTAGCAAACTTACTATAATCCTTCAACCCATATCCTCAGGCTGGGACATCAAAAGATACCTTTGAGAGCCAATTAATTTCAATAGCTAGCTTCACTTTCTGAGCCCAACCATGGGAAACAACTGAGGCGCTCATTCCTCAGAATAGTTTCATTAGAAGAATAAGACAGTAGAAGAAATACTTAAGCATCTTTTGTACCTCTACATGTCCCTATTCCCTACTTCTCTGCCAGGAGATAAAAACCCAGTTGCTACAGTCTTAAGGGTAAATTTTCTTTCTGGAAGCACATGAGTGTTCTCTACTCCTAGAAGACTTGCAGCCATAGCATTCCCATCCACCAGACCCAGTGTCTCTCTGCAGGCCATGAGCTATAAAAGATGGGATCTGCCTCTGGGCTGATTGATCAAACCCCAGTCCTGAATGGATCACCTTCGTTCATATAATAAATAAGAACTGTTTGGTTGCAGTTAACAAACAGCCTGACAAACGGTGACTTAAACCATCATGATATTTATTATCCCAGTAAAATAAGAAGTCTAGAGGTAGGAGGTTCCAAAATGACTTAACTTCAGAGACATAATTACATCATTAAATTTCTAGATGCCTTCTGTCCTCCTTGGCTGATCTTGGCATTGGCATCCATTCCTTGTCAATACAAGATGGCTGACACGACCCCGTGCTCACATCCTTCTTCACTCCTATTCAAAACCAGGAAGCTGGAGGAAGCACAAGAAGCAGCTTTCTCCTTGTACGCTTCTGTCAAAATTAAGGAAGAAAATCCTTGCCAGAAGGCCTCTAATTCCTTGCTACTCAAATTGTGGTCCTCCTGTCAGAGCATCATCCCTCAGCCAGGAACTCATTAAAATGCACCATCTCAAGCCCCATTCTGATTACTGATTCAGATCTGTATAGTAAGGAGATCCTCAGGTGATTTGTGTACATAGTCAAGTTTGAGAGACGCTGCTCTAATGATCTTTTTCTTACGTCTTCTTAGCCAGAGCTTGATGACATGACTTTCCCCAGGTGGAAGGGAGGATGGGATAATAATCATTTTTTTCTTTTGTTTGTTTCTTTCTTTCTTTTTTTAGAAATAGGAAAGAGCAGGGGTGCCTGGGTGGCTCAGCTGTTTAAGCATCCAACTGTTGATATCAGCTCGGTCATGGTCCCACAGTTGTTGGATCAGTCCTCAATCAGGCTCCATGCTAAACATGGAGGCTGCTTGGGATTCTCTCTCCTTTCTCTGCTCCTCCCCCACTCACACATGTGCTCGGGCTCTCCCTCTCTTTCTCTCTCTCTCTCAAAATAAATAAACATTGAAAAAAAATAGGAAAGAGCAAATGAGGTAGGGAATCTTGGGACACCTCCCAAGATCTGCCATGGGTCCATGCCCTGTATCCAGGGACAGGGTAGTACAGAACGCCATGCTCCCCACAGTTCCTTGCTGCTCCCTGAGGCTCTCTGCGATTGCGCAGCCTGTGAAACCTGCCTACAGAATGAAGCACGGGCCCACCAGCAGTATTTTTAACAGCAGGTTGAGACTTTACCCCTGTGATTTTGGAAAGGTTTCTCCTTTTTATCATCTCGAGGTCTAAAAGTGCTGTGTAACACAGGAGAATTCAAAGGAAAAACATTAGAGCTTGTATAATTGCAGAGAAGGTGAAAATTGTAAAAGTACAGGGTTTTCTCGTTGGTCTAAAATATTTTTCACTTGAGAAGCAAAAAAAAAAAAATCTATGTTCACGGACATCTTTTTTTCTGCTTTGCATTGGTTTTCTGGCCTTAGTGAAAATTTACTAAGAAGGTTATTTATAAAGATGAAGTAACTGCCTTTGAGGATTTGGGTCTAATTTTAAAAATGAAAATTTTGCTATTTTAAGGTCGAGCCATTAATAAGCTAAGCCTTCTTAACTGTTTCATAAAGTAAAAATTTTTTAATTTTTTTAATGTTTATTTATTTACTTTTATTAGAGAGAGGGAGCACAAGTGGGGAAAGGACAGAGAGAGAGGGAGACACAGAATCCGAAGAGGCTCCAGGCTCTGAGCTGTCAGCACCGAGCCCGATGTGGGGCTCCAGTTGGTGAATGATGGAATCATGACCTGAGCCAAACTTGGATGCTTAACTGACTGAGCCACCCAGGTGCCCTTCATAAAGTAAAATTCTAAAAGATTTTCCAATGACCCAAAGTAGGATAAAATGGAATATAGAAAAAATCAGAAAATAAAAGAAAAATGTGGGGAGACTTATCTGTCTTCATGCAAGTGCCTTGTTAGATGACAATCTAAGCCCATTTCAGTTTGACTTCCTGGTGATTATGTGATGATTTACATATGGCAGCATAAAAACAACAGATGTCTTTTTTGTCTCAAAATACCTGTGTACGTTTATTTGAAGTCTCCTACATCATCGTTCTTTCCCACTGGTGACTTAAAGGGCCTTTTAAGAATAGTTTTGGGCTACCTTCTGATCTGCTTCCAACAAAATCTTTATTTGTTTAACTCAAAGGAAAATGTATGCTCCCAAGGAACTTCTTTTTCTGTGACCTTACCTTTTTAATATGATAGAGTACAGAGTCTAACTCCAGACCAAAAGAAATCTTTGCAGGGAAAAACCAGAATAAACTTCAATATAGAAATAGCTGTTTGACTTCAGAAATGCTGCAGACACACTCAACAGAGTGTCCTTAAAACAAAAGCGCAAATGAATCAGTGGTCGTATGCAGGCAAGCCACGAGTTGGAGGACGTGTCACTTCTTACAACATTTGGCATGTTTTAAGTGCACATAGTTCTCATCAAATTGGCTGGGAGGCCCCTACAGAGATCTGCTGGCAGTCCGCGGTGCCCACTAAAACAACTGTGAGTTTCAATAAAAATCAGTGCCGTCGGTGCCAAAGCAAACTTGTGAAAATAGTCCACTTTCAGGCAACCCATACGAAAACCTTAGGAGAGCTGAAGTCACTATTTAAAAGGGTCTCTATAAGAGCCAAGAGAAATGTATCCCTGATTTATCTGGATACAGATTCTTGTAAATGGTAAAGCCATAGGGAGCCAAATTTGCATTTTGTACCTGGACCCTGGATTTGGCTCAGCCTGATCTGGCTAGTGAACACAGTGGTGCTCCTTGGTCCTCTTTCTTGGAGATGCTAAATGTAGATTTCAAGGAGATGGTGAAACTGGCTCTTAAATATAGCGGATTTGGTGATGAATTGGGGACTTGGGGGGAGTCCTGTATTTATTCTTTCAGATAGACTGTGCCCATTGAACTGAAAGGAAAATAATATTTTCAACAAAGCCAAAAAAACAAGTTCAGTTATGAAACTGGGAGGCCTTAAGAAAATATTTTTTTTTCTTTTTGGTATTTGAGTTTCAGATTCTCGTCAAATGTGTGTTGTGTCCAGTCTGCTTAGTGGTAAATCAGAATGTCACCACTTGACCTTGGCACAGTTACCTGGTAATGAGGATGAAAGGTGTATGGAACAATTTGTGTCTATCTGAGTCACGGAGTTTTCCTTCCACAGGACAAATGTGTCATCTGTTTTGTCATGCCTCATCTTGAGCAATAGACGCTGAGGTGGCCATCAGGAGGAATGGAAAGGACACCAGCCTGTAGGGCATGAGGCAGTATTCCCACATAGGTATATGTCTGTCCTTGCATAGGCTTTCTGGAAGGATGCACAAGAAACTGGTAATAGAGATAGCAGCTAGAGTAGGTCCTGGAGTCGGAACCTGGTGAGTCAGAGGTGGGAAAAGAATTTATTATTTCATGTATATTCTTTCATTTTTCATATATGTCCCTCTCCTACTCAAGAAAGCCTCTACATGTTGCCTATGTGTGTGTATGCGTGTACATACACATATATATGTATTGCTCATTGAAAAAAATGAATGTAGTAGCAAAGGACAGAGTGAGAAAACAAAGACCATATTCCTCTCAGCTTTACATTAAACTGGATGGGTAATTTTCTCCCTCTGAATCTTAGATGACTCTTTGAAAAGGAAGAAGGATAAAGTTTAGACAACAGAGATGGCTAATGTTTATTAAAGCAGGGACTTCACAACTATAGAAAATAAACATTCTCATTTCGAGGCTGATATTGGAAAGATGGTACATTGTTAACACTTTGAACCCCAGGCAGTACCTTACTAGCCGAAAAGTTCAAAATTCAGTGGTTGTAATGGGGCGCCTGGGTGGCTCAGTCAGTTAAGCATCCGACGTTGGCTCAGGTCATGATCTCACAGTTGGTGGGTCTGAGCCCTGTGTCAGGCTCTGTGCTGATAGCTCAGAGCCTGCAGCCTGTTTTGGATGCTGTGTCTCCCTTTCTCTCTGCCCCTCCTGCACTCATGTTCTCTCTCTCTCTCTCTCTCTCTTAAAATAAATAAACATTTTAAAAAACTTTTTAAAAAATTCAATGGTTGTGTTTGAGTAGCTGCCCTGAGAAGGAGCATTAGGGAAGAGAGGGGGAAGTTGTTTGGAGTGTGGGCTGCGGGGACAGGAGAACATAGTGGCTGAAGCAAGCCTCACAGGATATAACAAACAGGTCGCATTCAAAGGTAGAACTTGGTTAGAACGATGTTCACCTGACTGGAATCATCACCCCTCAAGAGCCTCAGCCAGTCTATAGTTCATCTAGGAGTGAATTTTGGTATGGCTGCCGTTGACCAGCCCAGTTGAACTTGTCTTTTTTTTTTTTAAGTTTTAATGTTTTTTATTTATTTTTGAGAGACAGAGAGAGACAGCTCGATCAGGGGAGGGTCAGAGAGAGAGGGAGATACAGAATCAGAAACAGTCTCCAAACTCTGAGCTAGCTGTCAGCACAGAGCCCGACGCGGGGCTCGAACTCACGAACCGTGAGATCATGACCTGAGCCAAAGCCGGATGCTTAACCGACTGAGCCACCCAGGCGCCCCGAGTTGAACTTGTCTTAAGATCTTCCAATCACCGGACTTGTACCTCTTGTACCTCAGAGCACGCACTTGCCCACACTTGAGACACCTCCTAGCTGCATTCCTGCCTACTCTAATTCCATGACACCTTTCATGGCAGAAGGCTCATTTCAGCTCTCTGTCTTTGCCTTTCCTGTAACTGGCTTTTACACTGCAGAAGTGATTTTACACTCAGTCACATACGATACACTGTCTGCTGCCTCGCTGCTTGGGTAGGTGATGTGGGAAAGAAGTCAGGCGGGCAGGGGCTGTGTTCAGATTTCTGAGGTGGCTTCACTTGTTGGCTGCAGAAATATGACTAAGCTCCTTAGGCTTTCTCTGCCTGCTGCTTCATGTGTAATGTAATCCCTTAGTTATGCACCATGAGTCTGAAAAGAGCCTGTTGACATGGACTTCTGAAAAGAAAGCATTCTCGGTTTGAACACACAGATTGTCTAGAGCAGCAGACTCAACCTTGGCCCTACTGACACTTTGCACCAGAGGATTCCTTGCTGTGGAGGGCTACATTGTTCTTTGAAGGATACATTTAGCTGCATCCCTAGTCTCTACCCACTAGATGCCAGTAGCACTCTCACAACCCCATATGTGACACTCTAGACACTGCCAAATGTCCCTGGGGTGACAGGAGGAATCATCCCCCGTTGAGAAGTACTGATTCAGAGGATGATTTTCCTCTAGATTCAGAGGATGATTTTCCTCTAAATTTTATTTTGGTTCATAGAGTCAGACTAGGGTGGGTGTCTGGACAATGTTGTTTTCCTGGTGTCCCTTACCTTGTACACTCAATCTAGCTTCATTAGGTACCTTGCTAGGGCAGGGGGGACATGGTCTGCTCTACTCTGAAAGCTTACGGCTTAAGGCATAGTCTGCCTCTACCATGATGAACCTCTGCAAGGCAAACAAAGTTGGTCTTGCTGACATTGGCCCCTTCTTTGGTGAAGCTTTTGTGAATTATCACTCTACCCAAGTTTCTGTCTTAGCAAAGATCTGCAGGAAATCGGGGAGCGAAGAGAGACAGAAAATTGCATCCTATCATAGCAGAGGGACATCTCAATAGCACATTGCCTGACACAAGATGTGGCACACAACATGAGTGACCCCTCTTCCTTCTTTTTAGGTCTCAGACTATAGCATTCCTTAATGCCAGCTGCCTGGCTGCCATGTCTCTCCTACCTCATCCCGGGTGGTGACCCACAGCCTCTACACGAGGAACTGTGGGCTGCGAGTGAGGCTTTGGGCTCTTCACTTCTTGACTGGATTATATTTATATTCATCAAGTCTTAAAGTTAGTCTGAGGAAGGTGAGGAAGGTGTACTTTTTTGGTAATAGGGTAGTTAAGAGGAGAGAATTTCTAATGGATGGGAGGGTGACCACGTTAAATACATCAACATCACTAAGGGCGATGGAAAGTGGAAAAACCCTTAGAGGAATTCATTGGGACGCCACTGATGATGTGCTAAGATGCTTCAGGGAGAGAAAGGGATAGAAACCAGATGATTGGCCAAGAGGGTATAAAAATGAAAGGATGCTAGGAGAAGGGAGGCAGTGACATGGACCACTCTTTATCAAGAAAATCATGGGTGCACAGATTATTGTCTTCAAAGACAGAGGACACCTGAGACTGTCCAAAGTCTGAGGAGAAGAAGCCAGTAGAATGAAAGAATTAAAAGTGCTAGAGATATAGGGCTAACCAGGGGAGCCAACTACCAGGGAAGAAGCACCTCTCTCTCTCTCTCAGATCTATAGAAAGAATAAGCGGGAGTCCCCTTTATAACTTACTGTTTTCAATTAAGGGATTGAAATGCCCTTCATAAAATGCACATGGAAAGGTAAAATATTAGACTATTATCAGCCATGAACACTCTGATTTAAACCAGCTTTAGAAATCTGTGGGCAATAAACTGGTGATTAAGTATTTATTAAACATTTATTGTTCGCATGCCATAAGGCATTGGACTTCTGCCAGTTCTCTGAAAAGAGAGGCAGAATTATTTCAAAATGTTTATAGGATATTAAACAGAAAATTTTAAAGATTACTCTGGCCTTAACATCTTGTAACTTTGCATTATCTTTAAGCAAGCTATCCACATCATCATTTTCAACAACATGAAAGGTGGGTGCCCAGCTTAGTGGATTAAAATTTGCTGGGTACCTACTCTGTACACGTTCTGTGTTTGGCTGAGTTTAGTGGGTGTCAAAAAAAAAGGAAGAGAAGCAAGATGAAGAGATGTGACAGAATGGTTTGGAGAGCCAGAATTTGCGAAGAGTTGTCCCGATTCACAGCAGACGTTTAAAACCTAGAATCTTGGGCCTCTGCAAGAGGAGGATTCAAAATATTTTACTATCAGTGGAGCACTTAGATAGAATACTGAAAAAAAAATCCCCCATCCATAGGAAGGGAGAACAAAAGAAAGAAAGCCTTCTCTCCACCCTGGAAACGTTTTTTATTATGCCAAGGATAAAGCAAGAGAGTTCTTGGACAACTTTTTTTTTTATTGGAGTCTGAGTTTGAAATCTGTGGCACATAAACAAATAAGTTAATGTCCTCGGCCTCATCAGTTTAAAAAAAGTCAGACCAATTATGTATTTTTGCCTGAAGACAGTTGGCTGAACTAAAGGCTATTTTAAAGCCCACTTCAGCTCCAAGAGTTCTGGTTCTATGATAAACCGCTCAAGCACACAGAAAATACCATACCCTCGTTGGCCTTCCCAAACAAATCCATTTTTCTCTTGAACACAGTTGAAGGACGATTTGCTGTGCTTTTGGTTTTGGAAGTTTAGGAAGGTTTCCATGGTTTCTGTATCCCCTTGGTCTCTTTTTCTGTGTAACAGTTTGACCACAGATTATCGGGGGCCAACACTGTCAGCTCATTGGATGTATGTGCCTCAGGCACACATTCCACAGAGGCAGTATAAATTGGCTTCGGGGGTGACATAATTTTAGATAATACATTGGTTTATGGTTCACCAAGGGGCCATCATACATAAACAGATATAAAGTTTATCTACAATTTTAAAATTTCCTACTTAGGGGGCAATTAGCAAAAAAAATATATCTATACTGACTTGGAGAGAGAACAATGATGAAAAAAAAGGTGAGTCACCCTGTCCGGGGGCAAAAAGTCCTCAGGGATTTAAGATGTGTTGGGCAAGACTCTAGTGCATCAAATACACCCTTTTAAATTAATTAATTAATTAATTTTTTAGTTTTAAATGCTTGTATTTAAAGCATATCCTCCACCCTTTCTTTCTAATCTACCACAGGACACTTTCTGCAAATGTTTAAATGTAGACCTTTTCAAATTCAACGCAGTATATAAAACTCAACGGATGCTGAGTCTTTTCTTGTGACCAAAAGCATATCTTGGAAAGGGACTCTCTCTTTTGAGGTCAGACTATACTGTACAGCAATCTGGCAGCTGGGTCTTGTAGCAGGGAGTGGAAGAGGAGTCATCGAGCACGAGAAAGACATAAGTTTCAGTACCAGATTTGCTCTGGATCAGCCTTGCGACGAGAGGCAAGTCGCTTAAAGCCTCTAAACCCATTTCCTCACCTGCGAAGCAAGGAAACGAATGCTTTACCTTGTGGGGTTGTTGAAGAGTTTGAGATGAGGGGCCTGCGCTGGTTTTGAGTTAGGCAGAGAGGCAAAGTCAACAATGACTGGGTAGAGGAGAACAAGGCACCCGGGGGTCCTGTTTTGCCAAACTTCACAAACATCCCATTTGAGTTCCTGTGCTGTCATTAAAGAAAAAAAAATCTTGCATGTAGAGCGTAGCCGCCTGGCCAGTTCCAAGAACAAAGTATTCAAAAACATTGTAGGTAGCTTTCAGAGTAAGACTTGGACTTGGTATCAACAAAGGGACATCAGGACCATCAGAGATACCATCAGAGCAATATTTCTCCTGCTCCATAAACATCACCATGATTTATTCCTTTAATGAAAACGTCAGGGGCTGGTGCAGGCACAACAGCTGTGATTTTACGAAGGGAACCTAAGCCAGAATTCCTTGTGGTGGGGCTGTTGCCACAAGGGTCAGATCTAGATTATGGGTGGAGCCTGGCATCATCCTACAGTGACACCAACGGGATTGGACAGCGAGTAGCTTGAAATAACTCTCTGTTTATGAAGGTGAGAAAAGGTCACGCAATACCAAACCACACTAAGCCTGTTTAAGTAAGGGTGTCCGTGTCTGAGCTGAGGTCAGGTTGAGTATCTGGAGAGGGAAGAGACAACGAACCCAGTTACCTTGAAGCTTACGCTGGTGGCCGGTTGTCGACTCAGTCCATGTGAGCACGCTAGCTGTTGCCACGAATCAAGGGCTTTCCTCCCCAATGCTATAAATAGGGATGGGTAAATATTGTGGATGCATCAGCCACCAAGTATTCTTCAGATGTTTTACGTTCGAGCAAACAGACTCCATCGTGCTGAGTACTTTCTCCCTTGATTTTTTTTTTAAAGACCGTGGGTGATTTATGGGAAATGGAATCCATATGTTCTGCTTCATTGACACTTGAATCATCAAAAGGTTGTGTTGTAAGAGCCATTTGATGTCCAGGATGTGCTTGGAGCTTGGTTTTTTGTTGTTGTTGAAGTATAAGCTGCTTAACAGTGCATGTCCCTTTAAAAGGCAGAGAGAGAGACACAGAGACCTGGGAAGGCCTGTTTTGGCAAGATGAAATAGATTTGAACCCCAGGAAGTTCAGTTTAAGCTGAAACTACAAACCCATGAATTTCAAATGGGTCCAGAATTTGCAAGAGAACAAAGGCTCCTGCACAGCCAGTTCCAGAAGCAGCTCTGATAAATGCAGAAAAGCAGCTGGCAGCTCACCACCCCGTCCGGGAAAAGAGAGCTGTGAACGCGTGGTGAGCTGCCCGGCTAACACACGTGCCTGCGGCCGGGGGGGAGCTGTTGTTTGCGGTCCTCCCGAGAGCAGTGTCCCCAATCCAGATAAAGGACTCTTTGCCCTATTTAAGCATGGCAGTATCTCCCCTCCGTGTTTTCTCGGGACTGTCCTCCCCTCGGCCAGCATTTCCTATCTGTTCTCCTGCCATCTGGCTCAGAGAGCTGGCCACTGACCTGGGATACTGTGTGTGCATTGGGGAGGGTGTTTATTTATTGGGCAATTTCTTTAGAAATATCTCACTGAGCTCATAATAGGGCCGAGAAAACACAGAGTTTGGGTAAAGTACCAAATAGGGTAACTAGGGACCCACAGATTAGTAAAAAGCCCAATGTAAAACCAAGTTTTCCTGGGGCGTCTGGGTGGCTCAATCGGGTAAGCCACTGACTCTTGGTTTGTGCTCAGGTCATGATCTCACAGTTCATGAGATCGAGCCCCGAGGTGAGCTCTGCACTAACAGCTTGGAGCCTGCTTGGGATCCTCTGTCTCCCTCTATCTCTCTGCCCTTCCACCATGCTCTTTCTCTTTGTCTCAAAATAAGTAAATAAACTTTCAGTAAATATGTAAAACTAAGTTTTCTTTCTCTCACTCTTAGGGCAGCTCTTACGTCTTGTTAGGCATGCTTTATCACTTATCTGTGGCATTTTATGAAAGGTTTCAGAAGAAAAGCATCCCAGTTGGAACTATTTTATGTGATAGTATAACTGAAATATCATTAAATCTCTGTAGAGTATGTGTGTGTGTATGTATATATAATATATATATATATTCATCTTTAGAGCACAATAGATGGTAGAATATGGACTTTAATTAACCAGCAGGGTCTTTAGATGTGGTATGAAGTCACCTCAACAAAATTCACAGTCCTGTGAATTACTTACATATCCTAATTCAGTTATCTGGGGGTAAGAGACAGTGTTTTAGAATCTTAGAGGTAAGGTTTGTTTTCCCCCCAACTCCTAATCTTAAGGAACATTTATCAGACTGTTTCCAACATCATTATCCAGTAACTACTACTGTTAACATTTGGGTGTCTGTTCTTTGAGTTAAGCACGTGCCTGTGCACACACATATACACACACAGAGTTTGATGAGATTGCAGTATTTTTTCTGTTTTGTAGCTTCTCTTTTCAAAAACATACAGTGGGCTTTTCCCATGTTTGTAAACTGTTTTACCTCTTGAGCTTTAGTGTGTGCAGACTATTTCATTGTAGAAATATACCACAATTAGCTTAATGTCTTAGAGTATTTTTAAATACGGGGCTTAAAAAAATAATTCAGATACATTTTAAAATGTTGACTTTAGTTTTTAAAGTTGTTTGCTCTAGGGGTGCCTGGGTGGCTCAGTGGGTTAAGCGACTAACTCTTGATTTAGGCTCAAGTCATGATCTCACAGTTCGTGAATTTGAAGCCAGTTGTTGGGCTCTGTGCTCACAACGTGAAGTCTGCTTGGGATTCTCTCTCTCCCTCTCTCTCTTTCTGCCCTCCCCCACTCGTGCTTTCTCCTCTCGTGCTCTCTCTCTCTCAAAAATAAACATTTCAAAAATAATTTGTTCGCCATAACTTAGGACGTACTAGAAAGTAAACTACCCATAACTTCTACATCTCATATTTCCTTCTCCATCTACCCTTTGAGAGCCATGGAGAGTATCCATCTCTCTTTAAGAGCCCAAGCTTCCTTACTATACATGATGCTTTTTAAAGACCTTAAAAAAGATCAGTAAGATAGTCAGTAAATTTTGTTTCTTCCCCCTTAGGAAAAAAAAAAAAGTTGTTTCCACTCCATTCCCGCTCTAAGAAGAGCCTTGTGACTTCAATTCATGCACCTCTCTCCTTATTGGATGCTTAGTCCATTGGTAAAGTTGCTGGGGTCAACTTAAAAGAAGGCTGAAATCCATACCTGTTTTACTGTTGGTTTCCAAATTTCTTCACCCGTTGTTGTGGATCTTCATAATCCGTTACTAGAGAACTCAGTCCTGTCCCTTTTGTTGACAGGTTGCCAGGATACCTCTAGGCGACAAAGTCTGGGGATCCTCTTTCAGGCAGCCACACACACTGTCAGAACTCTTGCAAGAGGAAATGTGAACCGGGGAGGGCCCAGCTAATTCTGCCCATTTCCACCAACCCCCTCCCGGAGGGGCTTAGCTGGCCATGCTAAAAGCCGCATTAGAAAGGTGAAAACAACTATTACAAGGTGAGACTCTCTGGAAGGCATGCTTTTTCTCTGTTGTCTAACAAATCTATCAGTCTCCAACCCAACTGTACCTTTCAACTAATAATAGATTCTTATTTTAAGTAATCTTGATGTCCATTTCTGTCTCACTGTTATGTGTAAATACTTTCTCAGTATAGAAAAGGAATCCAAAATAAAATAATTAATCACTGAATAAAAAAAACAAGTACTCCTACACAAAATAACAAATACCATTTTACTTCATTGGATGATGCTGGCAATAATGTGAACTATGGATTACATATTTTAGTGGCTAAAAGATAACCAAATTCCATTTGAAGTAATAATAGTATTTAAACTTGTAATTATTTAAAAATTATTTTCTTCAAAGAAAGGCAAGAAAAAACATGTTTTATGTTAATCCAGGATTATATGTGTCTTAACCAAATTATCCTCGAAAGCAAAGGGGGTAATAAAGGCTATAGTTACTCAATTGACTTGGCAGATTTTTTTATTGAGATGAAATGTACATGGAGAAATGTAACTGATCTTAAGTTCTTGAATGCAAGTTCCTAAAATCAGTGAGTTCGACAAATATATGTATAACCATGTAAACCATCACCTTAATCAAGAAACAGCACATTTCTATCCCCCAGAGAATTTCTTCATATCGTTTCTAGTTAATCATCCTTCTGTGAGCAACTGTGTTCTGAGAGCTATCACTAGAGAATGATTTGGCTGTCCTTGAACTTCATATGAATAGATTCACACAGTGTATATTCTTGAATCTAACTTCTTTGGCTCAGCGGAATGTTTCTGAGATCACTCCATATTGCTATGTATATTACTAGTTCAATTCTTTTTATAGGTGAGTGTTACTACATTATAGGATTATTCCACATTTGTTTACCTATTCTCCTATTCATTAATGTTTAGCTTATTTCTAAAGCTGCTGTGTCCATTCTCATACAAGTCTTTTGGTAGACACATGTTTTCCTGTTTCTCAGGCTCAAACCTAGGATAGAAATTGAAGGTAAATGTATGTTTAACTTTATAATGGGTATGAAATGATAAGTTGCTGTGGTTATAATTTGCGTTTCCCTGACGAATGAAGTTGAGCATTTTTATGCAAGCTTGGTTAGAGACTGGTATCTTGCTTTTATTAAGTTCACATTCTTTGTTCATTTTAGAGATTTCTTTTCTTGTTTATATCATCCTTACCAATGTGTAATTCACATCCATTAACATGCACAGATTTTAAGTACATGGTTCAATGAGTTGTGGCAAATGATTACATCCATCCACCCACCGATGATATCAATATAAGAGTATGTCCATTGACGTTTGTACTGCATTCTCCACCCACCCATGTACCTGTGAGCAATCACCAATCTATTTTCTGGCACTTGCAGATAAGCTTTGCCTGTTCTAAGGTTTCATATATGGAATGATTCAGCATATACTCTTTTTTCCTGATTTTTTAAAAATGTTTTTTATTTATTTTTGAGAGACAGAGACAGAGAGAGACAGCACAAGCAGGGGAGGGTCAGAGAGAGAGGGAGACACAGAATCCGAAGACAGTTTCCAGGCTCTGAGCTAGCTGTCAGCACAAAGCCCGACGCGGGGCTCGAACCCACGAACTGTGAGATCATGACCTGAGCTGAAGTCGGATGCTTAACCGACTGAGCCACCCAGATGCCCCTCCTGATTTTTTTTTTTATTCAACAAAGTATTTTTGAGTGGGATCTATGTCATTAGATGTATCAGCAATTTGTTCATTTTTATTGTAGGGTAATATTCTGTTGCATGAATATTCCATAATTTGTTTATTCGCTTGCCTGCTGATGTACTTTTGTGTGGTTTCTTAAATTTTTCACTATTAAGAGCAAAAGCTGCTGCAAACATTTGTATATGTCTTTTGTGGACATACATTTTCACTTCTCTTGAGTACTTATTTAGGGCTAGAATGTCCACGTCAGTAAGTAGGTGTAGGCTTAACACTCTGAGATTCTGCCAAACTGTTCTCCAGAGTGTTTATATATTTCACGCGCCCCCCTGCCCCCAAGCATGTAAGGGAGTTCTGGTATTTCCACATCCTCACTAACACTTAGTATTAACAACCTTTCTAAGATTAGCCATCCTACTGTGTGGTATTTCTGGTTTTAGTTTGCATTTCGCTTATGACTAACAGCTAATGATGTTGAATTTTATTTCATGAATGTACGGACTATTTACACTTATTCTGTTGTGCAGAATCTATTCAAAGCTTTTGCCCATTAAAAAAAAATTGGGTTGCTTGAGTTTTGTTTATAGATACATGTATATATGTTATATATATGTGTGTGTGTGTGTATATATATATATCATATATATGTGATATAAATCCTTCTTAAATATATGTCTTATCAACGTTTCTTTCCAATCTATAGCTTGGCTTTTAATTTTCTTAATGGTTTTTAAAGAGCAAAAGTTTCTAGTTTACATGAAGGAAAATTTTAAATTTTTTTTCTTTTAAGTTTAGTGCTCTTTTATGTTTTGTCTAAGAAGTCTTGGTATTTATCGAGGTCATAAGGATATTCTCCTAATTACTTTCTTCTAGAAGGCTTACAGTTTTTATACTTGTACATGTTATATATTATAGTTTTTATATTTAGTTCTATGACCATTTTTGATTTAAGTTTCATGTGTGGTGAAACTAAAGAGCTGATATTAACTTTTCCCCAACATGTATCCAACTGTTGACTATCATCTGTTTAAGAGATTTTCCTCCCTCCATTAAATTGTCTTAGCATGTTTGTCAAAAATCATTTGGCTGCATATGTGAACCAACCATATATTTCTGGACTCCCTTCTGTTACATGAGCCTATTTATCTGTCTTTATTGGCATTGTTGATTTTTAATAAGCCAGCTCCTCTTGGCTTATAAGTAGTGCAACACGTATTAAAAACAAATATCCAAGTGGAGCCCTTCCAGGACTTCTTGCCAATGGAACTATGCACAGGAGTTTGAATTAGGTTGGGCATTTTTTCTTGCATGTTGTCCATATTTTTTCCTTGACAATAATCTGATTGTAAGTGATTCTATAACAAACAAATCTCTAAAAACATACAGTCAGAAATGTATTCACGAATGATAATCCCAGTAAAATATATAGATATTTTCCAATGCATTTATATAGAATGATATGTGACCTTAATTTTCATTCATTCATTCAATGATTTCTTGAGGGTCTATGATATTCCAGGCACTGTTTGGGACAAGGAAAGAGGGAAGGAGAATATTTCTAGGTTCATATTTTTTGCAAGGAAACATTATTTATAGTCTCCACTCTATTGGCTGTTTAACAGTGTATTCCTCCTAATAATAGAGAAAAAAATCTGTACCTGGCAAAATAAACATCAGACTAAATGTCTTCATACATTCCTATGAATTGACAGAAAAGTATCAGCACTCAAGTGTTTACAAAGGTACATCATTTCCTCAGGTTTTCCAAGTGTCCTGTCACTGTCAAAAAATTTCCTTTCCTCTAAGCCTCAGAATGTAAACTATCATTTCTGTAATTTGTATTTTTCAGGTTATTTTAGAATTAGAATTTCATATATGATTTCTAAGAGAAATTTATTTGCACACTGGACCTTAATACGGCCCTACGTCATATCATCTAAATAGTTTCCCCAGCTTCTCTGGTGAATGAAATGTTTTCAAGAATATATGAAAATCTAAAACAAAACAAAACAAAACAAAACAAAAACCAAACTGTAAGTGGTGAAGAATGCAAACAGTTCCAGAACACCCTTCCTGAGGAAGCAGGTGGTGACTCCTATGGAGTCTTAAAAACACAGCAGCATTTCCTAAATATCACAGCATACAAGTGTGGCACTACACATAACATGCACCATGTTAAGGCAGCAGGAAGGGAGAATGTACAGGAAGCAAGGTGTCGAGAGGTGGAAAGCGATGACGAGCTGCAAATAGAATGTCCAGGGTGCAGTGCAGGTGAGAGTTGTTTTTGAGAGAAGATACTATGAGGAGTCTGATGGGAGTCCTGCGCAAGCAAAACTTGGTAGAGTTCTGGCTGAATGGAGTTCTCTTTTGTGAGTTCACACTGATTCGTGATGGGTGTTTCACTGTTCAAATAAAATGGAATCTCATTTGTATGCTCTAATTCAGGAGTCCTCAAACTTTTCCTATCAAATGCCCAGATAGTAAACAATTTAGGCTTTCTAGGCCATATACTCTGCAGTTGTGGGGCAAACACAGCTGAAGTTACACACATAAATGAATAAGCATGACTCTGGTCCAGGAAACCCTTATTTACAAAAAGAAGTAGCTGGCCAAATTTGGCTATTGAGTCGTAGTTTGCTGACCCTTGTCTAATCTTCAGTTCTGATGAAATACCTTCCAATTTCATACATTGACCTTTAAAGTCCTCTGGCCTTTAAACTGTTGGCTTTGAAACTGTTCTTCCTCTGAGTGCCCAGTATTCTGTGGTTCTCTTCAAAAGAGATAGGACTTCCAAGGAGAATTAAACTTTGAAAGCCATCTGCACTCAGAACGCATGTGATCAAGAGAGACCACATATGAATGAGCTCAGTGCAGGAAAGCCAAATTCTCAGGTCCTTCTTCAGCTTTCTGCCTAGTCATATGGCACCCAGTGCCTGATCTCGCTGGTCATACATCACCTCTGTCTATCTGTCTGTCTATCCATCTGTCTGTCTCTGTTCTTGAGGGAAGATCCAGGCCATCGATGCTGTTGCTCATTAGTTAATAAGTAGTCTTTCCTATGAGGGCTTGGTCCAGTACGTAGTCCTTGGCTGAATTCTCATTTCCCTTGGATTTGGTAGGGTTATACTTCTAAACCTAGAAAACCAATTCCTAATTCCTTGAGGATTACAAGGAACAAGGGTTAGAGGCTCAGGTATCCCCAAGGCTTGAGAAAATACCACAGAGCTGGCTATTAGCCCTTCCTTTCCAAAAGTCCTGTTAATAATGTTTTCACCCCTCTGTTTAAATAGGTTGATTTCTGTTTAAAATTTTATTTTAAAATTTTAATATAAAATCAAGCTAACCTCAGTCAGCTCATTCAGCATTCAATTTATTTAGTTAGCACCTACACTGTGTCTGGCACTATGGATATAACTATGTAGAGAGAAAATGAGTCCCTAATGTCCTGGATTTTACATCCAAGTGAAGGAGACAAATACTATACAAGCAAATAAACAAGACAAAAATATAGTAAGTGCTGTGAAAAAAATAAAGAACAAAGTCACTGAGGTAGTATCTGTGACAAAGATGGTGGCAGAGGTACTTGTATGCATGCATGTGTATGTGCATGTGTGTCTATGTGTGCATGATGTGTATTCTGTGTAAATGTATATGCATGCATGTGCTCATGTGTATCTCTGCATGTAGGGTGTGTGTGTGCATGTGTGTATAAGCATTTGTGTTTGAGAGAGAGAGAAAAATTACTGAAAAAGGTGTTGTCAGGAAGGATCTCTTTTTTGGGGGAGCGCTTAATTTAAAAAAGTTTTTAATGTTTATATTTGAGAGAGAGAGAGAGAGAGAGAAAGTGAGAGAGAGAAAGAGAGAAAGGGTGAGTGTTGGAGGGGCAGAGAGAGAAGGAGACACAGAATCCAAAGCAGGCTCCAGGCTCTGAGCTGTCAGCACAGAACCCAATGCACGGCTCGAACTCATGAACCAGAAGATCATGACCTGAGCTGAAGTCAAACACTTAACCTACTGAGCCACCCAGGTGCCCCTGTTTTTCTTTTTAATGTTTATTTATTTTTGAGAGAGAGAGTGTGTGAGCAAGGCAAGGACAGAGAGAGGGGAACAGAGGATCCAAAGCAGGCTCTACACTGATAGCAGAGAGCCCGATGCGGGGCTCAAACACATGAACTGTGAGATCACGACCTGAGACAAAGTTGATGCTTAATTGACTGAACCACCCAAGTGCCCCAGGAAGGATCTCTTTGAATTGACAAGTTGTAAATAGAGAAAAAATGAGAAAGCTTTGCAAAGAACTGGGAGAAGATTCTAGGCATTGGCAAGAGCATGTGCAAAAAGCCCCTTCCCAGCCCCTCCCCTAACCTACCCTGGAGTGAGAAGGGGTTTGGATCCTTTGAGCACCTGAAAGGTGAGTGTGGATAAAGCCAGCACTGGCAGGATGGAGTAAGAGAGACTAAGACAGAGACTTCAAGAAGAACCAGGTCACAGAGGGTCTTCATGGCTAAGAGTATGGAATTTGTGTGGACAGTAGTGGGACAACCATGGAACATTAAATCCAGGGAGGTTTAGGATCTGTTTTGTGATTTAAGGAGGTGAATATGACTGTTCTGAAAAAATAGAAGCGTGGGGTGGTTGCTCGCCAACTACCGCTGAAGCAGCACATGGCCAGTGAGTCACATCCATTCACCTGCCTGGTAGTGAACTTAATACCTACCCATATCAACGAGAGATGTGGAAATGTTTCCGTGTGAATTAATATAATCTCACAAGGGGTTATCCAGTATCCAAGGGGTAGAAGTTTGATGTGAGACAGGTGTGAAAGAATGTAGGAAAGGAGATGCATGAAGACACAAAAAGCAGAGACAACAGGAGGTGAGAAAGTGAGCAGAAAGAAAGTAGAAGATGAGCAGAGTGGGAAACGATGTTTACTTTTCTGCTGAATCATTAATAGGTGATCATACAGGAAAGAAAGAGATGCTAAATGTTCTTCTAGTGTCTACTAAGGTAGTGTCTTTTATCCTTCCCCTTGCTCTCTTCTCCCAGACCGTTCATATCCCACACAAGTCCACACTAAGATCGAGAATCTAGTTGGAGAGCTGAAGTAAAGGAAAACACCCTCGTGATCATTATAGCCTGAACTCCCCAACACTGGGACTTCTTCCAAGTCAAGAGATACGATCAAAGGTTATTTTAGTAAAATTACTGTGAAATGAACAAAGAACAAACTGAGAAGTAATGAGGAATGGAGAAGAAATAAACAATTGGAGATGGAGTCAGAATTCAATTTCCAGCCAATAATTGTCCTTATTAGTACCATCTGACCTGGTTTATAATCCAGCATATTATTACCAAATAAGTGTTAGATGGGTCCTGGCATGGATTCACTGCTAAGTGAAGATCCTGACAATGATTCTCAACATATTCTCTGACCTAGAAAGAATATGTATAGAGATGTGTGTGTGTGTGTGTGTGTGTGTGTGTGTGTGTCTATGTTCTTGTGTGTGAGCTTTTGGAAGCACAGTGCTCAGTGACATGATAATAACTACAGCTAATAAAATTCCAGCCTCTTGCTAAGCAAGTATATATATTCATTGGAAGGACAAGCATACATATAGATAATTTGTGAAAAACTGTTTACATTATGGATCATTTTAAAATCATAAATGTGTAATAAGAAATTAGGGTTTACATTACTTGAATCATTTCGTGGCTTTCTCCTCAAAAATACCACATGGTTGTGTAACATTAGAGTAAGATAAATCTTGGATTGCTTTACCTACTCAGTTCCAAGTGAACCATCCTATATATGAAACACATGACATTTTGATCAACAAAAATTAAAACCATATTTTCCTCTTCATAGCCTGTTTCCTACGTCAAATACTATGTCAAGTGGAGTTTAATTATTTTAGCTATTACCATGTTTCTGGGGGACAAGAAATCTCCAAGTAAATGTTCAACAAAGACTCCCAGGAGAAGCTTATTGATAAGTAGCATTGGAATACTGTTCTAGCTAAAATTACTTAATTGGACACTGTCCATTGTTTTCCTAAATAAAATAAGGTCTGTCGTGATTCATCAACAATGTAATTATCTTTCATGTGATGGCATCTATTTCAATGTTAATTTTATAACAACTGGAATTTTATAACTAACCAAAAAAGACCAAGATTTGTAGACAAAAATGGTCATTCTTCTGCATGATATATACAGGACAGATTCTAAATCTGTAGTGCATCTTCACGTATTGATTCCATAGCATCTTGAGATATGTCAACCTGTTCTGTATTTTTATATAAATGTGGTATGTAAGATCTTAGTATGGGAAAAGTCAGAAAATTAAGGACACAATGGCATGAACAAATAAATGAAAACCAGTGTAAAACATTTAAATGGAAGCTTCTAGGAAAAATGGGGGCTGGGTGGGGGGAGGGGGAATAAAGCACTGAGAAATTGCCAAATCTCACTGAAAGCAAATGGGAATTTGGCTAAGTACATCCCAGCTGCACTTGCCCACCCTGAGATCCAGGGTAACAACATAGTTCTCAAGACAGAGAAAAAGGGGAAAGCTTTTTAGATAAAAAGCTAAGAAGCTACATGGCAAATTTGCCTTATTCGTCTTCTAGTGGAATAGCCTTTGTGGATAGGACTTCTGGGCATGCCAAGTCAGGAAAGGGAAAAGAGGACAGAGTAGGAGGATATTCATGATGTCTATTGTTGGTGTCCCATGGATGTAAGCTGATGGAATTCTCTGAAATGTTTTCCTGGGGCCTAACCACAAACCATCACATAAAACCCATATAGGGAAAGAGCTCTCCTAGACCTTAGGACTGGGGACCCTATGCTTGGTCTATCTGTTCTGTAGGAAGAGAGGAAAATGATATGATTTAAATAATACTGTAGTACTAGTGTAGTAGTTTTGTCCCTGAGGGAAAAGGCAAGACCATTACTGGTATTGCTGAGTCTCTAATGACCTCCAGACTTCTTACTTTGATAAAAAGATATGCCTCTATTTCTTTAAGTGACTGACTGGAGTAGGACTTTCTTTATTTTGAGCAATGTAAAATCTTTTTTTTTAATGTATTAATTTTGGGAAAGACAGAGCTCGAGCAAGGGAGGGGCAGAGAAGGAGAGTGAAAGAGAAAGAGAATTCCAAGCAGACTCAGCAGTGTCAGCACAGAGCCTGATGTGGGGCTCAAACTCACAAAACTGTGACATTGTGTCTTGAGCCGAAATCCAGAGTCAGACGCTTAACCTACTAAGCCACCCAGACACCACTGCCATAAAATCTTAACAATATGTAATCAAAGTAAACATATTGTAGAAATTAGCCTGTTAACTCATAGGGGGAAGGGTAGGACTATTTGGAAATATCTCTAATGAATAATGTGTTGGTGGTGGTGGTGGTGATGGGAACACAAAAATTATGTCACAAAATATCTGTTCTGGAGTCTACTGCCAGAGGCAGCATGCTGTGCTGAATGAATTATTAAATAAATCCAGGTCCAGGCAGGCCTTCTTACCATATCCAAGCGCCTGAGACAGTGGCGCATTTATTAGGACACACGTGTATGGAAATACAGGAGAATCTAACAACTAGGGCTCAGGAACTGCAAGCCCTACCTGTTCCAGGGGACTCCCTGGCCAGACAGTTTAGTAGAATCTGTTCTCTGGCCCAGACACCAAAAGAATTAGTAGGCAATTTTTCATAAAGTTTCAGAATTCTAGAAGAAAATCGAAGGAACTTCTCAACCAAGCTCTTTTGATTTCTGCAGAGTAGAGTGATATTTCCCCCATTGGGTTTTCAGCCCTATGTTCATCTGGTCTCTTTCTTGAATTGTTGAAAAGCCTGAGGAGAACTAGAGACCACAGCCTGCTTCTCTTTTGAAGAAAGGTGGAGAGAGAGGCCTGTCCACAGTCCAAGCTCGGCAAACCTGAACTCGTCATCGCTTTTCCACCTGTGAGGTGACTGTTTCCTTTTCATACCTGACGTGACTGACAGGGATAACATCTGAATCTAGTTTTCACTTCTAATTTGGGACATGGTGGCCCAAGCTTCTTGTATCCGATAGGAATATCATGGCATTCCAGGAGCATGGATAACCTCTAAATATAGAGAAAGATGTAAAGAGTAAAGAACGTCACATGTCTTCTGTGCCCACATAGCACTGGCAGCACGGAGTGTCCTGTTATCAGCCTGTTCCCAGCTCTACTGTCTTCCACCCACAGCCACCCCTGTTCCCTTTATTCTGCCTTTTTCTTAGGCATCACTTATTTTCTGTGATGTGCAGCTCTCTCACAGCGACCTCTCTGCTTTAGCAACCATTACTATTATTTTCCCCAAGAGGGGAATGTGATGGGATCTGTTCTTCTTTTCACATCACACCATTTCATAGGCTTGCTGATAGGCCTACAGATGGGCAGCATTTTGTCCAGCACCCAGCTCTGTTCCAATCTGCCCTGATTGGGTATGGAGTCGAGTCACATATTTCATACTGATTTGATTTGATAATTGGAGAGAACGTGCTCCTCTATCTACTCACTTTTCAGTATTGCTTTCCCTTGCAGGACTGCAGGTTGGAAGGTCTTTGAATAAAATGTGAATAAAATATGATCTGAGTTGGCCAAAGAATAGAAACTTTGGAATCCCTCAGAATATTTTAGCGAAAGGAGAGTAATTTCAAAAATCTATAGTTAGTCTTTCTAATTACATTTTCCCACTTGCCGAGTTTATGAAAATATGGAGAAAACAGGCATGAAAGCCATATAGTGACAATTATGATGACATACTTACCACCTACCACACATCGTGCTAAACATTTTATCTTACTTTTTTAATCCTCACGATAACTATGGAAGGTATTATTATCCCACTAAACATAAGATGAAGCTGAGACACTGAGAAGATACATATCCCAAGATTCCACAACTGATAAGCATTTTGAAGCTAGCATTTCAACTGGGTCTAAATTTATAGGAGGAGTACACAAAAAGTACTTTGGAATGGAGACTAACAGAGTATTACTTGAGCCTTTGCTATAAGCTACTTTTTCTGCTTTTACTCAGCAAATAAGACCTTACAGCGGCTTTCACAGTTTGCTTGAACTTGGACTTTTTCCCCTGATGTAATAGTAGCAAACTTACCATCTGAATGACCAGATCTCAGGCCACACAGAAAGGGGAATGTGAATTGGTCTAACACCCCAAGGGACGATGCTCTTTGAAATAAATTTTTTCCTTTTTTTAAAGGTTTATTTATTTTGAGAGAGAGAAAGCACGAGCAGGGGAGGGGCAGAGAGAGCAAGAGAGAGAATTCCAAGCAGGCTCCACGCTGCCAGCTCAGAGCCCAATGCAGAGCTGAACTCACGAACTGTGAGATCATGACCTGAGCTGAAGCAAAGAGTCAGACATTTAACCGACTTAGCGACCCAGGTGTCCTGATGTTTTCATTTTTTAAGTTCTGTCTAAATGCAGCAAAATTCTATAGCAGAAGTTTGCTTTCTTGTCCAGAAGTATTTGTCAGGATTTTTAACAGAAATATTTAGACATATGTCAGCTACTAGTAACATAAGATGGGTTATGGAGGAAACTGAAACAACTTTAAACAGATTTTGAAAATTGGAGGAAAGCTACAAAACTGGCTTTGTATATTGCACATAGTCCCAAAAATCACAATCTGTAAACCAAAGGTATCTATTTTCCTACTAAATGTTTCCCTTTAGAAAAAATTCTGCAATAGATCCTTTTAGGAAACTAAAGAACTTCCTTTGTGTAGTGCTTAGATATGAAGTGTTGATATTCTCCAGATTTCATTACTCAAGATCTTTTTTCAATCATGTGTTGCATGTGTTATAAGGAAATCTATAAAGGTTTCTCATTTCCTATAAGGCAATCAGATTTCTTGAAATTAGCTATGATGCTTTTTTTTTTAAATTTTTTTAGTGTTTATTTATTTTGAGAGAGAGAGAGGGAGGGTGGGAGAGAGGGAGAGAGAGAGAGAGAGAGAGAGCAGAGAGGAGGCAGAATCCAAAGCAGGCTCCAGGCTCTAAGCTGTCAGCATGGAGCCTGACTCAGGGCTTGAACTCATAAACCATGAGATCACAACCTGAGCCAAAGTCAGGTGCTTAACCGACTGAGCCACCCAGGTGCCCCAGCTATAATCCTTTTAATAATTTATTTTCAAATTACATTTCCTGTTACTTAAATATGTATTGATAACTTTGTCCCCTCTGCCATTTCACCCATGTCTTATTACCCATCTCCACACAAACACACACACACACAC
Source organism: Cryptoprocta ferox (assembly GCA_028646485.1). NCBI lineage: Eukaryota > Metazoa > Chordata > Mammalia > Carnivora > Eupleridae > Cryptoprocta > Cryptoprocta ferox. Next base: position 13,686,408 of record CM053572.1, read on the forward strand.
ACACACACATTAATTATTTACCGATTTATATGTATACAGCCATTTACACACACCCATCCACTCTCACCTATGCACACAGCCCAATCACTCATACTCATCTAAACACACAAGTACTCACATTCATATACATACCACATGTAACAACTCATATCCATTCACACACTCACATCTCTCTCTACACTCACATCATACCTATCCATTCCTTTATCCATACACACACATCCGTTCACTAATATCCATGTGCAAACCCACACTCATTCACTTGTATCCATCTACACACTCATATACATACACTCATTATAAACTCTGCACACTCCTACACTCACATGCCACAGTCTCACCCATCTGCTCACACCCGTCCTCACACCCCCACCCACTAATACCCATCTACACACTTACACTTGTGTACACTCTCACCCATATGCATACTCATCTCCTCACACCTAATTACAGACCCATCTGCTTATAGGCATACACACACTCAAACGCTCCCTCCACAAACTTTCACATGCACCATACTTAGGCCTGTCCTTCCTGCCACAAATCAAAGTCCTGCAATTTTTCAAGAAATCATGCTCTTTTAGATTCCCACTTTGCATACGCTTCTGTCTTTGTCAGCTGGATTCTCTTCCCTCTTCTTCTTTCGAGAACCAGCTCAAATGACATTGTATTTTTATGCACAAATGTTCATGGTACCTTTATTTGTAATAGCCAAATTATAATGAGCCCAAATGTTCTTGAACAGGTAAAACAAATTATGGTACATACATACCATAGAATCATACTCAGTCATTAAAAGCAGCTAATTATTGATACATACAGAAACTTAGATCTGTGGGGGGAAAAAAAAGATCTGTGGGGAATTATGCTGAGAGAATAAAGCCAATCCCAAAAGGTTCCATACAACATGATCCCGTTTTTAAAAAAATTTTTTTTAATGTTTACTTATTTTTGAGAGAAACACAGAGTGTGAGTGGAGGAGTGTCAAAGACAGAAGGAAACACAGAATCTGAAGTGGGCTCCAGGCTCTGAGCTGTCAGTACAGAGCCCAAAGTGGGGCTCAAACTCACAAACAGTGTGATCATGACCTGAGCCAAAGTCGGACGCTTAACCGACTGTGCCACCCAGGCACCCAGGCATGATCCTATTTATAGAATATTTTGAAATGAAAAATAATTACAGAAATGGGGGACAGATTAGTGATGTCTAGGAGTAAGAGATGGGGACTTGGAGGGGGTGGTGGGAGGGAGAGAGGTGGGTATAAATTGGTGAATGAGAGATCATATGTAATGTTGGAACTGTTCAGTATTTTGACTATAGTGGTGCATTGGTGCATATGTTTGTAGGTGGTAAAATTGTACAGAGCTTAATCCACACACATAGTCAAATGCAGATAAAAGTGGATTGTATCAATATCAATATTCTGGTTGAGATATAGTATAATTTTGCAGTGTTACTATTGGGAGAAACTGGACAAGGGTAAAAGGGATGTCTGTGTTATTTCTTAGGACTGTATGTGAATCTGTAATTATCTTCATAAAAATTGCAGTTTAGAATATAATCATCAGGGGCATCTGGGTGGCTCAGTTGATTAAGCATCTGACTTTAACTCAGGTCATGATCTCACAGTCTGTGAGTTTGAGCCCCGTGTTGGGATCTATGCTGACAGCTCAGAGCCTGGAGCCCACTTCGGATTCTGTATCTCCCCCTCTCTCTTCCCCTCCCTGACTTGTGCTCTGTCTCTCTCTCTCTCTCAAAAATAAAATTTAAAAAAAATTTTAAAAGAATATAATCATCATGTCATCTTTAGATCTAACATTAACATTAATTCTTAATATCTAGATAACAAGATACATTTTAAAGGATCTTGATGTGATCAAACCAAATGGGATAAAATGCACCTAGAAAAATGTAAACTTCCACAATTAGATCCAAGTAGCCAATCACATCAATGTAGACAGAGGGAGACCTGACTCAGCAGCAGTTCACATGGCCACAACCAAGGTCTGGGGACACAATGATAAAGCAGACCAACCATTCACCACTGCATTAAGCAACACACTCTGGGGCTCATTTACTGACTAGGTCTTCTTTGTGAGGACCACACAGGCTGGAAAACATGATGGGATGTTCCATATTTTGAGTGACTACACCATGTTAATAAAGTGATTTTCCCGGCGCGACCCTCTTCTACCAGTAGAAAAGTTTCAAATATGACTCAATTATTAACAAAATAGTCTTGCCTTTGTGTTAACATCAAATCGACCTCTTTTTTCTGAGTACAACAGGCAATATCTCCAATGTTCTTGAGCTGTTCATACAGTATATTCCAAATTTCATTTTTGCTTTTCTCATGTTTATGTAGTAAATATACAATGGATTTTAAATGGCTCACCCCTTTATATGGAAACCAACTTGACAATAAACTATAAAAGAAAAAAAAATGGCTCACCCACAATGGCCATGAACTATTGATGCCATTTAATAGGGTTATACAGAAAGTGTCATTGATGCAGCATGTTGGGGACTCCTTTGTAAGCTAGGGCTCTGTAGGGGAGGAATAAGTTTCTATACCTTTTTTGGTTCAGTGGCTGAGCCTGAAAAATACACTGACAAAAGACAGATTAACAAGATAAAAATAGGGTGTATTAACATACACATCATACATCCACATGAGAGGACTCAGTGATGAGTAACTCTTCAGCTGGTCAGAGTGTGAGGTATATATAGAAACTTAACAACAAAGAATAATACACTCGTGGAAAAGTGACAAGACAAAGAAAAAGGGATTCAAGCTTTTGGAGGTGACAAACTATAGGAAGGTAAATATATGGGGGAAATGAATGGACAATACAGGCTGTTTTGTGATGCTGCTATATAACTTCCTCTTGATGCTGGTCTTTGAGCTGACAAGAGCCTAGAGTTATCTGGTTAGTTCTGCACTTCTTGGTTTAGAAAAGACAGACATCTTTACAAGTTTATGTCCTGCTTTTAGGCAAATAGAAGGAGGGCAGATTGCTGTCCTTGTATCTGCTTCTTCCCAGTTGCCTTCAGCTCAAAATAATCCTTATGCCAAAGTGGCATAATCTGATACCCTACAATTCCAAATAGGAACTCACTCTGCAAAACAGAAATGGCTTTTCAGCTCAGAATCCAAAGTGGCAGTGACCTTTCCACCTAAGAAGAGTTTAAACATCCAGCTCCAATTATTTGAGAAGACTGGTTGTAGTCCTGACAACATCTTTGAAAAGAGAGAAGGGAACCCTGTCCTTCACATGGCGCTCCCTTAACAAGAAATGGAGCTGGTCAGCCATGAGCACTTTCTGAAGAAAACAGTCCATAAAGACTCTACCTGATGTAAACATGCAGATGCCAAGACAAAGAATACAGTCAAAGAGAAAAGGGGAAAACAAGCTTGACATGTGGACGGGAAAGCTGTAGAGAATGCCAAATGTGAAAGGATTATTTCCTGAGTCACGCTGGTTCAGGGTCCTCACCAGAGCTAGAAAGAGATACTCGATTCTGCTGTCTAATATTATGTGAATATTTATGCTTTTGTTACCATAAGTGAACTGTATCCGCCTGGGGCGTCTTATTGTGGCCCCTGGGATGGACTCCCCCAAGTGCTGTTTTCAGCGGAGACTACAGCTGGGGTGACTCTGAACTGACTATTAAAATCCTGGGGCATGCTGTAGGCAAAATTAGGGGAGCAACATTTTTGCAGAAGTCTGTATTCACAACGCTGATCTCTTTCTGTGGGGGTGTTTTAGTTTTGTTGCTGCTATAGCAAAATACAATAAAATTAGCAGGCTAAAACAACCCACATTGACTGTTTCATAGTTTGGTGTGTCCGAAGTCTAACAAGTGTCTGCTAAGCTGTGTTCATTTTAGGGAGCCCTTTTTAGAGGCCCCTCGTCTCCTTGGTCTGCCCAGCTTTTAAAAGCCACACACATTCCTTAGCACATAGCTCCTTTCCTCCATCTTAAAGTCAACCATGGCCAGAAGGGGTCCTTTCTTCTTTGGTTGTCCAACCTCTTTCAGAGAAAGCTTTTCCACTTTTGAGGACTTGTATGATTATATTAGGCTTATAACTTCTAATCCTGCTTTCTCCAGAATATTATAGAGTGAAAATATAAGCCACAATCTTCTAGTGGTCAGCTCATCAGCATTGCTTCATGGGTCCAGAGCACATTAGCAGTGGAGTCAACCATGGGACACCCCACCTAATAGCCCCTTCTCCTTATTGTGTTGGGGTGTCCTTCCAGACTTAAAGTGGAGACAGACGGACAGTGGAAACAATGAGAGAAAATGAAAGAAAGCACAGAAGGTGGGGAAAGCGCTTGTTGAAAATACAAGAAAGAGGAAAAATCAACATCCACAGAGTTGACTTTAAGTTGAACTCTTCTTTTTTTCTTCTTTAAATGTTTATTTCTTTACTTTGAGAGAGAAAGACAGAGAAAGAGAGAGAGAGGGAGAGAGAGAGAATCCCAAGCAGGCTCCATGCTGTCAACCCAGAGCCCAAAGCAGAGCTTGATCTGGTGAACCTGTGAGATCATGACCTGAACCCAAATCAAGAGTCAGATGCTCAACAGACTGAGCCACCCAGGTAATGAGGCTTTGGAGTGGTGGGGGTCCAGAACCGATGGCCAAGAAAGAATTCTTGAGACATCTTTAGTGCAAAAAGGTGATTTTATTAAAGCACAGGGACAGAACCCATGAGCAGAAGGAGCTGCCCTGGGGTTGTGAAGACTGACGGGTTCTATACTATGCAGCTGGGGGAGGAAAGGTCAAAAGGGAGGCCGCCAGAGGGACTTGCATATGCTAAAGAGGACTCCTGAGATATCTGAGGCCTTGCTATTGTCAAGCTAAGGTTGTTTTCCCTCTAGTAAGGCATTAACATTAGGATGGTAGGGGTTTCCTGGAATAATATTCTACTTTGTATTTGCCTCAAGTATTTGTCAGTGGGCTGCAGGTTATAAAGAAATTTAATTTTACCTGCCATTTCCTTCTTGCCTTTGTTCCCCACATCACTGTGGAGGGGAGGGTGATCTTAGGGCTCCAGAAACAGGTTTCTGGAGATTAGACTATTGACAAGATTGCCTTTTTCTTTTAATTTACTAAGACATTTGTAAACTGATGGAGACTCGTGTCCTGTATGACTGTGATCTCTACCAGTTTAACCATTCATTTTCCTTCCTTTCCTTTGTTCTTGGGCACCTGGGAGTTCCTGAGGAATATCAGAGATATCTCACCTGGGGTGGGGGTGGGGGCAGTGATAGCTGTGCTTCAACCTCAGCTTGCCTTATGCTCCCTCACCACAGGCACCCCTAAATTGAACTCTTCTAATAAACTCTGCCGATCTTTCTGATCTTCAGCGTGACTTAAAACACACACAGGTCTTCTTTTTGTTCACTAAAGGAAAACAGAACAAATCAGTTGATACGCTGACCCCCTTACTATCTGATAGTTACCACTGGGGGTGGGTGGAAGGAGGCTTTCAGTATATTTTAAACCACCAAAGAAAGTAAACTACAAGCTAAGAAGGTTTGCAAATAAAGAGCTGTCACCACATTTCATGTTTGGCCTGGGCTCTGGGGATAGAGAGGACGGACAAGTTCCTCCGGGACCCCAAGAGACGCCTTCCAGTGGTTTCCTTCAGCAGGGGATATCCCATGTAAGATTCCTGAGCAATGAAAGGTTGCTGTATGAAGGACTGAACCATCTCCAACCATCTGGCCTGTGAAAGAGTGCCTTGTTCGTGAGTCAGAGATGTCAAATGGACCAACAATAGCTTTTTGATGACTTATTTACATAGGACGATGGGAAATATGGGAAGAACAGCAACCAAAAGCCCACGTTCAGAAACAGCCTTGAGCTTGTACATAAATCCCGGGGTCTCCAGAGGCATCACCAGGGAAGTCATGCTGAGCATATCAGAAAATAGAGGCACATTCATGACACACACAGCAGAAACCCAGCCTGCCTCAAGGGCTCGGCCGTTTTTTGACTTTCTTCCAGGGGACTTTCCTCAGAAACAGCTTTGGGTGGAGAGAGCATTAACAAAGGGTGTTGATGGCTGCAGTGAATGGTAATGAGGATCAATTTAAGTGTCAGCCAGGCTCTGGGAGGCACCAACCTCCTGGGAGATGGGTAGTGCTAAGGCTGTTGTGTGTTGTCTGGTCACGTGGGAGATGTGGTTAAGAAAAGGTTCCTCCAGGATACAGTGAAACCCATCTCTCATCAGCCAATCTCCCCTGGCCAAGCACCTCCCTTCAAAGCCAGCTGTGTTCTTCTTTGTGCTTATTTCCACCTGGACCCAACTAATCCAGTGACTACCCGTCTGATACTACCGCTCTGTGGCTTGTGAGTCTGTGTCAAAGATACCACACCAAGGTAGCACACCGAGACAATAAATCATGAACATGAAAAGAGTGGAAACTCTGTGCAAACATATCACAGGACAGGAGCTACGAGACGCTCGCATCTATTTGCAATTTCTAAATTCTAAAGTGGTATCTGTCATTTCCCCCACTGTTTTATCATAATACGTCCACTTGAGACCCTTGATGGATATCTGATACTTCATTCTAGGTTGAGAAGGAATTGCTCTGTGGTTCTAAAACATTTTCAGTTCAGACTAATTTATAGGTGGTACTTGACAAAAAGGCCAGTTTGTCTGAAAGAAAAAGTGTGCCAGATTCTGTAATCCATACAAGGAAGCACAATTCTCTTAGGACATATTTCCACCCTAAAGCTTGGAAATCCAGCAATATATTGTTAATGGGTTGTTGATGTTCTTTTGACTGACTGATTCTTTCTTTAGATTAATAACTGAAGCTATCCAACATTCTTCATCTGAGGAATCATTTAATGGTAAATCAAGAATCATTGGCTTAAGGAGAAGAGTAGCTCTTATTATATCAATGGTAACTAAATAATTATGGGAATGCCTCCAAAAAGTTCAGATGGTCTCCAAACACATTTCATGACTGTTTGTGTTTTTCTTTCTTTTTTTCTTCTTCTATCATCTCCCCTGTGGCTGATCTAAACACTAGCTGCTTGATTTTTTTCTCTCTGAAATTAGATGCATCATTTCCTATGATTCTGCAATAATGTATGAAAATTCCTCCTCAGGTCACTGGTTCTTTCTTTTCCCTTTGGATATTCCCTTCCCTGCTAGAAATAAATCTTTCCACCTCCCTCTGCTGTCATTACAAAGCTTTGTGTCTGAATCTTTACCAATAAATATGTCATGTTTTTAGTAAATATCTCCCCTAGAAGAGACTTCAACTGGATTCCCAGTTGAATGAGGGTGAGTGCTCCTTGAAGGGATTTTCAAACATTTCATTGAGGAGAAAAACAGGGGAAAGGGGCATTTTACAGCAAGTATTTAAATGGTCAGGAACTCAAATGCCTTTGAGACTCAAAAATGAACTGCAAATAAGTAAATCAAGGGGCTGATGAGAAACTTTGGAAGAGTGAAGAAAGACTCTTTGTCTGACCTACAGGCAAGGCCTTTTTTCCGTATGTTTATATTGCTTGTTGCCACATTGGAAAGTGGGCTCTGTATGGCCAGATCTCCCACTTTCTCAAAAGAAACCAAAATCCTGATTTGTGTGACATCTCCCAATTTAAAAACAATGGCACCTAGTTCAAACATTTTTAACTCTAAGCAGGCCAAAAGGAACTTATCTATGGACCAGATTTGACCTATCAACCACTGCTTTAAAGTCTTGATAAAGAGCTATTTGGAATAAAGCTATTTTATTGGAACAGAAGTACTCTAAATGTCAGAAAAGATGGTTTGTGTCCTTGTTTATGATTCCACAGCCTGACTCCCCACCCCCCTTTTTTCTTTGGCCTACACTTTGAATTTCTATACATGATAGAATTCTAATGTGATGGTACTGATGGTTTCCATAACCCGTTCTCCACCACTCCAAATGACAACACTACAATTACATGGCCATACCTGTGTGGCCTTCGTGACTCTTGAGTACTCTGTGATTTGGAAACTCAATATAGAGTGAAAATTACAGTCTCAATCTAACAATAGCTTTCATAGGGTCATATTATGAGCCTTAACAACATAAAATATCCTTACAGAAGGCTCTACTTAGAAGTGTAAAGAGTGTATTTCTCCAATGTTCTGTTTGCATAGCTTTCCCAACACCATAGACTATTATGTCTACACCTGACAATTAGACTGAATGAAGGTGAAGAAACTTATTTCTTGGTTGAAAATTCTTCACAGTGAAAGAAAGACAGGAAGCGTAAATTTTCATTAGCTATTCAAAATCAGCCTGGAAATGCCCACATGGACAGCCAGATTGCCTTGAAGCCCTATAAACCTCAGGCTAAGTGGCTTTTCTGAAAGAGTTTTCATTTTTCACCTTTCTGGTGCTGCTCCTGTCTTTCCCAAACCATTCCACCCCCAGTTCCCAGTGACTCTCACCTTACAATCTTTTGTCACTCACATTAGAATTATTGAGGACTGCACCTGCTACTGGCCCAGGTCCTACACAGAAGGAAGTGCAGAGAATCCGAGTCAGCTGGTCATCCTTGATCTGTGAATGGGGTCACTGTAATTCGACTCCTTATGTGGCAGTGCTGGCCTTATGGCTGGGCAGTCAGCTGCAGAAGAGAATCATATAAAATGAAGAAAGATGCCCAAATGGCAAATTTCCTCTTTTGGCTTAATTCCATTAGTCACAAATGGAAAAGCAAACATGTTCTCACTCTTGAAGCATGATGATGGTGTAATTATTACAAATATAGGATTTCAGTACAAATATTACTCTGAATGAGTTAAGGATGGAATGTTAAGATACAGGGGCACCTGGGTGGCTCAGTCGGTTAAGTGTCCGACTTCAGCTCAGGTCATGATCTCACAGTTTGTGGGTTCGATCCCCGCATCGGGTTCTGTGCTGACGGCTCAGAGCCTGGAGCCTGTTTCAGATTCTGTGTCTCCCTCTCCCTCTGCCCCTCCCCTACTTGTGCTCTGTCTCTCTCTGTCTCAAAAATAAAACAAAAAAAATGTTTTTTAAATGAATGCTAAGATACATACCATATGATTTTCTGAGATGCTATGGAATAATTCATTTGAGTGTATATTGACTGCAATACTGAGGTAATGTGCTGCTTGAATATCACAGATTTTTATTACTTATTACTTATATTCTGATATATATATCAGTCCGGAGACAGAAACCATACCACTTACATAACTAGAATTTCATAAAAAGAGTTGTCAACCCCAGGAATGAAGTTGTTATGTAGGTAGGAACCAGCAGGGAAAAAAGAGAACACTACTAAATAGAGGAGGCAACAGCTACCATTCCTGGGGCTGAAGTATCAAAGGGAAGAGGTTTGGATTATCAAAAGCTAGAAACTTTGAAGAAGTGCCTAATGGAGCTGGAAATCAGATCTTCAAGGAGGAGATACAGAGGGGTCGCCTGGGTGCTCAGTCGGTTAAGCATCCGACTTTGGTTCAGGTCATGATCTTGCTGTTTGCAAGGTGGAGCCGCACATCAGGCTCTCCATTGTCAGCGCCAGCACAGACCCTGCTTGGGATGTTCTGTCCCTCTCTTTTTCTCCCCCTCCCCCGCTCGTGCACATGTTTTCTCTCTCTCTCTCTCTCAAAAGTAAATAAACATTAAAAAAAAAAAAAGGGAGGAGACACAGACTGGCTGGTGATGTTGTCCAGTGGGAGAAGGGGAGGACGTTTGGTTTGCAAGTGTTGGAAACACTGTAGAGTGGTTTCAGGGGTCGCTGCAGGAAGGCATTCTTTCTGTCAGGATGAAGAAGAGTTGGTGGGGTTGATGTCCACAGGAACCACAAGCAGACGGGAAGCCTTTAAAAAGGAGCAGGACTTCTCTTCCTGCTTGAAGCCTGCAACCGCCCATCCTCCCTGCTTACCATGATTGGCGGGAATAAAGCAGAGCCTGCTGGCGAAGCAGACATGGCGCCTGGGGAGTCCATGGGGGTCCCAGAGTCAGCATCGCAAAGCTGAATACAGAAAAGAGCATTTGGAATACACAATAATTTTCACAACAACGATGCCTTCTAGGGGTGCCTACGTGGCGCAGTCGGTTGGGAGTCTGACTTTAGCTCAAGCCATGATCTCACCGTTTGTCAGTCCGAGACCTGCCTCAAGCTCTATGCTGACAGCTCAGAGCCTGAAGCCTGCTTTGAATTCTCTGTCTCCCTCTCTCTCTGCTCCTCCCCTGCTCAAGTTCTGGCTGTCCAAAAAATAAACATTAAAACACACACACACACACACACACACACAAAATAATGCCTTGTAGCTCCTTCAAAAGCTCATGGAAAAAGCAAGTTTTTATTTAACTGAAGCAAAGTATGTCACTCACATTTGTTACAAAAAAAAATAATTCTAGGAAAGGAGGATTGTGTACAAATTTCTTAAGAGCCATTGGTTCATGTTTACAGTTTCAATTTTTTTATTTCTGATTTTTTTGGAAAAAGTAGATATTTACAACATCAGTTTTGCCCCCAAATATGTGCTCTCTCATCAAAAAACTTTAAAATGTTGCTGTTATAATTCATTTTGTGCTAGAGCAATGATAACTATTAAAATATAACTGTCTTTCATTAGAATTAGGCTTTAATTATAGGTTTCATGCACGTAGAAATTCTTTAAAAGTGGCTAAAATATGAGAAAACATTTATTTCTCTTATGTAAACAAAGGGTGACACTTGAGAGTTTATCTGGTGGCTCCACCTTTACCAGGTGGAGCCAAATCCATACATGTCTGTGCTCTGTCATGTCAAGGATCACGTGAATGTAGTCTGGTCCAAGATGGCTGCTAGTGCTCCAGCCATCACATCTGTCTTTTATGCATCAGTATGAAGGAAGGGAAGAAGAGCAGTTGGGTCTCTTCCTTTCAAGAAGTATTCTTGCAAGGCATACACAATACTGCAAAGGGGTGCTCCGCTAAGAATGGGGGCTGTCTTAATTTGAGGAAGTTGGACAGAATAACTACCAGTGGGGAACTAGTTATCTTTGCCAGACTGTGGGAGGGATATTATTGCATCAGTCATAAGCCTTGGTGTGAATAAGTCTATCAGCTTCCTTTGAAAGCTAGATTTCCAAAGTAAGGAAGACTGGCAAGTACATTAGAGCTCCAGGCAGGGGAAATGGAGCCTCCTGAATGAGGTGGATGGAGGATATTAAAGACAAGCCTCCTCTATTTTACAGTTTTGCTCAGAGCCGGTGCCAGCTCGACTCCATCTTTCTTATTTATTCATTTGTCCATTTAAAGAATTTGGATTCTATACTAATAGGGAAGGGGTCATGCATCACTTATATTTATTTTGTTTCAAAAGACTACATTTAAAAAAAAGATTTAATTCTTGGTTTGTGCTCTTTCCCCTCTTTTATAGGGAAACACCTTCTTATGCCAAGATAGGTTTGGATTTCGATGGTTATTATATTCATCTTTGTGAGTGTGGCTCTCCCTTCCTGTGAACCCCAAAGGGCATGGAAAAAATGGCATCATATCGATAAAATGTGATGCCTTCCGAGGCATTCTTTAAATATCCTATGTGCAAATATGGTCAAAATGAATAATTCAGACCAACTGGAGTGAACATTTCTCCACGGTTGCTTGGGGTAAAGCTGGCTGGCTTTGCAAAGTAGTTCTCTTTAGAAACTAGCAACATTACTTTATGATGTGACTGCGTGGCAAGCCAATTTCTTAAGTGATTCAAGTTTATGCATTTAGTATTTTCCAGTCCTTTGGCTTTTAGAACTAACATATAGGGGGGAGCTTCTGGCCATGCTACACCTTGTCAGATGGAAATTTCCTAAGTTGCTCCATTTGACGCCGCCGTTCCCCAACATTTCTCTCACTTCCAGCTACCTCATCTTTCCTATTTTGATACCTTTAAAATCACAATAAGACAGGAATTTCAGGAGGATATTTAAGGAGGAAGGAGATGGTAGGACAAAAAGAGAAAGATACAATTAGGAACTTGATGATGCTCTCATGTTTGCTGCAGATGAAGCATCTAGGATGCAAACATGCCAGCTTACAGAAGATCCCTCCCTAATCAAAATGGTCATGTGGCTGCAAAGAGAGCACCTTCTGGCCTCTTGGGGCAGCCTTCGCTTCCCCTCTGCACTCACTATCCCCAATTACCCCCCCCCCTCCCCATGCCTGGGCAGTAATGTGGATTTCTCTCAGGGATGTTGGTGAGATGAGGAAAAGGATCCGTCTTGCATATCATGCAGGGAGAAAATGTCATTGAGAAAACCAGTTCCAGGAAAATAAAATGACTCCATTTGGTTGAGGAAAAATGCTGTCCCCAGTATCCCCGGTCTCTCTCTCTCCGGCTTGTTCCATCTCCAAGGCTTCTCTCCTCCTGCATCTGTTAGCCTCCTCCCTTTTGCCTCTTCCTTCTCCTAAAGGGCAACACAAAGCCTGGTGAGAGCTTAGTTACCTTCCCATGAGACATATGAATTGTACATTAAAACAGGGATAAACACTAAAGAGAAGAAGCTCTGTGGGTGGAATGTTCGGCAGAGTGAATCATGGAAAGAGCCGGCTACTGGAGCCAAAGGGAGCTGGAAGCAGTCCCCAGTTCTGTCACTTCAACACTGACTGTCTTGGGCAATTTACTTGTCTTTTCTGAGTCACTGGGTCTTCGGTTTATAAAACTGAAAAATGCCTGCCTCATTTGAGAATTGATTGAAATTATCTGTAAAAAATTAGTATGATATCTGACGTCTTACCTGATCATAAGGAGACTGGAGTTGTCAAGGAGAGTTATGGGGCCTTCCCAGGATTCTGATCAGCTGGGAGCTGTGTGTGAGTGTGTGTGTTTGTGAAAGGAGGGGGTGGGAGGGAGGGAGGGAGATTGTGAGCAAGTTTAGGGAAAGTAAGGTTATTGAAGTGCATTGATTTTTCCTGTCTTCTTAAGTCCTTTTGTTGTCTGTAGCTTCTGGGCATGAAGGAAAATGGAAAACGAAAACAAAGCGTCCTTGGTAAACAAGATACTAGAACCAACCAAAGCAGTGGTTTGGGGGTGATTTCCCCCATGGGCCAATACAAACCTAATGAAATAATTGTACTAGATTCCTTGTGTTTTTTATTTTTTTAATTTTAATTTATTTTTGAGAGAGAGAGAGACAGACAGAGACAGAGCACGAGTGGGGAAGGGACAGAGAGAGAGGGAGACACAGAATCTGAAGCAGGCTCCAGGCTCTGAGCTGTCAGCACAGAGCCCAACTCGGGGCAAGAACTCATGAACCGAGAGATGATGACCTGAGCCAAGGCAGACGCTCACTCGACTGAGCCACAGAGGTGCCCCTACTCCTTGTGGTTTTTAGATCCACTTTCTTTTTTGGGTGGTGCCAATCAGGTGACACATTTTGTTTTCTGAGGTTCATTTTCTGTGCTGGCTAGTCTGGGGCCAATACATTCTTTTGTCACATGTGTTAATATGACTGTCTTAAGATCTGTCAAAATGAAGAATAGCTTTGTTTTCTTTTCCAAGAACCGACCCCATAGTCCTAAGTGCAAAGATTCAGGCCTTCCTTCGCATGAAAATACAGAAACTAGGCATAGGTCTCCCAGCTTTTTTTGCCCTTAGCAAATGCCATGCCCAAACAGTGTTTGGACATGACCAGCAGGCTGTCCTTGTGCTGCAGGAGCCCAGGCTTCTCGGCAGGGTCCGGCCTCAGATCAGCTGCTGCTCTCTTTATGGTTGGGAGTGAGCACTACCCACAGAGCCTCTCATCCAGACCAGAGTCACCTGTCAGGAAATGCAGAAGGCCCCAAGACTTCGGACAACAGTCTTTCCTGGGGCCTATACAGTAATCTTCCCCCTGGGTGAAACTGACTCATGCCTTTCCCCAAGGTAAAAAACTCCTTAGCCTTTAGCCCATAATGAGTTTTTATCAGCCTTTCCTTCTGGTTTGTATGGGAAAATCATGAGCCAAGTTTTTATAAAAATTATTTGGAAGATGGATCGATAACCTCTATTATAATATATAACATAACATATGCAATTATTTGTAATAATAAATTAATGATTAATATTGATAACTAAAATAACTTAAATTTAAAATAATTTAATAAATAAACTATATATATATAATGTAATATATAATATATAAATATAAAGTATATATAATAATAGATATCTATATTATCTATCTTCCATATTATAGTTATTATATATGATATGATATGTAACTATAATATATAAATAGATATTTACCTAATTGTATATTATCTAATGCTTATTATCTATGTTATCCATATGTATAGATATAGATACCATACAGAGGGAGATAATATAAGGAAGTGAGTTCAGTAGCTATTAAAGGAACATGAAGCAAAATCTAAGCATGTTCATTTCAGGGAAGATCTACAGATATTTTACCAGGAAGGGTATAGGCCTGGGTGGCATTCTTGGCTTGACATATATGGCCACAAGTTATTCATACTCCATTCGCATAATAAAGAAAAGCGGAGACCTGGTAGGTTGTAAGAAGTTTACCCACTCCGGGCGCTTTCCTGATAATCCTCATAATACTCACTGTTGAATTAGTTTGGCAAGGGCTCTTGACGTTCGGCTCCCAGGCACTCATTACGTCTGGCATATTACTGTGTCTCAAATATAACATATATCACAACCAAAGATATTTGGTAAATTATTTCAACAAAATTAGTTTCACCTGTAAGAGTAAGAATTTTATTTTTGGCTTTTAAAATCATTATTCTGAGAAGAGGTTCATAGGCTTCAGAGAACTATCAAAAGGATCCATGGCACTAAAAAGCTGCAAATCCCTAAGGGAGTGGAAGAAACTCTTTTTACATTACTCACAGCTTCATTCTTCTCATTGTCACACTTGCTGGTTCTGTCTTCTGTGGTCTCACCACCCTGCCCCTATTGGTGTGTGTCCTCTGTGTCTATGATATACTGTAACTGTCGGGCTTTCTTTGGACAGAACACTTCTTTCAATACAGTAAAGTTCATAACGGAAATTTTCTTCAAATTTATTTCAACATTTATGGAACGAATCTTATCTGCCAGTTACTCTGCGAGCCAAAGAGGATACTAGGTCAAAAAAAATTACTGTTCTTTATCAACTTACAATCTAAGAGGGATTTGTGTGTGTGTGTGTGTCTGTGTGTGTAATAACTTCTTGATTTATGTTTCCCCCCAGATCTTGGAAGCATCTGAGGTTTAATGAGGACTTTCCAGCATTCCAGACCGCTGCCCTGCAATGAAGCTCTGAGTCACGGTCTTTGGGTCTAAGGTGTTGGCAACAATGTGGGACCCCAAGACAGCCAACCTGACAAACCTTCGCTGTAACCAGGATCCCTTTTGGAGTCTGGCGTGAAGTCAGAGCATAGAGAAAGACTTGCTTGTTAATGGAAACAGGAAAGGAAAAAAGGGTTTCCAACAAATTGCGACAGACTTTCCTCCATTTTAAAGAACCCACCTTCCTTATCAGCCAAGACATTCTATCTAGTGACTCCCAGTCCAGCCTTTTGCCAGAAGCAGAACATGTCAATCCTACTGGAAAAGTAAAGACAGGACCTCAGAAAACAAGACCTGGAACGGTGATACTGTCAAAACGGTCCAGTACTAGAATTATGTCGGAAAGTCAGCCCCGCCCGCCTGTGATCCTGTCCCGCAGGCCTGCATTCCGGGTGTGCTATATCTGTGGCCGAGAATTTGGCTCCCAATCCATTGCCATTCATGAACCCCAGTGCTTGGAGAAGTGGCGTATTGAAAACAGCAAGTTGCCCAAGCACCTGAGGAGGCCAGAACCCTCCAAACCACAGCCTCTCCAGGGCAGTGGGTCCTACAGTCTTCAGGCAGTGAATAAGGCAGCGTTTCAAAGTTCCCAGGCTCAGCTGCTGCCCTGTGACTCCTGTGGCCGCACATTCTTGCCAGATCGTCTTCTTGTTCACCAGAGGAGCTGCAAGCCGAAGGATGAGGGGCCCAGAGCCCCAAACTCCAACAGTTCTGATGATCTTACTGGTGCCCGAAAAGCTTCTGGTGGCATTCCAGCCCGACCAAAGACTCTTATCTGCTACATTTGTGGTAGGGAATTTGGCACTCTGTCCCTTCCTATTCATGAGCCCAAATGCCTAGAAAAGTGGAAAGTAGAAAATGACCGGCTCCCCAGGGAGCTCCGCCGACCACTCCCCCGGAAGCCTCAGCCCCTTCCAACTGGACAGTCCAACCAGGAGGGGCCGAGTCAAGCTCAGCTGGTGCCCTGTGCAAATTGCGGCCGGACCTTTACCCCAGACCGCCTTCTCGTACACCAGAGAAGCTGTAAAGCTCAACCCAGTGGGCCAAAAGTTCAGAATCTGACCTTAGGCAGTAAAGGTGGCCTGAAAGAGTCCACTAATTCCAAGCAGCAAAGGAACATGGCAGCACCCACTGTGACTGATAAGGTAACTCGTGCCACATGAGATGCATTGGGTGGACCTGGGGGTACATGCTGCCTCCAGGGGAGTGAGAGAAAACTGTCCCCAGATTGCCCTCACCCCTGGGATGGTTTCTTTCAATGCCTTATTTCTGCCTCCATGCAGTGGACCCCTGTCAGACCCCAGGGGCTGTATCTCTGATGGCAAAGTGGATGTAAGAACATACCTGCCAGGTGGGCTTACAGTCTGCTGCCTAAACGAAAGAGAGATGGATGTCTTTCTTCCCTGATTCCTCATACCAGTAATCCTTGGGAGAGACTGTTATTTGAAAATGAGTCATTAATGCTGTGTCTACATTGCAGAGATATAATCCCCATTCCAACGGCCCATATTTATTACCGGTTTATTTTAGTCATCTACCTTAGGAATTCATTTTTGGCAAGGCCAGCTTATGCTGAGTTTATCTTGCTAAAATAGAATCTGTGTCAAAAACCCCAAATGACTTTAGCAACAATTAAACACTGGAGCACTTGCAGAAATAGACATGCTCTTCAAAGACAGCATGTTTTTCTTTTAACACTTACATGATTATAATATGTGGGAGATTAACCCCAGGGGAGACTTTGAAGCAATTAGGGGTGGGCTCATGATTCTGGGAAGGGCTCAGTCCCCATTGCTGCTCTGTACCCTGAATTTGGGTTGGATACCAGGCTCTGTTCCCTATTTGGGCAATTGGGAATAAGCATGACCCCGTGGGCCCCCAACCTCTATGGTCAAGTGTTGTTTACCTGAAGTGTCAGTGTCAAAACCAGAATCGGGGAAGAATGTGTGTGGCTCCTCACACAACATGGTCCGTGTGCTGTCATGAACCCCAGGGAGTGGATATGCTGTTCTGTCTCATACCTTTCAGAATGTCAAATCATGAGAAATAGGAAGTGGTCAAAATCTTTTCTCTATGGCTTGCTACTAAAACACCCCACCTCTGCAAGGACCCCATATTTTTTTCCAAGTAGGCTCTACCCCCAGCTTTGGACTAGAACTCATGACCCTGAGAACAGGAGTCACATTCTTTTTTTTTCTTAAAATTTTTTTTAATGTTTATTTTTGAGAGAAAGAGAGAGAGAGACAGAGTACAAGTTGGGGAGGGGCAGAGAGAGAGGGAGACACAGAATCCGAAGCTGCTCTAGGTTCTGAGCTGTCAGCACAGAGCTGGATGTGGGGCTTGAACCCACAAACTGTGAGATCGTGACCTGAGCAGTAGTTGGTGGATTAACCGACTTAGCCACCCAGGTGCCCTAAGAGTCACACTCTTTACTGACTGAACCAGCCAGGTGCCCCTGCAGGGACTCTTTAAAGGATGGTTGGGGAAACTGAGGTTACCCAAGCTATTGTAAAGGATTCAGCCAGAGGGATTGAGAGGCGGAAGGGTGGAGAAAGCAGCCTTTATTTTTAATGCAATTTTTCTTTCTTACTTTTTTTTATTGCATTATATTGGCAAGCTTCTAGTACTTTTCCCTAACTTTCATGTTTAAAATGAACTTACTAGAAACTTACTGGTTTACAAGATTCCAAGACAATGATTCTAAAGCCAAAGGGTCAGACTAAGAGATGCCGAGCAAGTTTTCCAATGCACAGTGAAGCAAGAAGGGCTAGTGTCTGTGCCGAAATCAAAACCCAAACTCTTTTAAGTGTGGCATGGGTTGCAAGCTAGTCTTATAACCATGATCTGTTTTTCCCATCTTCTAGCTGTTCCTTTTCTTCCAAAACGTGTGGGGTCTGGATTCAGGGAACACAGGAATCCACAACTCAGAAAGTCCATGAGCTCTCTGACTTGCAGCCCTGTTTCCCGATTGTACGCGTTTACTTCCCATGGTCTCAGTACAGATCTCGAGATAGGGAAGAGCATGGTCAGGAATCCTGAGCTTGTGGTGACACATACTGTGTGCCAGCAGGCTGAGCACAGCGTGTTCTCACTCAGTCACGACTGCTGAACCAGGCTGGCCTGGGCCCACGGCTTCACAGGAAGACACCTCCTGACTCACCCAGTCATCTGGAGGGGAGATGTCAGAAGGAGAGGTCAGCGATGGCCCTCAGTGACTCGTGCATTTAGATCAAAGTAGGTGGAGTCAGTCAGAACAAGGGCATCTGGAGGATGGGTTCAGTCACAACGTAACCCACCCGGCTTTCAGACCTGAGAAGGCGCGTGTCAGTGAAAAACTGGCACCCTCTGCTGTCAGATGTCTGCTGGCCCATTTGGGGACCACACAGGCGTTAGTGGAGGGCGTAGGGAGGTCATCCAACATAGGGTCCCATTAGCTGCCAGACTTAAAGCAAGCTTATGTTAATTAAAATGGAGAAAACGGGTAGGCTTCAGAGAGGCATAAGATCTCATGGAACATTGAACTTTATTCCTTCCCTAGAAGAGATATTTGCCATTCCACAGTGTTTTCCACAGGAAACCTCTCCCGGGTAGTGTGGTTTTCTCTTTTGGTTATGATTTGATCCTATTCTGTTGCTGTTTTTCTTTCTTTGTTTCATTTAAAATTTAGATAGTACTGTTTTCTTGTATCATTTAAAGTTGAGATCTTATGGGACATAATCCATTTCCCGTAAAGATCCCTGCTTTGTGCACGATTGGATTCCTGTATTTCATCTGCCTGTGACAGCCGACTTTTGGCCATGACACGACACACACTCGTTCTTTTCACAATTGGGACGTGAGTTTCTTTTCTTCTCTTGTCAATCAGAGCAGTTTTCCTCCAGAATCCTTAAGCCGACCTCCGATCAGAATCCAAGATCTTGCCTGATGCTCTCAGGGGGTTCAATCTCGTAGTGAATGCAGGTGAGGAAAAATCTTTTCAGAACCAAGATCATAGTGCTGGGAAAATCATTCGCTCCAGTTGGGTAACAATGACCGTTTCGCTGGCAGAGTGAATTCCCCTCTGCTCGGAAAGTTCCTTCAACATAGACTGGCTCAGTTCTCCTATGACACAGGGGCTCCTGTTACCCTCCAATCAAATCTAAACACAAATAAAAGCCACTGAGATGAGTTCTCCAAGACTTTCGTGGGCATTTGGCTTCAGCTCCGCCTTGCCCACGAAACCATGGTATGGGCTGGAACTGTCCCTCTGCTTCTCTTGAAGAAGACAGGCCTGGATTTACCTTTTCTGATCTCACAGGCAAGCTGTGAAGGAGACTAAGCAGGATGTAAGAGGATTAAAACACTGAGTGGGGATTTTTATTTAAAAGGTGGAACTGCTCTGGGGTGGCTGCATCCACGTGACGTGGTATCATGAGCAGAATCACACTTTGTTTCTTTCCTCCAAATAAAGGGAAAGCCTGCATGAGCAATATCAACTTTAGCAGGATTTTAGAAGTGGTGAGAAGTCCAAATGAAATTTTGGTGCATTATATGGAAACGGATAGGTTATCATTTTACATGTTAATACTGGCCTTTAATCTATTAAATTGTAGTCTATTTAGTGAGTCTTTTGTCTATGTTAGCAAGCAGTTTCCTGAGGGACGCTGAGGGGTACAGTAATAGAGGTCATTATTGCTCCTTACTTTAATATGAATGAATAAATTTTAATGCTTGCATTTAATATTTGGAAAAAATGTTGCCCCTTTCTAGAAGCCGATAGTATTTCATTCTTCGACTCCAGGCCTTTTCTGGCTAATTGGAACACAGATCAGCAGTTAATTAAACGTAACCACAAACCGAAATGAAGCCTTTGTCTCAGTACTTTTATTAGGTAGATAATGCTTGGAGTTATTTTCTTAGAATTTTGCTTATAGCCTGTGAAAATCCTATACTGTATTACAAAATAACCATATTTTTCTTTAGGAATTCATCTTTTTCTATAAACGATTCTCTTTGAATGTAGTTTTAAGCTACCTTTGGCATCTGGGATGCTTAGGTTTGAGCTAAAAATCCCGTCAGACCATCTCTAGCATCTCGTGCTGCCATCTGGTGTTTTCTTTTAAAGTAAAGTGTCTACACTGTCAAAAATAGTATTCTTTTGTGTTATCTCCACATATATTTGAGAAGTTGCCCTTAGAATACAAACCCCAGTTATTCAGAGCTACAATTATATATTTGATTTAACCTCATAAGTGCTGTTCTATGCCTAAGTATCTCCTTCTCTAAAGGCAAGACTCACTGGGAATGTCACCATCAGAAAGACTGAGAAGGACAGGATGCTTGTTCTCAAATGTGTGTACACATTGCATCTATTGAGTTAGAAGTATTTAGAGTTTATAAAAAGGTGTGGGAGAAAAGAAACCGACTTTTTATTGAGTACCTTTATGATCAGTACTCTCTATTCATGATCTCAGTTTAATATTCCATAATATTACCCAAGACAGATACTATTTTCCTACTTTCTATCTTGGGAGACTGAGGCTAAACAACTGGACCAAAGCTACACAGTGCGTTTGGTCGTGGGTTCAGAACCAGAACCAGAATCTAATTTTGAAGACCCTGTCTTTTCAAGTCTATAAGACATGGAATGTGTGCGACACAACATGGCTGTGGCCACCCTGGCAGGCTGTGAGTGCTGAGTAAGACAAAGTGGACAGAAATGTGCTCATTCAGCAAATATTTATTGTTAGGCATCGGACTAAGTGCTAAATATCGTCATAAAAAAGACACGGTTCTTGATCTCATGGAGTTTCCATTCTTATGGAGGAAATAACAGGAAATAAATATACAATTAAAAATTGTGATATGACAGTATCTAATGACAGGAGGTGGACATTCAGAATCTTAGTTAGAGAAAAGCTCAGGGAAGAAGCAACATTTCAGATGAGCCCTGACCAGTTAGAAAGAATTAGCCAGGAGCAAAGATGTGAGGAGAAGGGAGTAGTAAGAGGAGGAGACATTCTGGCTGAAGGTAGTGTGGTCAGAGCTCAATGAGGGGGGTGACAGGCACACAAGATGAGGCTGTAGAAACACCATAGTTCCTGCAGCTGTCCAGTGCACAAAGGTCATCAGTTGTGTGGCTTTTGCAGGAATCCAGCTGAGAGCAAATGAAAGCTTGGCCAAGGCATTGGTAGCAAAGACAGAGATAAGGTATACTGACAGAATTTAGTGGTCATTGGGATGTGGAAGTGTGAGGGGGGTCAAGCATGAGTCCTAAAATTCTAGTCTGGGCAACTCCTCTGGTGCCATTTTCTAAGATGAGAAGACTTGGGACAGGGTGGGCTCTTGGAGGGTAAGACCAATGGTTCCTTTCTGAACACAGCAAATTCAAAGTCCTTGTCACATATCTAAGTGGGTAAGTCGGGCTGAATATAGAAGTCAGGATCTCAAAAGAGACAATTGGATTGGGATATATGTATGTGCATTATTAATATATATTTAAAGTCACAGGAATGAACAGAGAGTTGGAAAAGGAGGTGCCAGGCTGACCCCTGAGGCATTAAATGATTTAGGCGTTAAAGGAGAAGGAGCTGGATAATAAGAGCCTGGAGACACTGCAGAAAATGTCACAAACAAGTGTGTGGAAAGCAGAGTGGGATGCTGAGAGGTGGAGCATGAGGGCCAAAAAGATACCTATTCGATTTGACAATGTGGATTGAGTCTCATTAGCTTGGAAAGGACATATCCGCTGTAGTGGTAAGAGTTCCAGAGTGTGTGGATGATGAATATCACGTTTGGTATTTCTGCTTTGACGTCTCTGCCATAGACATTTCTGCTCCAAGCATTTCACTGCAAACATTTCTACCATGTAACAAATTGGCTGTATGGCAATTTGGCCATAAAATATAAAATAACTGGTTGACAGTTTGGTTTCATTTCTCCATTGACAAAGTTCCAAGTTTTATATTATGTAAATCATAGCTAGTCCTCACAACGCTCTGTACAATGATGAATAGATGTTATCTTAAAATAGTGAACACCAGCACCGTATGTAGACTTGAAAGAAAACAGAATGATAAAACTTACTTGAAGGGGGAAAAAAGAGAGTGTGAAGCTAGATTGCATACTATACTGTACTATACCATACTAGAAAATGGTAACGTACCAGTGACAATGGTAACAAAGCCCAGTAACAAATGCATTACAGCATTAGCATTTCTTGCACATTTCCCATAGAACTTTGGAACGTCTATCGACAGACATGTGACAATATGCCAAGAATGAACAGCGTAGAAGGCTTTCACAATGCAATGCAAAGCTCACTTTCAAATATGCATTCTAGTGTTTGGAAAACTGATACCTCTCTTTTTTTTTAAGTTTATTTATTTTGAGAGAGAGAGCACAAGTGAGGGAGGAGCAGAGAGAGAGGAAGAGAGAGAATCCCAAGATGCGGGGCTTGAACTCACCAACTGTGAGATCATGACCTGAGCTAAAATCAAGAGTGAGATGTTTAACAGACTGAGCCAACCAGGCACCCCAAACTGATAGCTCTCTTAATGAAGGAAGAAATTAATAATTTAATCACAGTTTTATGTTTCATTATGTCCTTTTTACTGTCTGCCTTTTATTTTTTGTTATTTTATCTTTTATGATGAAATCGCCTTATGGCCAATTAGCCACGCAGAAAACATGCTTGCAAAAGATGTTGAAGGCAAAACTACCTAGAACCAGTAACAGCAAGGTGTGTGTTGAGAAGTTTGGCTCTGAAGACCAGGATAGAAATCACAGGTGGACTAGAAATAGGGATGTTGGGTTAAGAGAGGTTTCCTTAGAAGATGGGAGTGTCCAGGCCATATTTGAATGCTTAGGATCATGGCCCCTTGGAAAGAGGAAGGCTGAAGAAACAGGAGAGAGGGAGACAGGGACAAGGGGGAAGCCTGAAGAAGAAGCACACAATGGGACCCCAGCATCCCCTGGGAGGGCAGGATTTAAGGAGGAGGCACTTGTGAATGTCCGAAGGAAGTTGACTGTGAATAAAGCAAGTTTGGAGACTGCTGGTGGGGACCTGAGGTAACTACAATCTGTTCACGTATATCTCACTTTTTTTAATGAAATATGAGTCAAGCTTATCAAGTCTATCATATGGGAAAGCATGGCATTGGAAGAACAAGGTTAATTTGAAGACTCCACTTAGTCCTTTGTCCCTTCATGCCTTGAGCTAGACTGAGTTTCTAACATCAAGACTAAGACTCCTGGAACCATTTGCCTCTCTGATTCCCGAGCACACGAATGCCTCAGAAGTGTCGGCAGATGGTAGATAAAACATTCAGTGGTATCCTTCTGGAGATTCATACTCTTATGGTCCTCTTCAGTGGCCCTAGTTCACCTCCTCAGCTGTCCTGATGTCATGAAATCCAGTGTCGACCTCACAAACTGCCCCCTGATGATGCGGTCAGCTGGGCTACTGATGTCCAACCCCATGTGCCATTTCTTCATCTTTCCTTGGTGCCAACCATGCCTGCATATCAAAGAAGCATTCTAGGATCCCCTGGCCCTTAGGTGTACAAAGAATAACCGTAAGGTAACCAGACCAGTTCTCTTCTGCACTCTTGGTTCTAGAAGCCAGGCCTAATGCATCTGTTTATGTGTGTGTAGTGCATAGGTGGACTATGTGTGTATTGAGTGGGGGGTGGGGGGAGAGTGACAAATTTTCAAGCAACAGCATCACCAGTGAAATTGATGTATCACTTCCTAATACGAAAATGTGAAAAGTTGTGCTCATTGGTACGAATTACAGTCAAACATAATTATTTTTTTATTTTTAAAAATTTTCTCAATGTTTATTTATTTTTGAGAGACACAGAGAGACAGAGCAGGAGATGGGCAGAGAGAAAGGGAGACACAGAATCCGAAGCAGGCTCCAGGCTCTGAGCTGTCAGCACAGAGCCCCAAACCGTGAGATCATGACCTGAGCCGAAGTTGGATGCTTCATTGACTGAGCCACCAGACACCCCCTAAATTATTTTTTTAAAATAAGCCTCAAATTATGATTATATATGCGATGGGAGAGACCATAACAGAGCTACCTATCCCACAGCCCAAAGACCAAAACAAAACTAGGTGTTCCAATATGTGGCTTTCTGCCCCTCTAGAAACAGAAATACTAACTATAAAGTCTGTGAGAGGAAAGTATCACATATAATAAATTCTAATATTACCCATCCCTAAAAATGAACAGAACTACAACATGGTATACTCTCAAAGTATTAATTCAGCTTAAATAATTTCATATGTCTTCATATGCTTGCTTCTCCCTATTGCTCCCATCTCTCTGCTTCCAACCCCAAATAGACATCCATGATTTCTAGTTGTAAATACTTAGTAAATGTCTGTGTAATGACAGAATGGATGTACATAGTTCTTAGGAATCCAAATTCTAAGTTCAACAACAAGGATCTCTCCCAAGAGTCTTAGAACTTCACCAAGACAGTACACTACAACCTTAAAGAAGTTGTTATGGAAACAAAGGCGATTGTCCTGCGAACAGAATCTTACTGCTAAGCGTCATACTGTTCAGCCTTATAAATACGTGGAGTTTCAAGTGGATCTGACTTAGGACTCTATGCCTCTTTTTTTAAATGTTTGTTTATTTTTTGAGAGAGAGACAGACAGACAGACAGAATGTGAACCAGGGAGGGGCAGAGAGAGAGGGAGACACAGAATCCGAAGCAGTCTCCAGGCTCCAAGATGTCAACACAGAGCCCAATGTGGGGCTCAAACTGACAAACTGTGAGATCGTGACCTGAGCCGAAGTCAGACGTTTAACCGACTGAGCCACCCTGGTGCCCCATAGGACTCTACCTCTTGCTTTCCCTTCATATTTTTAATTCACCTCCTGCTTACATCCATTTCTCTTCCAAATTTTTACCTCTATGAGTTTGCCTTAGATGAAGAAATGTCCGATGAATGGAATAAGGGCCTAATACACTCAGGAATTCGATAAGTTTCCAATATTTGAATATATCAATATTCTAATATTCTTCTTTGGCCTTCCCTCAGAGCTGGGGGCCCTTTAGCATATAAGCTGAAGACCAATCAGGCATCGGAAATAACCCAACTTCCAAGTACCAGGTCAAATAGTATCTATGCTTGGCTTCTTTTTCTCTCTAGCTATAAATGCTGGAAAAACTGAGTGGCTTTCTTAGTTTGTGGGTTTTTCCTATCTTGCCCCCATTGCTCCCTTGAAGCTTCATTTTACCTATGACCTGATAGCCATCTGACCACGAGGGTCAGGCCTCATGCCAAAATGAGAAGCACAAGGATGAAACACCAGGGACATCCTCCATCCATTTTCTTCAGGGAAAGTCATTTTTTTTTAATGTTTATTTAGAGAGAGAGAGAGAGAGAGAGAGAGCAAGGAATGGGCAGAGAGAGAGGGAGAGAGAACCCCAAGTAGGTTCCATGTTGTTAGCGCAGAGCCTGAGGTGGGGCTCTGTCTCCTGAACCAGGTGATCATGACCTGAGCTGAAATCAAAAGTTGGTCACTTAAACTACTGAGCCACCCAGGCATCCCTTCAAGGAAAGTCATTCTTAACGAGAATTTGGCAAGACCTGATCATATACCTCACCTTCCAACCTCCTAAAAGAATCAGGGGGAAAACAACTTTTATTTCAAATGTGAGAATTAAAACAACAACAACAACAACAACAACAACAACAATTTCAGCTAAGAAACTGTATTCCTTTCAGGAACAGAGACTCCTGAAATTTAGAATTTGTTCCTTGACTTAGATTTTTTCAGCCTTGTATTTCAGGATGAGCAATTAAATAACTAAAATGCCAAGCATGTATTCAAAATACCAATAGTTATTATTATTTTTTTAACGTTTATTTTTGAGAGAGAGAGAGAAAGACAGAGTGCAAGCAGGGAAGGTGCAGATAGAGAGGGAAACACAGAATCAGAAGCAACCTCCAGGCTCTGAGTTGTCAGCACAGAGCCTGATGTGGGGTTCGAACTCATGAACATTGAGATCATGACCTGAGCTGAAGTGAGACCCTTAACTGACTGAGCCACCCAGGTACCCACCCACCCCCTCAGTAGTTTGTTTTTTAAAAATCAGGTACACGAAGATACTTGAATATTAACAGCATTTCCAAATGATTGGCCAAGGCTTTCTTATCGTTCCGAGAAGCAAAACAAAACTCCAAATCATGAGTAACAGACTCTAATAGTTGGCCAATCCACAGGCTGGATTGGAAAATTCCTTAACGTGGCATCCAGTAATTTCCAAAAACAATTCAATTTCAAACAATGATCCTTCCAGATGTGACATTTGGGTAGACTTGTTTGAAAACACCAGAAGTAAATGTGAAATAGCAGTGGTTTCTAGACAATCAAACTACAATTGTTGAGGTTTGAGATTAAGCTACGCAGTTACTCCTGTGTATGAAAATGCTATTTATACTTCATCTGCATGTGTATGACATGCCTGGGGGGAATGGAAACTTAATTATACACATCCAGACTAGTCAAGCTTGTTGAAATTATGCTTTAAATGGCCGCAGGCAAAATTCTGACCTTGGGAAATGAGTCTCTGGTGACCCAGTCTCAGATTCTGATCTTGTTTTCCTTTTTAGCACCTTGTGTGCCCTGTCTGTCGCTGCTACCCCCCACCTCTTGATATTGTTGGAAGGGGGCTGGAAGATTCTGATAAGATCCTTCCCAGGAAAATCTCTTCCGTGGGACTTTTTTTTAATGTTTATTTTTTGAGAGGGAGACAGAGACAGAGCATGAGTGGGGGAGGGGCAGAGAGAGAGGGAGACACAGGATCCAAAGCACTGAGCTGTCAGCACAGAGCCCGACATGGGGCTCGAACCCACAAACCATGAGATCATGACTTAAGCCAAAGTCGGATGCTCAAACGACATAGCCACCAGGCGCCCCAAGGCACTGTATGTATTTTGAAAGAGGATTTGGGGAGAGAGAAGGGTTCATCCCAAAGGAATGAGCATTTGAGGTAGCTGAGAGAACAGATGTAGGCATTTTGCTGGTTTCTCTCAAATTCTACCCAGTGGCTGACTCTGTACACATACTCCATGCATGATACTCCACTGGCCACTGGTGTTCTTACTTCCACCGTGTTTCTAGAAGCAGCTGGAATCAGACAGACCTGGAATCAGATGATAGGTGGGCAAAAAGTCATAAATATTTGAGCAAACTACTAAACTTCTTCAGCTTCAGTCCCTCCACTGTGAGGGGTTGGAATGAAAGATCTCTTGCCAAGGACCTGGGATGTTGTCTGACAAATCATTCCTAGTCAGCTCCTTCTGGCCCCTTCCCAGCAGCTGTGGCAGAAGACCTTGTGTCTGAGTGAAAACAAGGGTTACTTCTTGCCTAACTGCTCTGTGCCTCAGTTTCCTGGTTTGCAAAATGGGGACGCTGAGTCTTGCCCAGAGGATTATAATGAGACTTATTGCCCATTAATGCATGTTATGTGGTTAATACAAGGCTTGGCAGTTAGAAAGTGCTGGGTAATTATTAGCTGCTACTTGGTCAGATACTTCCAATATTGAAATACAAAGATTTCTCTTTTTTCAGTCTTTTTTTTTTTTTTTTACTGCTTGTTAATTTTCGAGAGAGAGAGAGCAAGCAGGGGAGGGGCAGAGAGACAGGGAGACACAGAATGTAAAGCAGGCTCCAGGCTCCGAGCTGTTAGCACAGAGCCCCACGCAGGGCTCGAACTCACAGAGTGCGATCATGACCTGAGCTGAAGTCGGACGCTCAACCCACTGAACCACCCAGGCACCCCTGGAATATTCACAAGGATTTCTAAAAAAGATTTTATTCTTTTCAAGTATGGAGGAGAAAAACTTTCCCTCTTATTTCCCCATCCCAACTTGCTGCCTTGTGTGATATCCCTTGTGCACTTACCACAGACATTTCAATTATTTGGCCCTAATGGAAGGAATCTGGAGTGTGGAAAATCTAAAACAGCAGTGATGGCCCAACTTCTTTATGTTGAATTTTGTCATGCAGAGAGAGGAACTCTGTCAATGGAATGATAGCCATCCAAAGAGCTGCACAGTCCCTCAGACTGAGGTTTTAACAGCCAGCCATCAGGAGTAGGGGAAACAAAAAAATCCTCTAGCACAGTTACTGTGTGTACGGTTACCATGCACCCTTGGAAACCAGTCTTACTTCTTAATATAGGAGCTTCTTAAGACCTAAGGATGTGCTTCAAGACTCCATCAACAAGTTCCGTTGTACTTGCCTGAGTGCTTAAATTCAAAGAAAGGAGGGAATTTTGAGTGTGACCATCCATTCATTGTCACTGTACCCCCTTTTTCTAAAACACCTCCCTGCTACCTGGTGAGTTTTTATTTTTCTTTTACTGTTTATTTTTTGAGAGAGAGCAAGTGGGGGAGGGGCACAGAGAGGGGACAAAGAGAATCCCAAGCAGGCTCAGGACTGTCAGCGCAGAGCCCAATGCGGGGCTCGAACTCCCAAACTGCGAGATCATGACCTGAGGGGAAACCAGGAGTCAGATGCTCAACGACTGAGCCACCCAGGTGCCCCATGGTGAGTTTTTAATTCCACAGTTTGAGATTCACTCCTTTGACTCAAAGCACTGACTCTGCAGGACATCCCAGCTAAAAGACAAAGGTTTCCTAGATTGGTCACAAACCCTCTTTAGCTGCTGGCACATTAATGCCAATTGACCACAAGTGCAGATCATTTCTTAGAATGTGGGGGAAATAAGTACTCAGAGCCACAAGTTTAGATGCGTTCAGGGGTGGGCAGGCTGCCTGTGGGGCAGCAGGGAGCAATGGAGTCTGCGGCATTGTAGACACTAAGTCCCACCTGAAGATGTCACATTTAAGAAAGTTATGCTGGTCAAGTAAAACATGTCTTTCTATTGGGTGGCATGGTCATTGGTTCTACAGCTTCCAATCTGAGATCCAGAGTATGAGGCAGTGGGGAGGCAGTTCTGGGGGGCAGCCTGGGTGAGATACTGTAAAGGGGACAGCCTGAGACATGAAGGACCCATGAAGGGACACCCATAGTTGTGTGACAGTTGTGTGCATGGATGACTGACATGCACACTCCATGCCTGAGCACAGGGTAACTCACCCCAGCCTCCACCATCTATTTGGATCACCCATGGGGATCCCCAGAACAAGCCATTCTTGTGGTTCAAACATCCAGGTGCCAAACCTTCTAAGAATTTTACGGGGCCACAGAAAGGGCAGGATCCTAGAGAGATTCCTCAATCTGGAGCATCGTTTTCAAAACTTACAGTCTGAGTTTAAATATATCAGTGGGTAGAGAGGTGAAGAAATGCTTCCTCCACTCAATGGGTTCCTTCGACACCCTGTCCCTGCTTCTTGGTATGGGCTCTGTGCATGCCACACAGGGATCTGTCCACCTGACCTACTTTCCCAGAGAGCTTTGGAAAAAGTGAAAAAATATTTCCCAAATAATGGTGGGGAGTTAAGTACGGTCATCCCGACTCTTAGGACCCAACTCTTAAGTTCTGTACCTAGCATCATGCCTGCCTGGCACACGGCCTGTAACCAGAAGATTCTTCCTGAGCAACAACATCTGGGCTACACTGAATCACCTCCTGACAGACAGCCCATTCCTCCAGATGCATTTCTGCTTAGGGTAGGTCTCAACCTTCCAAAAGCTTGAGCTATGCTTTTCATAGGTGTCTCTACGTTCTTTCTGCTCACAATGCAACTTCAGTATCAATACTTTTTAAAAATTTTTTTGATGTTTATTTTTGAGAGACAGAGGCAGAATGCAAGCAGCAGAATGGCAGAGAGAGAGGGAGACACAGAATCTAAAGCAGGCTCCAGGCTCTGAGCTGTCAACACAGAGCCCAACACGGGGCTTGAACTCAGAAGCCGTGAGATTATGACCTGAGCTGAAGTCGGACACTTAACTGACTGAGCCACCAGGTGCCCCAATATCAATATTTAGAACCTCATTGCTTTACTGGGTTTGTGAAGTTGGAAACAATCTGATTAAACCCAGATATTTACAGACTGGCCATACTGTGCTCGTTACCAGTCACACTTTGAGAAATAAAGGACACATCAACATACGGTTGATCATATGTTGGACCTGCGAATGGTCCAAGGCCAAGTCCTGAGATGGGAAGGATTGTCATATGTATCCCTCTCATGGCCATCACTTTTAAATTTTGCATCTTTACAAAAATCATTACAGATTAATGATCACAACCAGATGGTTTGAAAGCATCTTAAGGTAGGCCACCTTTTTCTAATGTACTCATCAAAGTCATGGTTTAGACCAACAGGGATGGTTTCTTTTTTCAAGATGTTCTCACCCCTGACTTCCTTGCTTCCTCTCTGACTCAGAATAATGAATGTCCCCAAATGAGCTCAAGATATATGTCTGTTTTGATGTGGGGATGTTATGATGCACCCTTAAAAAAAAAAAGGACAATTACACTTTCTGCATTTTTGGTTTCATTTCCAAATAGTGTGTGAAGCATGTTACTTGGAGGAAAAAGGCAGGCATTTCATTTACATACATATTTGTTAATAAAAAGACACTTTAACGTTTTGATATGGTCGCTTGGACACAGCCCCACTGAAATGACCTTCTCAAAAGGAACTGGCTAACTGCTTCCACGACAGCAGATAAATCTAGCAAACTGCTGCCTCCCAGTGTGCAAACGTGGGAGGCTTCCTCTGCTCCCTGGTAGCAGATCACTAATTGTACTTGTGACCCTTCTAGAACCTTTGGTTCTAAAAGCTCTCAGCATGCTCTCTCTGTCTTTCCTCTTGAGGGGAATGAGCTTCAAGAAGATAACTGTAGGCTGGAGGGAAGGCAAGGACAAAGCCAAGGAAAATGTAAAGGAATGCGATGCTTTGAGGCAACGGGAGGCTTTTGATATCCCCTGACGTCAACTGAGGAAACTGACTGACTTGACCTGTGTCTTTTGTGCACACATTCACACAAACACACACACACACACACACACACACACACACACTAAAGGACTTTGAAGTTCCTCTTGCCGAAAGATGAGAAATTGGTGTAAGTAATATTTCAAACAGACCAGATGCCGTGCACATGGGCACAGAGGGAATAGCCTTGGCTTTGAACCATTCATCTGCCCCAGGGCTAACGCCTGGCAATCTAGAATTGGACTTCTCTGGATGAAATTGTTTGTGAATGGGGTTGCCACCTGGTGCTTTGTCTCTGGCAAAAAAATTGATGTCCTGGAAAAAAAAAAACTCAATGAAACAATTTGTAATTCTCTCCAGTCCCTTTTTCTTTTTTCCCTTTTTTTCTATGGTGTTGATTTTTTTTTCTTTTTTCAAGAATTTCTCGGGAGACAAATTAAAGGGTTTAGAATCTAGATGACTTAACAATAGTTTCTAGTGCCTGGCACAAGTCACCCTAAAATCCATTGTTTGATTCTGCAATTTCCTCTGACAATGTGTACTGCTGACTTGGAATTGCGGCAACGTACAATACTTGCCGAAACTAGGTCTGCACGAGAGGTTTTTAACCGGCTGTGCCGAGGAATGATACACAGACAAGAAACTGCATTCATTAAATGCGTGCGATTCAGTGAGTTTTCACAGTTTTATATAGCTGTTATATCATCACCATAATCAAGATGAAGGAAGAACAATTTTGGGGCGCCTGAGTGGTTCAATTGAGTGTCTGACTCTTGATTTCAGTTCAGGTCATGATCTCGCTGTTAGTGGGTTTGAGCCTCGTGTCGGGCGCTGTGCTGATAGTGCTGAACCTGCTTGGGATCCTCTCTTCTCTCTCTGGCCCCCGCCCTTCCACAAGCTCATGCTTTCTCTCCCTCCCTCTCAACCTCTCTCTTAAAAATAAATAAATAAACTTAATAAAAAGATACAGAACATCTTCAACACCCCTAAAGAGTCTTTATACCTCTTATTCTTCCTTCCACCTCCAGACAACCCCTGATTTCATTTAAAAAATTTTTTTAATGTTTTTATTTTATTTTGAGAGATAGAGACAGAGAGCAAGTGGGAGAGGGGCAGAGAGAGGGAGACACAGAATCTGAAGCAGGCTCCAGGCTCGAACCCACGGACTGTGAGATCATGACCTAAGCTGAAGTCGGATGCTCAACCGACTGAGCCACTCAGGCACCACAAGCCCTGATTTCATTTTTAGACCCCAGCCTAGTGTGGATTTTCTACCCCTGGAATCAGGCAGTAATGGACTTTCTCGTGCCTGGCTTCTGCAGCATAATCATTCTGTGTGTTACCCGTGTTGGCACATGTAGCAGTAGCATTTTTTTTTTTTTAGATTTTACTTATTTTTGAGACAGAAAGAGAGAGAGACAGAGTACAACTGGAGGAGGGGCAGAGAGAGGAGGAGACACAAAATCCAAAGCAGGCTCCAGGCTTTGAGCTGTCAGCACAGAGCCTGACAGAAGGGCTCGAACTCACAAACCATGAGATCATGACCTAAGCCCGAAGTTGGATGCCTAAGTGACTGAGCCACCCATGTGCCCTGCCTTTTTTTTTTTATTGTTGAGTAATAGTCCGTTGAATGGCAGTATTATGCTTTTATCTATTCATGGGTGTTTCCAGGAGTGTTACTGTTCTTATTGTCACTTAAGAGTGCTGTCTACTTCAGTGCAAGCAGAACCAGTTTGTATTTCTTCAACAAGAAAGTGATCAAGATGTTTTATTATATGAAAATTACGAAGTGCCCCATCTGGCCCATTCCTGGATCTGATTCCATCTCATGGGTATAAAAGGTCCTCACCCTTACACTCAGGTCTCAATCCGATCAAGACTCTCTTCGTTACTTTTTTCATTGCCCTCTCTCTGCCTGAGACCCCTAACAACCCAGGGCCTTAGCTATGGCTGATGTCCTGGAAAAGAAAGTACTGGCTACCAGCACCTTCTGTCATATCACTACCCAGCACCTGAGGCACGGCCAGCTTCTAATGACAGGAAGATGGAGTCTGGGGTCAGGGCCAAGGTGGGAAGGTGGCAAGAGACTTGGAAGAGCCAACCTTGGCATTCTCAAGGACTGCCCACCTGTACTGAACAGACTGCTCCTCGCATACTTTCTTGAATCAGTCTTTGTGATTGACTTTAAGGCCTTCCTGTTAACTTACTACAGTAATATTAAACAACTGAATAGATCATGTTCCTTTCTACCTGTTCAACAGCCCATTTGACTGGCTTCTGGTCAAAACTCTTCCTTGCCTCCATACTGCAGGCCCCTGTGGGTCTCCATCTACCACAGCACTTACAAAATTTGTCTTCTATTTGAATGAGTTCTTGCTGTGTTGGTCTCCGTGACTAAGGAAAGCTAAGGTTTGGCATGCCCAATGACCTCTAGCGTGGGGAAGATGCTTTCCTCGGATTAAAGAGTTATTGCTGGAAAGAGAAATTGAACAAAGTCATGGAGGTAGCAAAGTTGAGGACTGTGGGCTCTGGCTTGGAAACTGGGGCTGAGTTGGTGGGGCCAGGAGACCTGTTTCATGGGGCTAAGGTAGGCACAAATGAAGTCAGCATGAAACGTTTGGCCTTTATTCTATAGCCAGGGAGAACCATAGAAATTCCTGATGCCACATCACACAGGCCAAGTCCGCACAAAGCATACATAGTCAAGTGCAGAGAAGAGAGGGGGGCCGCTGGGAGGCTCAAAATTATATGTTGATTTCTCAATCTGGCCACAAATGGGCAACACAGGACCCAGGGGATGGTTCGCTCCATTTGTCCCCCATTATCTTTCATTGACATTTCTCAGCGTAAGATGGCTAATACCGTATGGTCCCATTTAGTTATTTCTGAATTCATATTGTGGCTAATGCAACCAAGCCAGAGAAATGAGCCTGAATAACATTAAAATATCTGGAAAAGCTATATTTAGATTACTTTAAAGTGGAAACAATTTCATGCAAAATTTTGTCTTCAGAATTTTTTATTCCAGGTCTTTTCTAATGCTTTTTAAATAATGGAGCAGAGGGGCACCTGGATGGCTCAGTCAGTTAAGCGTCCGACTTAGACTCAGGTCATGATCTCATGGTCCGTGAGTTCGAGCCCCGCATCAGTCTGTGTGCTGACAGCTCAGAGCCTGGGGCCTGTTTCAGATTCTGTGTCTCCCTCTCTCTCTGCCCTGCCCTGGCTCTCATGGTCTCTCTCTCAAAAATAAATAAACATTAAAAAAATTTAAATAATGGAGCAGAATTCTAGGGCTTCAGTTAAGTTGCATCATATAAGCATGTAACTGATGTATGTTCAACTCTAAACGGTTGACAATATAAAATGGCGGTCTTGGAATAATGTAATTTAAGATACTGTAAATATTTTCATTTTGTGTTATACTTTCATTTTATGCCTTGCAAAACTATATTCATTTGTAAATTAGTTCTAGTTCCAATCACTAATTGGTTACAATACGAGACTGTATTATATATATAGACTTGATTATCATTTTTTGTTGGTTACTTAAGGAATTTTCAGAAAGTGATTTGAGCTCCACATGATTTTTCCTTTTAGGACTGATTTTATTACCTAATCCCAACTTAAGTTTTGACCCTGGAGTTGACATTCTTTTTATTATTTTATTATTCTTATAAAAATGACACAAGGTCATTATAAAAATTCAAGCCATTAGGAAAGTATAAAGATTGGCCTAAAAATTACCCCAAGCTCCTTTGAGTTTGACTAAGTGACTATCATCCCAGACATCTTTCTCTGTGCACAGCATATATAAATAAATAGGGATGCAGATGTTTTCATAGGACTCAGATCATCATATCCAAGTTATTCATACAGATATTATAAAGGCAAAACCAGAAATGTTGTATTTAATTTTACTTGAGCCTGACAAAAGAAAACAACGGGAAAGTGATGGTGTTGTTGAACTTTAGGATAAGATTTCTTCATTAAAGAATAGTTGGTTTTAAAGGACCCACTACAGTCACAAAACCAAGATAAGTTATCAAGAGATTTGAAAACACAGTTAACTCCACGTCTTAATTTTACACTGTTTTTTAAAACAATTTTTTAATGTTTATTTATTTTTGAGAGAGAGAGAGAAAGACAGTGTGTGAGCAGGGGAGGGGCAGAGAGAGAGGGAGACACAGAATCCGAAGCAGGCTGCAGGCTCTGAGCTGTCAGCACAGAGCCCGACACGGGGCTTGAACCTGCAGACCGTGAGATCATGACGTGAGCCGCAGTCAGATGCTCAACCGACTGAGACACCCAGGCGCCCCTACACTGTTTTAAAGTGACTGTTTGCCATGACAGTGAAGACTTTAGTATCACTGCCATCTTTGTCCCTCTCCTTCCCTTGGCAAGTTTTGATAAGTATTTTCATATGTTCTTTTCATATTCTCTCGAACCCACAATTTCTAGGGTCATTTCACTTTAGCTCTTTGCTTTACTGGATCCATTGCCAGTCTTAGAGTCATGGCTTCAATATTTTGGAGCTATTCTGGTTGTGTCATCCCTTGATTGCTTATATTTTCTTTTATTTTACTATTCTTTAAAGTTTATTTTTGAGAGAGAGAGTACACAAGTGTGAGTGGGGGAGGAGCAGACAGTGAGAGAGACAGAGAGAGAGAGAGAGAGAGAGAGAGAATCCTAAGCAGGCTCCAGTCTGTCAGCACAGAGCCCAACAGGAGACTCAGACTCATGAACCATGAGATCCTGACCTGAGCCAAAATCAAGAGTCAGACACTCCACGCACTGAGCCACCCAGGCACCCCTTGATTGCTTACATTTTATTAAATAATGTTTTCCAGAAGCTATCAGAAGTAGAGTGATTTTATAATTTGTTGATTAAACAGGGACACCTTCGAGAATACAAGAAGGAGCTATTAACACTTAGTCGAAACAACAGGTATCATACTATTTTAGGTGAAGTAGAACTTAAGATCACCGTAAAGCCAGAGGTGGCGTATTTCATAAGTTCTTGCTTCAACTCAGCACTTTTTTTGAGGCATTTTTAAATGGTGCCAAATGGCTCCTTACACAAAGGAGCATCTATTTGGAAAAAAAAAAGGTTTGGCTCTGACGGAAGATCCAACAGCTCACTTCCTGGGATTAACGGGTAGGTTTTAGGGAGTCCAGCAGTCATTCAAAATCATATCCATAATTCTGTATATATGTGTGTTTTCTGGAAAGATGACCATAAAAGTCAGATATTACTAATTTCTATTGCCCATCAAATATTATTAATTTCAATTTCATCACAAATCTCCAAAAAGCTATATCGCTGGATTGTGTTCCCCTCAATCTCCTAGAAATAATATCACACAACTGTAATTTCACATTTCTACTACTTAGTTTTAATTATAGGATTAATATAAGAAATTCCCAAATATAGAGTGTTTTGATCTTTAGTAAAACTGCTAGTATGACTTTGATTTTACTTTTCAGTATCTTTCATTACGATTCATGCAATAACACGATGTTAGGAATGTTTTTCCCCCTCAACCAGTTGTTATGCCTCCTTCTATGAGCTCCGTGGCTTATACACCTACCAGTGTAGGTCCCTGGGGTTTCCTTTCAGCCTGAGCTATCCGGGAGCTCACTGAGAGCTGGCTGAAGCTACTGAAATAGGTGTCCTAGTCTAGGATCCCTGGCACTATTTCTATTCTTCTTGTATCAATACCTTGCTTAATACCAAAACAGTCTCCTTTGTGGTCCTTATTCTGTTTCCATTACTGAGATGGTGGTATTACAGCTATTTTTATTTTATTTTACTTTATTTTATTTTACTTTTTCATTTTATTTCATTTCATTTCGTTTCACTTCATTTCACGTCATTCCGTTCCATTTGATTCCAGTATGTTTAACATACAGTGTTACATTCGTTTCAAGTATACAATATAGTCATCCAATACTTCCACACATCACCCGGTGCTCATCAGAAGTGCACTGCTTAATCCCCATCACCTATTTCCCCCATCCCCCCATCCACCTCCCCTCTGGTAACTATCAGTTTGTTCTCTAGAGTTAAGAGTCTATTTCAGGGGGGCCTGGGTGGCTCAGTTGGTGAAGTGTCTGACTTTGGCTTAGGTCATGACCTCACAGTTTGTGAGTTCGAGCCCTGCGTCGGGCTCTGGGCTGACAGCTCAGAGCCTGGAGCCTGCTTCAGATTCTGTGTCTCCCTCTCTCTCTGCCCCTCTCTGACTTGTACTCTGTTTCTCAAAAATAAATAAAAACATTTTTTAAAAAAGAGTCTGTTTCTTGGTTTGCCCCCCTCTGTCTTTTTTCTCTCTTACTCTTTTGTTTCTTAAATTCCACATGAGTGAAAACATATGGCATTTGTCTTTCTCTGACTGACTTACCGAGCATTACACTCTCTCCCTCCATCCGTGTTGTTGCAAAGCAAGATCTTGTTCTTTTTTATGGCTGAATAATATTGCATGGTATATACATATACATACCATACCTTTATCTATTCATCTCTTGATGAATGCTTGGGTTGCTTCCATAATTTGGCTATTGTAAATAAATATTGTAAATAATGCTGCTATAAACATAGAGGTGTATGTATCTCTTTGAATTAGTGTTTTTGTTTTGGGGGGGTAAACACCCAGCAGTGAGATTCCTGGATCATATGGTAGTTCTATTTTTAACTTTTTTGAGGCAACTCCATACTGTTTTCCACAGCGGCTGCACCAGTGGCAGGAGAA
This sequence comes from Cryptoprocta ferox, assembly GCA_028646485.1. Taxonomy (NCBI): domain Eukaryota; kingdom Metazoa; phylum Chordata; class Mammalia; order Carnivora; family Eupleridae; genus Cryptoprocta; species Cryptoprocta ferox. The sequence continues at coordinate 13,724,366 of CM053572.1, forward strand.
GGCTCTCCTTTCTCCACATCCTTGCCAACACTTGTTGTGACAGCTCTTTATTTTAAATTGTACAAGTGAGTAGACGGATGACCGGTCACCTATGCGGACTAGGAGAAGAGTTGTTAAATGTCTGCTTTCCTTTGCCTTGCACAGTCCTGGCCTGAAAGATTGAACATGAAGTGTTCCCAACAGAGAAAAGACGTTAACAAAAAGGAGGGAAAAAATGCGTGGAAAATAAAATGATAATGCTGGTAGTGGCCAGCAAAATGATTGGAAACATATGAAAGTTAGCGGATTCAAGTTAAAAAAAATACACACATCTGAAAGCTTCCCCTGAAGTGTTCAAGCTCCTCGTCCGTACACAGCCCGGGTAGACTGGGCATTTAGGTGACCCCCTCCCCCTAGAAAATACTTCACACCTGAAAGAGCACTTATATAGATTCAGAGATGAAGTTCTTAAAAAATCTTTTACCTTGATGTTAGAAAAGTAACACCTCACCCCCAAAATATTTGAAATGTGGACAGAAAAAACTGTTGATCTAACCCTTTGCTCTGCGCGAACTTAAGACTTATCGGCTTCCTCTTTGCCTTCCTTTGATTACAGTTTCCCGGAATCCGTGGCCCTGGCAAGGTCCCAGGTATAGATAGCTCTGCACACAGGGCAAACCTCGCTGCCTGCCGCTGCCTCCTCTCTGCTGTGTCCTATCACGTTAGCTCCTTTGCCAAGGAGGGCCTTCTGCCCTTTCTGCGGGGGCGGGGGCTCTCCTCCCGGTTTTTCCTCTCCCCTGCTTTCCCTCTCCACCTTTCCCACACCCACATCCATCCCAAAACACCAGAGACAGAGACTGAAGAGCGAACCCCGTGGCCGTGGCCGTGAAGGCAAGGTAGAGATGGTTCAGCCTTCTTTGCAAGTTTCAGACTGACAATGGTGAAGTTAATGAAAACTAAAAGAAGTTCTCTTATCTCCGGTCCGCGCCCCGGGGGATGCATTTTTCTCTTCAGCTGTGTCTGGGTTGCTCTTACTTCCCCAGAGCAAGCTTAGGAGTAAAATGTTTAAAACCTAAGAATATGGAGTGCATTGCAGGTTCAAATGCAGTTCAACCACAAATATAGAGCATGGAGCAAACTTTGGAAAATATAATATAGAACATCTTAGCCCTTTTATGGTATTAATTTTCTCCCACATCCCTTTAAGTTATTTTGTGCGTGTCTTCTGGCCTCCGCGTCTGCCTGTTTTCTTCTCATTTTTCCTTCCAAAAGAAACCTTCTGACAATGTGACATGAATGTCTTCATTAATGACCCGTGCCATTTATTTTGCTTATATGCTTGGTTAAATACTGGATATGGCTCATATGTTCCATATGGAATATTAATATTCATTATTCTCAAAGTAAAGAGACGAACTTCTCATTTTAAACTAAAAACGCTGTATTTAATTAACCTTCAAGTAAATGAACATATGAAAAATAGTAAGGAACTTTTGGGTATTTTGAAAATCATTGCTTCTGCTTTATCCTTTCTCTTAGGTCTTGAATTCCTCAAATACTTTTAAAGTCACTTTGCAGGCATTAGACCCTGTTACATGGCTAATAAAAAATAAGGCTAAAAACTAGTTAGCCATTTTTTGATGAATGTAATGTATTGGCATAATGCAGTATAGAGTTAATAGAAGAAAAATATTCTACTTCAAATAATGTGCTTTTAAAAAATTACACTTCTGGGGCACCTGGGTGGCTCAGTCGGTTAAGCATCCGACTTCAGCTCAGGTCATGATCTCATGGTTTGTGAGTTCAAGCCCCGCGTCAGGCTCTGTGCTGACAGCTCAGAGCCTGGAGCCTGCTTCGCATTCTGTGGCTCCCTCTCTCTCTGCCTCTCCCCTGCTCATGCTCTGTCTCTCTCTGTCTCTCAAAAATAAATAAGCATTAAAAAAATAAATAAATAAAATAAAAAATTAGACTTCTTTAATTATTAGAGTCGACATACAATGGTATATTAGTTTCAGGTGTACAACACAGTGATCTGACAATTCTGGGTATTCTCAGTGCTCACGCCAATAAGTGCAGTTACCATCTGCCACAATGCAACACGATTACAGTGTTACGAACTATACTCCCTATGTGCACTTTTCACTTCCATGACTTATTTATTGTATAACTGGAAGTTTGTACCTCTTAATCCCCTTTACCTTATTTCGCCCATCCCCCACCCGCCTCCCCTGTACCAAATAATGTGCTATTTTAAAAACGTGCATCATCTTAGGAGTAACTCCATTTTCCATTTTGTTTGGTGTGTACTAGTGGCCTCACTCGTCCAGAATCTGTCACGTCGGCTCAGGTATGCAGAAACCAGAAATGTGTTTCCTTCTTATTTTGATGTTGCTCTGTCTCTTTCCACTACAGGTATAACCCCCAATAGCCTGAGTGAAAAGCTGGCTGATTCTAAAATATGCACACATTTTACCCTAATTTATTACCTTGATTTATTTATTTTTACCCTGATTTTTCCTTTGGGGAAAGGGAACCACACCACCAACTCAATTTGTTTCTGCTTTCATGCCACCTAGGGCTACTTATGAACATACTGGAAAAGGTCATTTCATTCCACTGAAATTTCTTGCAGCTCAACTTAACCGGGTCTTTCCATTATTTGGTGAGTATTCTTCCCTAATTGAATCAGTATCACAATCTTTGCAGTGCAGGGAGAATTCCAGACTTTTTTTTTTTTTTTTTTTTTTTTTTGCAAAAAATTTCAGTAATTTTACTGTTCTGTTTCCCAGAATTTGAATCTCTTCATTCTCTGGAAATGATTTGCCTCATACTTAGAAGACTAAACTCATCCTATGGGAGGTTTGCTTATGCTTCACTTTTTTCTTCACTTATTTATTTTGAGAGAAATAGAGAGAGAGAGAGAGAGAGGGAGGCGTAGATTAAGGAAGAGAGAGAGAGAGAGAGAGAGAGAGAGAGAGAATCCCAGGCAGGCTCTGAGCTGTCAGCACAGAGCCCAACACAGGGCTCAAACCCATGAACTGTGAAATCATAACCTGAGCTGCAATCAAAAGTCTGATGCTTAACCGACTGAGCTACCCAGGTGCCCCTTGTGCCTTACTTCTTGGTGGCCCATCTCTATTTTGTTTTCTCTCCCTGTCCTCAGAGAGTAACTCTCCATCACATCCCAGATCCAACCTTCTCCTGCTTTGTCCAATAACCTTGTTCTCATACTCTCCCTCTTTTCTTAGTCCAAACCGGCTCTCTCTGCCTGAGACACTCCTACCCCTAAAACAACAAAAAAACACTTCTTCAACTCTACTCGTCTCTCAAATTTCCTTTCTGCAAACTTTTTGAATGTCTATTTCTGTTTTCCTTGACCTAATCTTTAACTTGTAATAGTTTAGTTTTTATTCTTATCCCTCCATTGAAGAAGCTGAACTCCCAAAAGTCACTGGTATCTAATCTGCCGGCAACCAAATCTAGTGACCTTCCTCAACACCCCCGTTACTCCTGGTGGTATTGGACAGAGCTGAGGACACTGGACCTTTCTGGAAACCAGAAGTATTTGCAGAATTCTGAATGGACTCTCTGTTTCCACACCCTGTTTCTTTAACTGCAAAATAGAAATCGTTTTAGGCCGTGATTTCCCATGCCCAATCTCTTTGTTGTAGATATTCCCTCAAGACTTTGCCTTCATGCATTCTCTGTATACTCCTTTTCTAGAGTTTTCATGGTTTTAAACATCTCTGTGTACATAGCTCTGAAAACCATTAATTCTGAATAACAGGCCTCTCTCTCCTGTTCTGGTGGGACTTAGCTTTAAATTCTACTAGTATATCAAATGCAACAGGTCCAGAACAGAAACCATTTTTTCTCATCCCCCAACCTGCCTGTCCAGGTTTCCCACTTTCTGCAAGTGACATCACCACTGATATTCTCTTGGATCCATGATTTCCTACCCCCAGAGCCATGGTTGCTCAAAGATACATGCTGGCAAGATCTCCCTTATTGCCTGACTAATCTTCTTGAAGTGCAATCATAGGACATCCCCCTGCTTAACAGCTTCCTCTCATTTACAAAACGAAATCCAGATCTTAGCATGGTATTCATCGTTGTTCCTAGCATGGCTGCAGCCAAACTATCTGATTCTAGTTCTCAAAGCTACAGGGAACACCAGGCAACTATTTGTTGTTATTAATGTAAATGTTTTCTATTAATTGCTATTCTCTGTACTCACCTTCAGGTTCCTCTCCCTGAGGCTTTGCTCATGCTGGTTCCCATCTCCAAAACTTTCTTGTGATCCAAACTCTACCCGTTCTTCCAACGCTACTTCTTTTAGGCTTTCTCTGATCTTCACAACTGGAAGAAGCGTTTCCAACTTCTGCACTTCGTTTGTGTGTTACTAATACAGCCATACTAGTTTTCCTTTGCTTAGTGTTTACATGAAACTTCCTCCCCATCCTTTTGCTTGTCATCTGTTTGTGTCTTTATTCATAAAATGTATTTCTTATAAACAACATAGAGTTGTTTTTTGTCTATAGTTTTTTTTTGGTTTGTTTTTAATGTTTATTATTTATTTTTGCGAGAGATAGAGAGACAGAGTGCCAAGTAGGGGAGGGGTAGAGAGAAGAGAGACACAGAATCTGAAGCAGATTCTCAGCCATCAGCCCAGAACCCAATGCGAACCCATGAAATGTGAGATCATGACCTGAGCCGAAGTTGGACGCTTAACCAACTGAGCCACCCAGGTGCCGGTCTATAGTTGTTGGGGTTTTTTTTTTTGTTTTTTTTTTTTTAGCTAGTCTATCAATCCTTGCCTTTTAATTATGTTCTTTAGTCCTTTTATATTTGCTGCAGTTATTGATATGTTTGAATTTAAGTCTATTACCTTAGTGTTTTAATTCTATTTGTTCCTCCTACCCTTTTTCTTATTTGTTGGTTGCTTGATTGGTCTTCTATTCCTCCTTTACTATTTTTCTTTGGCAAGTGGTTAACATCATTTTTAAAAAATATTCTATCTCCCCTGTTAATTTTTTCATTCAGCCTCTTTGTGTGTCTTTGTGATTTGTGATGACTGTAGAGAATGAAATTTGCATCTTTAGTATATCTAATTCTATGTTTCAAAATTACTTTAAGAAGAAACTAAGAATTCTACAACAATCTATTTCCAACGTTTAGTCCTTGCTTTAGTTAAGTTCAAAGCACTATAGGCTTTAAACTCCCCCAGTGGTAAGCTACCCCTGTTTTGTACTTAGTATAAAGCCTGGAGCCAAAAGGCTCTTCCGTGTTCACCTGCTGCACCCTTAGACAGCTGTGGACCCTTCATGCATGCAATACACAGGGAGTCCTTCCTACTGCCACCTCCCTCCTTAGTTCCCACACCTCCATCAGCAGTAGACTCTTCTTATCTGGTACCCAGTGCAAGGCCAAATTCTCCAGCTCCACCTTCAGATTCAGGCAGGTCCTGCATTCTTGGATTGGTGAAGATTTCTCTGAACAGTCCTACCTCTCTCCAGTGTTAGACTGCCACCCCCCGTTACTGGATGTGAGACCTGGTGGGTGGGAGGGTTTATGTAGACAATTCCTGTGCACCTGCCTCTTGGTAGGGTTCATGCTCACATGTCCTGCCTTGTGTCTGTGGCGGACAACCGCTGTCTCATATTCTTTTAAGGTTGGAGCCTGGGAGGTATTGGTTGTGCTGATCTACTCTCAAACTTAGCCATTCCTTCTAGTTCATTAACTTACCTTGCAACTGTGAGTCTCGAATGGACTAAAAAATGATAGTTCTGTAAGCTATCTGATTTGTTCTAATTGTTTAAGTGGGAGCCATGTTTCTTGTAGCCTTCTATATCCTGGACAGAAGCAGAAACACCCTCTTCTGTTTTATCCTTAACTCCTCCTTAGATTTAGTTCTCCCAGAAAAACACGCTAAGAAAAGGATTTGAGTTCAAGGAGTTTATTTGGGAGGTGATCGCAGGAAGCCCCAGGAAAGTAATGACAGGAGAGACAAGGAAGAGAAGAAGTCTATACAGTGCGTGAATGAGCGCCAGAGGTGCAATCTCACAGGAGCTCCTGGAACACTGCGTGGAATCTGCCTCAGTGAGGAAGTGACTATTATTCAACAACTCCTGCTTGTGATTGATTAGCTGCCCCGCCTATGGGTGGAGCCTAGATCAGGTCAAAAAGGGCTGAGAGTCACAGACGCCTACCGGAGGAAGTTGTCCATGTGTCATGGAATGTGGGAGGGTACACGATATCTGTTCTAAACTCTCCAATGACACTTAGAGCTTTAATTCTCAGGCATATTGGCATACCGGAGCCTGATGTTACCGAAAAGGTGATTCATACCTGATTTATTTCTGTAGTGTCCTAGCATAGAGAATAGCCAGGAGATAATTAATCAATAATTACTAGATGAGAAAACACATTTTATAAGAAAAACCAATTTGTAGAATTCTGGTTAGATCTTCTTTATTTCCTATCATCCACCCAAACCCACATCCTCACCCCCACCCCAATCACTCAGATGGCATGGTTTATGCTCTGAAATGCCAAAAAAAGTTCAATTTACCTGACTGGTTGGAATTAAAAGCCAAAACCCCAAACCCAAAAACCATGTGATTGTCTAGCTAATTTGAACGTACTATAATTTTAAAGTATAATTTCTATACCTGAACTTTTCTAACAGATATTTTATATTACTTGTAGGCAACAATGATAAGGCGTCCACCAACAGTTGTCTGCTACATTTGTGGTCGTGAATATGGAACAAAATCTATTGCCATCCACGAGCCGCAATGTCTGAAAAAATGGCATAATGAAAACAACTTGTTGCCTAAAGAGTTAAGGAGATCAGAACCTAAGAAACCAGAAGTCAGGACCATTACTGGTAAGTTTAAAAAGAAAAAGAAAAACGACTTGAGCACCTATGGGTAGCGCCTATGGGTAGCACCTAGGAGAAGCATTCCTTTCTTTCTTATTCAAACAACTGAAATCAGCAACACTTACTGTCTTTGTTAGAACCAAATAGGAAAAACTGTTCTAGAATGCCTGACCAGGTGCTTTCTGAGGCTGAGACACAAAAGCACTACTTCTGGCAAAACCAAGCAAGGAGAGGGACCCACTGAGATTTCTTGTATTTCCCAGGAGTTACTTTCCTAAATTATCAAACATAATACTTAAAAAACATGAAGCCTCAAAAATCAGGGCATCTGGAGACATGTTTTCAAATAGGAATGTGTCTTCGCCTTCACAGAGCAGAGTACTCAAAGCGTGCAGGGTCCACTAGCTGGGGTACAAAACTGAGTAAATTGACCCAAGTGTGGCAAGAAGGAAGTTGAGGACCATGGGGAGCTGGAGAATTACCGACTCTCTCCAAAGGAGGTAGGAGCTACCCGATAACCGCTCTTACCATGAAGAAATTTAGCCTAGTGTGGGCATAGTTTTCAAGAATAGAAAAAAAACTGGACATCTAGAAATCTATATGCAATGCCCAGAGCTTTCAAATTTTGCAATTAATACATTGTAAAGCCCTACACAAGCCAAATGAAACTCCATAAACTGCCATGTGTGGCTTCCCCACAGAGCCTTATGCTTGCTCATTTGGGGTGAGAACAAAATTGTTCAGAGATTGTTTACCATGCAAACTCAGACTTGCTCCTCTGATTTCTCCCATCATTTTCTCCACAGTTCCCCTCATTCCCCTCAAGGGAAAACCATTCCTGGTTTTAAGAAAAGTATCATTCAACCCACAAATCCTCCATATGTAACGGTACCCCAGGAGTCATTTAGATAGATTAGTTCAAAGCCCTCCTGTTAGAAATGTAACCCAAGAGAGTTTTATACCAACCCACAGAGTGGAATCTAGGTTGTCATGATAAAATTCTAGAGGCTACTAGAACCCATTTTTTTTTCACAGTCCTTGCCAAGGGGAAGACTTTTCATACAAGTGGAAAAAGAGCTCCAGATGAACACATCCATCCATTGAAATGAGAGCATTTGCCCACAAGGATGTTGTTTATCTCATTGGAACTCTCTTCCCAGCAATTCTCTAGTGTGTCAAAAAATCTGTTCTCTTCGCTTCTGACCTTATCAGGTTCTCTGCTTGAGCATAATTATCACAAGTCTAGAAGAGCAGAGAGTAATGACTGGCTTGAAGGCCCTCCGGGGTTCATTGGTCAGTTATTGCCCACAGATGGAAAAGTTAGGGCTGGTGACTGCCCTTCTCTGCAACTTTCCTCTTGGCCCCATGCTGTTTCTATTTCTGAAGGCGTCCTGCCTCTCTAGGCAGAGGGACTCCCCATTCCTATTTCCATCCCATGCACTTCCTGTGGTCATGAAGTCCAGATAACCCTTCCTCCAGATCCAAAGTCAAAGCCCTACTCAAAAACTTAACAACATGATGAATCTTCCCCAATATGACTCCATGAATACTCTGTAATTTTTATATCCACAGCAAAAATCATGAGTGATGAGAAAGTCTGTGCCATTTTTTTTTCAACAGTCTTCAAAGCTCTCAAAATTCATATCCTGCCTAGAGAGTAGTACTTGGTTTGTGTAAAGGAGAAATACTAGGTTGTGCTGGGGTTCATTTTTCATGGAGTAAAATGAGGAACATGAGGAGTAGCAGGAAGGAATCTAAAGTTCACTATGGTTGTGTGACTCATTAGGAAGAAGTCATAGGAGAATTGCCTGGGCTTTCATGAAGAAATATATTCTGTGAAAATGATTTTTTTTAAAGTACGTAATTTATGTTTGAGTGCCTGGCTACATTTGGGAGAGGGGGCTATTTGGGGCTATTCTAAGACACAGTCAATTTAATGTACTAAAGTCATTCTATTTAAATAAGGTTTATCAAAGCTCAGTCCCACACCGTTGCTCAAAATAAAGCCATATGCCTTTTTTCCTGGGCTCTGTCAATGGTGATTATATATCGCTCAGATGTCTTGGTTGTTTTCTTAAGGACACTTCTTTTGGTCAGATTAACTATTCTGTGTGCATTCTTTCGTTTAATTATTTAAAGAATCTCCAAGTTTATGATCATGAAGAGATGATCGATTTTTAGGATATCATTCATCCTAAATTCACCCTGAACTGTCAGCATTGGCCTTTAAAAACATTCCACTGAAGGATTACAGAAGAGGAAAATACAAATACATGTTCTTTTCCCTTTGTAAGCTTATAGTTAGAGTCCATTGAAAGAAGGCCAAAAGTTATATTTGCAAGATAATCATGTGTAAGCAAAGATGTTAATAATTAGTGAAGAATGCATATCATAACACATAAAACAATGTCTTCCCCTTTTTGAAATCCAACAAGTGAAAAGTCTCTGGGTCAGAGCTAACTTGCAGTATTTTTTTTTCTTTTTGGCAAAAGAAGTATGATTTGTTTAAAAGCCTCAGTCAACAGGTATTTCCTGAAAATATTTTCCATAAAAAGTAGCAGCGTATGGTGCCTAATAAAAACTGATCCATTTTTACCATTTTCTTCTTCTTTTTTTCTTTTTTGTTCCTTTTTTCTTTCTTTCTTTCTTTCTTTCTTTCTTTTTCTTTTTTGTCTTTAACATTCCAGCCAAAGGTTTCTATGATCTCGATGCCTTAAACGAAGCTGCTTGGACAAGCGCCCTGAGCCAGTTGGTTCCCTGTAATATTTGTGGGCGTACCTTCCTGCCAGACAGACTAATTGTTCACCAACGATCCTGTAAGCCAAAAGTCGCCAAGTAAAGCCCTTCCTCCCAGCAAAAGTGTTACAGAACTTAGGTCTTTTTGAGAGAGATGGGGGTATGGAGGGAAGGAGAAAAAGGAGGCGAGGAGAAGAAACAAGAAAAACTGGAATTGTCCTGAGGCTGTCTGGTACGGGAAACCAGCTGGGTGCTTTGGTGGGCACTAATGTGACTGTGACGTGGTGGGCAAGTGCTCTGCTTTTAATGAGCAGCTGCGTGCATGTGCACAGACACACCAGGGGCCGTGTCACACACTCCATCAAGCAGAATCACAAGTGGGCTACCCCTCATCGGGGCTGGCTTCTTATCTTGAGAAAATTCCCGGGGCCAATTGTTGATGTTTTCCCTCCATTCTCTCTCTCCCTAATTCCCCACCCCCCACCCCCCAGCAAGATTTTGAACTTCATAGTTTGGTCTATTATTATTCCGGGAACAGAGATTTCAGGTGGTCATTTCAGGCAACTCCTGAGTCTCAAGAAAACCTGGATTCCTTCCCATCCCTGCACTTACTGAAATAATGTACTGTTCCCTGTTTCCGCTGATCCAGGGAAATGTTTTTAATTGAGCTCTTGATTGGGAATCTTATTTTCTCTATAAAATCATTGCACAGCAAAGACATCCAAAAAAGAGCAAAGGAGGTCAAGTACTAGAACCAAGTCTAACTCATACTCCCTTGCTAAGAGCGGGAAATGCTACAGAGAAATTTCAGAACCAGTTCCAGCCTCATATGTCAGAAGATTGCTACAGTGCCATTCATCAAATGGGTGGAGGCTAGCTCCTTCCTTCTATAGGAGAGTCCAGAGAGTTCTCTCTGCCCTCACAGGGGCTTATAGGTGTGTTCTTGTTGGGGTCTAAAAGCCTGCCAGAAAGTTCTGCGCCTCCCCACCCACTACCCATGCAATGGGCTGTGAAACTGCCCAGTATTTCAGACCTTGAATGTGTATTCATAGAGGCGAGGCTCTCCTGGGAGGAGGCCAGGGTCAGGGAGGTGCTCTGCCCAGGAAATTCTGCTCCCCTGGGCAGCGCTGCTTTGCCTGGACTCCGGGCAGTTTTGCTTGAGATCTTTGTTCCTTTTATGGCTGAAGTTCAGAGCCATACTGGATCCACTGGGTTCCTGCAAACCTTGAATTCATGACCTAACCCAGCATATTAGCTCCAAATTATACAAGCAGATTTTTTTTATTTTTTTAACGTTTATTTACTTTTGAGAGAGAGAAAGAGAGAGAGACAGACAGAGTGTGAGTGGGGGAGGGCCAGAGAGAGAGGGAGACACAGAATCTGAAGCAGACTCCAGGCTCCACGCTGTCAACACAGAGCCGGACACGGGGCTCGAAACCACAAACCATGAGATCATGACCTGAGCTGAAGTGGGACGCCTAACCGACTGAGCCACCCAGGCGCCCCTATACAAACAAATTTATTTGACTTAATATTTTCGTCACACATCTCCATATTATAAGAACTTAGGCTAAGATAATTGCCCTAATCATTCTTTTTTTTCCCTGCCTGTTTCAAAGGAAGAAGAGATTAACTTTTTAAATAGCCTTTAGATACCCTCAGAGAAGATGATCATCTTGAGAATGACAGCATTTAATGACCTGTTGATGGTTTCATTCTTTCATGTTGCTGACAAAAATGGCATCTAATAAGAGTTAGTATACTGCGAGTCAGACCCTGTGCCTCGTGCTTCCCAAACTTCAGTTTATATAAATCTCACACCAACCCTGCAAGGAGATATTATCTATATTTTACACCCGAGGAAAGTGACATTTAAATAGGTCCATAGCTAACTAGAGGTCACACTGGGCTGGAGTCGAGGGTTGATACAGGGAAGCAAACACGCGACCGTTGGAATCCCAAACTCATACTCTTTCCCAGCACTATTTTTGTGCTAGATCTCATCCTGAACACAATGAACTATACTAATAAACGATCTGCCAAATGTGATTTTTTTTTTTTTCAGCCAGTGCTTCGTACCTAAGGTAAATAAGAATCTTTGCATGCTTGTAGTTTGCCGGCGGGTCGGAGTTTCTCTTAAACTGTGGAGGTGAAAACAGAAGTTTGCAGAGGCCACGGGGCCTTCTGCTGATGTCAGCAGTCAAATGAGGGAAATAAAGCAAAAGTGCTGGTCTCAACTTCGAGAGCCATTGCCAGTTGGGGTCCTAAAAAACATAGCCTTATACACATCTCTTTCAAAGCATGACAAAAAAATCAAAACAAATGACTATCTGTAGGAATTATTAGGTCTGTGAGTTGTTGTTTTTTTAATGTTTATTTATGTTTGAGTGAGTGAGAGAGAGAGAGAAAATGAGTCGGGGAGGGACAGAGAGAGAGAGAGAGAGGGAACAGAAGATCCAAAGCAGGCTCTGCACTGACAGTAGCAACCCCATACGGGCTCGAACTCAAGAGCCATGAGATCATGACCTGAACCAAAGTCAGACGCTTTGCCAACCGAGCCACCCAGATGCCCCAGGTCTGCGAGTTCTTCAGGTGGGAAACCATTCCACCTCCAGCCCCACCTCACCTGGCCTGCACATGGTCCGTGGAATTAAATCAACAGCAAGCTCAGGAGAGAGTTCCTGTCTGTTAGCAAGGCAGGCTGTCAAGATCGCCCCATTGATAGCAAAGAACTGGCCTGTTCAGCCAAGTGCCCTCCTCCCAATTAATTCACTTCTGCGCAGATATTCGTACTGTCCAAGGAAATCATGTCTCGGTAGTTGGCACTTGCGTGAGTTGTGAACTTGAACCTGGCCATGGACCCCATAGGTACTCTCCTAGAGGATGAGGGGCAGATACGAGATGAAGTTACTGGGAGCTCTTACGCTAACACTCACTCTTATGCCCAGGCAGTTCCTGGTCTGGGCTGCAATGGGATTAATTTAATAGGATTATTACAGACATCGGCAACCCTGCACTTTCCCCACTGCTCTGTGAACTGCTGCAGACTTTCATGAAATTCTCCTTTAGTTGAGGTTCCTGGAAGAAATCCAGGATTTCCTGATACTCCTTTGCAAATTCAATTCACATCACAATTGCAGGGTATGTCTATCAGCAGGGGACCCTGGGGACCGAACAAGCGTGTCCCAGTAGGGGTGTGGAGAGGAAGAATCACTTCCTGTGAGAAAGCATGGAAATCTGTGAAGAGCTCCACTGTAGGGACCCTTCAGGCAGCCCCATCATAATGTTTTCTGACAGACAAGTCTTTCCAGTTGGAGTCTCAGGGATGGCTCCCAAATGATGCTGCTTCTGCCTGAGGAATACTGACCCAAGTGTCTCCATGGAAAAAGAAGCTTCTGTTGACAAGCAGACTCATTTGTGGAGCAGGGAGGAGATAGAGCATATATCCAATATCTTCTAGCAAAGAGCTGGCCTGTTCAGCCAAGTGCCCTCCTCCCAACAGGAGGGCCAGAAAACAGCCCTCGGTCTCTGTACTTGTCCACTTTTGACATTAGCAGCGTTTCTTCTTTATACCCCTGCCTAAACCAGCCTGTGTGGCTTTAAGCCCATATCAGGTCAAGGCTGGAAGTTCAAGTTCAGCTCCTTTCCTCCCCTCCCCAATCCTGAAAGATCCTTTCTCCCCTGTGGTGATGGTACACCTTCCTTTATCATTTGTTACTTTCCCAGTGACCCAGCATCTGGCCCCCATGAAATCCCATGTCTGTTCTGCTGATGCCCCACTGTCTGTGAGCGCTGTGACGGAGATGACAAATGACATGTTCCTGCACTTGGAAGAAACAGACTCCTTGGAGAAGCAGTGACAGGGAAGGCCAGACTGGGCGGGGTGGGTGGGGGGAGGGGTGTAGAGAGAACGTATACCAGGATAAACACTTATCATAGGATGGTGCACCTCTAGGATTCTTTCTGCTTAAATTTTGTCATCAAAAGACTTAAACAAATACAACTCATTGAAAAAGTATAATAAAGTCTCTGTTCTCTACATCCACGTAAAACTCTGTTCTTGACATCCCCCTGGGGTTGAACTTGAATGGTTTAAATGTCAGCTACTAGTCTTTGAGGTAAAAGAGGAAGATGGACTGGCAAGGGAAGCTGTTGAGAGCCTAAGATACCAGAGTACACCTGATAATGCCTTTCGATTCTGCTTATGGAAACATGAGATGAAGCCAGCATTGGATATTAAGTAACTTTAAATGTGATTTTAAGTGAAACCTGACCTAGGCTTCCTGGAGCCAGGTCCTATCACTGATGTACATTGATCACCTTTAGGTCAAGGGTTTCCAGATGATTCTAAGTTGAGAGTGTGTGACACAAAATAACAGCTGCCCGCCCCCCCCCCCCCGAAATGTTGATGCCCAGACCCAAAAACTTCTGACTATGTTACTATATGTGATATGAGAGACCTTGCAGATGTGATTAAGACCTTGGAGCGGGGGTATTACTTCAAATTATCTGGATGGGCCCAATCTAATTGCACAACTCTTTAAAAGTGGAATAAAAAAAAAGTGGAATAAGAAGGGGGTGCTTGGGTAGCTCAGTCGGGTAAGTGTCTCACTTCAGCTCAGGTCATGATCTACCGGTTCCTGGGTTTGAGCCCCGTGTTGGGCTCTGTGCTCACAGCTCAGAGCCTGGAGCCTGCATCGGGTTCTGTGTCTCCCTCTCCCTTTCCCCCTCCCCCACTTGCGCCCTGTCTCTCTCTCTCTCTCTCTCTCAAAACTAAATAAAACATTTTTAAAAGTTAAATAAAATAGAAGGGAAAGAGGTGGGTCAGAGACATGGCAGCATGAGAAGGATTCATCACCCCATTGCTGGCTCTGAGATGCAGACAGCTGTGTGCAAGGACTGGAGAGAAGTCTGCGGGGGCTACGTGTGGCCCCGGATGACAGCCAGCGAGGAAATGGGAACCTCAGTCCTGTAACGACCAGTTGCTGGGGTCTGTCAACCACACAGATGAGCAGGGAAGCTCACTACCACCACCACCCCCCCGCCCCCCACTGCCTAAGGCTTCGGAAAGGAATGCCACCCTGCCAACAATTTGTTTTTATCTGATGAATCCAAGGTCGAACTCCTGACCTGCAGAGCTGTAAGAAAATAAATGTGCATCATGTAAGCCAGCAAGTTTGCAGTCATTTTTTTTTTCTCAGCAACAGAAAACTAATAGGAGAAGCATCTATGTGGCAAAGGGCGGACCAAGAAAACTCCCCAGTGATCAGAGCTAAAGCTCTCACATCCATGCGGGATGCCGGCTGGCCACCTCCACAGCTCGCTCAGTGAGAAAACAGCACAACCGACATTTCGATCAGGGGAGATTGTCCAAGGGGACTGGCTCCAAGATTTGCCACCTCTGAATCCACAGCGATTTTGTAACATGTCACATTCTGGATGCACATTTTTAATGTTCTGTTTAATCATTGTGAATTTTAATGTTCTGTTAATATTTTTAACCACAAAACTGAGTGTCATATGGACACACTTGTTTTAGAAAGAATAGCATGGGTGCTTGGGTGGCTCAGTCACTTAAGCATCCAACTCTTGATTTCAGCTCAGGTCATGCTCTCAGAGTTCCTGAGTTTGAGTCCCACTTCGGGCTCGGTGCTGTCAGCATGGAGCCCACTTCAGATCCTCTGTCCCTCCCCCCTTTCTGCTCCTCCCCTCCTTGCAGTCTCTCCCCGTCTCTCAAAAATAAGCATTTTTTAAAAATTCTTTAAAAAAATTATAGTAAATGGACAGATGGTATTGAATTATTTGGTCATCAACCTTTTGTGCAGTAACCCCAATGGCCCTGTCCAACTGTCTGTCCTTTCCATGAGCATAGAGAGAAAATCACCCCATAATCTGAAATGGCAGTTACTATTACAGGAATCTCTAAGGAAGGTACTGACTGAAAAGTAGTCAAAACATCCAAACCCTGAATGTGCAGGTAAGGTTTGAACAAATTCCAAAGCTCGATTATGACTTTCCACCAGGCTCTCCTGAGGGGCCACTGGCAGATCTAAAAAGTAGCCTGGGCCATCACAATAACTCACTTCAAATGTAGGGAAAGGGTGGGCAAATGATCTGAGGCCTGGTATTCAGCCAAAAATTTGTCAAGCAAGAAATTTACCTTCAATGCCTTCACCTTCCTTCTCTGAGCCTTCTGATTCTCCATCAACGATTTTCGAGGATCTTATGGTCGCACACCCCACCCACTGTTGCCCGGGATTCCATTTCTGTCTGATCAAAAACTCAAGTTCTACATGCTCTAGATATCCCTCTACCTCTCCTTCAAACATCTGCCCTTCGAGGTGTGCCTAGATGGCACCGTGGGTTAAGTGTTTGACTTTGGCTCAGGCCATGATCTCATGGTTCATGGGTTAACCTCCATGTCAGGCTCTCTGCTGTTGGGATCCTCTGTTCCCCTCCTCTCTCTCTCTCTCTCTCTCTCAAAAATAAACATTAAAAAAATCTACCCTTCAACATTTTCACTCTCTGTATCTCTTTCTCAACTTTTCACTAGATATTTCAGCAGAAAGAAATTTGAGAAAGTTATCTATGCTAAGGGGTTTATGAAAGAGAATGTTTTTATGTGCTATCTCTTCTAGGTGATAGAGTTCTTTTTTTTAATTCTAGTGTAATTCACATCAGGTGGTGGAATTATTTCACAAGAAGCTTCCTGGAAATGTTATGTCTTTATCCAAAGTAATAAAATCTGTGTGGTGGGATTTCAGACAGAAATCGAGATGGATTTCTGGAAAAATCTTCTTCCATCCCCATCTTCTCGGGATGGAAGTCGAGGAGGCCTGCAGGGAGGGGTGTGGGGGTCTCTCTTTGACCGTAAGTGTCCCTCCTCACACCACACAGACCTCTGCCAACCCCACGTCTGAGTAGGGGCATATCTGATAGGTATCCATTTCTAGCTAGTGTTAAGAGGAGACTAACTGATGTAATAGACCCAAAATACGATGGCTGAAATAACACAGAAACTTCTTTTTTGGTTTAAATGGAGCACTGGCCAAGTGAACAATTTAGTGGTCTCTTGGTCATGATATCACTCAGGGCCGCAGGATGATGACGTCGCTGCAGCTTTCACCATGGCCCGCTCCAAAGTTACCCTGAGATAGCCACCCCCTTCAGCCCAGCCCCAAGGAGAAAATGGCATGGAGTTAGTTATTTGCCAGTTTTGCATGATCAGACACAGAAGACGGGCTCATCACTCTGCTCAAATCCTTTGGCTGAATCTCAGCCGCGTAGCTGTCTCCAAGTGTGAGGGAGGTTGGGCATTGTTCTCCTTGTAGCTGCCAGAAGAAACGATAGCAGAGATTTAGGGGAACAAGGCACGGGCCATGCTGCTCTAACATGAATCTATTTCTGGCTTCTTATTAGGGACCACTTTTCTTTCTGTGATGACTGATATATGGGCAACAAACCCAGGAAACCAAGGCATTGTTCTTGCCTTTGAGGCAGACAAGTCTGTCAAATTAGGACCAAACAAGACAAAACTTAAAAAAAAAAAATTCAGCCATATTCACCTATCTGGAATAGTAGTAGCATCCTTTTATATTGAAAGGAAAGATTCCTTTTGTTTATTGTTGGACGAAACACTTTAAAGAGCTCTTTATTGTAAATTATTTTATTTTTTATTTTAAAGAGAGACAGCATGCAAGCAGGAGAGATAGAGAAAGAGAGGGAAAGAAAGATAGAGAATCTTAAGCAGGCTCCATGCTCAGCTTGGAGCCTGATGTGAGGCTCGATCCCATGACCCTGGGATCACAACCTGAGCTGAAATCAAGAGTCAAAATCAAGACTTGGATGCTCAATCAACTGAGCCACCCATGCACCCAAAGGTGTATTTTTAACACCCAAAGCTTAGTCCTGCCCTTAGTCTCATAAAGATAGTTGCCACAAAGAAAAGAGAAACCATTTTGAAAAGGAATATGAATGGCCACCTTTACAGTGGACAGAGCTCCAACTTTGGGGAATAAATTTTTGTATTGTACTTCATGCTCTGGGGTTAGAGCTTGACAAAAATGAAATTGAAGTTTTGGATTCAGAACTGGGTCCAGGGAAACCCCCACCTGTATGAGGAGAGACTGAAACCCTAGCAACGTGTCCCCAAGAAAGACTGAGGTGAGAGACAGCGGGTAGGACTCCCTACATTGGGATAGGGCTGGTGGACGTGGGAGCCATGATCAGTGCAGTTCTAAAGATTCACTGCACACATTCCAATTCCTACTCTGTATCTTCAAGCCTTCGCTCTGCCTTCTTGCTGGCTGTGCTGGGATGTGGGGATGGAGCTGCAAAATAAGAGGGGAGCCAATGTCCACACAGGGACAAACAGCAACGAAAGACTTGACCCTGCCCAAAGCATGCCAAGCAGCAGTTAAGAGCCACAGACGGCAAGCAACAGACAAAGCAGGTGCATACTCTCCAGTGATCCCCAGCACCATCTGCGGTGGGGACTGGGATCCCTGACATCATCTAATGAGGACTGAGATCTTGGTCATTTTGGCTAGCAAAGGGGTTTGAAGCCCTGAACGGCCACAGAACCTGGGTAGATGATGAACCACGTTCCAGTGAAACATTAGTGAACAACGCAAGGCTCCGTGTAATTGTGCCAAATGGTGGTGTCCAGGCTCTCACTCCTGCAGCCAGACCAGGCGGGAGAGCTCGTGTGATTAGCAAGACCTCACAGCAGAGGGAGGTCGGAGTGGCCTCTGAAAGGATGAATGGGTAGAGGCAGCAGGGACCCCTGAAGGACACCCCAGGAAAGAAACCCACAGAAATTGTGGTCTGCTCCAAGAATCGTGGTCTGCTCCAAGAGTGAAATATGTTTTGTTTGCATTCAAACTGGCTTGCTTTTCCTTCTTACTCCCTGAGGTTTGTCCACAGGATTTCCTGATAATAAGGCCTGCTACTTTGCCTTCATCTGGTGCATTTTCTAGACCACAGATTCTAACCAGTGTGCCCATTATTGGTGCAACACTAATCCCTTTGTCCCTCCAGGCTGTCTGTCTGGTGGTAGTCAGCTGTGACTGGAAGCAGCCTCGGTGGGTATCACTAGCGTGCGGTACCAGAGCCAGCATTTCCTAGATGTGCTGTAAAGCAAGACATTTTGGGGAGTTCTACAGCCTATATGTTGGTAAGTGACCTTGACCATGATCAAGATGAGCACAGAGCCTTTGGACTGTGGGGTCATCTAGAAAAGAAGCTGCTAAAGTTGCTATTTCTCTTCCTTTAAACGTGCTTCCTTCCCAACTTCTATTGCCAGTGTGGAATTTTCTAGAGAGATGACGAACCCAGAGTCAGAGGGTGGTGAAGGAAATTCCATACCCCTTTTAGCAATGAGGGATAGAAGGAAAATGCCTGTTGCCATCATGGAAGGCTCCTTAGGGGTGGAAAGCAGGTCTGTTGTGTGTGGAGGTTTCGGGGATAGTAACACACACAACAAGTCAGAACAAGGGTGAAGCAGGATTCAGGTGACAGGGTGGAGAGGGACCATGACAGTTGTGGCTTCGTTCTTCTAAGCCTATAGCTTACGGTAGGTGCCAAAGTAAGTAGGATGAGTTGTATGATTTGCCTATTTTTTTCCAGGAGGGCAATGGACAAGATGCAGGAGGAGACAGGGGGGTGAATGAACATCAAGGTTAGGGGGCTGTGGATGTATTTTCCCATTTTGTTTTGTCTTGTGCTGCTTGTCATTCTCCTGCATTATTACTGCCTCTAGTCCCATTTCTTATTTCTGTAATGTTTATTTGTTTTGAGAGAGAGAGAGAAAGAGAGAGAGAGAGAGAGAGAGAGAGAGAGAGAGAGAGAGAGAGGAATGAGTGGGGGAGGGGCAAAGAAAGCGAGGAGAATCCCAAGCAGGCTCCACACTGTAAGTGCAGAGCCCAGTGCAAGCCTCGAACCCATGAACTGTAGGATCATGACCGGAGCTGAAATCCAGAGTGCGTGCTTAATCACCTGAGCCCACCCAGGCACCCCCTCTATTCCCATTTTCATCTGTGTCCCTAAGCAGGCTCCTGTCACACAGCTCCATCAATAAACACTCTGGCCACGAGAGGGCAGCATTTGGAAGCAGTGAACATAGAACTCCTGACCGCTCCCAGCACTCGCAGGGCCAGGCCCCCTCACTTCTCGGGTTTTGCTTACTCTAGCAGCAAAACTATAAAAGGGACACAAATTTATTGCTGAAGTCCTATTGAGTGACTCCTTCATCTCTTCCCCTTGCCAACTTTTAAAAGAAATCATAAATATTTAGGGTATAAATATCAACTTGGCTTCATAACAGGCCATGCTTTGGCCAGTTTTCTGACAAAACTTACACAGAATATAGAACGCAAATAATCTAGATCTTGTGAGTGATTCAGGCAACAGGGGCGCTTTGCTTAAACTGTGCCTGCTTTTATTATGCAGCTGAAAAGTCTGCATAATATATTCTACCCCGGGTTTTTTTCCCCCCAAAAGGATTGCACAAGTCATTTGTTAACTTTTTCAGTACCTTCTTCTTGGGCACCTAATAATGTCATGTGCTGGGTGGACAAGGGGAAGGACCACAGCAAGAAGAGATAGCAGGTGCTATGGATGGATGGGTGGCATGGGGTTGGAAAAAAACCCAGAGCTTTGAAAAAAGGAAGAGAAAGTTCTAGAAAGGGAAAGCATTGGGGAATAGAGAAGACACACACCCCATCCCCAGGCACCATGGTGTGTGGGGTATAGGAATCTGGCAGCATCCTCAGGGTACAGCTAAGGATAAGTGAGAGTACGAAGAAATCTTCTCAACATTTAGAAAAGAAATTGAGGTTGCATTTAGCTGATAACAGACCGTAAGGGGCAATAAAGAAGGGGATTGGGGCTAGAGAGAACCAGCAGCCTTATGAGTGTGTAATCAACACATAGAAGGGACTCATGTCTGCCTTGATGTCCCAGTGTTACCAGAATGAAATTCTCACTCATTTTTGAACAGGGGCCCCCACATTAAAAACAATTTTTTTAATGTTTATTTATTTTTTAGAGAGACAGTCAGAGAATGAGTAGGGGAGGAGCAGAGAGAGGAAGACACAAAATCCAAAGCAGGCTCCAGGCTCTGAGCCATCAGCACAGAGCCCGACGTGGGGCTCAAACTTACGGAAGATCCTGACCTCAGCCAAAGTTGGACGCTTAACTGACTGAGCCACCCAGGCGCCTCAGGGCCCCCACATTTTCATTTTGCACTTGATTCTGCAAACTGTGTAGTGGGAGGTCCTGGATATGTGGAAGTTTGGGTAAAGTAGGACTGGGGAATATCCAGATCCCGAGATCATGGATAAGAGTCTCCATGACGCCCTGGAAAGCTTGAATTTCTGGAGAAAGCGTAAAAAGTATATGGTTGTAACTCCCGAGAAGACTCAC
This sequence comes from Cryptoprocta ferox, assembly GCA_028646485.1. Classification (NCBI taxonomy): domain Eukaryota; kingdom Metazoa; phylum Chordata; class Mammalia; order Carnivora; family Eupleridae; genus Cryptoprocta; species Cryptoprocta ferox. The sequence goes on from CM053572.1 coordinate 13,745,388, forward strand.
TGATGGTCTTTTAGGGAATGGCTATTCACACTTCCAGTTAAGGAGGGATAGCAGAGGGAGGCATTGTTCCAGGAGCTCTTATTGTTTTGTGGGTTAGGAAAGGTGCGTCTGACCTGGAGCCCACGGGGCCTCACTTAGGTTTAGGAGTACTTGGTGCTCAGCCCTTTCCTTTCAGGACCGCAGGCCTCCCTTAAACCCCACTGTAGGCAAAGTGGTACCTGGAAGAAAGGCATCTCCTCAGGAAGTAGTTCAGCATTTGAATGTGGTAAAGTACATTAGAGTTTTCCTTTCTGCTTTCTAAGTATGCTGTCAAGCTTAAAAGCCCTCTCCACTCCTGCTGCCCCAAGATCCCGCAGACTCTTAAATTTCTTCTAATTTTTTAGTTTTTTTTGTTTTGTTTTTTTTAAGTAGGCTCCACACTCAACGTGAATCTCATCACCCGGAGATTTAGAGTCTCATGCCCTCCCGACTGAGCTAGCCAGGCGCCCTGACTCTTCGATTTCTTCTAACAATATTCAGTTTTTCTATTTAGCCCTAAATCATCTGCAATTTCATTATTTATATATAGGGATCTAATTTTTTTCTTCAATGAAGTGTTCCAGTATCATTTATTAGTTTCTCCCATCTATACATGTGTCCAGTTTTGACATTCCCTTCTGGTCTACTAAGCTGCTTTCCTATCTCTGCAACATCATCACACTGTTAACAGACTAGATCTTTATAGTATATTGTGATATGGCATGGCAAAGGCCTGTTTCTTTTCCACAATTTTTCCAGGTTTCTTACCGATTTCTTCTTCTGGATGAATTCTAGAGTCAAGCGTGTCAAATCACATACATAATTTTGTGAGGCTATTAATTTTTATCGAATCAAACTGAAACTTCCTTCTGGAAGAATCCCCATTTTTACACTGCAGAATCTTTCCCAGAAACACAGTATGCAATTTATGCTTAAAATCACCAATCCTCAACCCTAAGTTCCTTTCACCCACCTGTGCTAATTTGTTTGTTTTGCCAATAACAATCTTTTGGCACATTTTCTACTTTCTGTGGAACTCTCGACATCTCTTTTCAAGGCTATGTATTTTCACATAACCAAGGAAGGGGCAGAGAATACAAAACAAATTAAGAGTTTGAAGCCAATAAAAACATACTTATTTTCTAACTACTAGGAAACTTTGTTTCTTAAATCTGTGTTGTTAATTTGAACTGTTTATTTTCCTAAGTGGAATGGAAAAGATTTGGAACATTTTGCCTTAGAAACTGAGGAAGTTCATATCAATGATTCTTCTATAATCAGGTAGTTAAAATATAAAACCAGATGAAATTAAATGCCAAACACTGCAAATCGATATTCAGTTGGAAAAGCACTCATTATACGTAGCTCACTCTATTTTTTGCAGAAAACCAACACCTTCCACAAGACCCATCTTGCAAAATGAGGATATTCAAAAAGAAGAAAATCGTTTTCATTCAGCCAGTTCGCTTATTCCACCATCCCAATCTAATCAAGGCATGTGATTAATATTCCCTTAAAATTGCATCGGGGGAAGTGTTTTCACTTAGATTTAATGAAAAACACTTGGAAGCAATTGAACGCTATGGAGAAGTGGTTGGTGGTTATCCTTGCTTATCAATTAGCATGGGTTTAAAGAGTAATTGACCAAGTTTTTATCTCTTTTTCATAACAATGTTGCATCAAAAGGGAAACAAAAAGATTGACAAATGTCAGAGGGCATCTAGCTTGGGAAAGAATCCAGAAGCCAGAAAATTTGTTGGAGTCAGAGATGGAGGACTGGATAGTGGGAGGGAAATGTGGAGCCCAGCAGGGGGCAATAGAGGCTCTTCTCTCTCTACCATGTGCAACATTTCCAGTTATCCAGCTTCTTAGCCTGTCATTAAGCAAACCTAATTTCAGGGATCTATGGTCTCCTCGTTGTCATGGAAACTAGGATAGACGGACTCAGGGTAGAACAGGAGGAGTAAAAGTTTATGCGTAAAATCTGAGCCCTTGAGGAGGGCTTTGCCTTTCCAAATCACTGGGACTCTTATTCTCAAAGAACATGCATGTTTCAATAGCCTCTGGACATGTAATTGTGAGGATCTTTTCTTTTTGTTGTCATTCTTTTGTTTTTGTTTTTTGTTTTTCGTTGGGAAGGGACAATAAAACTTTAATCATCAATAGTTTTCAGCTTAATAGTAAGGCTCTTGGCAGAGTGGAATGGTTTATTAGTTCAAAGGGAGCTCATTGAAATGTTTGAACTACTAATGACAGTTAGAAAAAGCACAAATTTAAAAATCCCAAGCGTTCTCAGGCAGAGTCCTGAGAGAACCAAAATGTTACTTACAAGAGGGATTTGGAAGAGGGAAACTTCTACAGTAGTTTGGATTGGTATTTCCAGGTCACACCAAAGTAAGAGATTATTCTATAGGATGTTTCTCACAGATCTGTCGTGGAAAGAAAAAAGCCTTTCTTTTACAGTCTTTATTTTTCAGGTGTAGTTGGCAGAAACAATATAGATTTTGGAGCTTAAGGGTTGAACTCAAAGCCCACTGCTACCCATGACTACTTAAAGGATTTGGGGTAAATTACTTCTTTTTCTTTTGCCTCGTTTTTTTTTTTTATGTGTAAAAGAATTAATATTCGTATTTCCCCTCATAGGGTTGTGAAGGATCAATGGGAAGCACTGTGATATTGTGATTTATAATAAAGTATATATATGTGTGTATATATATATATATATATATATATATTTGGCCTTTGTCTCTGTTTCTTCCACATGGGTCTTAAAACCCTTGGAATTTCCCAAGGGATGAGAACCCACAAAGGTGTGTCATATCATGTTAATGATGTGACTTTGTGGAATCACATAAGGAAGATAGCTGGTTGGAACTTTCATTCCTGCCCTCAGACCTTTAGGGAGGGGGGCTGGGCTTGAGTCAGTTGCCCAAGGCCAATGATTTAATTTATCCTGTCTGTGTAAGGAAGGTTCCATGAAAACCCAAAAGGATGGGTTCTGAGAGCTTCCTCATTGGTGAACACATGGCCATCTGGGTAGCGTGGCACACCAGTACAGGACATGGAAATGCTGAGCCCTGTCCCCATACCTTGTCCTACGCATCTCTTCCATCTGGTTGTTCCTGAGTTACATCCTTTTTTTATAAACCGGTAAATCTGGTAAGTGAAATGTGTCTCTGAATTCAGTGAACTACTTTAGCAAATTTGACCCAAGGAGAGGTCTTTGGAACTTCCAGTAGGTACCCGGTCATTCAGAAGCACAGGTGACCACTTGGACTTGCAACCGGCATCCCAATTAGTAGGGCGGGGGCATTCTTGCAGGACTTAGTCCTTAACCTGAGCCCTTGTCTCCAAGTAGTTTGTGTCAGAATTGACTTGATTTGTAGAACACCAGCTGATGTCTACGAAGTTGTTGTTGGTGTCGAAACCAGCCTCCCACCTCCCCATCCCCCACCCCCAAGGAATTGGATGTAGACAATTAAGCAGTTAGAATTATATAGAAGTACTCAACAGACATTGGCCAGTGTGGCAGAGACCATTGGTGCTTAAGACCTATTTGTTCCATTACATTTCCCAGTCTCCTCTGCATTTATATTAAGGCCCTCCCTGTGCCTAAATATATCCCACCAACTGGATCAGCAGGACTGAAGCAATTAAGAGCCAGTGTGCTTTTAAGGTCTCTTTCCTGAGGAAGAAAACTTGCAGGCTACATGGCTCCAAGGTGGAGGAGAGCCACCCAACCGCCACCAAGGTATGATGAGGATGACAAATTACTGTATTCTGAGATTCCAAGGTTAACTTTACCACAATGTAAGGATGACATAGATTTGATTATTAGAGTTTCTTTATAGTTACTATTAACTCTAGATAATGACCAATGTCAAGTAGCTAACTTTCAGGGTTCTTTTAATGTTTATTTATTTGTTTATTTTGAGAGAGAAAGAGAGCACTCGAGGGGGGTAGGGACGGAAAGGGAGGGAGAGAAAGAGAATCCTAAGCAGGCCCCGTGCTGTTAGTGCAAGAGCCTGACAGGGGGTCAAACTCACAAACCATGAGATCAAGACCTAAACGGAAATCACGAGTCAGTTGCTTAACCGACAGCCATTCAGACACCCTGACTTTCAGTTCTTAATAAGCAGAATGTAATCTTCTTGAGGGTAAGGCCTTTTTCTTAACTATCATTGAAATGCCAGTGTCTAGAATAATGCTTGGTCCATAATAAATGTGAAATACAGACTTTGTGTGGGTGTGGGTGTATGTGTGAAGGCACTGTGCATTTTTCCATAGGCACAGCAATCTTGATGCATTGTGTAGTACACAAGAAACTAAAACCAGGTCTTTGCCCTCAATGAATATATAATCTCAACTAGGAGACAAATATACACTCTCTTCTGTTACTATTCCCACCCCCCAGGTGCATAAACCAATGGCATTGCTGCCTTGACACCACATTTAAATGTTAATTTATGCCGCAGCCTGAAGATGTGCAGATAACGGAGTGCTCAGCAAGGGCAGCAAAAAGCAGGGACATGAAGAGATAATATCTCAATAGGTTAGAGAAAGAGAGGGACCTGGATTAGAGAAATACGTTAGTGAAACAGCTGGAGGCAAGAACCAGGATTCTCGATATGAGACCACACATACTAATGAGGCAGGACCAGACCGGAAGAATAATACGTGTTGGAGAAGAGGTAGAAAGAAAATGCATGGCGAGGGCCATGGTAGACCACCCAGATCTCTGCCTTAAGAATACATTAACTCTTCCCCCAGCCCCTTGGACTGTTGCTTTCAGACTCTCTCAGCTGAGATCCTTCCAGAAATTGCCTTCAGCTGAAGAGAGCCATCTAAGCCAAGGTTTCAACCTTTCTCCAGAGGCAGCCCATATGCAATGATTGATTGATGTTAAGATACAAGGGCTGGGTCACTTGCCTCAATGAAGGGGCAGTTCCTATGGGCCATCCCAGCTCGATGCATCCCATAGGATTGTCAGAGATCTCTGCCTGTGTCCATCTCATGGCTGACGTCTCTCCTGGTTTCCCTAGGCTAGCTTCCCTTACTTCCCCTAAGATAGCATTCCAAAAGTAGGCCTAACACTTCCCACATGCATATATCCACCTTGAAATTTGTTCTTTAACAAATAGTAAGCGTGAGACAAATGTAGGGAAGGTCACTCAAGCCAGGAGGAGCTTAGACTTGTTTTAGTAGGAAAAGAGAGTCTCTAATGAACTCCAAGGAATAGAGTCTAGGAAGGATTTGGCCTGGAAATAGAATGGAGAGTAGGTGGAGGTATTTGCTGGAATGTGACTAGTATTTTGAAGTCCACTTAGGACTCTGAGCTGCAAGTCTAATGAAAATAAAGGGAGTGAAATCCTTCCTTGACTCCATTTCAAACAGCATCGTTTGGAGTAGCCAACGTTAAATGTGAATTGTAGGTTTCCCAAAGAAAATCTCAGCATTTTGTGACCTTTTGCCATGTAGAATTGGGATTGCAAAAGAATGAGCAACTAAAAGAAAGGCTACAACCTTATATGGAGAGCAGGCCAGTGCCGTCTCATTCTTACCTGTCAGGTCTTCATGTTCAAGGATGGCATTGGCCTTGGAATTAAAAACCAGCTGTCAGAGCACACACAAACACACAAGCAAGGGCAGATAGCCAAGAGTAGCTAAGTAGACATAAGCTATGAAAAGCATTTCTCAATTAATAGTGTAGATTGTTTGATGTGGTAACATTTTCAGATATAACTTAGTTAACATTTAGGAAAGTGTCTCTCCACAAATAGACATTTTCTTTGTTCTCAAGTGTTTTGATTCTTAACTCTTGCTTTTAAGATGGTTGTAGGACATTGGGAACACCAGACCATCACGTCTTAAATCTGATCACTATTCGAATATAGGTCATTTGACAGAAACCACATGAAAATCTCATAAATGTTATCAATGGAGCTTTGGAAAACTATTATTTTGACTGGAGTAGTTTCTAGAAATGTTGATTGAATATTTAAAGAAAACTTTGGGGAAAAGCTTAGCCCCCTAAAATGTTTTTATAATGGGGCCATTAGCTCAAGTGATTTTGGCATGCTGTACTGGTGATCCCAGACTGGTGGAGCAGATGTTATAAGGTGTCAATGTGGGAATTTATGTCTTCAGAGGGAAGAACAAAGATGGGGTGTCCTTAAGACAGGATGTGTGCAATGAATAGTTTTGACACTAATGAGTCCAGTAGGGTGGGAATTACCTGCTTTCTCAACTCATTCAGCAAATGTTTCTTGAGTGTTCCCCCCACCCCAAATGTGCCAAACATGCATGGGAGGATATTGAGAAAATTTAGAAAGAATTAGGACTGGTAAGGCTTTCACAATTCAGAAAGATGAGGAAAAAGGCTAAAGGGATGAAGAGCTGGGGGAGAGAACTAAAATTAAAATTTTAATTTTAGGCAAATTAAGAGACATAAACAGGGATAGGTTGCCCAGTGCATTTCCCTTGTGTGCCCCAGGTACCAGCAGCTGTGTGAGCAATCCTGAGACTTCTGGGAGTGGAAGCATACGTGGCCTCAGGAAATGGGGGAGTCTGTCCTGGAGTCAGGCTGTGTGAGTGGATATCACAGGTATATCCCCACAACTATGGGACTTTGCTGGGATCCTTCATAGATGGGGGCATGCTTGGATTGTTGCTAGAAATTAATGAAATATGGGGGTGCCTGGATGGCTCAGTTGGTGAAGCGTCATACTCTTGATCTCAGCTCAGGTCATGATCTCAGGGTTGGTGAGTTCAAGCTCCACGTCAGGCTCTGCACTGTCAGTGTGCAGAGAGAAAGGGATTCTCTCTCTCCCTTTCCTTCTGTCCTTCTCCTGCTCTCTCTCTCTCAAAATAAATACACGTTTTATATATAAAAAAGAAATTAATAAAATGTTGCATGTAGGGTGTTCCACACCTTGCCTCGCATTCCCTAAAAGGGAATGGAGGTTCATGCGCTATGTGACAGGATACATGCTGTGTATGGGGAGAGAAATCTCTGGGGAACATGAAAGGGCACCTGTCCTTGGCATGGTGTCCTTCCAAATGCTCCCGAGGGGATGAAAACGGAAAAATCACGTGGCCCCACAGCCTAAGGAGCAAGGCTGGGATGCATTCTCTTTGGACCCTTCATCTCCCTGCAGACATCTATACCAACATGGAATTTCTTTTCTCATGAGTTTGTAGCTTATAGAACGTCTTAGCTTCTGATAGACTGCAGGTACCTTCTGGAGAGACTGAAGCAATTTTCTCCATTTTTGCTTAATAGGAATAATTCAGCCTAAGTGCCAAGTCTGCGTAAATACTTTCTGACAGACGAAACAGTTTATAAATCCTCAAGAGCTTTTTATTCTGCTTGGAAAACCCTTTTCACTCTCTGTCTGCCTTGAGGGCCTGTTGTACAGGAAGGCCTCACACTCTAAAGAACAAAGGCAAGGACTTGTTGTTGTTTTTTTTTTAATTTAATTTAATTTATTATTTGGAGAGAAGCAGAGAGAGAGAGAAGGAGAGAGAGAATCCCAAGCAGGCTCCGTGCTGCCAGCACAGAGCCTGATGTAGGGCTCGATCCCATCAACCTCAAGACCACAACCCCAGCCTAAGTTGAGTTGGACGCCTAACTGACTGAGCCACACAGGTGCCCCAAGGACTCGGATTTAAAGCAAACAAACAAACAAACCAAAATAGGTATCATTGTTCAGCAAGACTGAGGCTCGCTCTGACTCCCCAGTCCTGTCCACTTTGAGCATAAATGCATTAGCAAGAGCAGGAGTGAGCCAGATTCTCAGAAGTGCCCTGTAAGCACGGCTGGGTCCTTGCTTGACAGGTGACAAATGGCTTTACTTCTTTTTTACTTTCACCCTCAACCCCTGACACTCTGAACTCTTCCTCTTGGGTCTTCTCTGGCCTTTGAGGATAACAAAGCAGCTGTGTGTTAAGCAGAGGGAAAGCAGCCTTTGAAAAGGTTATTTTGGCTTTCATAAGCTCCAAGGAAGAATAAAGAGAAGTGATTTAACTTGCCCCAAATGACAGTATATTCTGACAGGACGGAAGAACAGCATAGTTGGGGGTTTTCTCATCGTTGTTTTTGGCGTCATTCTGTAACTCCCATCTGACACACCGAAGCCAGTGGAGAGAAGGGGTGTTCACCTCCTACCCTCTCTTCTGAGCAGGACACGTTGCTTTCTAACTCTTCACTACTCTTACATCATCCTCCTGATGTTAGCATGTGTGTGAGCTATGGAGAATACATAGAGATAGCTTTGTGTATTTCTTCATAAATATTTTTGTGTATCATTTACCTTAATAAACGCCCTGGGGAAGAAACTTCCAGAGACATGGAGTTGGGAGACAATTCTTCATGAGCCTCTCAAGTTTCTGCACATATTGCCAAAGAAACACTGATTGTCCTTTTTTCTGTGCCATATTTTTAAGGATATTTATAGACCAAACAGTCTTGTATAGCAGAATATCTCCCGCTAGAGCCAAGTGAAGACAGGTTCACTGCCCATTATCAAAGATACAGGTTACCCGAGCTGAGGTATAATCCATTGTGGCATAACCCACTGCATGTGCTGGTGTATTATGGTACATAATACGGTATGTGGCCCTGTGGGGCCTAAAACTACTAGCATAGAAATGGTACTGCCATTTCTGCATGTAATATTAATTAGCTGTTCTTTGTCTCTGATCCAAGAGACTTGTGTCTTCGGCTAACCTCCATGAAACTGTGGCAAGCTAACATGTTTGTATGTAAGTTATAATCTCAGTCCCTTCCCAGTTGTTGACCTGTAGCTCCAATTTCAAAATGATAAAGAAGATTTACTAATGTCCAAAAACCCTGACAAGGATTCTTAATGTGTTGATGTTGTATCAAACTGCTCAGGATGCTCCACCGCTTTCTCACAGATTCTCTGAAATGTATCCCATGTGTGTGCCACAGTAAGTGCACTCATTCACTGTTCTCCGTGAGTCGTTATTTCTGGAAACTTGATAAAAGTTAGCAAAAAAAAACAAAAAACAAAAAAACACAACCTTCATTTCAGACACTACTCTCTAAATGGTATCAGATCTTTGATCCGTGCACTAAGGATTAAGCCCTATTAATGGCTATGACAATTTGTGTCCACAAAGAACACAAAAGATGTCTCTATTCCCATTGTATAGATTGGTCTACTTATTCTGAGTCCGTCACCTATGCAAATCAATTAATGCATTTACTTCAAAATATATTTCACAGACGTGCATGAGACAGGCACATTCCTGCCTTAATGGAACTCATATGTAGGTTAATGGGAAAACAATATGAAAAATAATGACATAAAAATTACTTAATAAGTTATAAATACTGCAAGTGAAATAAAGACTATGACGTACTATGAAACATGATAGAGGATGTGGTGAGTGATTTTTTTTAAATTTATTCTCTGAGATGTCAAAAGCAGCATAGGTTAGCAAATAATGACATTGCAAAATTGCAAAACATTGAACTGAGATCTTTTCCTTTCCTTTTTTTCCCCTTGGGTCTTACAGATAAACAAACAATAAGAACTGAAATGTCTCTGTTCTTCACAAATTTACCTAAATGAAGCTACATTTCCACTAGGTAAAGTGGATGTTTGGAAGGTTTCAAGAAAATCTCTCTAGAGAAAGAAGATATTGCTTCGTTGACCATTTCTGAGGAGATCCTGAAGCGTGTGGGGGCAATTGTGTAGGTATTAAAAGCCACAGGGAGTGTACACAGTAGGATAGATTTAAGACCTGAAAGAGTTTTCACACTTTCTCCACCATGTTTTCTAGCTCTATTTAGGTGACTATAACTTGTGATAAACAGCTGAACTGTTAAGTATTAAATTAAGTCATTTGAAATAATGAGGAGGGAACCACGTACAAAACAATGGATAGTTTACAAGCAATGTAAAGTTCCATAGAAGCAGAAATTTGTACAATTTTCTAGTCACCTCTCAGCTTCTTCCAATTCATAGGTTAATGTGAGCAGAAAAATGGCAAAACAGCAGAATCAGCTGGTAGTCTAGAGCCGTAGGGAATAGTCTGTATATCCTATGTGTCTGTCACTTTGTCCCTGTCCCTCTCTCTTTCTCTGCATGCATGTGAAGTATATTTAGCTCCTCAGTTTTCTGAATAATTCAAACATTTGTGTTTGAAATCGTGAATTATTCCATATTATGCAGATAATTTGCTAAAACCATACTTTGGCTTCATGTTGGCAGGGTTTAGTCATAAAATCCAAGAAATAAAAGCTATCTTCAGGTGGGAATGAAGAAAGCATGGGATGGGGAGGAATTTGATTGAGAGATGGTTTAAAATAAAAACGTATTATTATGTTCATCTAGATTAAAGGAACCTAATCCACTTGAAATTATTCTTTTAAGATGGTGCCAGAAAAGAATTTATTTTTCTTTATAGTAATGCTACGACTTGAAATAACTTAACTAGGAATTAGTTACTTCATGGGAAAGCAAAATCTCATTTGTGTTTGCGTTACGAAAAATGAAGGCAAAGAAGCCAAGATGCGGTAGACCAGGTCTCTTCTTCTGTGAGCACTGGTAGATGTTTATCTGCTTTTCCTTGAACGCTGCGGGTACCTAGAGGAGGCCGAGACTCACTCACTGCCAAAACACGCAACACCGACCCTTGCTGTCCAACAAACTGTATCGCTTCCTGCTCTTGCTTCAGGTTGGATGACCCTCATTGAACTACGCTACTCACTTTGGACAGGGATTATTCTCTATAATTGTCTCTTGCTCCTGAAAGGGAACACCTTACAGAATGGCACACGATTTCTGGTTTGATTTCAGAGCATTATTAGAGAAGTGTGTTTTCTCTAACTCTGTGTATTTCTTCATAAATATTTTTGTGTATCATTTACCTTAATAAAGTTATTTGCTAACCTGTGCTGCTTTTGACATCTCAGAGAATAAATTTTTTAAAAAAAGCCCAAATGCCCTCTCTTCTAGCATTTTCATTTTGGGAGACTTTGGTCCCTGCCTTCCAAGTCAAATAAAAGTTCAAAAGGCTGCTACCCTTTCTTTTATTTCCTCATCCCTTGTGAGGGAGGGAATCCTGGGGTGAGGCATAGATGGGGGTAAAACACCTTTTGGTGTCAGAGGCAACACATTATTATGTTGCCTGTGTTTGGAAATACCCACATGGCATTCACGTTCTTTCTTCACATCCAACGCTGGCATCTAACAAAATTCTGTGTTTCTTATAGGAGTCTAGGTAACTGCTACGACTTAATAGGACTTACAGCTTATAGAATGATAGAAATGACTAACTCCTGTTGTGATTTTATAAAGGAAATCCTCTTGCTGGATCCGAGTCTGCCGCATGGTGGCTGAACAGAAAGCAACTGTATTGGATTTATAAAGGCATTGATAGTCCGATCTATCCCTACAAGAGTGGATCTAAGTGACACTGCCTTGAGAATTTATATAGAGTAAACAATTTCCATTTTTTTAATGTTTATTTTTATTATTGAGAGATAGAGAGAGACACAGCATGAGCATGGGAGGGGCAGAGAGAGGGAAGACACAGAACCTGAAGCAGGCACCAGGCTCTGAGCAGTTAGCACAGAGCCCGATGCGGGGCTTGAACTCACAAACTGCAAGATCATACCTGAGCCAAAGTCTGATGTTTAACCGATGGAACCACCCAGGCACCCCTAAACTACTTCCATTTAATGACAATGGAAACTAAAATATTTTCTTCTTTGGAAAGTTACCCTACAAAAATATCCATTGACAATTTGAAGTGTTGTCAATCAGTGAGGCCTGATAGATGATAAACCTTTGGATGTGTTTTTAAGTGGGGTAGAGTAGGGGCTTTTGTCAGGTTCCTGCCATATGTCTCCTAGGCTTATAAAGATAGAGACATTTATCTCAAGGACTGATTTTGAGACTAGCTATATCATAATCAGTGGAGGACTTTCAAAAATATTACAGATTTGAAGACACTAGTCCCTGGGCCATATTGGGCAATATGAGGCAATTTGAGTCAATATTCAATATGACTTATTCAGTCAATATGAGACAAAGCTTGGTAATCAGTACTATTTATGTCTCTTATTTGATTTTAAGATATGCCATTTTTGGGAAATAGCTTTTAAATCCCTAAGATACTTCAAGTACTTTTTCCTATAATGCTTTTTCATGAAAACATCAAGAAATAAGATGGTAATTTTTAATCATGTCAAAATGAATGTTCTGTTGCTCTTTTTTTGGTTGGTTTTTATTTTTTCAAAAAAAATGTGGTAGTGGCAAAGCACTTGGGCAAAAGAGCCAGCTTAGGCAAACTTAGGTAATTTGTCAAATATCTTTTAGGTACTCTTGAGCCCTCTCTTTGTCCACAGTTGCCTAGGTGTCTGTACCAGTCAGGATAAATTAGGTTATATCCTGGAAACAAACAGCCCCCAAATCTCAGTGGCTTAATACAGCAAAGCTTATTGACTGCGCAGCTACAGATCCATATGACCAACTGTGGCTTTGCTCCACAACATTTCCTCTGGGACTCAGGCTAACAGAACAGCCTCTGTCTAGAACATTGCTGGTTATTATGGCAGAGACAAAGAAGACATAGTGAGCCATGTGCAGGCTCTTAGAGCTTCTGTCCAGGCAGGGTCACACAGTCACACCTGAATTCCATGGGGAAGGGTGTATAATCCCCCAACAGGAAGGGATAGCAAATATTTGAGAGAGTGCACCCCATAAGTCTTTTCAGAAAACAAATAGTGCTGGTCTTAAACCAACAGAAAACAAGTATATATTGAGTACCTACCAGGTTCCAGACACTGGGAATACATTAGTCAATGGAAAATACAAAATCCCTGAACTCCTGGGACTTTCCCTGAAGGAGTGGAAGGGAAATAAAAGTAAATATCGTTCTCTGAAGTAAAACAAAGGAGAATAGGTAAGAGTGTTAAGATTGTAGGGAGTTCTATTTAAAGTCACTGGGGAAGTGTCTTGTGAGATATTTGAGTGTAGAATTTAAAGAAGAACATGGAGTTTGTTCCAAAACCTGGAGCCAGAGGCTTTGAGACAGGTAGCAGCAATTGCAAAGATCCTCAGGCAGGAACCTGTATGGACTGATAGGAAGTACAGAAAGTCCAGAGTGGATAGATAACTCCATTCCAAAAAGGAGAAATAGGAAAGAAAAAAGAGATACAGGTCTCAAATAAGTCTAAACTTCAAGGCAAAGTCCATGAGATCTTAAGGCTCAAGCATCATTCTCTTTGGCTTGATGTCTACCCTCCAGGTCCAGAGGGGGCAGATGTCCCACCTCATGGACCCACCTGGGTGGCAAGCTTGCTACTGAGGCTTTGCCCAGTTGATGTGAGACCTCCCAAAGGCTCTGAGCAGCCCCATACCTACAGCTTTGGCAGAGACCATCTAGCCTGTTGGGAATTGAATTGATGGCCTCCCCTTTTGAAAACAAGGAGGTAGTGGCAATCCTCTCTGATTATAGGGTTTTGTCCTGCAAACCCCTGAAGTCCACAGTCTTCCTTTATCCTTCCAATCTCCTTCTGTGTCTTCCTTTTTAGCTTCACAATTCCACCTTTAAGTCATTCCTGTTGTCTCACATTTTACTGTGAGCAGTCAGAAGGAGCCAAGCCATACCTTCAACACTTTGCTTGGAAAATACTTAAGCTAAATAGTCCATTTCATTGCTTACAAATTCTACCTTCCATAAAACATCAGAACAGGAATACAATTCAGTCAAGACCTTTGACACTTCTTAAGGATTTCTTTGTCTCTGGTTTTCAGTAACACGGTACTCATTTCCTTCTGAGACATCGTCAGAATGGCCATCGTTGTCCATATTTTTACCAACATTCTGTTCAGGATTATTGAGAAAATCTCTAAGAAGCTGGAGCTTTTTCTATAGCTCTCCCCCTCTCCTGAGTTTTTACTAAGTCACCTTCAGTGGTCTGCTCTGGGCAAGATAGGTGTTTCCTAGAATGTACCTCAAAAATCCTCCAGACTCTACTCAATGTCCAGTTCTAGAGCTATTTAGGTATTTGTTAAAGCTGCACTTCACTTTCAATACCAATATCTGTCTTAGTCCATTCAAGATAATAGGAAAATAAATACATTTATTTCTCACAGTTCTGGAGGCTGGGAAGTCCAAGATCAAGGCAGAAGGCACAAGTCTGTCTGGTGAGGGCCACTTTCTGGTTCCTAAGCAATGGTTATCATGCTGTGTCCTCAGATGGTGGAAGGGGTGACGGAACTCTCTGAGCTCCGATTTGTAAGGGTGCTCATCCCAGGAATGACATAATCAACCCCAAAGGCCTCACCTCCTGAGACCATCCTCTTGGGGGTCAGGATTTCAACATACGAACTCTACAGGGATAGAAACATTCGGTCTAGAGGAAGTCCATTGGTCATTTTGTGAGAGGCTTAAGTGAAGTTGGCAAGAATTTAAAAGCTTGTCTTGAGTGATAATGGAAACAGAATTTGGAAAGCAAATGGAGAGTCTGTTTTAAAAGGTTTTATTATAAATGGGAACAGGTATCTAAGGCCCACTGCTTATTAGTTCTTTTCTATTGTAATTGTATCATTTTATACTTACCAGCAGTACTTTGAAAGTCCCATTTTTTCCACATCCTTGCCAACACTTGGTATGGTCAGCTTTTGTTAATTTTAGCCGTTCTAATGAGTATATAGTTGTATCTCAGTGTGGTTTTAATTTGCATTTCCCTGATGACTGATGATATTGATCATCATTTCATGGTGTTCTTACCCACTAGTATAGCTTCTTTTGTAAAATATCTCTTCAAATTTTCCACTTTCTTTAGGGGTTTTCAGTCTTTTTAATTGGGTTAGAGGAGTGCTTTATGTATTCTGGATACAAGTCCTTTGTCTGATACCTGGTTTGCCAATAGTTTCCCATCCTCCATGGCCTGACATTTTATGTTTTCTTAGTGGTGTTTTTTGGTAAGAAAATGTCACTAATTTTTAGGACATCCAACTTAACAGTTTTTCTTTTATGCTTCATGCTTTGAGTATTCTATTTAAAAAATATCTACCCCAAGGTTGCAAAGATTTTTTTTATGCTTTCTTCTAGAAGTTTTCTCATTTTGTGTATTATGTTTGGGTCTATGATTCTCCTTAAGTTAAATACTAGGTATCATGTGATGTGAGGGTTGATGCTTATATCTGCTCTGGGAAAATCCATTTGATACAACAATATTTGTTAAAATCAATTTCCCATTGAATAGCATTGGCAACTTTGTCAAGACTCAACTGACCATACATACTAGCTTTACTAAATAGTTGGGCAGTGATCCATCTTCCCCTTTTTTAAAAAAATATATTTGAGTAAGATTGGTGTTATGTCTTCCAACAGTGTTTGATAGAATTCACTTGTGATACCACTGGGACCTGGACTTTGTCTTTCTGGGAAGGCTTTGACAACGAAGTACTTTGCTTTAATAGCTGTAGAGTAACCATATCATTAATTAATTTTAGTCTGTTGTATTTTTTGGAAATGTATTCATTGCTATATCCAATTTTTTAGCATAAAGTTATTCATAGCATTGTCTTACTGTTCTATAATGCCTGTATTGGTAACCCTCTTAATTAGTGATGTTGGTGATTTTTATTCTCTCTTTTTTTTTCTTGATTAATCTTGGTAGAATTTTGTCAATTTTATTGATCTTTTAAAAAAGCCTGGTTTTGGCATTGTTTAGTTTATTGTCCAGTTTCCATTTTATTGATTTCTATTCTTATCTTTATTATTAGTTTGCTCTTCTTTTTCTGGTTTCTTGAAGTGAAACTCAAGTCAGTGCTTTTAGATCCTTCTTTCTAATATAACTCTGGTTGAAAATAAATCATCCATAAAGGCAAGCGTTTGTGTATGCCTCTGTGTGTGTGTGTGTGTGTGTGTGTGTGTGTGTACTCTAATTCTATTACATTCATCTATGTTTAGCTTTAAGCCAGTACCATATGGTATTGATAACTTTAGATTTGTAGTAAGTTTTAAAATACAGAGGTATGAGTCTTCCAATTTTGTTCTTCAAGAACGTTTTGTTTATTCTGGGTCCATTGCATAAGCAGCATCCCACAGATTTGAAATGCTGTATCTTCATTGTCATTCAAATAAAAAATGGTTTCATTTTTTTAAGTTTATTTATTTATTTGAAGAGAGAGAGAGAGGCAAGCAGGGGAGGGACAGACAGAGAGAGAGAGAGAGAGAGAGAGAGAGAGAGAGAGAGCATCCCAAGCAGCCTCCACACTGTTAGCACAGAGCCCAAGGGAGGGCTTGAACTCAAGAACTGTGAGATCATGACCACCAAAGTCAGGAGTCAGATACTTAATTAACTGAGCCACCCAGGTGCCCCCTGCCCCTGATTTCATTTTTAACCCATGACTATTATTTAATTTCCAGATATTTAGGACTTTCCTAAGATGCATTATTGTCATTGATTTTTCATTTACTTCTTTCTGGTAAGAGAACTCACTTTATGTAGTTTTGATCCTTTTACTTCTACAAAAACATGTTCCAGGGCCCCACATATGATCTCTGTTCATCAGTGTTCTTGAGTACTTGGGAAAAAAGCCTGTATCCTCTAGTTTTTGAATGCAGTATTCCATAAATTAGATCAATATGGTTGATAGTGTTGTTCAGGTCTTCTGTATCTCTGCAGATTTTCTGTCTCACTGCTCTATCAGTTGATGAGAGATGGGTGTAGACATTCCCCACAGCTTCAGGCTGTGCTTGAGACTTGCACTGGCTCATACTGAGAAATGGGGCATGCCCCTCTCCACCTCTACCTTCTGGGGTTCTTCTCATGCTCCAGGCCCTGGAAACTTGTATTCCTCATTCCCCTGGCTACATATACAGGATATTTCTTGGAATTTTACCTGCTCACAATTATCACTGATGTAGGACTTGAGACCAGCCTGCTGTTGGGGCAAAACCACAAGAGAGAAGAGAAAAAGGAGAAAAACTCATCCCAATGCCATTACTTTGCCAAGTTGTGACTCCTTTCCACAATCAGCCTGCTTCCCCTCCCCCCCAGTTTTCAAGGTCCTCAAGTAGTTTTTTTGTATGTATTTTGTCCAGAGTTTTCAGTCATAATCCATGAGAGAAACAGGACATATGTGGATGGAGATTTTGTGCTATGCTGGTATTGAAATACCCAAAAAGTTCTAGAAGTTTTATGTAGAAAAACTTGATCTTTTTCACCAGAGATTCTGCATCTTGTATTCTTTTCCCTATAATGTCTTCCTTATCCCCCCAAAATACAAAAGTATATAATTTATATTGTGTCTTGTAGCACTTTCAAAGTTCTTTTGTTTGTTTTGTTTTAAGTATGCTCACTAATCCAACTAAAATTTATTTTCTTAATTTTTGGCATGGGATAAAGTAGAGATCTAACTGTAATTTCTTTTTCACTTTAAATGGATAATTGTCAGGGCACCTAGGTGGCTCAGTTGGTTAAACGTCCAACTTCAGCTCAGGTCATGATCCCATGGTTGGTGGCTTCAAGCCCCTCGTCGGGCTCTGTGCTGACAGCTCAGAGCCTGGAGCCTACCTCTGATTCTGTGTCTCCCTCTCTCTCTGCCCCTCCCCAACTCCTGTTTTGTCTGCCTCTCTCTCAAATTAAATAAACATAAAAGATAAATGGATAATTGTTTAAATACCATTTATTGTATAGTATATCATTTTCCCACATGAATTTATTTCCAGATTGTCCAGTCTGTTCTCTTGATGAATTAGATTATTAATTTCCCAATACCTAGCATTATTATTTTAATCCCTTTTGGTTGGGATGTTTATTATTCTTGTTCTATACTTGCCATGTTTTCTAATTTTCAAAACTTGAATGAAGTAGGAATCTAACTTTTTTTTTTTAAGAAAGTCAGTTGTTCCAATATCACTTTTTATATGTAGTCCATCAAACACACACACACATACAAACACATTTCTAGATTCTAAATCCTCTATACTGTTCTTTTGTCACCTATTTGTCTATTACTTTTCCAGTATTTAGCAATACTGTGTTAAACCTTTTTTAATCAAGAAGTGTATTGTTCTTTTAATGAAGTTCTAATATTTTCTCTAACTGTGGTGACCAATGTTAATGAGCCTTATTCTGGTGACCATTTCACAATATATACCAATATCAAATCCTTCTGTTGTACACTTGAAACTAATATAATGTTATATGTCAATTAAACCTCAGTAAGAAGAAGTGGTAATATTTTATTTAGAGGTTTTGCATCTCACTTTACAAGAGCGAGACTCTTGTGTTCTCTTCTTTTAATCTTACAGTCTGATTTTGTATCATCCACCCATAAAATGTTTTGGTCCAGGTTTTTTATTGTATTTGCCATTTGTCTATGCTGCTGGACTATTCTGTTTTTAACTTCTTTTTTTATGTTTATTTATTATTGAGACAGAGAGAAACAGAGCATGAGTAGGGGAGGAGCAGAGAGAGAGGGAGACACAGAATCTGAAGCAGGCTCCAGGCTCTGAACTGTCAGCACAGAGCCCAACATGGGGCTCAAATCCACGACCTGTGAGATCATGACCTGAGCCGAAGTCGGACACAACTAACTGCGCCATCCAGGTATCGCTGTTTTTAACTTCTTAATACAATCTTATTAGTTTATATTTTTCTAGGAAAGTCAGTGATTTTGACTTTAGAAATTACTTTGTGTAAAAATATTCTTTTTTAAAAAAATCTTGTATTTAAATTTTTGATCTTTTTATCATTCTACTGTTTTTTAATTTTTTTAATGTTTGTTTATTTTTGAGAGAGAGAGAGAGAGAGAGAGAGAGAGAGACAAAGCGTGAGGAGAGGGGAGCATAGAGAGAGGGAGACACGGAATCTGAAACAGGCTCCAGGCTCTAAGCTGTTAGCACAGAGCCCAACACAGGGCTTGAACCCACAGACCATGAGATTATGACCTGAGCTAAAGTCAGACGCTTAACCTACTGACCCACCCAGGCACCCTTCATTTCACTGTTTTTTATCTTGATCAGATTACCAAAGTTTTTGTTTATTTTATTGGAACTTTCAAAAGGGCAACATTTCAGTTTACATATATATTCTGTTGTGCTTTTATTTTTCTATCGAATTAATTTCCATTTCTACCTTTTAATTCCTCTTCTAGTTTCCTTGCCTGTGTTTTTTCATTCCTTTTCTAGCTTATGTTAACTCTTTGGTTCATTTGTATTTAATCTTTTATTAAATACTTTCCAGCCTATTTTTTGTGATTATCATTTTGTGTGTTTTTCAATTTCACAGTGAACAGATTTTCCTGTTTTGGTTTCTCTTTTTTCCCTATCCTTTAGGAGTTTTTATTTGTTTTGTTTTGTTTTGTGGCATTTTTGTCTACCTCAGATAGATTTTTTTTGGTCTATTTGTCCTTTAAAAGGTTTGTTAAAGTCTCCCAAATCAGAATCCTCTCTTGTTGCTGGACGAGTCCCTGAGCATACGTTCCAAATTACCTATGGATTGCAATGTCGATGGCTTTCCATAACCTCTGGAACTAGCTCAGAGTTCCAGAGGCGGGGAGCCGAGAAGATAACACACAAGGGTCCTTAACGCAATGCCTATTGCATCATCTCTGTATCTCCCTCGCTAAAGCCAGATTGGCAGCACTCTTGACAAGGCAGACCCTCTCTCTGGAGGTAACTGTCATTAATGAGCAAAGCAGTCTCTCTCTATATAACATTATTTACAAGATTTCCTTGATGTGATGAAGGAAACTGAAAATTCCCTGGGGAAAGTCTTTGTAAATACTCTTTTTATTCATTCACTTCCATCAGATACAAATGTCTAAACTGTTAAATGACCAAACGACTTTGACAATAGTACCTCCTTTCTCCCAGTAAGAAAGTGTGACATGTAAAAAGGTTGAAAATGTCATGGTTTTGGAAAAGTTGTTCCAAAGTAAACAAAAATTTGAGCTTATTATGTTTCCTAGAATATTTTTGTATACACTAGGTAATTTTATACTAGCAGCCAAACTGTGACAAAGGCAAAAAGGCCGGATTATCATCACCATTCTGATCGATACCATTGAGTATTAGGAATCAGAAGGGATTCATTCAAAGTCATCGAGCCCATTATAATGTGAATAGGAGTCTTTCTCTTTAAATACCTTTAATAACAATTTCATATGTTAAGTTCATTTCTACTCACGTGTATGTTGATTAATTTTCCTCTTTAGAGCTAAGTGACAAAACATTCTGCTGTAATTAATATCAAGATAGATATTTTTGTAATTGAGGGTGAGATACATAGCTTAAGAATTTATCTCTCAGTACAAATATGAAGATACTCTTTACCATATGATTTCTTCTTGGAAGCGATCTTTTGCAGTGATAGAATGCTGTATAAGTTTAGCATTTTAGTATTACAGTCTCTCAGAAATTAAGGTATTTTTCCGAGGAAATGTGTCCGTGCAGGTCATTAGAAGTGGATTAGTAGAATAACTCTGGGAATCCTACATTTTGCTAAATGTTATGCTTATCGGAGGATTAATAGATAATGCTATTATTATTAAAGTCATCATTTTAATTGACTAAACAACATTAAAACTAGAATATAATAAAAATTTCAGAAATATATACTAAAAAAAAACCAACAAAGTCGTCTAGCCCAAGATGCAATCAGTATTGGGGCGCACATCTTCTGCCAGCAAAGGTCAAGTTAATTTCATTTTACCACAGCAGTGTCCTAAAACCTAGAGACTCAATTTCCATGGGAAAATTCTCCTTGGATTCCAATCCCTGTGGATGGTGGGATTTTGGAAATGAATTCCTCAAGTGTAATTGTTGAATAGATATTGGTTGGTTTTTTAAATTAGTAATTTTAAATTGAAGTACAGTTGGCACACCGTGTTACGTTACTTTCAGGTGTACAGCATAGGGATTCAATAACTGTGTGATGTTTTGCTCACAAGTGCGCCTACCATCTGTCACCATATGACGCTGTTTCAATACCATCGATTAGATACTGGTTGCTTTTTTTTGAATTTTTAAAAAATTTTGTATTTATTTTTGAGAGACAGAGTGAGCAGGGGAGGGTCAGAGAGAGAGGGAGACACAGAATCCAAAGACAGGCTCCAGGCTCTGAGCTCACTGTCAGCATAGAGCGGATGCAGGGCTCGAACCCACGAACCGTGAGATAATGACCTGAGCCAAAGTTGGACGCTTAACCGACTGGGCCACCCAGGCACCCCAGGTTGCTTTTAGTAGAATGTGCTAGATCTCTTTCCGGTGTCCCTTCATGCTTTCTGCCACACTCTGCATGGCAAGAGGCCAACTGACATTCAGAGTCTTGGGCTCCCTTGCCCTATGAGATTTGGTAGAATTGATCCATGGAAGCACCAGGGGGACCCAGGAGGGAAGAGCAGAGTGAGTTCAGGCTTTTATTTCTATTTCCTCCTTGCAGGTTGAGTTGAGCTGGCAAGGGAATTGACGATCCCAGCCTTCTTCACCCAGTTCATTTTTTCCCTCTTCCAGTAGCAATTTCCTCCCCTAGATTTCTCAGGCCTGGAGCAGAAGGACTTTTTTAGAGTTACTTACCCCCAGTGCTGCAACATCCCTTGGGCTTTCTTTACACCTGCTCATACCTTTGCAAAGGTCTCTTTTTTTAAACAATCCTCAAATTATCCAAATTGAATGTGCCAAGCCATTTTTTGCAAAGACCCCAACTGATAAAGAAAACAAATTCCTATTATATTTTATAGCTTAAGTTGAAAAAGATGGGGTGAGGGAACAAGTTTCCTAGCCAAGCCAAAAGCTATTCATAGACTAACATCTGATTACTACAGTTTTGGAAAGGAGTTGGCTCTTTTAATATCTTCTTCATTGGGGATTACACATTTTTCTGGACCCAAATCATAATCAGATCCAAAAGATTCCTAATACTTTGTATATTGTTAATAAAATTTAACAGTAACAGGGAAACAAAAGAGAGAGAAAAGGAGACAACCTTTGCGTTTCCAAAGGAGAGCGAAAAAAATCATGCATTATTCCTAAATCACTGTGTTGCCATGTAAACTTCTCTGCCACACCAATCTATGATGTCCCTCAGAAGACTTTGAAGTCCCTGAGAAGACTTAGATACTCCTGATTCTGATTCTTGGGGAGCTGAAGCAGTCATAGGGCACTGCAAGGGCTCACTTTGCAAAATTCAGTGTAAGAAGGGAGTAGGAGTGTGTTTCACATGTGAAAAGAGAGATTGAAGTAATACATTTTTAGCAGGCATCTGTATGCACATGAGGATTCACACATGCACACACGCATATCACACACACACACACACACACACACACACACAGTAGAAAGGCAACCCTGCAGAGAAAATGGTGTGATTCTCAGAATTCATTCTGGTGCTTGGGGACTAGATGGGAATGGAGACTACTGCTTTCCTTCTGAGCCTAGGGCAGGGTGACATGCTGATAAGTTTAGTATTTTCCACCAGTTGGCCACAATATGGGTAGGTGGGAAAATAAACTTCCTTCCCACTCTCCGCCCTTATTCCCCTGCCATGGGTTAATTTTTAATATAATGCCATAAGGAATAATATAATTCAAAAAATAAGAAAGGAATCAAGCTACGTAATTGCTTAATCACTATAGGACAGATTTCCATTGTCAGAGTGGAGGGGAGTGTTATCTTCCAGTGGATTTGTTTTCCTGTTGTTTGTACTAGAGAAAGACTGACTACATTTCCCTCTTTTGCATTTTAATGATAAGTAGGAGTGAAATCTGAAATCGAATGGCTGGCAGTCCAGGAAGGGTGTGAAGTCAAGAAAAGCAAGGGTGGGTCATTTATACTAACAATTTTCAGTTTTGAAACAGTCTGTCTGGTGTCATTCCAGGTAATGAGATAAAGTGGTCCATAAGAAGTTTTAAAATGTGTGTCCTCAAACAATTATTGCAGTTGCTAATCCCTTGGTTTCATTTTTAGCAACGCAATAGGTATTTCTCTGGACCACCAACTTAGAGGTACAAGCGTGGCACAAATCAATAATAGAGCGATTTGTATATCAGCCCTTCCAGGTTTGGAACAAGAAAGGTGACAGTAAGCTCTTAGAAACTAAAATTATGATTGTACATTTATTTCCTAATTTCCCAAAGTGAGGAGAAATATGCTTTAAATGAAAATTGATACCTTGAGAGCCATAGGTTTAAACATCTTGTTTAAAATTATAACAAGGGGCACCTGGGTGGCTTGGTAGATTAAGCATCTGACTGGCTCAGGTCATGATCTCACAGTTTGTGAGTTCGAGCCCCGTGCAGGGCTCTGTGCTGACAGCCTGGAGCCTGGAATCTGTTTCAGATTCTGTGTCTCCCACACTCTCTCTGCCCCTCCTCAGCTTACACACTCTATCTCTCTCTCTCTTTCTCTCTCAAATATAAATAAAAAAATTAAAAACTAAATGAAATTACAACTACAATTGTTGTTTGAACTTAAAATAGTCTTTTTTTTTTTTCAAATGTTATAGGAGAAGATAGCAAAGAAAGACACAGGATGTTAAAAGTAGAAAAGAACATTCATATGACAAGAACTCTAATATATTGGCTTGACAATAAAATAAACCGCACAATGATCTACTAAATAAAGAAAATGGCAGCTGGAAACTTCATACTGATATCAAGCAGATGAGTGTGGGCTTCAAGGCTTTTATCTTTTAATGATGCAGATTAAAATCTACAGAACAGTTATGATTATTCCATATACCTTATGAGTAAAAATATGAATGAAATACACAAGTACAGAAGATAAAAGATACATTTACAGAAACATAACGCTAGTGGAAGGCGACACCTCTCTTTCTTATTGACAAAAAAAGAGAAAATTTAAATACAGATTTGAATAGTAATATATATAACAGTAATTAACAGGTACTCATTTGTCAAATATCCAGTTTTAAAAACAATAAATTGTATCTTTTTTAAGGACCTGTAGATATTCAGATATTTATCATATTTTTTGAAACAGAAAGCCTGGTAAGTTCCCCATAGTAGAAATATTATAGGTGACATATTCTGACCAAAATATATTCAATGATAGAACCAATTAAGAAAATTAAAAACAAAACAAAAACTGGGACACCTGGGTGGCTCAATTGGTTGAGCTTCAGACTCTTGATTGCAGCTCAGGTCATGATCCCAGGGTCATGGGATCCAACCCCAAGTCAGGCTCTGCCCCCTCTACCCCACTCTCATGCTCTCTCTCTCTCTAAAATAAAAAAATTAAATTAAATAAAAAAACAGAACAAAAACTATGTATTAAATAATTCTCAGGTTAAACAATCAATAAAACTACAATTGTATAATATCTAAGAATACTAGTGAGACAAAAATATTTAAACTGTATACATTTATATTATTGAGAAAAAATGGAAATAAGTGAATAAGTTGCCATTTGTTAAGTGAGGAAAGTGAAAACCAAAATAAACTTTATGAAAACAGAAGTAAGGAATTTTCTGAAATGAGGAAAAATGCAGAAAGAGAAAAGGGATAGACTTGGTTCTGCGGGGAGGAAAAACATCAAACACAACTAAATAAATAAATCATTTACCAATACTGCATATGGGCGAGAACAGAAAGGAGAGGAAAGAAACACAGGTTCGTGAAATAAGCAATGAAAAGGGAAAATGACTACAGATGATGAGAAAATCATCATATGAAAATACTTTGCACAACACTATACCCATAACTTGTAAAACTTGGATTTTTTTTTCAAGAAGAAATAAATAGACCACAAATTGTGGGAGAAATTGGGAATGTTGTCAAAATTTCCCAAAAAGCTTCTGACACAGAAGGAGACTTTGGTCATTTTTTTTTTCATTCTTCCAAGGAACAGATTACTCCAATATGATTTAAATTTGTTCCAGAGAAACACAAAACAGGGATTTCTCTTCAAATTCCTTTGTGACACCAGCACATGGGTATGATAGTACATCTAACAGATTCTCTCTCCCTCACCCCCTCCCCTTCCTTCTTCCTCACAAAAATCCTTAATCTTATATTAGCAGAAAGAATTTAGCTGTACCTTAAAAGAATACTACAGTATAACCAACGAGGCTTAACGCCAGGAAGATATCCAGGTCAATACTGGGAAATACACTGATTTCTTTCAATAAGACAAGTCATAGTAGATACTAAAAGGTATCTGATTAAATTGAGGACCCATTCCTGACAATGAAAATGTTATTAAATTATTCCATTTTAATTATTGTAATTAATTTACTAATTAAAGATAAAATAAATGAATAAATTGAACTCCCCCAAATTATAAGTAAAATATTCTCATCATGGTAATAATCCAAATTTGGCAAAAGAAAAGATAATATGAGGAAAGTGGTCTTCAAAATAGTCATAAAGACACCAAATGAAAAAAAGTGTCCATGAAGAAACTGATTAAGAAATATTCTGCAAGCATGTAAAAGAAAAGTGAAACATTCTACTAAAGGACATTAAATATAATCTAACAAATAAAAATAGAGGCCATGTTTTTGTTTAGAAAAAAATATTTTAAGGCTATTCATTGATTCACTTTCTTCAAAATAATCTTTGATGTCCACGTATTTTTGTTAATGTTGAAGAAGTTATTTTTTTAAGAAATTGTCAGTTTTTTAAACTTAATTTAAAAAAAATAGGTAAGGCTCAGAAAATTTGGAAGGATTAACAAAAGAACTATAAGAATGTATATCCTACTTATTAATATATTAAAAGTTATAAATTACAATACCTAAACAGAGGGATGCCTGGGCAGCTTCATCAGTTAAGCATCTGACTCTTGATTTCAGCTCAGTTCATGATCTCATGGTTAGTGAGATCTAGCCCCGCTTCGGCCTCTGTGCTGACAGTGAGGAGACTGCTTGGTTTTTTCTCTCACTCTCTCTCTCTCTCTCAAAATAAATAAACTTAAAAAAAAACCACAATATCTAAGACAGAATGGCTAGAAGAGGCACAGAAGGAGTCTGAGTTAAAACATAATAAAGTAGCCAGAAATAGACCCAAAGATATGTGATAGTCAAGTATATGATAAGGATGGCATTTCAAATTGGTAAGAAGATGAACAGAATTTCCAGCAAGTAACACTGGGATTACTAGCTAATTTGGGGGGGAAAAAACAGCTATATCCCTTATGAGAAAATAAGGTCTAAATGAATCCAAGTTTTCTTATACTTGGATACTTAAAGTAAAAAAAGTTAAGGAAGGAAAGGAATAAATATACTAGAAGAAAATCTGGTATGGATGAATACTTTTATAATGTTAGAATAAGAAAATCTTTCCAAGGAAGATAAGTAACTGAGGATCCATAATTATATTTTGACAAGGTTGATTGCATAATACTACAAAATTTATGTACCATAAAGTAAGCTTTGAAAGTAAATCCAAAAATACAAGCCAGGAAATATATGAGAAGGAGTTAATATACATGATATATAAAGAGTTCTAGCATGTCATTGAAACAACCACTCCAACAGAAATAGGAGTAAAAAACAAAACAAAACAGGTGTTTCACAAAAGGAGAAATGTAAGAACTGATAAATGTGGGAAATCCTCACTCTCACTAATAGACAAATGGAAAAGAAATTATACATATTATTTTTTACTCATGAAATTAGCAGATGTTTATATGACTATAGGGAACACTGAAATGTTCAAGTCTAATTGGGAATATAATTCTTTAGATTTCTGGAATGCAGAGTGGATGTATAATGTCTTAAATTAAATACCTTTGGCCTAATAACTCCACTTCTAAAATCTTTTCCCCAAGGAGATCATTGTATTGGTTAAATTAATATATATATATGAGGATTTTCTTTAATGTGTTTAAAGAATCTATAGCTGTCTCACTGTATGAAACTGATTCAACAAATTAATGTAAAAATTATAGAACATTATATATCCAGTAAAAGAACCATACACATCTGAATATAACTACCCAGAAAGATGCTCATGATATATATTTTGGTTGAGAAAATCAGGTTAAAAAGACAAGGTAGAGAATCAACTCAGTATGAAATTATATATAATAAAATCTACCTTTGTAGATGTACCATATAAACATACAAACTTTTACAATCATGTATCAATTATATTTCCATTAAAGACAAGTGACAGAAACTCAGTCCAAACCGACTTAAGCAGGAAGAGAACTTTTAGGCTCAGCCATAAAGTGCAGAGTTTTGGTTTTGTTTCAGGCATATCTTTTTCAAGACTTGAAACAAGGTTGTCAGAAAGAGTCAGTTTTTCTCTGTTTCCAAGTTTCTGCCCTGCTTCCTTTCTGGTGGATCTGTTTTCAGAACAGTGTCTCCCCTCATGGTGACAAAATGGCTGCCACAGCTTTTGCAACTCCTCTCCATTTCAGCACTAGCATGAAAGAGAAAGTCTTTTCCTGATTACCTCAAAGCTCAAGGTGCATTAAAAATGTAGGAAATGTAGGATTCTATGTGCTGTGTCTCATGTTCTACCATATATCCACATTCCACATGTATATTCATATAGCCATATATTCATATATTATAAACCTATAGCATGTACCTTGAGCATTGGATAGATAGGACAGGGGGAATAGAGGGGAGGGGAGTGTCCCTGAATAAAATTGGTGGTAAGATTACCTGGTAAAGGATAAGTGGGTGCTGAGTCACTAAAAGAACAAAAGAAGTTTGTCTCCTCATGATGATGTTTGTGGACATATTTTTTCTTCCTACTTTTGTGTATTATTTGAGAATTTATCATTTTTAATTAACACAACAATGGAAAACTTATCATGCAGCATTGTTATATGTAGATAAGTCTTTTTTCAACATAAGTAAAATAAAATATGTAGATATTTCTGGCAGTCATGCTGTTGTATTTCTGCCTTGTCTTTCCCTCGCTTAGTTTTCTTTCCTATAAACCTCTTGGTATTATTTCTTTCTGTTTTTTTTTTTTTTCTTTCTGGAGAGAGAGAGCACACTTGTGCACATGCGAGTGGGGAAGGGGCAGAGAGAGGGAGAGACCGAATCTTAAGCAGGCTCCCAGCCCAGCACAGAGCCCAGTAGGGGATTTGATCCCACAGCCATGAGATCATGACCTGAACTGAAATCAAGAGTCAGACACTTAACTGACTGAGTACCCAGGCGCCCCTCTGTTAACCTTTCCATTGCTGTTTTTCAAGCATCCAAGGTCACAGGCAAAGAGAAAAAGGAATCGTGCCCAAAAAGTAAAGCTATTTACCCTATGAAGTATTTCACAGAAAGGAGTGGAAAAGTAAAGAAATGGGTGATGGCCCCAGAATGTTTAAAGGCAGTGTTAAGGGACTCATTATGAATTTGTGTTTGCATAAGAAACATAATTTTCTACTCTGCTCACAGATTTATACGTGGTTGGTTGCTGGAGGGAGGGGTGGCTTTCCAAAGCCTACTTGATGCTGCCTTTGTGAATGATTAATTTATCAGTGCCTCAGACACCTTCATGTGCACCCGAGTCACTTAGGGATCTGCTAAACTGCAGATTCTGACGCAGTATGTCCATGTTAGGGCCCAAGATTCCTCACTTATCACAAGCTCCCAAGGGATGTAAATGCAACAAGTCTACAGGCCAGACTTTGAAAAGGAAAGTTTGGATGGCATTTTCCTATCTGTGAAGTAAAAGCCCAAACCAGCTATATTCTGCATGTTTTTATTAAAATTAGTAGTATATTAAAATATATCCTTTTAGCTATTCCAGGTTTATTTTTATATGCTGGCATTTTTCTATTTAGGGCAAAATTTTTTTTAATGGCCAAATTTTGATTCTCTGTACCTCATTTTAAAAGAAGGTAAATACTTCAGCTCTCTCTCCCAGTCTCTAATAGGAAATCCCAAATCTGTTTTTACATTAATTCCATAAGGAAAAAGAAATGCTTTCTTGCCATCTTAAATGCTATTTTTCTTGTTCTGGAACCAAAGATTACTCACTTCAACTTTGAATTACACTGGGGTTATGGAAAATCCTTTATTGTTTGAGATTTCAACAATGTGCTCCATCCAGAACAAACTGAAGAACTTACTTAATTGTTGCCAACCAGCCGAAGGAGCCAGGTGCAAAGAACTTGTCTTGGAGAAAACATAGTTTATTTTATTTATTTATTTTGAGAGACAGAGACAGAGACAGAGAGAGAAATCGTGCAAGGGGAGAAGGACAGAGGGAGAAAGAGAGAGAGAATCTCAAGTAGGGTCCATGCTCAGTGCGGAGCCCAACACAGGCCTCGATCCCACAACCCCGGGATCATGACCTGAACTGGATTGAAGAGTCAGATGATTAACTGACTGAGCCACCCCGGAGCCCCTGTTGAAAACTTAGATTCTCCCTCCTGCAAAATAGTGACTCCTCTTCCTTACTGTGAAACCGTGTGACCTTGGGCAGCAGACACAGCCTAGACCTAGTTTTCAACACCAATAACAACTGAAAGCCTACGCCATTTAACCTGTCAGAGGCAAAAGTCTGTGGCTGCATATGAATTCACTTTGGATTACAAACATTTTTAATGATTTTTAATGATGTTTGCGTTTGTAAACTTCTCATACCCTCTCCAACTCCAGGCCCTTTGCCAGTCCTTCTTGGCTCTGCTAAGATTGATGGAATCTGGGAATCAAGATCAAGGGCAGGAGTCTGCTTTGTTCAAAACAAATGAGTGTGTGTGTGTGTGTGTGTGTGTGTATAAAACAGAAACACTCCTCTCCATACCTCCATTGGTTTGTATGCCTTTCTTTCAGCTTGCTCAAGGAGCCAAATTTGCATTTGGAAACTCCAGTAGAAAATTTCAAACTGGTAGCTGTGTGAGAATTTTAACTTACGTTTAGGCATCTCCCTTGCCCTTGAGTTCCTGTGTCTGTTTTTGAATATGGCCTCCCTGGTGGGTGGGCCATGATACTCTCTCCCTTGGGCCCCCTTGTTGCTCTCCTTCCTGCATATACAGGTAACTTGGAAGCTTAACTGGACTTTATAGTCTGTACTCATCACCCACAACTACCTATGTTCTTCTCTGGCTCCTAGAGGACCCCTCGCTCCATAGTTTTCACTTGTTTAGCTATGCCTCTGTGACAGTTACTGACCCTTGTGAAGAAGATAGAGTAATACAGTAATATAAAAATTTATAGCAACAAAGATTGTGTTCATGGAGTACCATGTGACCACATCTACATTTATTTTTGCCAGAGACATAGAGCTTTGGTAACCCCAAACATGTCCTTTTTAAAAGCTTCTTACCTAGTAAACAACTTCTTATTTTACTGTAAAATCCTGACACTTGTTTGATAATGGATAGCAGGTTGGTCAGTGCCAAAATCCTAACATGCAGGGTTAGCCCTCAGCCTCGCTGTCATGATGATAGGAACAGGGCTGGCCACAGTGCCCTCCTGAAGTTTGCACATCCCCCCCCCCCCCGCCCCGCACTCCTTTCTCTAGGCCTCAAGCACCTCGGTGACCCTACCAGAGTTAAAGAGTTAATGCCTCTAGCATTATATACAGACAGGAAAAAAACAAGTCTGGCATATGGATGTGACTAAATTTTAAATGTATAGGAAGAAAATTGTGTTTTAAATTTTCATTGATCTTAGGGTACGAAACTTAAGCTTTGGGAGAAAACCAAAAAATTCAAGTATGTTTTGAATAATCATTTATTCTAGAGCATCTGGCAAACATGAACTTGGAAAGTATGGGAGAACCTCCATGTGAACAATGGCCACTTTCCAAAGAACAATAAGGGACATATATTTTAAAAGCAACAACAGAAAAACATGAACCACAACCGTCTGCAACACAAGTAATGAGTGCAGGAATTGTAAAGGACGGTGATAATAAGTGGACGGTGATGCCTTTAAGTCTTGCCAGTGAAACCCAATTTAATGAAATGAGGCTTTAATTATAAAGCCAGAGATGACTTTCGCTTCTATTTTTAATTTTATGGATGAGAAGTAAGCTGCAGAAATATGAAAGAACCAAATAAAGGCATCAAGTAAGAATAACGTAAACTCTTTTTCTTATCCTGGGTGGTGGGGGGTTGGGAAGTTTGAGAGCAGAGGATCATTTGGCAAGCAACTGATAAATATAAACAGACTGCAAGTCATCGACTTTGCTTTACGTGGCAAAATGCGTGATGAAAACACAACTGAACGAGTCTGAGTTGATAAACATGGAGGCCATTACTGATCTTATTTATTGGCCTATAAAGCACATCTTGCTTAATAGAAGGTGTTGTGCTGGAAAGCAGAAAGCCCATTAAAACCCCGAAGTAGGGATTCTGAGAGTTGAAGTCTTACACAGAGTATTTGCAATTACTCCAGGAAAGAAAACATCCTATGGAGAGCGGCTACGACACAGTTGCGCTAAATAGGAGTAGAATTCCAAAGTGAATCCCGTACCACATGCCAGGATGGTAAGCCTATGTCGAACCTAAGTAAAGATTTCTGGATCCAGCCTTAAAACAAATTAAAACATTTAAAACTCAAATGTATTATTATTCTTCTATTATTTTATAAGTGTTGTGGGGGGTGACGGCTGGTGAGGGGTGGGAGGAGGATGCAGGAAAAGAATTGCACAAAGAAATGCCACCATGGTTAAGGGAAAACTGGTTAACTTAACGCAGAGCAATTCAGTGGGAGGTCTATATCATATTTTTTACATTTTGTAAGAAACCCCAAATTGTATTGGTCTTCGTGTTTTTTTTTCTAGACTGGCAACTTTATGCAGCTGTGTTCATCTATATCCAGTCTGAGTGGGCATACACACAAACCCAAAAGTTTTTTTAAAAAAAATGTGTCTGTCTCCAGAACCTTTTAAAGCTAATTTATTTTACTTTACATCGTCATTAAGGAAGATTAGTTAAACAGAGGCACAGTCAACTTTTGACTGTCCTACCCTGGGACTAAAATTAGCAACTAAGCCCTTGAATTTAAACCATTCCACGTTTTGGATCCAATCGTATTAACCTTTCTACCAGTTTTCCTGTTCGGTTTAATCTGATAGCCCCAAGAGATGGGTTCTGAAGGAGTGCCTGAGCTATTGGGGAAGGAAGTGGTTAAGAAGGAAGAAGTACATTTCTTGGCAGAGTGTCTGAGAATGCAGTGACTTTACTCAGGCTGGAACAGATAATGCCTAAATATCACTATCTCTAAAAATATAGTGTAGAGTTGTCAAAAGGCTTACCAGCTCTCCAATACCTGATAGTCCCACCCATAAGTTTATTCCACAGTAGCACATTTGTTCACTAAACCTTTTAGGGGAGAGAGGAGACCTACTTTGTGTTTTGTGTTTCATATTCATGTCTGGTTGGAGTAGGGATAAGATCATGGGCTTTGATTTCAAGAAGAAACTCACCTGACATTTTCCAGACCATGTCAAGAGTACAAATGGAAGCCCCCATACCGTATGTGTAAATATTTTAAAGCCATCAGTTAAAATTTTAAACTTTTTGCATAAATCTTTGACATATAAAAATTGTGCATATTTAAAATATACAACTTCATGTTTTGATATATGTACACATTCTGAAAAGCTCACCATAATCAAGCTGAATAACTTAGCCATTATCTTTACATAGTTACCATTGTGTGTGTGTGTGTGTGTGTGTGTGTGTGTGTGTGCGTGTGTGTAAGAATATTCAAATTAAGATCTAGCCTTCCAGGATTACCAGTATTAATAGGTATTGTTAACTATCCTCATCACCATGGCGCACATTATATCCCCAGAACCCATTTGTCTTGCAAAACTGAACCTGTGGACCCCTTAAACCACATCTCCTTATTTCACCCTTGCTCTCTCCACCCCTGGAAACCGCCATTTTACTCCCTACATCTATGAGTTTGACTACTTTGGTTTTCACATCGAAGTGAGATAGGTAGTATTTGTCTTTTTGTGTCTCCTTTAATTCACTTAGCATAACATCCTCCAGGTGTCTTCTTTTTTAAGGCTGAATAATATTATTAATTTCCTTTATGGGTAGCTCATTGTTCGTATGTAGAAATGCCTCCAGGGTGCATGGGTGGCTCAGTTGGTTGAGCATCCGGCTCTCAATTTTGGCTCAGGTCATGATCTCTCAGTTAGTGAGATCAAGCCTCATATGAGGCTCTGTGCTGACAGTGCGGAGCCTGCTTAGGATTCTCTCTCTCTCTCTCTCTCTCTCTCTCTCTCTCCCCCCCCCCCCATTCTGACCCTCCCTTGCTTGGGCTCTCTATCTCTCTCTCTCAAAATAAATAAATAAACCTGAAAACAATTTTTTAAAAAAAGAAAACTTAAAAGAGAACTTTTGTATGTTGGTTTTGTATCCTGCAACTCTACTGAACTTGTCTATTAGTTCTGACTGTCTTGTTGAATCTTTAGGGTTTTCTACATATGCAGTCTTGTCATCTGCAAACAGAGCTTATTTTACTTCTTCCTTTCCATTTTGGATGTGTTATATTTCTTTTTGTTGTCTAATTGCTCTGACTAGGACTTCTAGTACTATCTTGAATAGAAGTGGGAAAAGTGGTCATTCTTACCTTAAACCAAATCTTAGAGGAAAATCTTTCAGTTTTTCCCTATTGTTTGTGATGTTAGCTGTGGGCTTTTTATGTATGACTTTTATTGTGGTGAGGTAAGTGCCTTCTTTACCTATTTGGTAGAGTTTTTATCATGAATGGATGTTGAATTTTTCTCAAATGCTTTCTCTGCATCTATTAAGTAATCATGTGGTTTTTGCCTTTCAATTTCATTTTATTAATGGAGCATATCATATCAATTGAGTTGCATGGGTTGAACCAACCTTGCATCCCAGTGATAGATCCCATTTGTCGTGGTGTAGGATCCTTTTAATGTGCTGTTGAATTCAATTTGCTAGTATTTTACTGGAGAATTTTGCATCTGTGTTCATTAGGGATACTGGTCTACAGTTTTATTTTCTTGAGGTGTCTTGTCTGACTTTGGGATCAACATCCAAAAAATGAGTGTTCCCTGTTTTTCCATTTTTTGGAAAATTGAAGAGCAATTCATATAAATTAACTTATAAAATCAAAATTACTTAAAGTGGAAAATACTTAAATTCTGAAAACACTGAAATGTCACTAAATATTTTAATAAAAATAAAACTATTTCCGGGGTGCCTAGGTATCTCGGTTAAGCATCTGACTCTTGACTTTGGCTCAGGTCATGATTCCAAGGGATTGAGCCCCACATTGGGCTCTACGTTCAGCGTAAGATTCTCTCTCCCTCTGCCCTCTCCCTCTTGCAATCTCGCTCTTTCTCTACCTCTCTAAAAAAAAAATTAAATTAAAATAAATAAAAACTATTTGCATTTTTAGCACTGAGTATCTCTTTCATTACCAATGTAAAGAATTGGTAACATGCTCCATGTATGTTATGTCTAGAGCTGCACAGATGAATTGTTTAATATTTCAGCTGCCATGGGTAACTCTTGTGAACATCATAACTGCAGAAGCACAAATAAGAAGACAAAGAGAAGCAAGATTCCTGGTTGGGCCAAGAATCAGTGCAGAGCTCAATCCTACAACCCCGGGATCATTACCTGAGCTGAAATCAAGAGTAGGACGCTCAGCCAACTGAGCCACCCAGATGCCCCATAAGTAAGGAGTTTAGAAAGGAGAGGTGAAGATGAGGGGCTCCATTAATAAAAGTAATACGCCAAGTAGATGCATATGTTTGTTTGACATCATTTGGGGGGAAAAATGAACCATTTCATTGACACTTCTCACCTTTTTTTCTAAAATTTTTTTAATGTTTATTTATTTTTGAGAGAGAGAGAGAGAGAGAGATGGAGCAGGAGCAGGGAGAGACATAGACGCCGAAACCAAAGTAAGTTCCAGGCTCCAAGCTCTCAGCACAGAGCCAGATGCAGGGCTCGAACTCACAAACCATGAGATCATGACCTGAGCCGAAGTTGGATGCCACCCAGATGCCCCAACACTTCTGAGCCACCCAGGCGCCCCAACACTTCTTACTTTTTAACAAAAGTATTACATTCATGAAATTTAAGAACTGATAAGCCAGAAGGGAGAAATGCAAAGTAAAAACCAA
Organism: Cryptoprocta ferox; assembly: GCA_028646485.1. Lineage (NCBI taxonomy): Eukaryota > Metazoa > Chordata > Mammalia > Carnivora > Eupleridae > Cryptoprocta > Cryptoprocta ferox. Next base: position 13,780,454 of record CM053572.1, read on the forward strand.
AAAGCCTACTGAATGCCTTTCTATGTAGAGTCATTGATAATATGATGGAATGAACTAGAATCCTATTCAGAAACCGTGACAACGCAAAAAAACCTCGTACTATGTCCACCTTCAGTGACATTTTTACATGATTTCAAAAGTGCCTGTTACGTCACTCTTCTATAAAAAGGTTTTAGATACAAAACTTGAGTATAGGCTTGTTCGTGCTCTTAGGCTAAAAACTTTGTAGACTGAAGAAAGTAAAGATTCCAAGCTTCTGAGCCTGACAATAACACCAAGACTCACACATTCACACACAGCCAACTCTGGCTGAGTATCTCAGAGAAAGCCACAGCGCAATTAATCTAGTCTCCTCTACAACTTTGACTTAGGTATCTGTTGTGCCCAAAAAGGCTCACCACAGTCAAGTTAGGTTTTGGTCGTAGAAAGAGTTTGAAATAAGAAAATGCAAAATCCTAAGACAGTTCACATCAGACTTCTAAAACTATCACGTTGCCAAACTATAAAATTTACTTTTCCAGGTGTGAACCAGATGCTATAAGATTATTTTAAGGTACTCTCTCTTCTGCAAAGACTTGCCTTTCAACATACTCTCAAGGATTACATATCTATGATTCACACTTGTGGCGAACACATTCCAAATTGCTTAGGTAGGAGTTACTTCTAACAGAAATCAAACAAAGGCGTTTGAAGATTTATTTAACTGGTGGTTTTATTAGGTGTCATTTATTTTCTAGTATCGTAGGAGAAAAATCTGACAACGAATTTAAAATATAGTGGAATATTACAATTGTAATAATAAAAAGTAATCAGTGATACTAACTTAGAGTTAGTAAAGCAGTCAGGAAGGAGCAGAAGTCCTAAGACATCTTTTTATTTACAGAATTCTTGTGATGTGTGGTAATATTCAGCTTATTACAAGGAAAGACTTTATCTTGGGACGGTCAGGGGTGAAATACTTGGCAAAAGAAATCTGGTATCGTAAAATATGCAAATGACAAAGCCCATTGTTTTACGTAAACTTGTATATAGCCTGAACATAACAAAGGGATAAATAAATATATAAGACACATTTTCAGGTCAGGTTGAACAGAAATCAATTTAATTTTACTGCACTGTAAGTAACTGAGAAAAATCTCTGGACTTTTCCCCAAAATTTCCCCCTAGGCCTAAGTCGTAAAAATGAATATTAGACAAATACAGAGAGACTTACAAAGCTGTGAGTGAGTCTGTGACAGACACCTTCATGTCACCAAAGGGGAAATGGTGTAAATCCTCGGCAAGGGTGCATGGAGCAGTCCTGAAATGATGGATCCTATATCCCTTGAAGAGTCGTGGAGAAAACAATTATTCGGCAGCTGAGGCGTTTTTCTAGACTAATTGGGATGTGACAATTCTGCAGCAGAATCTCTCTGACTGTCCTTGCTGGTTTCCAGTGACGGCAGCAGAGTAATTTCACCTTGTGACTTTCCTTCCTCTGGGAAAACAACGTGTCTCAGGAGAGCTGGCCTCAGCTAATTTCATCCGTGCCAGTGATGGATTTGCCAGACACGCGCTGGGGAGAAGCTTCTGCAGGCTGTCTACCAGGCAATTATTATGACCTCATTAGACAAAATTGCCAGGGCCACACCCGTGAAGACCCTCCCAAGATAAACACACCCCCAATTCACCCCTCTCCCCTTGATGGATTCCCCGGCGCTGTCTCCTCTCCATCTGGGGCTCCTCCTCAGATTCCTATTTCCAGCCTCTCACTCTGCTATTTTGTTCTTCACTCCTCTTGTCCTCCCCATCTTGTTTGCTTTCTCTTTTTCTCTATTTCTTCCTCCATCTTCTCCATTTCCTCTCTTCTGACCTTTGTCTTACTTACCCTCCCTCCCCTTCTATTTGCCTCACCTCTGTCGGTGACCTACCTGATTCTTTCTGGATGGCTGCCTGAGCAAATTCTCTGCAGTTTATTTTGGTAGCTGTCTCCAGTGTCTTTTATTTTTGGTAGCCTCCCCCATGTCCTGTTGTTTGTCCACTAAGTCCCTCACCCTTGGCCCACACTGACTCTTTGTAACCCAAATGTATCATTCCCTTTGGGAGGAGAGAGTGTTTTAGAGCAGTAAACACCTTATAGGAAATCGAAATCCTACTGATTTATTGCCATCGGCAACACATTTAGGCCAGATTTTCAAGGCCCTTTTCAGAGTCTCCTACACTTAAGCTTTCTGTTTGATTGATGCTTAAAGCCTGTAAGTCGTTTTCTGCAAAATAAGAGACCAAAAAAAAAAAAAAAGCCACTTTTATCTCATTAAAATGGAGACAGTTCCTTTGAAAATCTGGCCAGAAATGTGGGTTGGGATCGCTCTACTCATCGAGGCTCAAAAGACCAAGAGACTGGGCATCGTTAGGAGAATAAACATGACAGTGCTGTGGCTACTGTAATCTCATGGTCTGGATATGAGATGTCAGAGCCAGCAGCTGATAGCGCTGTGATTGGTTACCAGCGCTTGCCTATCAGAAAGGAAACCGTTAAAGTAAATGAAATATGCAGTATGCAAATGCATTATCTGCCCTCTACTGTTACACTGTATGTAGGAAATAGTTCATGGTCAGACGCAAGGAAAGAAGACCCTGTGGAGCTCCCCGCAGGTAGGTGCTCTGCTCAGGGCAAACATGGCGCCATGCATTGGCAACTACATGAGGCAGATTCCCCCCCTTTCCGGTAATATTAACAACTGTCTGATAATACTCAACTACTAGCTTAGGCACCCACCTTCTTCCCCTTCCAAAATGTGAACTGTTTGATTCTTACGTGGTGGGTTTTCTCGTGATAAAAGCAGGAGTTAAAATAGTGCTTGTCTGTGTTGTTCTTGACAAAGTTTCAAATGACGCCGAATTCTCTCATCCTGCTCGATCCAGACAAGAAGTTACTGCCTTCCTGGTTTGTTTGTTTGTTTTTCCCTGAATCCTATTAGCCATCATGATTCACAGCTTTGTCTGTGATCATGGCATTCTTTTCTGTGATTAACCCAAATTAAAGTTTACATTGTCTGCTTTTTTTTCTAGATTTTTTAATTGGATGAAAGGAACGTACTTAGCATCCAGGGGGAATTATGATAATGAAAATGACCCTAGCCAGCCAGGATGGCATTAAAAATATGTGGTTTGCTAATTACAAAAGGAAAAGAAACCTATTATGTCAGATTAAAAGCTTCATCTCTTAATGGGCAGCAAGTTGAGAATCTCTTTGTCTGAAGGGTATCTTCAAATCAATTGTTACCTTTGTATCAGAGTCCAAAGAATCTGTTTTTGTTATTTGAAAATTCCGTAGAGATTTCTAGCTATATAAGAAATATTTTCACATAGGTAGGGTACTCTCTGAAGTGAAAAGGATGGTATAGATACAGATAGAGATAATGTGTATAAAGTCTCATGGCATTTAAAATTTTTCCAAATCTTCATAGGATGTTCACATTGAAGGGGACTTTACAGATCATCCAGCGGTTCTCAAATTTAGCCCAGACCACCTGGAGGGCTCGTTAAACCACAAATGGTGGGCTCAGGCCCAGAATTTCCAATTCAGGAGTATTTGCATTTGCAGCAAATTCAGGTGATATTGATGCTGTTGTTCCGGAAACCCACTCTGATTGCCTCTAACCCAGGCCAACCCTCTTGATTTACAGACTGGGAACCTGCACTTTGAATACAGCGCTTTGAATACAGCGCTCAATGCTAAACAGCTTGCAGTTGGATGAGGTAAGAAAAGAACCTTCTTGCTCCAGGTTCTGTCCTTGGTCTCCTCCACCAGTGCTTCTCCAACATTCCCCTGCCTCCACCATGACCTGGGGTACTTGAGAAAACACACCGTGATCCAGTAGGTCTGGAGGGCGGGGAGATCTGGGCTTCTATGTTTCTAACCAGCTCCCCAGTCCTGACCTTGCAGCTGGTCAGATGGACTTTGAGTAGAAAAGTCTTACGCTGTGTTATGCAACATTTGGCTTCTTTGTGTTAATTGCTTACATTCCAGAAAAGGTAGAAAAATATTTTTTTTCTAATAAACTTTATTTTAGGGAAGTTTTAGGTTCACAGTAAAACTGAGCAGAAAGTACAAACAGTTCCCATATACTCCCCCCCACCACTACCAACATCCCCCACTAGAGTGGTACGTATATTACAATTGATGAACCTACCCTCATCCATCATTTTCACCCGAAGTCCAGAGTTTACATTAGGGTGCAAGTTGTTGTTGTACGTTCTCTGGGTTTCAAGAAAGGCGTAATAGCATGCCACTATCATAGTGGTACACAGAACACTTTCACCGCCCTAAAAATGCCCTGGGCTCTGTCCATTCATCCGTCTCTCCCACATAACCCCTGGCGACCACTGACCTTTCTACTGTCTCTCTTGTTTTTGCCTTTTCCAGAAGGCCATATCGTTGCAATCATTCAGTATGTAGACTTTTCAGTATTTAACTTTTTCACTTTGATTCCTTCACGTCTTCATGCCTTAATAGCTCATTTCTTTAGAGTGCTCCATCATATTCCATGGTCTGGACATATCACAGTTTCTCCATGCAAGTACTGAAGGACATCTTGGTTGCTTCCAAGTTTGAGCAATTTTGAATAAACATCCATGTGCAGGGTGTTGTGTGGACTAAGTTTTCAACTCCCATGGGTAAATACCAAGGAGTGGGATTGCTGGATCCCATGGTAAGAGTATGTGTAGTTTTGTAAGAAACTGCCAAATGGCCTTCCAAACTGGCTACAGCCTTGTGCATCCCGACCAGCTCCTTGTGAGAGTTCCCATTGCTCCACATCCTCACTAGGATTTGGTGTTGTCACGGTTCCAGATTTTGATCACTGTAATAGGTGTCTATGGTATCTCATTATTATATTAATTTGCAATTCCCTAGTGACATATGATGTTGAACATCTTTTCATATGACTATCTGCCATCCATATATTTTCCTCGGTGAGGGGTCCGTTAAGTTCTTTTGCTCATTTTTTATTGGCTATATTTTTTAAATTTTTGAGTTTTAAGAGTTCTTTCTAGGGGCATCTGGGTGGCTCTGTTAGTTAAGGATCCTACTCTTGGTTTCTGCTCAGGTCAAGATCTTGAGGTTTCCCGATTTTGAGCCCCCGGTCGGGCTTTGCACTGGTAGCGTGAAGCCTGCTTGGGATTCTCTCTCTCTCTCTCTCTCTCTCTCTCTGACCCTCCCCCCACTTGTGCTGTCTCTGTCTCTCTCAAAATAAACTTTAAAAAAAAAAAGGATAAGTCTTGGGGCTCCTGGGTGGCTCAGTCGGTTAAGGGTACAACTTTGGCTCAAGTCATGATCTCACGGTCCATGAGTTCGAGCCCCACATCAGGATTTGTGCTGACAGCTCAGAGCCTGGAGCCTGCTTGGAGTTCTGTGTCTCCCTCTCTCTCTGCCCCTCTCCCACTCACACTCAGTCTCTCTCTCAAAAATAAACATTAAAAAAAGATGCCTTATCTTTAAAAAAAAAAGATAAGTCTTTCATAATGCATGTCTTTTGCAAATGTTTTCTCCCAGTCTGTGACTTGTGTCCTTGAATTATTAAAAATATCTTTTAAGCTACTTTTTAAAAAAAACTTTATTAATTTATTTTGAAATAGAGACAGCACAAGTAGGGGAGGGCCAGAGAGACAAGGAGAGAGAGAGAATCCCAAGCAGGCTCTACACTGTCAGTGCAGAGCCCAATGTGGGGCTCGAACCCATGAAACCGTGGGACCACACATGACCTGAGCCGAAACCAAGAGTAAGACTCTCAACCATCTGAGCCACCCAGGTGCCCCCAAACTACTTTTATTAAAAATATCTCTTAAGCTACTTTGTTATTATATCCGAAGAGGAAGACTAGTCTGAATATGCTGAGTATTTTTATGGATGTGTTAAAACTGTTTTTTAACAAATAGTTATTAAATAGCTATGGATCCGCTAGCTGGTGTATGTGTCCATTCATCCAAGAGCATCTATTTTCAAGCACTTTCCCTGTGCGAGGAATTTGGAGCACCAGAGTCATAAGACCCTGTCTCAGGCATCAAGTCTAGTTAGGAAGACAAGCGAAGGATGAGGAACAGAGTGCAATGTTGCAGGTGTGACCACAAGCAATGCATGTGACAGTGGAACGGTACGGCAGGGATCGAGCAGAGGTGCCTTCTGAGCTGAGTTTAAAGGTACACGGGGAGTTCAACAGATTTTGAGAGGGGTGTGGGGGAGGGACAGACATTCCAGACTGAGATGTCACAGAACTTAAAAGTAGAAGAGGAACGTCCTGAAGACACAACACTGAGGAAGGTTTATTTACATTTAGGGAGGAAGATAAAGCAAAACAGAGATAAGGGCATCTTCAGAGACTTGGGAGAAACTAATGTCCGGAGCTGAATTTAATAATAATGTAGAGTTACCTACTGATTATTTTTGTACTCCAGCAGATATCAACAAGCATCTAGCTTCTTCTTAGATTTCTTGTCAATGCAAGGTCAACAAACTAGCTCACTAGGACTGATTGTTAAGGCAGACACACCAGCTAAACCTCGGAGACTCATATAAATTTAAAAGTTGCAATTTTAAAAACACTATCTGTCTTAAGCAATTAAAACTTAAACTACATATGAACAGGGATTTTAAGTGTAATATACTTTAAAGCAATCTGGTAAAAACAGATTCAGTTGGTTAGATTGCAAGCTTTAGGAGGGCAGGAATTGTGAGTTAAATTCATAAGCTCCTGAAGATTAATTAACTAGTATTTTTACTTCTACTATTGACCTTTACTTCTTTTAAAATATTATATGTAAGCAGCAGTTTCAACAATAGCAAGATTATGGAAAGAGCCCAAATGTCCATCAACTAATTGATGAATGGATCAAGAAGATGTGGTTTATATATACAATGGAATACTACTTGGCAATGAGAAAGAGTGAAAGCCTGCCATTTGCAACAATGTGGATGGAAATGGGAGGGTATTTTGCTAAGTGAAATAAGTCACCCAGAGAAAGACAGATGTCATACGTTTTCACTCATATGGGGAACTTGAGAAACTTAACGGAGGACCATGGGGGAAGGGAAGGGGAAAAAGAGTTTCAAACAGAGAGGGAGGCAAACCCCTAAGAGACTCCTAAATACAGAGAACAAACTGAGGGTTGATGGGGGGGGGAAGGCTGGGGAGAGGGGAAAATGGGTGATGGGCACTGAGGAGGACACTTGTTGGGATGAGCACTGGGTGTTGTATGTAAGCAGTGAATCATGGAAATCTACTCCCAAAACCGAGAGCACACTGTATATGCTGTATGTTAGCTAACGCGACAATAAATTATATTAACAATAATAATAAAATAAACAAATAAATAAAATTTGTATATATACACATAAATATACATATATATTTATTACATATATTTATTTTCTATGTAATAATATATGTTTTAAAATATATATGTACTTTATATGTATATAAATATATGTATTTTTTAAGAAGGGCCTTGTTTTCTCTCTACATTTATTCTCAACTTAGCTCAGTTGCAAACCTCTGCTCTTTTTGGCAGCCCTCTTCTCTTTAGGGAGTGATCTTTCTCTGACTCAGACATTTCTGTCTTTCCCCCTCTCTCCTGTAAGAACTCTACCTAAATTTTCCAGCTATATTTCAGCTAAAATATCCCTTCTTTCCTGTGTGGGTAATTCATTTCTCTCCCGTTTATTTTCTACTCTGCAGTTTCCCTGTCCTTCCCTGGATGAAAGACCTTTTATAGAACCTTCCTAGCTTTCAACATATCTATGCACAGTGATTTAGAGTTAGGTTGCAAATTGTCCTCAAATAGGACCTTTTAGTTTGAGAGAGAATACTTGTAAATACCTAGAATCTCTTCAGATGGAAACTGAAATAAGACTTGAGCTTATTCCATACCAAGGGACTAATTTTCCTGTTTTCTATCTTAAATACTAAACACTGTTACCCATTTAAAGAATATTCAGTATTTAACCCTGTTAAAATTGTATTTATGGACTGGGTATTGTGTCATTTCAGAAGCTGTTAGCTTTTAAAATGTAAAGTATAAGTATAGAAATATGTACTTTTGACACCATCAGGCAGAAGGAAAGAAATAATGAAAATTGGAGCATTAATCAATGAAATTGAAAACAGGAAAACAGTAGGGAAAATCAATGGAACAAAAAGCTGGTTCTTTGGAAAAAATCAATAAAATTAATATATCTCTAGCAAGACCGACAAACATAAAAAGAGAGAATAGACACAAATCACCAGTATTAGGAAACACACAGGGGCTATCCATACAGATCCTGCAGACATCATGATAAAAGAACACTACAACCCACTTTAGCTCATAAATTTGACAACTTAGAAGAAATGGACCTGAAAATCACAAGCTACTAAAACTCAGCCAAGATGAAATAGGCAACCTGAATAGTCCTACAAACATTAAATTGAGTTGGTAATTAAAAAACTCTTGAAATAGAAACCTCTAAGCACAGATGGTTTCACTGGAGAATTCTACCAAACACTTAAGTAATTAACACCACTTTCACACAATCCCTTCCAGGAAATAGAAGAGGAGGGAACATTTCCCAGCTCATTTTATGAGGTTAATACTACCCTCAGATCAAAATCAAAGGCAATACAGAAAAAGAAAACCATGGACCAATATCTCTCATGAACTTAACTCCAAAATTCCCAACAAAACACTGGCAAATAATTTTATATAAATCCAATGTTTACCATGACCAAGTGGGATTTATTCCAGGTATGCAAGACTGGTTCAACATTTGAAAATCAATTAGTGTAATTCATCATATCAACAAGCTAAAGAGGAAAGATCAACAATCATGTCAATTGATATAGAAAACACACTTGACAAAATCCAATATCCAAGCATGACAAAAACCATCACCAAACTAGGAATAAAGGGGAAACTTCTTCAACTTGACCAAATCCATCTACAAAACACCTAGAGCTAACATCATACATAATGGTGAAAGACTCAAGGCAAGGATGTCCATTCTCACCCTTCTTATTTAATGGAGTACTGAAAGCTGTAGCTGAGATAAAGAAAAGAAGGAAAGGAGGAAGGGAGGAAGGAAGGAAGAAGGGAGGGAAGGAAGGCAAAAGCAAGAGAAAATCTTTCATAATAAATTAATAACAGAAAATCTGATAACAGGTATTACCAGGCAAGAGTTCTTAGACTTGATACCAGGATCACAATCCAAAAAAGGTAAAATTAATAAATTAGATGTCATCAAAATTTTTAAATTTTTCTCAGTAAAAGACTGTCAAAAGGATGAAAAAACAAGCTACAGACCAGGAGAACTGTTTTTAAAGCATCTATCTGACAAATGACTAATATCTAGATATGTTACGAACACTCAAGACTCAAGGTAAAACAAATAATCCAATTAAAAATGAGCAAACAACCTGGACAGGTATTTCACCAAAAAGGATATATAGACGACAAATAAGCATGTGAAAATGTATCAGCCATTAGGGAAATGCAAATTACAGGCACGAGATATTGCCACCTACCCAGCAGAGTGACTAATATAAAGAATACCGACACCACCAAATGCTGGCAAGAATAAGGAGAAACTGAATTGCTCATACATTGCTGGAGAGAATGAAAAATGGTATTACTTACTCTGGAAAATAGTTTGGTACCTTCTAACAAATCGCAATATGCAACAAGCATATGACCCAGCCATTGGGCAATCCCAAAGAAATGAAAACTTGCATTCATGCCCAACATGTCACGGATGTTTTAATAATAGCCAAGAACTGGAAACCACCCACATGTCCTTCAACAGGTGAATGGTTAAACACACTGTGGCACATCCATACAACAGAATACTACTCAGCTGTAAAAAGCAGACCCTTTGAGAACTTGGATGAATCTCTGGGGAAGTAAACCTGCATGAAAAATAAAGGCAATCCTCAAGGATTACGTACTGTATGATTCCACATATACAATATTCTTGATATGAAAAAATTATAGAAATGGAAACATATTGCTGGATGCCAGTGGGAAGGGGTGGGGTAGGTGGATGTAGCCGTAAAGGGGGCAACACACAGGCTCTTTGCCTCTAGTAACGTCAGTAGCCTGGTTGTGATACGTACTACAGTTGTGTAAGGTGTGGCCATTGAGGGAAATCGGGTAGAGTACGTGGGATCTGCCTGAACTATTTCTTAAAGCTTCATGTGACCCTCCAATGATCTCAAATTAAGACTTTAATTTAAAAACTCAGGTCTCCTCTTTTCCTATTTTTGAATTATTTAATGAATGTTCTATCAATGTAAAAAAGACATAGAAATCAAATTATAATTCTCTGGAGAGAAAAAGAGAAATTATTAATCTCTTTCATGGAACATTGTTACTTATAATACTAATGACACGTACTGGGAACATGAAGCTCCCTATGGGATCTTGCAGGACAAACAGAAAATGCCATTGCCTCCCCAGATCTTACATGGGACAGCGTGGTATCTGAGAAGCCAAAAATATATTGGGTGTGGTTACAATCTCGGATTCTCTGTATGCAATGTTGTCAAAGAATTTTTCTATCTTCATGTCCTTCAAATTAGGCTTTCAGTAGTGTTTCTTCTGCCATTACTACTCAGGCTTAATAGTGAGTGTTTTTCTCTGATGATGGCATATTTATTAACATTAAGATAGTTAAAGTGGCTTGTTCATTAGTTGGAGTGATTCTATAATGTGAAAGGAAAATCTCATCATCTCCATGCGAAGAAAATCATTATAAGGGTACAGTCTAGGAAATGAGGCCTAGGATTGAGGTTGATACCACGAGATCTTGTTTATTCTTGCTACCATTACATATGGACCGTGACACCATAGGCAACATGCCATTCATGTATTCTCTTATCTACTAATGTATTCAATTTTGGATTCATGTATTCAACTAACATTTCCTGAGAACATAGTATGTGCATAAAATCCACTGGGTGCTGAAGTCGAGTAGAAAGGTAAATAATGCTATGTCCTCAAGCAGCCTTCAAAATAACACACATCCAGAAATATCGACAGTATAAAATAGAAAGTCTAAAATGCCCTATGATATAGGCCATATAAGCAAAGGACAGTTAGTGTTCAGAGGAAATGAGTCTTTCCAACCCAGGGAAACTGGTAAAGGCTTTATGGAGAGAATGATGTCTGGATGGAATTTTTAAGGGAGAGAGATTTAAACGGAATGAGAGTGAAGGTGTTTTTTGTTTTTGTTTTTGTTTTAGTGTTTATTTTTTGAGAGAGAGAGCACAGGAGAGGAACAGAGAGACAGGGACAGAGGATGAAAGAGGGCTCTGTGCTGAGATTTCATGAACAATGAGATCAGGACCTGAGCTGGAGCCAAGAGTCAAATGTTTAGCCAACTGAGCCACCCAGCCTCCCTGAGGGTGAAGGTTGAGAACAGAGTAGGAGTCAAGGCCCTTTGGAATTGCCAGGGAAGGCTGAGGCCATCTGGGCTAATAAAGGGATTGACTTCATTTCATCTCTGACACTGGTCACTCAAGCTTGCTTGGCTTCTCAGGGAAAGATCAGTTAAAACCGTCCAAAGAAGTTTCTTCAGCCATTCAGTCAATGTGTTATTGGTACCCATTTCCTTACTTATAAGATAAATGATAAACTTCACAGAAATTAAGGAATATCTTGAGTACCTAAATAAATACGTAATTTTAGTATTTTCGTTGGCAAGAAGATAGAGTGAGAGGAAACGGGCACAAAAGTGTAGCAGCCAGATAGGAGATCAAGTACACCCGTGAATTCTGTGATGGAGCCCTTAAGAAGGGAAGCCCTGAATTACCAGGAAGCCCTGGTAGTTTGAATTGGTGTCCACAGAAAGAGAGAAATGGATTCTCATGATCCTGGGGCAGTGTTACAAGTAGATCTTTACCAGAGGCAGTGTGAGGATATATCAGACGTGATTTTCTTTCATTTTCATGGCTGTTTGTACATGGTGAAGTTCAGGCTAGGAAATAATTGAAGTGCCTAAGTTATCTACCATTAATCCTCAAAAGAGTTTAAGGGCGGGGCTGAGATTTTTCATTTGCCTATTTTATTAGTTAATTAGGGACATCCTTTCTGAGGTTTATCCATGCACTTTCATATTAGACACTTAGTGAAGTCTTAATGTCAGGCAAAGTGTCTGCTCACAAATTTGGAACTTTCTCTTTCCCTGTTCCCCCAGAATCTGGACACCCCCAGAATGTGGACCTTCCCCAAGTGGAATACTAATCTTAAATTTCTTTGAAACTCTAAGAACCACTTCCAATAACTAGAGAGGGATTTTTATCTTAGTAAAAAACAGTTCAATGAAACATAATGAGCCCTACAATTGTGAAGTTATGTTCACTTTGAGTATGCATGTTGATCAAGTCCCAGTCCCATAACAGAGTTACCCATTTCTTCAGATAATTTTGAAAACCTCAGGTTTTGATTGTGAAAAAATTTTAAAGGTTAAAATAGTTGGTCTTTTTTATGCCCCACGTCTAATTTGACTAATGAGAGACATAGTAAGAAAAACCTGTAAGGAAGGTCCTGAAATGTAAACACAAGGGCTCTGCTTGCCCCTTCCTGCTCTGCCCACTTTCTAATTCCACAGCGATATTGTGAATTCATATGGCAGACCTGTTTTAATCAGCACATTTTAAAAGAAGGAAACAATTCAGATCAACAAGGAGTGTTTTTAATTTAGCCTGATGAGCTATATTTCAAACAGCCATGTAGATAGGACGCTTAAGAAGCATTTGCTTACACACATACACGCACACAAACCTCTCCGTTGGAAGCAAACGCCTGTAATCACAAGACTGCAGGACTGAACTCCTTGGGAGACATGTCATCTAGGAACCCACAACTTCACAGAGAAGTTTAATTACTACATTGCCCCACGGAGCTTACCCTCCTCTGATGAGTAGATTTCATGTTAACCTTATAAACAAAATGTCTAAACTCTTACTGCTCAGAATAAAATATGGCTGTACATTTTCTCAAGCAATCAGTCCCAACATGAAGAATCTCCAAAGAAAACAACCATTTATAGGCTGATGTGGTAATGTCAAATACCAGACACCAGGCGACCAAGACCCACTATGAGTTTTCTTCCTCATGTGAAGGTCTAGTTCACTCACCTGAATAAACTGGCCTCTGATACATATTACATCATGAGTATGAGGTCAGAATTTTCTCCCTTAGATAATGCTCGATGCAGAAACATGGGAAGCCTGTGTATCTCTTAATAGCTGGGTAGTTACAATGATTTTAAGGGGCACGTAGTGTTTGAGGACAGAGTTTTAAATCCTTGATTCCAAATGATGAAGTGTCCACATTGGACAAATCACTCCACACAGGGATGCCTGATAACTGTTGTCAGAGACTGAATTGGTAACTCTTATCCTGACAGGTAGGTTTTCTCTTAAAATCTGTAGTTACCTTGGTGTCCAAGTAGGAACGAAAAATTAATTAAAACCACTAGTAAAGCTCTCACAGGAGACTAAAGAATCCAAGGAAACTGATTATTCTGTATCTTTATCTTTCACAAGCGTTAACAGACTGGAATTGTGGGTTTGTAGTTTTTGGCAAATGCGTTGATTTTGTACTGATGGAAATATTTGGCTCTGCAGAATGTGTTTTGGTCAGGTAGACTCATGACCCAGGCCATCCATCCCTGGGGTAATGTCAGGACGAGGATGGTTTGGCAGGTGGAGGGACCATGGATTTCCCAGGATATGTAGCAAAGAGAGGTCCCTGGATGAGGAGGTATCTGGGGTGGTACCACATCTGGCCCAAGTGCCAGTGACATTTGCAGCCCATTTTCTGCTTCCTCACCCCAAGGCATATATCTGCAACTCACAGGGTGAATCCGACCTCCCGACTGTGTGCAGGACCACAGTTACTTTGCAAAGTGGGAAGAGGTCCACTGTAGGTCTGGGTTGGTCTTGAACACGTAAACACTCCCGAGCAGGTAGGCCATTCTAACCTCCGCTGTGCCAGGCACTCGGAAGCCTCGGGACTTCTGGGCATGGCCCAAACCTAGATTAAGTATCTCCCACAATGGTCAGGTCACATCGAACTCACCGCCCCCCCCTCCACCGCCCCACCAAGCAAGAGTGTTTTCTGAAATATAGGACTGCACCATGCCATAGGTCTGGCCACGCAGTGGTTATGAGTGGGGAATGAGGGTCCATGATACTGTCGCTCCTCGGTCCTGAATGAATACAAATTTGCCTCTGTGGGTTGTGCTCCACGTAAATGGCAAGTTTTACAAGCTGTTCTTTGTTTCTGCCTACCGTAACCCAAATAGACTGTTACTCTGTCTACATACACATGCAAAAATCGTCCCTTGGAGGGGTAGCCTGGCCAGATGTGGCGTGTTAGGAAGCCTGAAGAGTTGGCCTGTGACATGTTGCGTTGTTGCTACTACAGCAAACGGATAAAAATGTACTCCATGTCTGAACTTCACCCTGAGCACCTGACCCCAAGTCCGCTCTCCCCACACTGACTTCCATTCAAACTCTGCAGCCCCGAAGGTTAGCAATGAGCTGATCCATCCATGTGGTAACAGGCTTTGTTAGATTAAATGGGACGATAGATAAAATCTCTTCCCATTTTCGTGGACCTCCAAGCTTTCCTCAGGCTTGAAGCATGCTTTGCCTTTCACGTCCATCCTGGTACTGTCGGGGACGAGCTCCTCATATCACTTTCCAGATATTTTGGCTTGGGTTCAAAGCCTTTCCCCATGTGCTTTGCCACTCTCAAGGACATTCGTTTTTGAAAGGCCTCACTTCGGAGCCAATATGGCCGATCTGTAGTTTCATGGGGTGGGTATTTACACTTCTTCATGGTCATCCTCGCACCTCCTGGCAAGTGCCAGGGAATAAGGATTCTCCACTATTCCTTTGAGATTTAGGCCCCTTTGGTGTTTGGGGGTGGAGCCGGAGGGGGGTATTCCTATTAATAGATGAAAGATGAATTGAACAGAAAGACTATTTAAAGATAAGCTCTTGCAGCATGCACAGAAAGCGGGCATGTCAGTTCCCAGTTTTGGACTGTCTGGGATGAGAAGGAATGCTCTCGAGCCCCAGCTGCTTCTTATTTGGCTCACCCCCCCCCCCATGCCTGCTTTATAGGTGTCACATGGTCCTTGCAGCTGAACCGGGCTTTTCTGTAACTTGGCTCTTTCACATACAAAATATTTTAAGGCAGAGACGCATTAGTTTAGAGTACCTTAATTTCAATCTCCTAAACTAAAATTTTCAAACAGAACTTGGGTTTGTTTTTGTTTTTGTTTTTTAATTAAAATAGGGAGGGGCTGCCTGCAGGGCCAAGGGAGGTCAAAATGTTTCATTTCAGCTTAATACCAAGATCATTACCGTGATTGTCTTGCGATTTTTCTGATTATGTTCTTTTCAGGGGCTAGGCAGTTGTATAAGAAACAAAAAACTGCTTTTGCAACATTATGCTAGAAAGGAAGAAAAAAACACGTGCCTTCATAAACCCAAATCCAGTGATACTAGACTGATTTTTTCACCTAATTTCTCAATACCTTCTTTTTTTCTTTTAAAAGTTTTGATCTTTATTTATTTTTGAGAGAAAGAGAGACAGAGCATGAGCAGGGGAGGAACAGAGAGAGAGGGAGACAGAATCTGAAGCAGGCTCCAGGCTCTGAGCTGTCAGCACAGAGACTGATGTGGGGCTTGAACTCACAAACCACGAGATCATGACCTGAGCCGAAGTTGGACGTAAACCCACTGAGCCCCCCAGGTGCCCCCTCAATCCCTTCTTAAGAATATAAATATTTAACTAAAATTCATTACCTACACATTTGAATTAACGGTACCGAGTTTAACGCCCAGACTTGTTGGGGTAAGAGAACCAACTCTCTAGCCTTTGAATCATGCCAAGATTAATGAAAAGGAAGAATGTGAGGAAAACGGGATACATTAGTGACTCTACTTGAACAGCCTCTTGATTCCCCCTTCCTATACTCCCATAGGCTGAGTCTCTTTATTCTCTTCCAGGAATAAGCGCCCTCAGGATCACAGATCTGTGATCCATTTTGACAGGAAATGTGGGGAGGTGTGTATTTGTGGAGACATATTCAAAACACGTGCCCTAGGTTCCTACAGGAGTCATCCGTCTCTTCAAATAACCCAAATAACCAGCATCACTGTCCGATCAGTGGTGCCCCTCCCCGTATGTTCACAGATTTCCTAAAAGGATTTGCTTTCCAGTTTATCTCCTCTGTGCCTGGGTGGCTGCCTACCCCCTTTAATATTCCCTCATGCCATTCTAGACCAGCCCGTGGGCTACCTCGCCACATGGAGCCAGGGATCGCTGCTCACTTTGTAGTCTAGGGGAATGATATCTTCTGGAGCACATCTATGAGCAAATGGTGTTCCTGGCACTGGGCAACGTAACAGCTGCAAAAAAAAAAAAATAATAATAATAATTTTTTAACTTGCAAAAGAAGTATTAATGCAAGATAGAAGTCTATGGAAAATGTTCTGGCGAATAGAGAGAAATTGTGTCGCAGGGCAGTAGACCCTTTTAGGCTAGGTAGGAGGAGGGGGAAGGGCTCAATTCTCACAGCCAAAAGATCCGGGCCATTAGGGTATTTTATTGAACAAAAAAGAATTTTGCCCTCTTCCCGAGGCTTTACCTCCAAATGCTAAAATGACAGGTATTTTTATTGCCTTGCCAGATGGTTGGAGGAGAAAGGAGGGAAGCCTGAGCTGAGACTACAGGGATGATTTAGGACTATGGCAAAGCCCCAAGATGAAATCCCTGGATTCATCCCCTACTTGCCACTTCACATTATAAATTCAGCCTTTCTCAGACTGCAAGCGAGGGGCAAAGACAGCGCTCAGAAACCAGTTTCTCTTATCTATCCAATGTCAGCCAGTTGTTTACTCTATTGATTTAAAAATCTCCCTCTTGCCCTAGGTCTTTCTTACATTGCCAATTAGCTTGTTCCCAATGTCCTGTCACCAACATTAAGATCCCCCGATCACCAACAGTAAGATCCCCCGATTAGGGATTTATAACTGCAGTCTTATTTTTATTAAAGTTCTTGAGATGTGAAGTTTTCCCCTGTGTAATTTTTGTCTTGAACATGAACATATTTAATTAAGGGAAAGGCAAATCAATTTTTATTTTATAATTGATATTTGAGAGCTTGATGCAATCTAAATCAAAGTCTTCTATTATTCTTCATCCTTCAGATAGCTACTGCATCAAATATAAAATTAACTAATGTCATGCCTATAAATTTCCTTTATGCTGTGCTAAAAGTTAAGTATATTGAACAAAGGTCTGCACCTCTGCACCTATGGAAAAATCAGAAAGTGCTGTGTTTAGATAGAACTATGTCCAAAATAGTCAAATAGCCAGGAAAATCTACTCTTCGTAATAGAACACTAGTCAGCTCTTTCAAACTAATGGAACTAGAAGGATTGACCAGAGAATAATCAACTGAATGTGAGGACATCTTTAAAGGAAAGACTGCAGTCTAGGAAGTGAACTTTTACTTATATTGAAGAAATACAAATAGATCACCTTCTTCCTAAGAACCTTGGCTTAAATTCTCTTCCCTAGGATCCTAATCAAGAATCGCTTATATGACATACTGCATTTTCAGCTGCTGCTTGGAAAATAAGATCGAAATACAACATATAATCTGCAGATCTTCCTCAACTTATGGTGGGGTCACATCCCAAAAAACGCATCATAAATTGAAAATATCAGAGGTTGAAATGCACGTAATACATCTAGTCTACCGTCAAAGTGTAGCCTAGCCTATCATAAATGTACTCAGAACCCTCAGTTAGATAGAATCATCTCATACAAAGTCTGTTTTATCATAAAGTGCAGAATATTTCAAGGAATTGATTGAATACTGCACTGAAAGTGAAAAACAGAATGGTTGTAAGTACATGGGTTTTTCACCTTTGTGACTGAGAGGCTGACCAGGAGCTGTGGCTCCCCAGCATGATGAGAGGGTATTATACTGCACATCACTGGTCCAGGAAAAGATCAAAATTCAAAATTCAAAGTCCAGATTCTACGGAATGCATAGTGCTTTTGCACCATAATAAGGTTGAGGAATTGTTAAGTCAAACCAGAATGTGACTTGGGCCATCTGTATACTGTTTGTTTGTTTTTAATGTTTATTTATTTATTTTTGAAAGTGAGAGAGAGCAGGGGAGGGGTAGAGACAGAAATAGGGAAAGAGAGAGTCCTAAGCAGGCTCCATGCTGTCAGCGTGGAGCCTGACCCAGAGCTCGAGCTCACGAACCGTGAGATCATGACCTGAGCCCAAATCAAGAGTTGGATACTAAACCGACTGAGCCACGTGGATGCCCAATTTGTATACTGTTTAAAGAAAAACAGTCATAATATGAAACAGGAAATTTGAAGGTATTAGAAAAATGTGGGGGGGGGGCACCTGGATGGCTCAGTCGATGGGTGGCTGACATTTGATTTCAGCCCAGGTCATGGTCTCGCAGTTCATGGGTTCCAGCCCCATGTCAGGTTCCACGCTGACAGCGCAGAGCCTGCTTGTGATTTTCTCTCTTTCCCCCTGTCTCTGCCTCTTCAGCGTGCTCTCCCTCTCCCTCTCTCTTTCAAAATAAATAAATAAATTTTTTAAAAAGAACATTTGAAGGTATTAGAAAATGTGGGACTGAATTGAAAAGACAAAACAACAAAAGCAATCACTGAATGTTTTATTCGGCTGGAACAGTGCAGTCTTCTTCATCCCAATTTGACTCAACACGTGTTTTTTTGAGCTCCCTTGCTGCACATAACATGGCAGTCATTTAAATGAGGCTCTGTAGAAGGAATCTGCACACCTAGAAACTCCTGTTCCTTCTAAAAGACAAGGGCAGGTTAGCCCTGGAGGAAGGGAGAAGTAGGTCTGAGAAAAGGAATTAGTAAAATCCACACATTTCAAACAATACCATCTTTCACTACTTCTCCCGTGGAATGTCAAGAAGCTGCCTTATGTTGGAGAATGTTCCCTGGCAGAGCTCTCTTCCCCTGCTGTGGGGAGGAGCCTAATGACCGCTAAGTTATAGTTGCAGCTCTGTTAGGATATTTCATGAAGCTTCCTGTCAGAACAGCAAAGGGAGAAGGTGGGGCGCAGTTGGCGTGGTGGGGAGCTGCCTCTCAATGTACCTTAAGGAGTCTGTGAAGCCAGTCTCTGTCACTGAATACCTCCCACTGAATACCTCCTGAAAGCCCGCCATAATATTCACTTCTTTTGCACAAAGGGGATTCTAACTAGATTTATGAGGAGACTGTACATATTACCCTTGAAATGTACCCACTAGCGGCCTTCACTTCTATAAGTTTATCAGCTTTACTCCAGATCCTAAGAGGATCCAGATGCTGCGGGACACAAGACAAGTATATTTGGTGGCATGTGTTGGTTGGAGATAGACAAGTCTGGGATGGGGTACACAGTCCTGATGTAAGAATATGTGTGGTAAGATGGCCTATTTTGAAAGGTAGAAGGCAGTTGACAAGTGCAGTGAGGTAGTCAGTACCCAACATAAACTTTGCTTACCCCACAATTTTGCCCTCAAGTACCATCCTTGAGTACTTGAGTAAGGATGGGACCCCGCTTTGAGGGCAGCCATGGATGACTCGTTGACGATTGCCAATGCAAAACAGAAGAACAACCTAGAAGTCCGGTTGACCTGGGCTTCAGACGCTCTTCTATGTTTCAGGGTTGAACAGGACTCTGCCACCAGGCGTCCATCTTCCTTGTCAGCAAAGAGGCAAGGCTTGCTGTTTTTACTGGCCTGGCCTCCTTGGCCAAATAATCTGCCGCAATCGGAGATTGCACTGGAAAATTGTCTCATGTTTTTTTTGTTTTTGTTTTTGTTTTTTTTTACTTTCAGTAGAACTGAAGAAAACAAAACAGAAGTGAAAGTGGATGCAGCTGCCTCTCTGGGGTCACAGGCAAGGCCCCAGCACATCCTGGACTGCTCAGGTTATCTGAGAACAAGTTGTACACATTAATCAGCACATTTTACCTCCTAACCTCAGGCATAAAAATGCCACCATGAAAAAATTAAGCCAAGGGCTGAACCACTACAAGAAGAGATCTATTTTTTTTTCCAACTTCTCCTGCCTGAAGAAAGTAGAGGAAAATATTACAGGTAATTGAGTTGGGCTTCAGTCACCTAAAGCACCATAAATCACCTTCCTCCCCCCCCCAAAAGAACTGATAAGGTCTGCAGGTTTAATACTGATGCAAAAGCAAAAAGAAAGGGCTCACCTATTTTTTTTAAACTCTACAACTTTCCCTGGAAATGAATTCAAAGCGGAAGTTGAAAGAAATGCATCCTATCCACCAGGCTGATTAAAGAGCAGCAACTGTCTTGTCAACACTGCCAGGACTCAAATGGCCCTACAGAATTCAGAATTAGAGGTGCTCGTAAGCCTCTTGATCTAGACAAATGGACAACAGACATCTGCCTGAAGGTGAAGAACTGTTTTACTAACTGTCTTGTGTGGTAATTGACAGAAGCTGACAATAAAAATGGCAGAGATGTAGGTTAGGGGATCAGTCGTCTGCCAAGATCTGTTACCCTGGGGAACGCAACAGAGCAGGGTGGATGTGGGTACAGACCTCATCCATCCTAGGCCAGATAATTTTTGCTCATGTTTCTCTTCCATTCACACTTCAAATCATGCCTCCCTGCTGCCTATTTCATGAGACGCGCTGTGTGCGCACACACAAGGATGTGCAAGATGAAGAGTTTAATTGGCCCTTGTCCTGGTCATTAGTTCATAGGTTGTGAGTAGGAAACTACTGCAACAATAATAAAAGTCATCATAATTTTTAAAAGAGTATAAGAATATATATTCATTTTTATAAGTGTATCACTAGAGCTAATAGCAAAAGCCAACAAAAAAGTAACGACAGACCAAATGTCCATCAATCAGCCACTAAATAAAATGAGTTGGACCTATATATTTTACATGAAAAGATGTCCATAAGATACTTTCAATTGTTAAGAAATTAAGTTGGGAACAAGATGCAAACTTTGACTTGATTTTGTGTTCAAAGGAAAGGAAATATTTTTTTGAAACATTCAAGGGGAAGGATCTGGAAGAATGTATTCAAACGCTCACTTGAAGAATAGGTTTGAAAAGTAAGGTTTGAATTTTCATTTTCTAATGAATTGACTTCTTTACTATTTATATTTTTTAAAATGAACTTACATCGTGGGTTTTTAAGTCAATTTTTTAATTTAAAAATGAGGGAAATGGTGAATAGAAAACACAATATGGAAAGAGCTGAGAGATATACTTCCAAAATTTGCACTTTCGCTTGAGGGCTCCATGTATGCCAAGAACAATTAATTTCATTGTGATGATTTAGTTGGTGTTCAATTCCAGTGGGTAAGTTAAGATTGATAGTCTCTTTAGAATTTCCGTGTGTGTGTGTGTGTGTGTGTGTGTAATTTACACTAACACATTGAGAGAAGGAGCAATTATGTAATCATTTCCACTTTTCCTCTTTCTTTTCTCTATTTTCAGAAGCCCTTGTATTTTTTTTTGCTTTTGTTCTCTCACTGTCTCTCTTTTTTGCACAATTGTTATTTGCTTTCAAACACAGCATACTAATTGTAAATCTTTTGATTACAAGCGACAAAAACCCAGCTCAAACTAGCCTATGCTAAAAAGGAAAGCAGACTGGAAATCTGGGGATGATGTGAATAGGAAACCAGGAGCTTAAGTGTTTTCATCAACATTTTGTTTCTCTTTACCCTTCTCACTACTACCTTTCTCTATGTTGTCTTCATTCTCAATTAGGCTGTTGACTCAGGGAGCAAAAATGGCCACCATAGCTGCCCTAAACTGAAACCACCCTCAGAGCTAACAACCCTACAGAACAAGAGTGAGTGAGTCGCTCTCTGTTGCTCAACCAATCCTCCATTCCTGTGCAATCTCTATGGCCACTAGGATGAGAGACTCTGGTGAGTTTTGGCCATGTGCCCATCCCCACGGTGAAGGAGGCAGGTCAAGTAATAAACAAATCTATCAACTGAAGAAGGGTGAGTTTCCCCTTTTTTCCCCAGAAGAAAAATATAATAGCTGTTACCAGAAGGGTGAAGGTCTACTAAGTAGGCAAAAACTACAGATATACGCTAAACAAGGGATTTTTAAATGTGTCACATTCCAGATGAAGAAGTAACAGAGCCGCTCTCATTTTCTTGGTCTTCATAAATTCTTGAGAGCTTTCCCTCCTTAGGCTTCCATGAGTTCTTAAAAATTCTCTCGGTGGATTGGAAGACATGACTGCCTATGATTTTCTTCCCTTGTGTATCCTCTTTCGAGCAAAAGCCTCTTACTCTGGCTTGCCCGACTGTCCTGTCTCTTGCCTTCCAGTGATTTATCTCAAAAGGAAACTGGTAAAATGAAAAATTCTGATTTTAAAGACTTCTTCTTTGATTACGGCGGGGGCGGGAGAGAAAATACCGTGTTTCAGAGAGGTGTTTTAAAAGTCTTGAGCTGGTGAGTTTTGCATAAAAATAAATTATGTTCTTTTCCCCCAAGCCAGAAGTCCTTTAAAAAAAGCAGGTGTTCCGGATACTAGAGATGACAAACAGCTTTATAACTAACACAAGGAAGAGCAGAGGACGGTGAACTCATCTTCCAAGTGTTAAAGCCAAGGGCAAAATATTCCAAAATGGATTTTTCTAGAACCATTTCAAAATGGGAAGCCAGAGGATTAGTAAAACAGTGTGCCTATAGTCTGGTCACTTTGAAGCCTGATGTATTAGCTAGTTTGCTAATGGCATACATTTACACAGATCTTTTCAAGGGAAAAGATTCTTCCTTCAGCCAAGTATGAAGATACGACAGTTTTTTCCTCTGTTCTCAGCTCATGCTAAGCATCTTTGACATCTGTTGCATAGTCTACATGGAGTGGGGCCATTGCCATGAAATTTCCAGAATATACACTGGGTGCCTTAGCTCACTGATTGCAAAGGCTTGTTGTCTGCTTGTTTAGTTATTGTTTAGGAGGGAGGGAGAGGGAGTTTGGGTTTAAGTTTGGAGAATCACGCACACTCTTTGTTAAAAAAGCACAAGCAGGGGCACCTGGGTGGCTCCGTGGGTGGAGCGGTTGAGCATCTGACTTCAGCTCAGGTCATGATCTCATGGTTCAGTTCGTGAGTACGAGCCCCAAGCCGTGCATTGGGCTCACTGCTGTCAGCAGAGCCCGCTTAGGATTCTCTGTCCCACCCCTGTTTCTGCCCCTCCCCCTCCTCTCTCTCAAAAATAAATAAATATTGGGGCGCCTGGGTGGCTCAGTCGGTTGAGCGTCCGACTTCAGCTCAGGTCATGATCTCACAGTTCGTGGGTTTGAGCCCCACATCGGGCTCTGTGCTGGCAGCTCAGAGCCTGGAGCCTGCTTCTGATTCTGAGTGTCTCTCTCTGCCCCTCCCCTGCATATGATCTGTCTCTCTCTGTCTCTCAGAAATAAAAATAAATAAATAAATAAATAAATAAATATTAAAAAACAAACAAACACGAGCAATCCAAAGGGCCCTATATTCTGCAGTTCCTCAGTCACTTGGCAGGAGGATGAAGTAGTGTTTTGTTCTATTTTGCTATTTTACGCTCCTGGTTTCCTTCTTTGGAAACATCTTCAGAGCACATCAGTAATTTCCTTCCAACACTTATTGATGAGTTTTCTACCAAGCATCAATTTTCCCAATACTGTGTAACTGTCACATCCATTTGTTACCTTCCACCTAAACCTGAAGCTGGTTAGCCTCCTGTTTTTCCCTCTGACAAGACTGCCATCCATTTTGATGGAATGGTTTAGGATGGATGCTTAGGGAGCAGGTATGGTGAGGGTGATTTTTCACCTTCCCTAGAACAGAGCTGTCCAATAGAAATACAATTTGAGTGAAACGTGTGAGTTTCAGTTTTGACTAGTGAGATTTAAAAAAATATATAGGCGAAATTAATTTTCAGTGTTTTGTTTAATCCAATATATCCAAACATTATACAATTATTGAGATAGTTTACATTCCCTTTTCTGTATTAAGATGGTGTGGATAGTACACTGACTGCACATCTCTGTTTGGACTAGCCACAGTCCACATTCTCAGTAACTACCTCTGGCTACTGACTACTGTATTGAACAACGCAGCCCTAGAGGGTTCCTGGAGACTATACTTAAATTATTTGCTATGGACTTGTTATGCTTTTATATAATACTATAGTATAGTCTGAATAGTACCGGATGCTGTGAACAATAGAGTTCTGTTTTTTCAAAAACGCTCATTTCCTCAAATCTGTCCCAAGATTCCAAGCTCTTTTCCCCTCGTCCATCTAGCTGCAAAGCCACTGCCAAGGTCATGACAGATTTTAGAAAATGTGGAAAGTGAGAGCTGAGGAAAAACACTCCAAAGTTCGAAGTCACAATTCTTAAATTCCACGTTAGATACCAAATATTTCTAGAGGTATGTCCCTCATTGCTTATGATTCTCATAGACATTTTTCATCCCTTCCATGATTTCCCACTACCTGACTTGTCCTGGAAAGTATTTTGTGTTCCAGCCTCAATTGTCCAAGGTTCAGGAACAATGAATCTCCTTTCCACCTCAGCTACATGTGTTTAATAGCATTGCTTGATTTTCACACAGGGAGGATGCCACGGGAGCTGAACTTTCTCTGAAGACTTGCTTTCTGGGGATATGCAGCCTGTGGTGATATTGTTCTCCCAGATGCTTTGCAAGCACTTTTAATGTGTCAGCATTTCCACCTGGGTTTCCTGAATATACAGTTAACAGCGTTGCTGGTTGTTTTCGTGTGTGTGGTGCCAGGCCAAGGAGGTAGATTGATATGACCCTCCTTAAATCACTTAGTTATTTGAGAACTACTTTGAACACTCTTGGCTTCTTAGTGGTCAGTGGATGGGTGTTCAGCTGTCCCAGCCGGTTCCTCTACCTGGGACTCTCCTCTCCCTATTCCCTGGCTTGGCTCCCTCTCATCCTTCAAATCTCAGAGACCTTCCCTGACCACTGAGGGCTCTATTAGATCCTTAATTTTTTTTGCCACAGCACTGTTTTCTGCCTTCACAGCTCTTAGCAACACTGAAATATACTTGTTTATTGACTCTCTATAAGGGCAGTCCCTTCTGTCCACCGCAATATATCCTAAACATCTAGCACATTGTCCAGTGCACAGCAGGTGCTCAACTATATTAATTTGCTGGATAAATGCATAACAAGTTATATTTTTCCAAGAACAGTATTCCCCCCTTTTTATCACATTAGTGGTAAATATATCAGAATCATATTGACCACCTGAGAGTTAAAAATACTGACAATGCTTCTCTCACTAAAGACATTTCATTTTTCAAAATACTTCCTCCTCATCTCTTCCTGAATTGTGCGTCAGATCACTAATGGAGGTCCGGAAAGAATGTGAAATGCCGTTTACAATCCAATGTTAAATATCAAATTAGAGGAGCTACATTTTCTTTTTTTAATTTATTTTTTATTTTTTTAAAGTTTATTTATTTTTGAGAGAGAGAGAGACAGAGCATGAGCAGAGAGAGAAGGAGACACAGAATCCAAAGCAGGCTCCAGGCTTGGAGCTGCCAGCACAGAGCCCGACATGGGACTCGAACTCATGAACTGTGAGACCATGACCTGAGCTGAGGTCGGACGCTTAACCAACTAAGCCACCCAGGTGCCCCTAGAGGAACCACATTTTCAATAATCTTAAATTGCCAGGGCCCCCGTGATAATACTTAAACACGAACTGAAAGGTTTTCTAAATAACGTAATCTAAATAACATAATCTAAGGGCTTATAATAAAAGTAGGGTTGTCGATAACTATGCACATACCACATAGGAGCCCAAAATGTACTTTTATTCTGGTTCGAGAAGCAAAGTTTCCCAGTGCTATTTAATGCCGTGATACAAGCAGAGAAGATGTGAACTCTACACACAGCTAGCACAGCCCTAGGTTTCAGAACCCCTATTTCCAGGGAAATTTCCAGGGAATTCACGCAGGCACTATAGACCTTCCACAGTTCATTTGTTTGACAAATCCTTATTAATGTTCTTAATGTGCCCAAGTTTAAATTCTCTTAGAATATTGACTTACTCAGTTATCGTAATGATCTTGTGAGATAGGAACTATTAGCATCCCATTTTGTAGTTGTGGACACTAAGGCCTGGCCACATTAACTAACTTAAAGGATGGCACAAAATGAAGCTGAGATGTGAACCCAGAAAATCTGACACAGAGATCAGTGTGCCTAACCTCTACTTTGCAGGGCTGCCCTAGACTTTAAATGGAAAAGCCTTTAGTCTATCAACAATTACATCTTTCTCTCTTCTTCCCACAAGCCACCTTTAAAACATATCCCATGATTTACAAGGAACATTTTTCATCGGCCATCAGCTTTCCTCATTGAGTTCAATATGAATTTGGCTTTTCTCTCTCCTTGTTTTCTTCTAAAGAGGACCATATGTCCCCAAGCTGAGGAATTGGGAACTGGAAGCTATAAATTTAGAGAAAAAAAGTAAAACTCACAACACAGTCATATCTAAGAAGGCTGCAAGCCTTACTTCATTTTCAGAACTAGTTTTTCTTCTGAAAAGCTGTTTGGAAACGGGATTTATTCTGCTTTGGAACAGAGGGGATTAT
Organism: Cryptoprocta ferox; assembly: GCA_028646485.1. NCBI lineage: Eukaryota > Metazoa > Chordata > Mammalia > Carnivora > Eupleridae > Cryptoprocta > Cryptoprocta ferox. The sequence goes on from CM053572.1 coordinate 13,807,164, forward strand.
AATTACTTATGCATTCTGTTCACTGACGGCTTTCTTCTGCTGCTTAGAGGTAACCAGTTTGAATGTTTCTGCATGGCTTATCCAAGGGGAAAAGTTTTTGTTCTATTAACTTACTAGAAGCTGCTTAGAGATAAAGCCAAAAACTAGTGCATCCTAGCTTTAATCCCCATAGCATCGAGATCCCTTTGTCGAACTTCATAATAGTGAGCGTCTTCTGTAGACCTATGCAATCATCTCCAAATGCATGGGTTTGGTCTCAAAATACAATAGGTAAGAAACATGGTGAGTTACTTATAAAGACAACAGAAACTCTGGATCCAATATATATCACAGTAATATTCAAGGCACAGATGATGTGCTATAGTGAAATGATTATCAAAATGAAGAAGAGAGACTGTGGTGCAATTAACTCCACAGTGCGGTTATAATTGATAAGTAATCAGTGGAATGCGTGTTCCTAAGTCTCATGTTCTGCCACTGGGGCAGGTCCGTGTGAACACGGCACGGTGTTCGGAAATTGACCCACATTCCTCTTCAAATCACTTAACCACACTCAGCTGACCTGCATTCCTTTTTAGAACAATCTAATCAAATTCATTTCAAATACCAAAACCTCCAGTTTGAGATTTAATCGGTGTTTACGCACACGTGTAAAATCTCTAGTGTCTATGTGTGTCCTTGACGATGAAGCTTCCATGTTTACAGAATTTTGCAGGACCTCCAAGCCATAGTTTTTCAATCTTAAATGAATTGCCTCTCTCTCTCTTCTCCTCCCCCTTCTCCTTTCCCTCTCCCTCCCCCTTTCTCTCTCCCTCCCCCTTTCTCTCTATCCCTCCTCCCCTCCCCCACCCCTCCTCTCATTCTTAAGAGGTCTTTAATCTGTGGTATATACCAGTTGTTGAAAACACCCATCCTGGGCCTGAGTCTTAGAAACTATTTCTCTCTCCTATTGGCCCACATTGGAAAGTAGTGTAAGCCAGTAGGCAAATTACTAATGTGGAAGTGCTGGGAAATATATTAATCCCATGGTATAGCATAAGGAATCTGGCTGAGTAGTTAATAACTAAGATATTGTTATGTACACGTGTCATATTATGGAAGCAAATATGCTGACCGTTTGGCAACTTACAGCGCTTTCATTTATCCCTAATGAAGTTGAATACTCTGATGTCAGAGGGCTATGTAAGTCACCAATAGCAAAAAACAAATGTATGGAAAAGCTGAATAATAAGACTGCATTTTGAAGGATTTAAAACACTCCTCAGTTATTGCTGTAGAGTGTTAGGAATTTCCCTGGCAGACAAAAATGTTGGATGTAAAAGTTTGCTTAGAAATAACCATCTTATGATAACATAATAGGTCCACAGCATCAATTTATGCCAGTGACTAGGGTAGCTATTCACGAAGATAAAAAATGACCCAAGAACCCAAAGCGGAAGAGGACAATATCAAAGCCAAGCACAGACAAGTAAGGTTGACTTTATTCAGGTTCTGGCAATAGCCTGAACACCCTAAATCCAAGTATCTGAGTGTTTCCACACGGGGATTTTGTGTTAGACTTTTCTAGGGAGGGAGGGGCAAGTTGCAGGTGGCGTGAAGTACAGTTGGGATTGCTTTGCAGTCAAGGGAAGTCTAGATCAGTTGGCTGAACAGGAAATGTTTTTCCTGTGTCTAGCAAGTATCAGAGGGACAAACAGTTAAACCTCAGCTATTCATTCATGAGACAAAGAAAGGGAAGTTGGAGGGTCTGTGTCTAGTCTTGTCAGCACGTTCATGCAGAAAGGGGAAAGTCTATGTTTGGCCTTGGTCATAGGTAAACAAGGGAGTCACCTGTGAATCGTATGAAGTCATGAGAAAGAGTAGACCGTGAATTTTATCAATCCTATGGGGAGGTGGCTCTTTGTGGTAAGCCATTTCCTGGAACACAAAACAGTGGGGGCATCTCTCATCCATTGCTAATTTCTGGGAGCACAAGTCTCAGGCACATTTTACTATTGTCAGTGGTAGCCTGATTCAGATTGGAGGCGTCAGTAGACAGATAAGGAGATGGGATATATAACCCAGGGGGCGTCTGTTCAAACAGATCTGAAGGCAACAAGCCACCCTGAGGGGGAAAAGGTTTTCCATAAAAAGTATCCGGAAAAAGGCAGTCTGTGGGTGGCTCAGTCAGTGAAATATCCGACTCTCGATCTCAGCTCAGGTCTTGATCTCAGGGTCCTGAGTTCAGGTCCACACTGGGCTCCACTTTGGGCGTGGAGTCTACCTTAAAAAAAAATATCTGGGGAAAATGTGACCTATTAAAGATGATGTGAGTGGACTCCCTGGGAAAGGAGATCAATCCACTGGGGTCAGGTTGCTGAAGAAATCCCACTTTTAAATCAAAACCGAAGGTTTTTGGATGAAGCTTTACAAGAATGGACAGAGAGTCTCTCGGGGGTGCAGGTGAAGTGTGAGCCCAAGTCAGCCTCAGGTAGAATAAAGCGCTAACCTGCAAAAATCTGGCTCCTGGGTTAAAGTAAATGTAGTTAAATCCAGTCATGAAACTTACATACTGCCTGGCTGAATAGAGTATGGATCCAGACTTCCTCTAGGTATTTCAGCAGCTTTACAGATTCACTGTGCTCTCTCTTGGTAGCTCATTATGGAAAACGAACATAGAGGAAAGATCATGGACCCCAATCAGTTGATTTACCAAAACAAAACAAAACAAAACAAAACAAAAAAACCCTTTGCCCCTGGTAGAGGCTTTTTGTATTTTTGCCCCAAGCTGCCTCGGAACACGTCAAGACACTCTCCTTCATCTGATTGTATTTTTGCCCAAGATTTCATTGTTTCCATTTAAAAATGCCAACAACAAAACTTCCAATGATCTGTAAGAATAGGTAAAGCATAGTAACAGGATTAATTGAAATCCCAGGATAATCTCAGTGAATCAGCTTAATAATCCATAAAGTTTTTTCCATACCAAATCTTTTATTAAAGCTTCTATATTATAAGCAGCTAAGCTGCTGGATTTGAATTTCATCTCCCTCCCAGTTCTAAGTTTATTAGAATTCTAAGATGAAGCAAAAGGCTAAATCTCGCCCTAAGAAGAGAGAAAAGAAATACTCAAGGGGCGGGGCGCCTGGGTGGTTCAGTTGGTTGAGCGTCGATTCTTGATTTCGGTTCTTGGTTCAGGTCATGGTCTCATGCTTTGTGAGATCGAGCCCCGCATCGGGTTCTGTGCTGACAAAGCCTCCTTGGGATTCTCTCTATCCCTTTCTTTCTGCTCCTCTCCTACTTGCGTGCTCTCAAATACTTTCTTTTTTATGTTTTTTTTTTTTTTGAGAGACAGAGAGAGACAGCGCGAGCAGGGGAGGGTCAGAGAGAGAGGGAGACACAGAATCCCAAGACAGGCTCCAGGCTCTGAGCTGTCAGCACAGAGCCCGACGCGGGGCTCGAACCCACGAACCGTGAGATCATGACCTGAGCCGAAGCCGGACGCTTAACCGACTGAGCCACCCAGGCGCCCCAATACTTTCTTTTTTAAAGAAGGCAAAATCTACATTGAAAGAATAGGAAAAAAAGAGAATGGTTTTCTGCTTGATCACTGACAGTGTTATAGCAGGTTTAACCAATTTTTGTAGCACAATAAAGATATATAATGGAAACTGGGTAAAAAGATAGAGGCAGATGTTTAATTGTAATAATTGAATGAACAATTAGATGTCAGCTCTTTGGCAGATGATATACAGTGAAATGCACTTCTGTACTAATTATTTTCAGTAGCTAACTCTTGAGTATAAAAATGTGCTCAGTGCTTAAGATTGAAATATGAGTAATATGAACTCCCTGCTATCTTGATGGGATGTGACAGTTGAATAGTAGGGGATAAGAAATGGACACAAAACAGAAATGCTTCTCCAAAATGTGCACATCCTGTGTGGTGTTAGGCTTGGGTGGGAGTATTCTTAAGAGGGGTAAATGGTCTGTAGCTGTGGTTGCTAAGCCGTTTCACTGGTACTAACTAGCCTACTGAGGCAGCTGCTTGATTAGGAAAGTGAGTATCAGAGACTGGTTGGTAATAAGCAATTGAAAAAACTAGGCGAGTCGTTTATGAGCTTGATAAAAAAGCCAACAGGATGTTGAGGAAGCTGACTTTCTTGCCATCCAACTACGATCTAGCAGTTCTGTTCCAACCCAACTCCTTCACTACTTCCACACTTTGGCATGTGGTTTAGGATTTAGCAACAGACTGCGCAGGAGAAGCAAACCAACAAACAATCCAAGCAAAAGCAAACTCATAGACGATGTATGAAAGTATATATAAGCATAGGTTTAAATCACAGTGTAAAAATAATCACATGGAAACAATGGTAAACATGTAATCAAAAACATGTTAGAAAGAGAATAAACCCTAACAAAAGAACTATAAAAAAAATAAGGAAAAATGTCTGAAACAACATCTCAGAGATTGCCCTTTCACACTGTGGCATGCTATTCCTTTGGCTGCACAAAAACAGAGAACTTTTTTTTCCTGGGAAAACCCATTTTCTGTACATGCAACGCAGTCGGGGCCTCTCTTGTGGAACCATTTAAATGGCATTAACACCTGACTCGTTAAAAGCTAGATGTTTATGGCAGTGGGAAGAAGATGTTCATTTATTATTCTTCAACAATTTAGTCCTTCAATAAATTAAAATCTGATTTTTAAAAATCAGGACATCAAAATATTTAACAAGATGGCAGTGAAACTATGCTTTCTATAGGCCACGTCAAGGATGACACCAATTTCCATCCATATCTACTGGATGAAAGCAAGATGTGCTTTTCTCGGAGTTTATACAAGGCAAAAAAAAAAAAAAAAGGAAAACACAAAAAAACTATTTTATTTTAACCAGATGTGAACAAATTAAGCCCAATATTTTCAAGTATTTTTAGTGCCATATGATGTCATCTGATTTTATATTTTCTACTGAGGGATAATGTGTCTTTTTAAAATTGTGAAGCCACTTTCCATGTATGTACTTAAAGTCTTATGTATGATAAATTACAGTAAACAAATTACAACACTGCAGGACACACTCTTGGCTCTTTATGTCAAAAAGCAGAGAGAGAGAAACTTAGTTTTTCAATAGGAAATCAAATTAAAAGCATGTGAAATGTCTTCTGCTGGCCTTCAAGGTAGTCCTCATTTCAGTAATTACTGTACTTGTCCAAACCAGGTCCAGAACAGGATTGCTGAGCTATGTCCTCCTAATCCTACAATTTGCCTTTTTCCGCCAACAGAGCAGCCCTGGGACTCCACATTCACCGTGTGCAGTGTTACACTAGTCATCCAGAGAACCCCAGTGTTTAATTTTTTTAAATGTTTATTTATGAGACAGAGACAGAGTGTGCATGGCAGAGCGTGCATGGCAGAGGGGCAGAGAGTGAGAGAGAGGGAGACACAGAATAGGAAGCAGGCTCCAGACTCTGAGCGGTCAGCCCAGAGCCCAACCGGGGGCTGGAACTCACTGCCCTTGAGATCATGACCTGAGCTGAAGTCCGACAACGCTCAAGGGACTGAGCCACCTAGGCACCCCCAGAGAACCCCAGTTTTTAAACTACCAGGTCGTTTCTGATAGTATATTCAATATATATATTGAATCTATATTATAATGAACATATGTAATTATATAGTATTATGTGGCATTAATGTATAATTTACTACCATTATTCTATGGAGTAAATATATTATCGATGATGTATCTTCAATGACAGGCTCACACATGCTACACATCCCCAGTGCCATTAACCCAGATTAAGTGCTGAGTTTCCCAGGATCGTGGCGCCACTCTTGCTCGCTTGGACCTGGCAAGGGAACAAAGAGGATGGATGGACGAGAACTTGCTTCCTCACACTTTCCTCTGGGGCAGCATCAGGCAAGCAGCCACACCCTGGAGCCAGAGAGTGGCCCTCAATAGCTTTGCTGAGTGAACTTCTCCGAGTCATCTCTCCTGGGAAAGAGATTTCTTAAAAACCATTTAAAGCCTTCCAGAGGGCAAGAGCGAGATGGTCGCGAGCCAACGTTACCATAAATGCTTCCACTTTCCCTGATTTCATTTAGGAAATAAGGAAGGAAAGAGGCGGTCACCGCTGCTGGCTTGCCCGCACGCCTCTCCAGCTGCCCCCCGCCCCCCCCCGTCTCCCATTAAGAAAAAGACGCTAAAAGTAAAGTTAATATTCCTGCAGGGACGGTGGTGTGTTAAACGTTGCAGAATTCAAAAGCCATTATTTCAGACCCAAGTCTCCATCCCGCACCCACGCTTGGGCAAAGCACGTTCCGGGCCAAGCCCCCTTGTCCTCCGCTCGCTGGCGAAGTCCTGGAGGGGACGCGCCTCCGCGGCGGGAGGGAGGAGTGGGGGCGAGGACTCCGTGCCAGCGCCACATCCTCTGCCAACAGCTTCTCAGGCACGGCAGTGTCCCAGGACCGTGCCCACCTTCCGTTTCCCCTCCCCGAGTCCCTCGTCCCGGTTCAGGCCGGGCCGTTGGGCCGGTTTGGGGACCAATGAGGTGGCAGCGGCTGACGCGTGGATCCCGGTGAGGGGCGATTTCATTTCCAGGGGGAGAGGCCGCCGGGCGGGGGGCGGAGGAGAAGGAGGGAAGCGGGGGCAAAAAGTAGGAGGGGAGGAGAGGAGCAGCCCAGCTGGGGAGAAGCGGAGGCGTCAGAGGCGAACGAGCGAAAGGTGGAGAAGGAAGCGCAGGTTCGCGGACCGCGGCGGGCTGGTGGGGAGGCGGCGCGGGAGGGGCGTGGGCCTCGCGGGGAGGGTCGCCCGCAGGCAGGCGGAGCGGGGCGCGCGGCCCGGGGGGCGGGCGCGGGGGGACGCGGGGCGCGCGGCGGCGTGGCCGCGCCCCCCCCCAGGTCCGCGGCGGTGCGCCCCGCGTCTTCCCCGCGCCCGGCCGCCCCGGGACTGCCCCCGCCCGCGCGCGCTCGTTGGGGGGCCAGGGGAGCGGCGCCGGCGGCCCGGCCGCATTGTGACGTAGCGGGGCCGCGGCAGCGCCTCCGCCGCCCGCCCCGCTCCCGCTGCGGCGGTTCCTGCTCCCGCCGCCGCCGTCCACCCGTGCGTCCGTCAGTCGGTCCGCGCTCCCGAACCGCCGGCGCGCCGGGCGCCCCCGGGTGAGTCCAGGTCCCCGGCGGGCGCGGCGGGGAGGCGGAGGGCGGCGACGGCGGGCGGCTGAGCCTCTCCAAGTTTGCACCGGGAGACCCCGGCGGGTGTCGCCCCTGCTCCCCGCAGCCCCCGGGCCCCCTTTGTGCCGCGAGTCCCGGCGGCCCGGGCAGCGGCGGCGCCTCTGCAGAAAGGGTTTGGGGGGGAAGGTCTCTATAGTAACGGCGGCGGCGGCGGCGGCGACCGAGCGGCAGCTTTACTCCGGGGAAGGGGAGGGGGGAGAGAGCCCCCGCCTGGGTTTCCAAAGGATTGTTCTTTCCCTTTGCCCGTTGCGTGTGGTTGTTATTCTGGCTGCCACTCGCAGGCAGGGATGGGCAGTGCCCCAGCTCCTGAAAGCCGAGATAACGAGGGGCGAAGTAATCGTCGCAGCGACAGTACCCAATCACGATAATAATAAACGCGCAAGGGGGACGCCTGGGGTTGCTGCCGCCCAGGGGAGCCCCGCGCGCATCCCCAGGGCTCCCTGGCTGCCCCGTCCAGCCGGGGCTCCGACCTGCCCCTGCGGCGCTGTCCTGCGTCGCGGGCTCCTCCGCGTCGATTTTAGCCTGGAATGTGCCTCCCTCGGCCTTCTCGCGTGGTGATGACTTTCATCTGCAGGTGGTAAGTGGGGTGACCTGGTATTTTGGCTATTGTCAAATGCCACGTTTTGTTTATTTCATTTTTACGAAAAGAAAAGAAGGGAAAAATTATGAGCCATTACTGGCAGCCATACAGTTTCCACAGGAAATACTAGCATTCTTTGAGGAACACACTACTGCTTGCAGCAAAGAAAGTCTTTAGGAAACAAAAAGGCAACAGTATTGTTGCTCATTTTCAATGGACCGCTAGGAGGGGGGGCTGGGACGTGTTGTTTTTTCCTGTGGGAACGTTGCTCTCCTTGGGAAAGTTAATTAAGGCGGCATTCCGGTTGGTGTCCGTTTTTCCCTGGCTGGTGGCTGGGCCTCCTCACTCCTCTTGACCATCAGTGACAAGTGCCCATCAAAGACCCCGGAGGCGAGGAAGAGCCCAGAGGAAGGGAGAGCTGGTGCAGGACAGTCTCGCCACACACCACGTGCTGTGGAGCCTGGCCAGGGTGCAGTTCGCAAAATGAAATAAGGGCTGTCTGGGGAGGTTTATGAGGATTACATGTGTGCAGAGTATGTCAGTTCTCCAAGGTGTCACTCTAAACACGTAATTTTCAAGCACCGCTTTCCTTGCTGAATCTGCAGGAAGGCAAAACCCGATTTCTCTCATTATGGAGCAGACATCCCAATGGGGAATGGGTTGAAATCTGTATTTCATTTGCGCATATTGGAATTTTAAAAGGCAAAGAGAAGAAGGTATAGGAAAGCGGTATGCTAGTGTGTTCACATCTGGGAGAAAATGTCTATTGGCCATTCCTGATGCATCTCAATGTTAATTTACCCTCAGCTCGGTTAGGGTGAAGGGAGATGGCTTTAAGGGGTTCTTGAAACTGTTTGAAGACTGGGTGACATTTTGCCATCCGTTACAGAAGTCTCTCACGCGAAGGCACTTTTCACTGAAGATTACTCATAATCAAATATGCAGGAGTCCCTAGGTCTAGAATCAGAAGGAATAAGATGGTGCTTCTCTTAAGAATCTGTGGACATGTCAGTTAGAAAAAAAAATATTAAAAAATAAGGGATATAACTTTTGAGTGTGGATTTCATTTTTCTCCGTAGGAAGCATTTCATGAGGAGAAGTGACAAGATAGTAGATCGGAAGTAACACTGCCTTTACTGAGTTGACATTTACCATGTTCAAAAGCAAGTGACTAGAGGGGATGAAGGTCTCCATGTACTTAGTGTCACAGCTTTGCTAATTGCACGGCCTTGTTCTGGTGCAGGTGTCTGTGGAAATGCAGAACAGAGGCCAAGAAACTCGGTGTGCGCTGTTGTTTTGGAAGGAAGTGTAGTAGTACTTTACTGCTCTTAGGAGGGAAACCCACACAAACATCTAATACAAACAAATGATCTTTGATATTATCAGAGGAAGCCTGGAGCTGTTTCTCTTGCCAGATTTAAGGCATTGCTTGTCAAAAGAGGAAATCTCCCAAGAAGCAGGTGCATCATTATGAGAAACACAAGGGGATTTCTCTTTTAAATGCAAAATCTAATTGAACGGCAACAAGAGAATCAGTGACACTCTTCGAACAGAAACCTTGTTTTTGGCAGTCTGTCAGGTTACCATTGCAAACCACGCAGGAGAAGTGTGTGTCTTGGGACAACAGTAATATCCTGGTGAAAATCAAACAGTTGCTTCTGTGAACCTTTTACCCTTATATACTTGGTTCCTTGTGCACCTTTTAAAAAATGTTTATTTGAAGGGAGAGAAGTGGGAGTGGGAGGAGAGGGCACAGAGAGAGAGGGAGAGAGAGAGTCCCCAGCAGGTTCCATGCTCAGCGCAGAGCCCGATGCAGGGCTTGATCCCACGACCGTGAGCTCATGACCTGAACAGAAATCAAAAATCGGACTCTTAACTGACTGAGCCACCCAGACACCCCATCCTTGTGCATCTTTGATTGATGTGCAGATTTAGTTACAAGAAGTAATTTACTGAAAATGAATCAATAATGAATGGGTTACTATTATGATAGATGCTTTGCATGATTTTGCACTTTCCATGGATAACTAGATTTCATAGTTGACTGTTTCCATCTTAGCTTTCTTTTAAGTTTTAAAAGTTAGTGACCAGGACGCCTGGGTGGCTCAGTTGGTTAAGCGTCCGACTTCGGCTCAGGTCATGATCTCACAGCTTGGTTTGTGAGTTCGAGCCCGGCATTGGGCTCTGGGCTGACAGCTCAGAGCCTGGAGCCTGCTTCGGATTCTGTCTCCCTTTCTGTCTGCCCCTCCCCTGCTTGTGCTCTGTCCCTCTCTGTCTCTCTCTCTCTCTCTCAAAAATAAAGATTTAAAAAAAGCTAGTGACCATAATATTTGTCCAAATGATGACCGTGAATTGATAAGACTGATGGCTGGGCCCCAGGAATGCACTAATTTATTCCAAGTTATTGTGTATTCACTTTGTGTGTTTTTGGCATATAAAAATATAAAACGCAGGATCTTTTTGTAAGGAACTTAGAAGGGAGGAAATAGGACACATGAAACATGAATCATACAAAAGATGGAGGATATTCTATGAGCACTCAAGATGCTAAATAGTAACTGGAAAGGAATTCTGAGGAGAAATTGGTCAAATTAGCACAGATTTTTTTTATCAGTTATCTGATGCTACATAACCAGTCACCCCAGAATGCAGTTGCATAAAACAAGTATTAAAGCTCATGGTTCTGTGGTCCGTGGTTGGGGCTGAGTTCAGCTGCATGGTTCTTCTGCTGATCTGGGTGGGTTCCTTCAAGCCTCTTCAGTCACCTGGTGGGTGAGCTGGTGGCAGGGTGACCTAGGAGTGCGTCATTTACATCTGGCAGTTATGAGACTGTTAGCCAGGTTAACAGGTGACCGGGACATCTACCTCCCATTCGTAGTGGATTAGACTGGACTTCTTTACGTAACAAACATTATACCAGAGCAACAAAAGAGCAAGTTTCAGGACTCTGATTATATTGCATTTGTTACTCTCCCATTAGTTCACTTCAAATCACAAGGTCACCCTTGATTTAAGGGATATAGAAAGACTCCACTTCTAATGAGAGGTAGCTGCAAGAAATTATAGCCCCCCCCCTTTTTTGCAATTTACTGCATGTTTGAGGACCTTCATTCTAGCAAATGTTTTCTGCTAAGGAGGAGTGTACTGCAAGATAGGAGAGATGAGTGGAGGCTGCTTGTAGGCAGCCCAGAATTTAGGTTAGGGGATGTCCTGGACCTCATTGTCTTCCAGTCTTTGTTCTGTAAACCTTGAGTGGGTTGAGGAGTAACACAGTGACAGTAAAAGTTTAGTCACAGCCTTCTGCAAGTGGTGTCAGGATGGTGTAGAGAGGGTAGGCTGGTGGCAAAGTCAGCAGACCTTTGTTGGGCAGTGAGGAAGGCTCTGGCAAAGGTAGAAGCAGAGAAAATGGAAAGGAAGGGATCGTTCTGGGAGATCCCGTATTTTAGGGTGGGGTGACTGATGACACGGCATTACTGAAAGCCTCCAGTCAAAATCATTCTGAGATTTAAAAAGAAAAAAAAGCTTAAGTGGCTGAAAGAATGTGCCGTTGTGAGAAATAGATCAATAAGTGATTTGTTTGGGGGGGAGGAGAAAAATTCAGCTCCAGAAGGGTGAATTAAAAGAGATAAATGAAATGTGAAAGTACTTTATAAGCTGCAGAGTATGCTATGAATGTTAGCTATTGCTTGGTACTTAAAGTGCAGCAACTTCAATATACTCGAGTTAGCAACTTACATATACTAGAGTTTCTCCCAAGTAAAGCAACGGAAAACAAAAGACAACATAGAGGCTATCCCGAGGGTCAAAAGGAAGTCAGAAGAACTGCTTTCAGCCTGGAAACAGAACTCCCCTGGGGGGCTGGGGAGTAGGAACTGATGTTCTTTCTCTGCAAGGCGCAGCTGGAGGTCTGCCCTTGGACTTGGCATACCCACCAAGAGAAAACCTTTGGTCTAGTTTGAATGGCATGTGCACTGCTTACTCTGGCGCATTGATTGACAGACCCACTAAGACAGCACACAATGGGGAGTAGGTAGGTGCTTCTGCGGAGGACAAGGCAGACCTGCTCTCAGAAGTGGGAATGGACACAGGGTGGCAAACCCAACCAATGGCCACCAGAAATGAACACCCGAAGACTTATTTGGACCTGGCCCCTGAGGAGTGGACAGGGCAGGAGGTGACAGTGCAGGCCTACGTACATAGAGACGCGGGTGCATTAGTAATAGGGAAACCCATGCCAGTGTGGGGGTCTTTTCATGGAAGGAGAGTAAAGAAAGAAGGGCCAGGGGTTGTTTTATTGGAGGGGAGAGGAATTCAAAACACGTTCTGCTCTTCGACCTAAGGGCTCCGTTGAGCTGCTGCTTCAACCCGCTTTGTGTTATTGATGGCCAGTCTGAAATTCAGGTGGTGCCCTTACCATCAAGTGCAGCTGTGGGCCAGAAAGGAACACCTGGCCTCTCTAACGTCACACAATTAGTCTGCATGGCACGCACAGCTGCTCGTTATGGAAGGGCTTGGATGGCCCAGCTCAAATCCAAGCCTATGCTTTTATGGTTTCTTTTGTACACGTCTAAGAACCCTGAAGATATTCAATAAATGTTAACTTAATGAGTGAATGTGCCATTGTCTGGTGCCATAACATTTTCAAAAGCAGTCTGGTTTGGCTTTTCATTAGTCACAGTAGAATTTGCTATAAAGTCCCTAAATGTCTTTTTTAGATTCACATGTTTTAAGGTATTATTGTCTCAGAAATGTAGGGTTTTTTGTTTTTATAATCCACCACTCACAAAAAGTAGACTTTTCTTTTTTGAAACACGATTTTCTTTACTTGTCTTTGTCACAGCTCTTGGCTGCAAGTCATGGAAACCCAGCTTACACTTGCTCAAGTAGGAAGGGGCATATATTGACTCCCTGATGGGAAAAGTTTGGGAAGGATCCAATTCTGATTTCCTCTCTTCTTCATGGTGGTAAAATGGTCATCGGCAGCTTCAAGCTTAACCCCTGCAGGAAAAGAATAATTTGGGACTAACTCTTAATTAGTGGGCACATGCCCGGGCCTGAACCAGCTCCCCGTTGCCAGGGATCTGGAACATGGGACTTGGCTTGGCCTTGATGATGTGCCAAGGCATGGAGCCTTTGTGAACGGAAGGAGCTGTCTGTAGGCAGAGGCGAGAGTGGGGAGGACACAGGAACTTTGTGAGAGGCTGGTCAGTAAAACCCTCGAGAATCAAATGGCCTGAGAGCAGGCAAGTGGTAGTCCTTAAAAAGAAAATATCGAAAAGAAGAGAGAGTGGGTCCTGTACAAGCAAAAATGACAGGAATATATCTACTCTTCCATCTGTTTTCCGTGGAGGAGGCATCCTCCTCTCTGCCCCCAAGCCAGGAAGCTGGGAATGACCCTGATCAGACCTCCATCAGGTTGTCACCAGGACCCCCTGCTCTGTGTCTGTCTCACTCTTTTCCCCTGTAGGTTTTGAGCCCCCCTGTTTCACCCTGCATGAGTACCGTCTGAGAATGCCATGTCCAGTCTCTCTTTTTCAACTCCATCCTCCTCACCGCAGCCAGGGTGCTCTTTCAAAGAACAAATAGATAAAATCCGAATCAGGGAACTACCTAAGAGCCATTCAGAACCTCACAGCCCTGGGGGAAAAGTCCCAGCTCCTGATCTTGACTTCCACAGTTCCTGGGGTTCCCTGTGAGGTGGGCCCTGCCTCTTGTGGACATGGGGTTGGATGGGAGGGAGGGGTGCAGCCAGAATTCTTCCACCTGCCCCCATTACCCCCATGCTGTGCTGACCTCTGCCTCTTGAAGGCCCCCAAAGGCTCCATTTTCTCTTGTCTTCATGGTTTTTGTGTTTTTTGCCTGTGCTTTTGTCTCTGTGGAATGTTGTTTCTCCTTTCTCGACCTTACTTGACCTTGAACATCCACTCTTCCTTCTACACTCATCCCAAGTGTTGTTCTTTCAAGAAGACTTTGCTTGAACACCAGGTCCTCCCCAGCCCCGCCCAGCCCCGCATCAGAGTTCACTCTGTGGTGTGTGACTCTGTCCCATTGTGCTGTGACAGTTGCGAGGGGCTTGCTCTCTCTGTATATCCCTGTGCCTAGTGCCGAGCTCCCCATGGCAAACATGCTCAAGAAGTTTTACAGGTAGGAATGAAAAGGGTGTGCTGAGTCATTAACCTTGGTGATTTTCAAGGTTTATCCTGTTTCCTTTAACTTGATTCCTAAATCTGCATCTCGGATTGTTGGCCACGAAAGCAGATTCTCTTTGAAATTGCTGCTCAGACACCTTTCTGCTGTTTTCATGGCTCCATGTAAAGCTCGATGCCTACTTGGTCAATGAACAGCTACCTCAAGAAAGAGGCTGAAAAATACCAGTGGCCCAGAGTCGGTCTTGAAGCTAAAATGTATGGCCCAGAGATCAGATGAGGAATACTTTTTTCCCCCTCTGCCATAAGATAGGTTATTTAATAGTTAATATTTATGAGGCACTTATTCTGCGTTGGGTGCTTAACAGATGACTTACAATTATTTTCTTATTAATTCTCACAGCAGCCCTAGGAAGGAACTATTAGCATTATCCATCCTTCTCCTGCATGTGAGGAAATTAAGATTTACAGACTTGAGGTGGCTTGCTGGCCGCTAAGGTCTTTCTTCCTGGAGATGGCCGAGCTGTCAGACACTCATCTGGGTGAGTGAGGAGCAAAATCAAGCTTTGATTGGGCTCTTCCAATTCACCCAGTTATGCTTTTGGTTGTGGTTCTGCAACCAAGTGACCACCTCCTAGGTATAAAACAGGCCACCGACCTCCCTTCGCCTTCAGTTGTGTCAAGAAGACTGTGGAAAAAGATGAACCTCAAGTGGTAAGGGCTCTGCTAACTACAGATGAAATTCAGACAGACGTCTGCCTTAGGCATACCAGCCCTGTTCCTGTAATTCTGCTGTGGCCAGATAATAAAGGGCTCATCCGGAGGTTGTACTGCTGTGTATAAAAGTCAGGCCTCTCGAACGGCCAGCGTGAAGTTGTGAGGATCACTCAGAAAGGTGGTCCATAGATACGTTAAGTGAGCTAAACACTTTGGAAGCCATAGAAGGTCAGTGGTTCTTCACCAGTTTGCAGTCCGAGAGCCTTCTGGGGCTCTGATGAAAAATGTGGATACTCTGAGAAAAAAAGATGTGCACACAGGCCACTGAGTTCAGGGACTTCTGGGATATGCAGAAGCCCGTTTGGGGATTTCCTGGGGCTCCGCACACTCCAGGTTGAAAACCTTGTTTAAAAGCTATAATCCAGGGGCGCCTGGGTGGCTCAGTGGGGTAAGTGTCTGACATTAGCTCAGTTCACGATCTCATGGTTCATGTGTCCGAGCCCCCGCTTGGGCTCTGCAGTGACAGCACAGAGCCCACTTCAGATCCTCTGTCTCCCTCTTTGTCTGCCTCTCCTCCACTTGCTCTCTCAAAAATAAAACATTAAAAAAAATTAACTGTAATCCAGAAGAAAGGTAATGGCCACTGTTGAATATATACCACTTACTGACCATTTATTGAGTATTTACCATGTGCCAGTCCTTTTTGAAAAGTACACTGTAGCTAACCAACCACGTGTTCTGAGCCCGGTCCTAAGCTGCGGAGAAGGAGGCTAAGAGGAGGAGCTCAGTCTCCCAGCTGCCAAGTGCTGAGAGCGGAGTCAAACACAGAACGCCTCCTCGCATCACTGCTATGTTATGCGGCATCCGTGCTCGTTCCTCTCACCATGCCGGGCATGAGACCTGTGCCCGGGACATTCCGAGCCTTTGTTAGCCCTTGACTTCCCTCACCCTGCAGCTTCTCTGGTGGACGTGGGTCAGGCGGCCACTTCTGCTGCAGGAACCCCTGGGCTTGTCTCCTGTGCAGGAGCCCACAGAGGCTGGGAAGGTCTCAGCTCCTCTCCTCCTTCACCTGGGATGACAGCTGACACCCCAGCATTGGAGAGATAGATCACTGCTGCTTGACCCTGCCTTGGCGAGCCCCTCGCTCTTTCCTGAGTGCAGCTTGCACCCCTGCAGTCGTTAACCGCACAGATACTTGGCAGCAAAACTGGCTGCAAAGTCTCCATCTGAACCCGTCACAGACTGTCATTTTGAGGCGCTGCTGTATGCCACACTCCTCTCGAGCTGTGGTCACAGCAGTGAGCTCACAGATGTGGTTCCTGAGCTTGTGGCATGTCCCTCTCTCCTAGATCTAGCCAGAAAGGGGGCTAACAAAGAAAGTGCGATGTCTTAGGAAAAAGGAAGTGTAAAGGGTTGACTCTATTCCAATCTCCATTCTTTGCAGCTTACATCTCTAGGCGCAAACGTTGTCTACTTCTCTAGCACTTTCATCCCTCCCCTGGGATGTTGAGAGTGCTTCCGATTTCCAGAGACTTAGTAGGCAGAGTGAGGGGGACACAGGCGCAGCAGTGCATCTCAGCCACCCCTTTTCAGATGAACGGGCACAATGACCACATGACTGGCCGGCCGGGGTGAAGGCAGGGCTCGCTAGCTGGTCTGGTGCCTGGCGGAGCATAGCCTGGCGTATGTAAGCCACAGGCTGCTTCGCATTTATTTGTGATGTGATTATTGTCATTTTGGCTTTTATGTTGTGGTCTCTGTGCTGCAAATGAACCTGGCAAGCACGTACTACTCAGGAAGCAAATGCACTGCCAGCCTCTGTCCCATCTTTCAGCCCCTGAGAGGCACCCCTGTGTCCTGTCTCTGTTCTACACACTTCCTTCTCCCTGCTCACCCACCTGCCCCCGACCTGCCACTGAGGCAGCCTCCCAGGGTCTCTCCCCAAGTCTTGTGTTGTGACTGCTTACACCACAACTGGCAGAAAGAGGGCCGACTGGGTGGCTCAGTCAGTTTGGACCCTGTGTCGCGCTCTGTGCTGAGGGCGTGGATCCTGCTTTGGATTCTCTGTTTCCCTCTCTCTCTGCCCCTCCCCCACTCACACACGTTCCCTCCCTCCCTCCCCTCCCCCCCACTCTTTCTCCAAAATCAGTAAATAAACATTAAAAAAAGAACTGGTGGACAGAAATAATAAGTCTGTGAATGTGCATTTAGTTAATTTCTAATTTTCTAGCAAGCACAGTAGGAAAAAGAAGAGGAAACAGGTGGAATTAATTTCAATACTGTATTTTATTTAATGCCATGTATTCCAGATATTGGTATTTCCCTGTGGAATATAAAAAAAATTATGAACCACATCCCTTTCATTCTTGTTTTTCATGCTTTTTGAAATTTGATGTGTATTTTAGTTTCAACTCAGACACTAGCTGCACTTGTGATGCTTAGTAGCCACACGTGGCTTGTGGTCCCATAGTGGACTCCAGGCTTGGGCTCCAAGCAGGCGGTGGGAGTCCCAAGGGCAGACTCAGCGACGACGCCCTCTGTCTTCCCTGCTCAATCAGCCTGCCCCTCTGCTCTTGCCCCTGTTGGACGGGGCTGACTGCTCTCTAGAACCTGGGCTCTTGAGGGTAGGGAATGCACCTGTCAATTTCCTGTTCCCAACTTGGCACGTGGCATTTAGTAGGCCCACAGCTGGCATTGAGTACATTGAGGATTCATTAATGAACGAGGAAAGATTATTATTGGTAACGTCAGGAGCTGCAGGGATGAGTACAAGGGGCCTTGTCTCATAGCCCTCACTTTGCCTGTCAGTGCCCGGCTCTGGCCAGTGCTACAGAACTGCATTTGAGTCCCACTGCAGGGCCAGGAAGCCTCCACAGTGGAAAGGGGTGTCCTAGCCTAGAACTGTTCTGAGCTTCCTCACATCTTGTTCAGCTTTAGACTTCACCTCTTCTAATATTGAGGATTAGACGAACTTAGGCACAGTCCAGTATGTTAAAACTTCATGGTCTTATTTAACAGGGTAAAGAAAATCCCAAACAAACAGGATAGACCAACCACACAAAAAAAGGCCCATCTGCTGTCCAGAACTTGAAATAAGCAGGAAGGAATAGCTGTGTCAGGGAGCTGTCTCTGTTGCCAGGGGTTTAAGAGACCTCACCACTCCCTGGAGAAAATGGGAGATAGATATCCTGAGTAAATTAGCATTTGCACATACAGTATTTAAATTTTGCAAGTGCTTCTAAGCCACTAATGTGCATGTGTTTGTTTGTCCACTTTCCCCCTAATGGTAAATGTCACTTAAAATAACTCGTACAACCAAGTTTCAAAGATTGGCACTCCCATAAAGCCATGCCAACCACATACTCAAATAAATGCACAGTTTGAAAATGGAAGAAAATATCACTGTTCGATCTGTTAGGTCCTATAAACATTGTAAGGGATCCTTGTCTCAGAGAAGCATAGGGTGACCTCAGGCCTGCCTAAAGAGTGCTTTGAAATAGTAAATGGAATCAGGCCTAACCTCTGTTTTACCATTGATGACCAGTTTCAGCCTGGAAAGCTCATTGCCCCGCTTGGGGGTTTTGTTTCTCGGAACGCACACGGGGAAAAGTAAATCCTGCTGGCACACGCTATGAGGGGGTGGGGAGTGAATGAACCCTAGAAACCGTTTGAACAATTCTTCAGGAAAACTATTTGGAAGAGTTTGAAGACAAGGTAGCTTGCCAGTATTTTTGCAAAGTAAACTCTAAAAAGATTAAAAAAAATCATAGCCTGCATCATGTAGTAGATAATCAAACAGCAGCCACGTTTACGTAATTCGAAGATCCCTTCTTTAATAAGTCAAGGATGGTTCGAGACAAAGCTTTGCATCCCTTGGCTCCAGTTGTGAGAATGTTGCTTTCATCTGAGTCTCTTACAGAGGCCCCCGTGCCTCTCTGTGACCGTAATAGACTTTGTCCAACATGATGGCTCTGGTGTGCTGTGTTGGTGTAATTGAAAACCTATAAAAGGGCTGAGAGCTACTTTTGAATTGGCTCGGTGCACTTGGACTGGATCTGTCAAAGTGGTGAAAGGTTTAAAGGAATTTTCATAAATGAGGTCTCCAAGCTGTGTTTTAACCATCGAATTCCAATGAACTCCAAGGCCTGTGCACTCACAGCATAGCGCCTCAGAGAAGACCAGTCATATCAAGATGGAAATAAATGATTCATTTTCATTCCCCGAGTTCTGCAGACATAAGCACACTTAACTGCTGATCATCATAATTCAGCAGTAGTGTTGTGCACTAAAAATACAATTTAAAAGTCTAATCTTTAATTAAATTGAGTACTCACAGATTAACGTGGTTACAAATCTTGGGAGCTGGATATAGTACAATGTTTACTCGTGTTGCTAGGAAATAGCAGGGCTCTTTGTAAGTTACAGATTGATTTGCTAAGTAGAGGGATATGGGCTCTTCCCAGCTAGAACTTGATGGTTTCCTCCTCAGTTTCTGTTTCATAATGTATGTAAATGAATGTCACATAGCAGAACTCCTGCACATTCAGAGCCTTGGTTGGTGACAGAAAGCACAGGTGTGTGCACCTGAGTAAACATTTCGAAGACGTCTGAGAGGGTGATTTTACCTAGAGCTCTTGCCTGAAATAAACATCATCAAGTGTTCGGGTTTTTAACAAAATGGATTTTTTTCCATTTGTTAGAATTATCAGGAAAATAGATTGTTCTTCCACATATAATTACGACGAGGCTAATTGATGGTTTTGCCTTCTTGCCACTTGTGGGAAACTGTGAAATTAGTGTAGAAATTTGATACAGGTTGATGCTTTTCCAGAGTCATTAAAACTTCCATGTAGGAAATCAACTCTGCTATTCGTTTTTCCCCCCCTTTCCCTCCCTTTGGCAAACCTCACCGCATGACACATTGTACAATAGTTTTTAAAAAGGCAAAGCTAATGCTTGCACAGAATGAAAGGGAGCTGCTCTGCCAGTGCACTCGCCTTGTCCCTGAAAAGGACGAAAGATTTCCATGTGCTATTTCAGTCAGGATTGGGCAGCGAAGAATGGCCTCCTCAAGCTCAAAAGTAGAACTGAGAACAAACCCACAGGGACATATTACTATTTGATCTCTTCAAGGCAGGGCCCTATCTATGGAGCTGGTATTTCAAAGCAGACGCTCTTAGGAAATGGAAACCTAGTAGAATACTTGATTGTCTCCAGAATCAACGTCAGGGTTAGGATGCGTGTTACAGGGTTTTATCCTGTATCCAAGCTCAGAACAACGTGGGAGAAGTAAAGGAGGGTGCTGAGGGGCAAGATCACGACTACACTCCCAGATGTGTGCCTGTGACCTCTCTTGGTAATTAACACACTTTTAACTTCCCTCTGGATGATTGTGGATTCATTCGTGTATAAAGCGGTTGTTGATTTTGGAAAAGAATTGTTTTCTGGGGCACCGGGGTGGCTTAGGCAGTTATAGTCTGACTCTTGATTTTGGCTCAGGTCATGATCTCATGGTTTGTGTGTTCGAACCCCGCGTCGGGCTGTGTGCTGACAGTGTGGAGCCCACTCTGGATTTTCTCTCTCTCTCCCTTTCTCTCTGTGCCCCCCCCCCGACTTGCTCCCTCTCTCTCTTTCTCTCAAAAATAAACCTAAAAAAATTTTATAAAAAAAAACACAGTTGTTTTCTCAGTCTGTGCACATACCTAGCACAGTCCCAAGTATGTACCATATGACCAGTATATTGTGGCCGAATAAATGAATCCTTCAACATGTTTTAAAAGTAACTGTATTAACGTAAGACCTAAGGCTTACTCCATTGCAGTAAATAGATCTGAAGGCCTTGTCTTCTCAAAAGATGTCACCATGCTACCTGTGTTACATATGCTCTGAACATCCTTCCAAAGCAGGATACTGTCACGTGGGCAAAATGAGATGTGATGGAAGGTTGCACTGCCCAGCCACTAGTCGGAATAGGTTATGGAATTGTAAGAGGTGAGAGACCTGCTATTACAGAACTTTTCTTGCAAGAGAGGAATTTGAGCATTTGGAAAGGTGAGATAAAACTAGAACACAGATTACAAGCTTCTTGGGAGTGGTAATTACTTCCATAATCCTCACTGTCTCCCCCAAACACCCCCCAGCATGCTTATTAAATTGTGTGACATAAAGATGGTGGATAGGAGGGGTGCCTGGGTGGCTCAGTTGGTTAAGCACCGATGTCAGCTCAGGTCCATGATCTCACGGTTTGTGGGTTTGAGTTCCACATTGGGCTCTGTGCTGACAGCTCAGATTCTGGAGCCTGCTTCTGGTTTTGTGTCTCCCACTCTCTCTGCCCCTCCCCACTCACTCTGTGTGTCTGTCTGTCTCTCTCTGTCTCTCTCAAAAATAAATAAACATTAAAAATTTTTTGAAAGATGGTGGATAGGAGGCAGAATACCTACTGCTTATGAGCTTGAACTTGAGCCTCAGAGCAAGGCTTGCCTCAGTCTCTCACTATATGTGTTTGCACATACATACTGAACCTCTTGATATTTTGATCTCATTTCTTTTACTAACAGATATTTATTGATCACCTCATTTATTCAAGGTAAGTTTTGGATGCTTGGGATAAATGGGAATGGTAGGTACCAGGTTCACTCACTGCCTTCCTCTACCTGCTTTGTGTGCTGACATGTTTGGAAAGAATCAGTAGGCTCCTTTGTTCTCTGGCTTCTGATTGGATTTGGCCTGGAGGAGACATCGTCAGGATATGAGCAAGCTGGTGGGAACAGAGTTTGAGCTATTTACTTCCTGGGTTCCCTTTTTCTACTGTAGGCGCCTACCTGGAGCCATCTCCCTAAGGTTGCTTTCTGAAATCTGATAACTGACCTCCTTCTGATACTTCATGCTGATGCCCACTGTCCTTTGGACTCACTAGCTCACTATACTGTGTGTTGCAGTTACTACAAAGCCTGCCCACACACTCACACTTGCACATGGGGTCTTTATTAAATTACCCCCAAACTGCATTAGCGTGTGCCACCTATTTGCTTTTGGGGACCTGACACAAGTGACTGCCTGTCTCAGAGGTCATTGTGAGAATGACATGACTTAGGTAGAATTTTAAACAATGATGGGCTTCTAGTAAGTACTCAACAAGGTTAAGTGTTACTGTCGTCAATAGCTTTTTTTTATATATACAGAGTATTGGTTTGCCATAATAATTGTTATTATGTTGTTTTAAAATCTTAAAAAGATGAGAAGGAGACAGCTATCATCTTCCAAAGGTTAAAAACAGGGAAAGTGAAACAGGGAGAGGTCAAGGACTAAGGTCACCAAGTGCGGCAGTGACAGAACAAAAACGCGAATTAAAGAGATTTGACTTTGTCTCTTTGTACAGGGTTCTCAGTCACAACACGTCTGCAAAAGGAAGTTACAACTTCAAAGTAGTAGATTAAAACATAACCTTCTTGGAATAATTGGGTCCATTTAATGTAGGTAAGCCCCATTTGTGAGCACTGAGTGATAATTGGGTTGAATTATGGATGTGTCAGCATTTTCTCTTTAATTACTATAAGGGCTGGGGCTAAGCATTTTCACCTTTATGCCTTCCTGATACTTTGAAGACAGAGAATCCTTAGCCCTGAACTTCTTCTCTGCTCTTGGGTATAGATGTGCTCATTTATAATCAAAGCTGAATAGGAGACCAGCATTATGGTGCCTGCGTAGTCGATTTTGTACACATACACATTCTTCTGACTTCTAAGAGTTTTCCTTCGTGAATCACAGAAAATAGTTCACTGTGATATTTAGAGTCTCTCATCTCTAACTTAATAGCACACTGATAAAACTGTTGGTTAAGAACGAAAACTTAACACATCCCCTAAAGAGGTAGGGGCCAGTTTGAAAACCAGATGTTCTCGGACTTCTTTCCATTGATAATGAATTTGTCACCACTGTTGAAATTTCAGACTGTATGGATGCATCTTTAGATGTCTTGGGAAAATTGTGTGAGAGTTCTCAAACTAGAAAGATAGTGAATATCCGCAGTGTCTCGTTTTTACAATTAAGTAGAGTCAGGGGAGGAATAGCAGTTTGCAAGGCCTTTTGATGTCAGTCCAAATAAGGATTTATACATTGCCCCTTTTGTTCAAGGAGCTGAGCAGGGAAAAAAAAAACACCCATAATCTGTTGCCAGAAGAACTGATGCTTCTGGAAGGAATGATTGTCATTTGAACATTTGAATCTCCTTTTATCCTTCCACATTTGCCTTAAAGTCAACCCCTGCCTTCCTGCCTTCTTTGTTTGTGAAGAATATGCTTTTCGCATATTGTGCACTTAGCAAATGCAAAGTTTCTTAACTCTTTATTTATCTGTCATCTGTCTATTTATTGTCTTTGAATTGCCCTTTCTCGATATTTCCTCACAGTGTCATCAGCATCTCCCAGTTGATCTTAATGAAGCCTCCTGTTGCTTCATTTCAGCCTTCTATTTCTGTGTAGATTTCACCTCTTGCCATTTTTTTTCCTTTGAGGAAAATACAGTGGCATTTTCAGTGAGAGAAACTCATGTATTCATGGTAATCATTATTCTAAATGATTACACTGTTGTCACCACATCAGTTGTGTTGACATGAGTACTAGTCACGTGGGGATAAAATTAAATTCTTAGTAGATCATACCAAAAATATCCTATTACTGTACCCAAGAACCTTCTATGGCTGCTTGCCAAACAGAAGGAGTCATGAGTTCTTTAAAGCAGAGTGACTGATGATGTTTGCAGATGGAAGACCGATTACTTGAAGCATTCATTCTGTAAACATGCTTTGATACCTTTCCTTGTGTAGGTGCTGCCTTTTTCTTCTGTGAACTTTCAATCTGGGGGAGGGAGAAAAACTCCTCTATTGATAGTAGAGGTGTGGGCAAGTGCTAGAGTCAGAGGGAGATGTGGGAGCCGTGAACTCCACCCGAGATGAGGGAGGGAGGTGGTCAGATTATGAAGGGCTTCTTGGGAAAAGTGCCATTTGATTTAGAGTTCAAGGCCAAGTGGGTGTTCACCAGGCAGAAAATTTAGGGGAGGGCAATGGGGTCTGATATTCTTGGGAAAATGTAAGTATTTTGATGTGACTTCACAATAAGATATATGGTGTGGAATGGCAGGAGGTAATGTCAAAAGGATGACCAGAGCCAAATCTTGATCTGTTGCCCACTATGGACAAAGGGGGCTTAGGTTTCCTCTACAGTGGGTGATGCTAGTAAATAATCCTCCCTAGATTCTCATGTCCTCCACTCTCAAGGCTTATGCTGTCACCTGTGCTGATTGACTTCCAAATTTTTATCGCTAGCCCTGGGCTAGAGATCCTCTTTTTCTCCTGGTACATTGTGATGTTTCATCAGCTCTCAAAGTTTACATACACCTCCCAAGTAAATTCATCGTCTTTTCCTCAAAATCTTGGCTCTCTTCCAATCTCTTAATTTAGTGAATGGACCCAGCTTTCAAAGCAATTATCTGTCATACTTTGTTCTCTGGAACCTCCCTATGCCCAGTATCTCCCAACATCGCAGTATTCAACAGATCTTCCCTTATTTGTTCAGTTACTCTCGGTGTCATTGAATGTTTTCCATCCACATTTGTAGTATCTTTATTCATGGTGTCATCATTTTCCCCTTTGATTAGCACTGCAACCTCTTAACCCAGCCCTAGTCCTTTCTCATCAGGTGCTGCACTGTTACCAGGGTGATCTTTCTGAAATTGATCATGTCTGTGATCATGCCAATAAATTTGTAGTAGGTTTTCATTGCCTATTTATAAAATAAGAAATCCGTAGCATGACATACAAGCCCTTATGATTGGCCCTGTGTGTCTGACAATCCTCATGGGTCCACTGGCCGATCCCCCACGCCTCTCCAGACTTACTCAGTAACTTGAAGCTGCCTGTAATTTCTAGTCTATTAGTCTCCTAGGAATTTTCCTGTTCCTGTTCCCAGACTTCTTACTCTGTGAACTCATTCCCCCTGACCTCTGCCTCCACCCAGGTTGGGGTGAGGTGTTCCCACAACTGTGTGGTGATAGATTATTTACTTTTCTTTGTCTCCACTAGACTTATGGGTCCTCAATGCCAGGCTCCAGGTCTCAGTCATGTCTGCCACATTCCCAGTGCTTACCTTCATGTCTGGCACATAGTTGTAGCAAAAATAATAGTGTTTACGAAGGGCTTATTATAGCCCAAGCAAACTGTTAATTTATTTACATACACTGTCTCCTTTAAAGGGGAAAAACAACATCAAGCCATGTTTTGGAAGAGGAATGTAGCAGAAAAGTGAAGTTTATGTAAGAAATTTGTTATAGAGAGTCAACTCAGGGCAGTATTTTAGCCACTGAGAATTTAAAAGAGATTTGTACTAGCATAGAAGCAATAGACATTAAGTGGAGAGAATTTATTACAGTGATTCTTAGAGATATTGGATGGATGGGTGGAGATGGATGGATGGATGGGTGGGTAGATGGATGGATGGATGGATGGATGGATGGAGAGCCCCGCATGTGGTCCTTAGAACTTACTGCAGAACTTACTGTATTTAACTTACAAGTCTTATAACTTTAGTGCGACAAGGTTATTAGGTGGGACTAGGGCAGCAGCTCTCTGATGCATTGTGGAAGCAGACTGTATCTCAACACCCTGAGAAGAAACCAAGTCAAAAGCAGACCTATCCTAAGAGAATAATGTGGGATGGCTTTTAAAAATAGATGTTTAAAACTTTATGTATAAAATTATGAAATTAGGTTCAAAGTTGTTGAGGTAGTTATGGGAGTATGCTGTATATTTAGAATTCTCTCAATCAGAAATGAAGCTTTGATCAAAGTCATCATAAGCATAGGGGTTCTCAGTAGAGGGCAATGGTGAAAAGCATGGACCTTGGAGTCAGAGTGCCTGGTTTGAAGTCTTGCTCAGACATTTACTAGCTTTGTCATCTCTCTCAAGGTCCTGGGTCCAGTTCTTAACCTCTAAAGTGCCATCTTATTGGGTGACGGAACAATTAAACGACAAAAGAAAAGCATGTGCCATTGTAGTGTAATGGGATATGGCAAGGACTCTCTCAAGTTGGGATTTACCTCCTTTCATAAACTCATTCCTTAGCAATAGTGAGAAAGGTAGAAGTTACTGCATTTATGCCTCACCATATGTTTTCAACTAGGTTTGATGATGTTCCAATGATGTATTATAACAGGAGAAATTTTGCTTGTTTTCCATTGGAAAGGACAATCTTGTAAACTCAACTCCACTGAAAGAGACCTTGTTAGTGTGCAACCGAAGTGCGTTTGGTTTTCCCCACAATTCCCGAAAAAAGTTATGAAGTGAACGAATGCTAGTGGTGAACAATCGTTTAATGCACACAGGGTATTAAAGATGATCGCTAGTCGACCTAGTTGGTTCCTGTTTGGTGGGAATTCACAAGTTTATTGGTTTGAAATGTTCATTGAGCAGTACGTTTTATGATTTGTTACTTTAGCTCTTCAGCCGAACATCTTAATAGGAAGAACTCGTAACATATGCTGTTTTCCAAATGTTCTGAAGATTTAATTAGCCTGTATGTATTTCAAGGTAAAAGTAGTATGTCCTTAAGGAGATTTGGCTGGGAAATTAAAAAGTAATTTGATTTAAATAATGACTGCCTAACTGATGATGAACAGCAAATGACTGATAAGCACCTATAATGTGAACCTAGTGACATCCTCTCACTGTCTGCTTTTTTGCTCTCCCGGGTTTCCTTGATTGATAGACTCCATACATTTGGTGTCTTCTCTCAATTCTCTGACATTCTCTGTACCTTTACTTTGTTATTTTTTCCCTTTAACCACCCCACATTAACATATCCTATGTTTATTTGCTTTTTTATTGTCTGTCATCCCCACCTGAACATAAGCTGAGCTATGCAAGACTTCCTTTGTTCACTGCTCTACACCCCAAAGTGAGCAGAGTGGCTGGCCCATCGCAGACATTCAGTAAATGTTTGTCGAATGAATGAGTGTGCAGATGGAAGCCTGTGCTTAGTGGACAGTCTTAAAAAGGTTGTGCAGCCACAGAAATGTGTTTTCGTAACTATAGTTTGCTGAATATATAGATTGCTTGTTCATGGACACTCAAAACACAACTTGGAAGATGTGAAGAAGAATCAATGGGAAAATGTTAAATCATGCTCCCAACTCCAAGGCAACAGTTTTAGATTCTGGTGTGTTCTTCCTGTCATGCATTTGCCAGCATAGTTAGGGGTCATCTCAGATTGTATCATTTTGTACCCTGCATTTTTCCACTTAGTATTGTATCACCAGGATCTTTTTATGTTTTCACAAAAGTTTTTACAAAGACCTCTATTTAAAAATGATGGAGTAAAAGTACATTTCTTGCCGTCTTCCAAACAACAGCAGGAGTAATGAAAAACAGAGAAGAAAATGCATCTGTAATGAAACAATTCGTTCGTAACAACCCCGGAACACAGTCCTAGAAGTACACCTGCCATGTGTGTAATGTGGGGACCCAGGCGAAGGAAGACATAAGGACCTGTGCTTATCTCGTCATCTTGGACCTTGACCAAGACCCAGATTTCCTTTAGATTAAGTACACTGCTGTAAAAGACTTCTCCGGTGTCCCCAAGGTATGTGATAAGACCTAGAGCTATATATAGACTGTGGGAGAAGTTGAGGGCAACTCTGTCAGTACCTGGTGTCACCACTGAAAGGCAGAATGATAGAACTGGAGGAGAAGCCATCTTTTTTTTAAGTTTATGTATTTATTTTGAGAGAGAGAGAGACAGGCAGAGAAGTCCAAGCAGGCTCTGCACCATCAGTGAGGAGCCCAGTGTGGAGCTTGGACTCATGGAACCATGAGATCAGGATCTGAGCCAAAACCAAGAGTTGGACGCTTAACCTTTTAAGCTACCCAGGCACCTCCAGAGAAACCATTCTGATGCGGCAAGTAAGCTAGCTTCCTGGCTGAGGGAGCCCGGTCAGAGTGAAGTGCAGAAAGGAGAGAGAGCAGGCAGCCATTGCCCGGAAGGGCTTTGGTGCAAGGCACATTGGAGCAAGCACTGGGAGGAGTTGGGACAGAAGAGAAAAACCTTTCTGGAAGAGCCAGCCAAGGCTTTTAGGGAAATGCATTACTTATTTCAGACTTTGAGAACATACCAGGACACTAAATAGCATTTGGTGAAATGAAAGAGTGAATACTTTTTTCCCTGACCTGTTGGGTAGAGAGACATCGCCACTAGGGAGAAAATAACCCATTAAGATTAGGAGTAAGAATGAAATAGCTGAGCTTGTACAAACTCTGTGTAGTTTACAGAAAGAGGTTAGCGCAAAGATAGGAGCCATAAATCAAAGATTAAGCAACATGGCACAAAAGGGCATGTGTTCTGTAATTGTAAAATGAGCTTTTCAGCAGAAGGTGAAGCTGAGCTTTTCAAATTTCTGGAATGTCACTGTTTATTTATGAGCCAAGATAAAACTCATTTTTAGATAAATGACTAAATTGAAATACTATAATGCATACCATTCAAGTGCTGTTATGGTTTAAAAATGTGACTATAAAAATGTCACATTATCACGGAACCTATTTGTTGGTGAGGTATTTTTCGAGTCCTATCTACTCTGTTTATTGACTCCCACTAGGTTTCACTACTGCCTGCCTTGCATAGCCAACACACAGTAGCTATTGTAAAAGCAAGATAGAGTCCTTTGCATGACACGCAGCCCTGAAGATCTCAGGACCTCTTCAAGCCATGGCTGAAATTGTTGACCATGATATTAGGTGAAGTAGAAATAAAAGCTCTTTGTTGACCGAGACCATTTATGATAAAGCCATGGGCTCTTCAAAATTCAAGTCCATGTTTCATTTGAAACTTTATATTTTACATTCTAGTTTTTCTACCACTTCCCTTAAACACTCAAGCTATTATGGTGTCTCCCTACCAAATTTAAGAGAGGCATCTTAGTACTTAACTTACACTATAATTCATTTTTAAAAACCAGCACAAGTCCTGTATATTCTATACCTTGCAGGTTATGAATTGAGATCTACCATCAATGTTAGTAAATTACATTTTACATGTTAGGCTGCAAATAAAGTATTTTGAGACATATGACAGTAAGAAGTCAGAAGTCTTGAGGGATGGGATGTATGCTATGGTGGACATGGAGGAGATGGTGGCCCCAAGAAAGAACAGATCAGTGTGGAAGACTTGAACTTTGTGAAGAGGAGAGACGTGAATCAAGAGGATGAGTTAGGTGGTGCCATGAGAGGACAACATAGAAGGCTTGTACTCTCCAAAGAAGTGACAAGAAGAGGAACGCCAGGAAAATGACAACAGAATGGTGAACTAATAAATGCAAACATGTACATACCATGTGCAGGCACTATCCTAAATGCTTGACACAGGTTAGCAAATTGAATCTTCATGATAACCCAGTGAGGTGTAGGAATGATTAACATCTCCATTATATAGATTTAAAAAGATAGCATAGAAAGTTCAAGTAACTTCCTCAAGTCACACAGCTAACAAGAGGCCCAGCTGGAATTTGAACCTGAGCACCTTAGATCCAAGTCCGTGCTCTTGATCATTGCACTGTATTATCCCTTTCAGACATGGGTGACAAATTCAGATGATTTATAAGAGTTTTACTATTTATTGTATGAATGAGTGACAGGCGGGTCTTTGTTCAAGGTCAGCACCTGAGTAATTCATACTCAGGAAATGTCCAGTGGGGAGGTGATGAGTTAAAGAGGACACATGAGTTCATGTCAGTGGGATCAGCTGTAGTAAAATTGAGAGAGGGAAAATATAGGGTGGATTAGAGAAGATTTTTTTAATAGCAAAGCCTTATCTGGAAAATGTGGATTCATATCAGAAAAATTTTTTCTTGTTAAAGTTCTATTTTGCCATTGGAAAATATCTTATTGGGGCACCTGGGTGGCTCATTTGGTAAGCGTCTGACTCTTGATTTTGGCTCAGGTCATGATCTTGTGGTTCATGAGATTGAGCCCCACATCTGCGCTTGACAGCATGGAGCCTGCTTGAGATTCCCTCCCCCGCTCCTTACCCCACTTGAGTGCTTTCTCACTTTCAAAATAGACACTTTAAGAAAAAGAAAAATATCTTATTAAAAAATGTGTTAATATGCACCTTTGCAGTGCTCCAAGATTAAGTAGCATATGAAATATTTCATGGTTACCACTGTTCAAATGTGTAAAATGCTGATTTGGGATAAGTGTCCAGTAAGTGGTAGATTATTCCTTCAAATTAGTCCCCTTGGGCAAAAGGGGTATTAACCCTATAGGTGTGGATTTAGTTCCTTCAGTCTTCAAGAACTGTTGTTAAATTGCCAGCGATCATATTAAATTAGGGTAGGTTTGGCCAGAAGGTCCTTCACAGTGCTTTTGACAAAGCATCTTCACTATTAACAACTAACACAGTTGAAAAGGTGAGGAAGGCTTCAAGGCAACTCAAATACCTATTTTGAAGCCTGTTTCCCATTTCCTTTTCTTTTTTAATAAGCAAGATATTGTTTCATCTTATTTCAAATTTAAAAAAACTAATGTTTTAACATTTCATCACTAATGGATGAGTTAATGGATGTGTGTGTGTGTGTGTGTGTGTGTGTGTGTGTGAAACAGCTCTCTAGAGAAGTTTGAGTGAAACAGTTGCCCAAGGACCTGAAAGATAGGCTTCGTCACATGCCATAGCTCAGGTTTTGTTTTCATGATATCGCAGAATCGTTCAGTTCTATTAACTATTTAATTTTGTGAACAAATAAGCAAACTAATCATTTGGCTTTTTTCTCTCTCATCTTTCTCAACTAATAGTACCCATTTGTGGCTGTATAGATAGCAGACACACCACCTGTTAGGACAAATAAAAGATGTTTCAGTTACAATGGTCTAGGAAGCCTGATCTCGGAAACCTTTAAAGCACACTTTCAGATTCTGTGTCTCCCTCTCTCTTCCCCTCCCCTACTCGCATTCTGTCTGTCTGTTTGTCTCTCTCAAAAATAAAATAAACATTAAAAACTTGAAAAAAAAAAAAAAGCGTGTGTGTGTGTGTGTGTGCACGCCTGGGTGGCTCAGTATGTTAAGCAGCCAACCTCGGCTCAGGTCATGATCTCATAGTTTGTGGGTTCGAGCACTGCATCAGGCTCTGTGGTTACAGCTCGGAGCTTGGAGCCTGCCTCAGATTCTGTGTCTCGGTCTCTATTCCATTCCCCTACTCATACTCTGTCTCTCTCTCTCAAAAATAAACATTAAAAAAAAATTAAAGATACATAAAAACAAAGCACCCTGAGTTTTGGCACATGGTTTCTCTAGACTAGCCTGTTGTACTTCAGGTCCCCTGGAAACAGAGTCTGTGCAGGAAGTTTAGTAGAGAGTTCTCTTGAGATCAACCCCTGTGGAAAGAAGGGAAGGAAGCAGACGTGGGCAGAAATAGCTGTGCCCCAATGCAGTCCTGCCAAAGGCCTCATCCCACCAGTGAAGAGCTCTGAGGCCAGGAGGGCCCCTCAGCGGTGTTAGAGGGTTGGGACCAGGGGGCCTGGCCTGTGTAACCCCGTGCCACCCAGTCATTGGATGCAGGCTGTGCCTAGAAGGTGGCTACTTCCAGCCAGGGGGCAATTTCCAGAGAAAGGTGACTGAGTGCCGCCAGGCAACATCTTTCCCAGGAGCCAGGGAAGGAAGTCCTCCAGTCATGCAAGGGAATCTGGGGAACACTAAATCGTGCCGTCTGCTGCTAAACTATTACTGTCGTTACTAAACTGTTATGAACTACTAAAATATTTGATGTTTTAGGAACACACTGGAAATAATTGTTAAAAAATCTACATTTTCTTCTCGACATTTCCATTACATGTTGCGTTATCACGTTACCATTTTACAAAGATAGCTAAGAGTAATTCTGTTATTTGAATAAGTCTTTTTTTGCAAGGCAAAGGGGAAGAGGCCCTATGTTTATTTATGTACTGATGATCAAGAGAATATGTGTGTGTGTGTGCAAGACAATGTGTGTAATGTAGACAGAGCCCCTTTGAGTCTTAGGTACTGTATTGGGAACTAACGTATTTAATCCGTGTAACTCTCCTGTAAGGAAGGGAAAGTAGTCCTGATTCTACTGATACATAAACAGACTCACGGAGGTCAGGTGACTGCTCCAAGATCATACAGCTAATTAGTGGTGTAGTCATGACTCTAAATCAAATCTCCCCAAATCAAAGCGCTTTTTTTGGTCCTGTGCTGTGGTTAGTTCTAATCCTTGAAACTTAGCCAGAGATTTTCTGTTTCGGTAGACAATTTCTACCATCGTTTTAATGAGGTTTCCTTACGTAGGTTTTTGTTCTCCTTACCCACAGAAATTTGATATTTAAACTGAGTGTTTATCTATCGCCTGTGACGCTTGCCACAACTTCTGTAGATAAAAGGCAAGTGTGTGTAACCCCACCTATCAAGATTGTAGAGCTGATTACAGTGGCCCAGCATTCTATGAAAAGAGTCACTTGTAGGATGGCTTCTGCCCTGTCCTTCTGCCCCACTTAGTGGGTGAGATAGCAGGTAAAGGAAATTTCTGATGCTAAGATGTACGAGTCAGAGGGGAAGGTGGGTATTCTGATTCTGGAGCCCATACAGTGGAATTAACATGGGGAGAAAAACTCTGTGTGTGTGTGTGTGTGTGTGTGTGTGTGTGTAGTAAGTACAGAAACAAACCAACCTTTAAATGACTCTACAGTATAATCATTTTATTGCTGATGAAATTTTGGAACCAGTAGAAAGAAATCACTGGAGTGGCCACTAGGAAAAATAGAAGCATATAGACTTGAAGTATGTGATTGTGGGAATGAATTTAAACCTCATTTAAATTAGAATAACTTCCTGTGGGTTTCTCCTTGGATTAGAATGCCTGAACTGTGTTCTCTTACACTGTGTTCTGTATTCTACGAGAACATGGTTGACTGCTCCCCGTAGTTGAATCAGGTTACAAATGATGCAACACTCACATTGCCCTGTGACAGTCGGCTTCCTTCAGTTTGTTTGACAGCACAATCGAAGTAGACAAGGCTCTCTTGTTCCTTTGCTTATTTTAATAGGGCACTGTTTGTGTCAGACAGTCCAAGAGGAGTTTAAGACATTTGTCAGATTTTCATATAATTTTTCACCTTCTATAGTAAAAAAAAAAACAAAACAGGAGAGTCATTGTGCTATTTTTATTTATTTTTTAAATATATGTATTTTTTAAATTTTAAATGTTTATTTTGAGAGAGAGAGAGAGAAAGAGACAGAGAGAGAGAGAGGGCATGGGAGTGGAGAAGGGGCAGAGGGAGACAGAGAATCCCAAGCAGGCTCTGTGTTGTCAGCCCAGAGCCTGACATATGGCTCGAACTCACGAACCGTGCCTGCCGAAACCAAGAGTCGGAGGCTCAACTGACTGAGCCACCCAAGTGCCCCGTCATTCTAGTATTTTTATTCACATACATTCTTTGATGTAATGAAGTAAATGCAAATAATCTCAATGTGAAGCATTTTATGTCTTTTTTCAAGCAACTACTACCTTATTTGTATGTCTTGGTTTCAGCTCCGATCTTACATTAATGGAGGATTTCAGGAACAGCCGGATGGAACACATATTTTTGCATGATTGATACAGTGTTCCATATATATTGTATAACTCTGAATTTTAAGTTATATGGGATCTTATTTTTTTTTAATTTTTTATTTATTTTTGAGAGAGAAACAGCGTGAGCAGGGTAGAGTCAGAGAGAGAGGGAGACACAGAATCCAAAGACAGGCTCTAGGCTCTGAGCTAGCTGTCAGCACAGAGTTGACTCGGGGCTCGAACCCACGAACTGTGAGATCATGACCTGAGCCTAAGTTGGACGCTTAACCGACTGAGCCACCCAGGCGCCCCTTAAGTTATATGGGATCTTAGTATTAAAAACAGGTGACAATCTGTTTGCTCTTTGAAATACAGAAAGGAGGATATTTTTATATAAACATAGAGGGATTTGAATATATCGTGAACACATACATGCATGTGTGTTCATTAAAAATCACAAGTCAGCTTAAAAATACACATTCACAATTTATTTCTGTTAATCTAAACTGGATTATCACTACTAACATTGCAGTCAAGACCAGCTAAGGATTTATTATTAATTTTTTTACTTCTGGCTATTAAGATGGTCATAGAACTGGAGTAGTACTATTTCATATTTATGCATGCATATTATTAACTTCTGGTGACACTGGCAATTTGTAAAGGTTTATGAATGAGAACCGAATTAAAGATGTCTTTGAGTTCTCTTTTTTCCCCTACAGTGAAGTCAGAAATGAAGTACTAAGAAAATATCTTGAAATTCATATATAATGTACAGTGATTTAATAAAGACTTTCGGGTTACAACATTATTTTAGATCCCCATAGTATTTGAATGAGGTTTTTTGTGTCATTCAAGTCTGTTGGCCCAAGTCTTCAAGGGAAGGCTCATTTCCTAAAACTTCTTTATGGGCTATGCATAAGAGTTTATAGCAGAACTCACACACACCTCTTTTTCTAGGGCAGGAGTACAAAAGTCATGCGAGTAGGGAGGGAGGAAGTTACTTGGGTACCAGGAGGGGGACTTGGGTACCGTGGTGGAAAGGGACAAATTGAACGGTGTAGGTATGGTTTGAAGGAGGCAGCTGTGTTTGTGATCATTTGGGAAGGTTAGTGACAATTTCTCCATGTTGGATTTTTAAGGGAAGACCAAAATATGGTTTTGTTAAATTCCTTATTTTTAGAAGACCCAAGTGGGCCAAATCAGTCCCTTCTGTGGGGTACCTGTGGCCCAGAGGCCTCCTGTGTTCACATTCTCATAGAAGTCAGGGAAGCTGGAGTCCTGGGGTGTCTTCCATTTTCCATACCTGGCATGCCAATACAAAGAAAATAATTGCCTTAATAGAATCTTCAAAAGAGAATCAAAACTGATTTTGAATAGTTTTTCTTAAATTTTCAAGTGTTCAAAAAAAAAAAACCCTTCAAAACAACCCCTCTCTAGTTTTCTAGTGAAAGCCATGTGTCTTACTTTTTAGGCAAATAAATAAGGAAGGGATGGAGGGGTGCCTGGGTGGTTTAGTCAATTGAGTGTCCAACTTCAGCTCAGGTCATGATCTCATCGTTTGTGAGTTTGAGCCCCGTGTCGTGTTCTGTGCTGGCAGCTCAGGGCCTGGAACCTGCTTTGGATTCTGTGTCTCCCTCTCTCTCTGCCCCTCCCCTGCTCATGTTCTGTCTCTGTCTCTCAAAAATGAATACACATTTTTTAAAAAATTTAAAAAAACGAAGGAAGGGATAGAATCCTGTTTTATTTGGGACGTTGTCTTTTATAATTGGTTGGTCCAAAATTGGATACCACATCTCCTTCACTTAACCTCAGCATGAGATTTCCTGTCTTGTTTCAGGCCTTTGTAGCCTGTTTTTATCTGACCATTTGTCTGTCTGATATCCTTGATATGTTTTTATAACATTTTGAACAGAAAGTGTAAGTGCTCTTTGTGGAAAGCAATCCGGCCGGCTGTGAAGGGTCTCTTGTGATTTCTCAAGTTGTTTTCACATTCGACTGATACTGGCTTCTAGAACAGAAGTCTGGGAACCAGCAATGAATGTTAGACCCCCAAACATCGGTTTCTTTCCTTTCCAAGCCTGCCTTCAGGGGCAGAGAGAAAAGATGAATGGGAGTGGAAAATAAATGCGGGTAGCCGAGCAGGAGGTTAATTATATTAATTTCAGACTCAACCCAGCTTGAAGACCATATAATAATCTATAAAAAATGGAAGGCCAACAAGGAGCCAAACTACAATTACCTTTTCTTCTTGCGAGCACAATATGGTATAGTCATCATGAGCTCATAAATCGCCCTTACAAGGAGTTTAGAAACGGACACTGTATGAAGCCTACTTAGAGTTGGAAACTGCGGGAAGATTCTTTTCCCTGTTGCACCTGAGGTATTTTTTCCACGTGTTGGGTTTCATGTTGGTTGTTCGGTGGAGAACACGGGAATTCTGCTGTGCTTCCCCAACACGTGATGGATGAGGCGGGGTCCAGATGCAATTGAGTTATGTGAAATACTGAAGAGCCCAACGTAAATAGTACCCTGCAGCGCTGTTCCCTTCTTGTATACGTGAACACGGGGAGCCATCACGGTTCCCCCTCATTTGCACTAAGTTACCTGGTAACAGTTACATGGAAGATGAGAATGGGGGTTAGTAGGAGTGAAGAATCATGTCGGTTTCTTCCCACACAGACCTCTCCCTTGCCTCGCCTGGGTACCTTCCTTCATCACAAAACATGGGCGACAGACCAACGAGGGTTGTTGACACCTCACAGCAGAGGAAGGGTTTGCATAATATTTACAGCAGTCTTGAAAGGAACTTGGAACATTAGATGATCTGCCCTTCAAGTATCCAAGTTCATCAGTCGTGCACGTTAGCAGTGACCCTTCCTGGTAATACATATGCACACTGATATGTCATGATTCCAAAGCAGCGCGTGATCTTACAATGCCATGGAAATCTTGAAGGAAGGTTTAGTGCCTCGTCACCTGTGTCTAGACACATTTATTAGGCACTTGCTGATGGCGAGTAATACCTGTTTATTAAGCTGCTTTTCAGGCTCCTTACATGAGAGCTTTCATAAATTAGCTTTAGTACCTTAGAATTTAAGCTTAAGCAGAGATTAGGCATTCATAAATTGAATCAAGTGATCATGGTCTAAGACAGAAGAAAAATGTTTTTTAATGCATTTTTGGCCCACCACCCCTCCCTTCCTTTCAACCCCAGGAGCCTGCTTCACCATGAGGAAGGACCTATTTAAAGTTACAATCCGTAGTGCCAGAAATTTCTACTTTATGTTTTGGCTCACCAGTGAGGATAATCAGCACCTTGTCCCTCTTAAAACTGACAGGGTGCATTTTTAACGTGTTGAAAGAGAAGTATACAGAACTTACAGGTTGAACAGTCTCAATTCCCTGGCCTCGGTGAAGATTTTGAAACTTCAGTTGTTTTCAGTTGTCAGGGTAACGCCCTGCAGTCAGTTAAAAGAATCAGCTCCTTTAGTCTTTGGTATTTTCTAGCTAATACATAAAAATCAGAAGTGCAACCTCTGAAGTATAAAAGCTGACATTATTCAACGCAGTGTTCATTTTGTTTGGTTTTGTGGTACCTTTTCTATAAAAGGAACAATGTGTTTCCCGGTTTGGTCAGCCTTTCAGCTGTTTACAATGTTAACAAGGCAAGCCATTTAAAGACTCGGATTTAATCTTTTGGATATTAACCCAGTCCCAGATTTTAAACGAACTCTGCTTAAACTCTGTACTCAGACAAGTGCAATGATCCTTCAACTTACTTTGCTCCATTATTTGGAAAACAGTAAGATTGTCTACGCCTCTAGTCACGTTAGAACTTCGATGCCTTCAGGGACTCTTCAGAAGAGCACTAACAATTCCTTGTCCCTTGGAATTCTGGAGGAAACCATTATCTTTGGGCAGCCTCCACCATTTGAAACCCACCCCTACTGTCTTGGAAATGCTGGCTAGAAGGAGATAACATGGCGGTGTGGGGGGGGAGTAGCCAGCACTTAAATAAACAGGACCCCGTCCTGAATTTCCCAAGTCCTTTGTCTCTCACAAATTCACTTCTTGATTGTGTCATAGAATCAAAAGTGAAAGGAGTATAAAATAAACTTTAAGACAGTTTCTCTAGCAAATGTAAATAAGATAAGGTTTCTGTCTTCAAGCCACCTCTCTCTCTCTCTCTCTCTCTCAGATAGGCAAACTGAACTCCCTCTTGTGGATGGAGATGGATGGCATGTTTTGGATTTTAGCTGCATACTCTCACACTGATCTGGCTGTCAATGACCAGGCATCGATATTAATATACCCAAAGTTACCATTTTCTAATTTTTCCTTTCCTCCTCTTCTACCCTTCTCCTTAATGGTTGATCCACTATTGTCTATCTGCCCAAGTACTTAGGTCAAAGGGTAGAGAAGACTAAGCTGAGCGATTTAGAGGATGGAACCAGCACTGCCCCATTTCCCCACCCCTGTGCAGTGGGAGCCCTGGTCCTAGTGCATAGGTCCTTAGGTAGTGCCCACGGGGGTGACACTGTGGCAGGCTTCCAGGGCCCCCAGCGATCCAAGACCTGGCATCTCTTTACCATGATTCAGACAGCCGGATATGGATTCGGATGCTAAAGAAGAGGCAGGTTCATTTCAATCCGCTTGCAGCCGTCAGTCTTTATTGAAGTGCCTGGTGTGCCTGGCGAAATGCACATATCCTCAGATGGTGTCTCATTTAATCCTCATGAGGGTTCTTGGGGACACTCAGATGACCATTATCCCCAATTTGCAGAGGAAGCAACAAGCCCTATCCAGAAGTCATGGAACTCGCCCATAATTATTTTTCAGGTAAGCGGACTCAATCCCAGCTTCAGAGCTCAGGTGCTGAACACAGCCATATACCCTCCCAACTGTCTTGTTCACCAACCAGCGTGTACGTGCATGCCATGGCGTTAGCTCCTTTATGCTGTCACTTGTTTTCATGGCAACCTTATGATGACGAGCCTTGCTCTTTTTCCAGCGGCAGAGTGTTTAAGATAATGTTGTTCCTAGAAATGGTTCCGAAGTGAGTTTAACAGTGGATGTGTGAAACTGTCTCTCCATATTTGCCTCAAGTAAGAAACAGAACTTCTTTTCTCCCTTCCTCTGAAACTTGTGGTTACACTCGAACGATAAGCGATGCCAAGGCAGATGGCATCTTAAAATAGTGTTAGCAAATATGCTCAAGAGTTAAAATTATAGAAGTTTTTCATACCAACCACATTTCCAATGACACGGTAAAAATGGAATCTTTAATGTGGAAACCGACTTAGGCACTTGGCTGTCAAACTGACTCCAGGAAGTGCCATTTTCTGCTCCCTTCTTCATTGTGGAGAAGCCAAGTATTGGCTGAGGGAACATAACTCCTGCCGGACAAGTCATTTTCTCATGTTCCTCTTCATCTCCCCACCCCCCTTCCAGTCAGTGCTGTCAGATCTCTCCTTCCACTAGAAACATACCATTAGGGGAGGATCACATTTTTAAAAAATTCAATAATTTGAACCGGGGACTATTGAAATGACCGCAAAGTGTAGTTGCAGGATATTTGAGAGAAAAAGAGTCTGGCTTTTATAGGTAAGCAGTTATTTTATCTGAAGTAATGAAATGTTAGTAATTATATCTTGCTCTGTTTTCATTTTTATTTAATTTATTTTGTTTTATTTTAAAGAGAGAACTACGCAGGGGAGAGGGACAGAGAGAGAGAGAGAGAGAGAAAGGCAATCTCAAGCAGGCGCCATTCTCAGTGTGGAGCGTGACACAGGGCTCACTTCCATGACCCACGACCCCTGGGGTCAGGACCTGAGCAAAATCAAGAATTGGATGGTCAATGGACTCAACCATCCAGGCACCTCAGTTATATCTTGCTTTATTCCATCACTAAGATTGTTTTGTAAATAAGCTCTGTGTGGATATTCTTTTTTTTTTTATTTCAAATTTTTATTGAAATTGTAGTTAACATATAGTATAATATTGGTTTCAGGAGTAGAATTTAGTGGTTCATCACTTTCTGTGTGGATTTTTTTTAATTAATTTTTTGCATTTGAGAGAGGGAGAGAGAGAGTGGGGAGGGGCAGAGAGAAGGGGAGAGAGAGAATCCCAAGTAGGCATCCCGCCGTCAGTACAGAGCCTGACATGGGGCTTGAACTCACAAACCATGAGATCATGACTTGAGCCAAAATCAAGAGTCAGATGCTTAACTGACTGAGCCACCCAAATACCCCTATTCTTTCTTCTTTAATATTTGAGAGAAAGAGAGAGAGAACACACTCAGAGTTGGGGAGGGGCAGAGAGAGAGGCAGGGAGAGAATCCCAACCAGGCTTCATGCTGTCAGAACAGAGCCTGCCACTGGGCTGTGTCTCACAAACTGTGAAATCATGACCCAGGTCAAAATCAGAAGTCAGACGCTAACCAACTCTGCTACCCAGGCACCCCTCTGTTTGGATACTTTATTTTTTTTAACATTTATTTATTTTTGAGAGAAAAAGAGACAGAACATGAGTGGGGGAGGGGCAGAAAGAGAGGCACAGAATCCAAAGCAGACTCCAGGGTCTGAGCTTCAGCACAGAGCTGGGGTCTGTGTTTGAACTCACGAATGGTGAGATCATGACCTTAGCAGAGGTCGAACACTTAACCCACTGAGCCACCCAGGCATCCCACGTGTGGATATTCTTAATGGATATTATGCTGTTGTTTGTTTTCTTGAGTAGGTAGTGAGGGTGTGGAAGAGATCAAGCGTGCCTCATCCTTGAAGATAGGTTTCTTTCTCAACCCCGGGTGTCCTGACATCTTGGGCCAGATCATTTGTTGTTGTGGGGCTGTCCCCCTGCATGGTAGACTATTTTTCAGCATCTCTGTTCTCTGCCCACTGGATGCCTTGTAGCACCTTCCTCCCAGTTGTGACCATCAGAAATATTTAGATATTGCCCAGTATCCCCTAGGGGCACAAATCACTGCAGGTTGAGAGCCATTGTTTTGTGGTTCTCCAAATGAGAAACCACAGTTAGGGATCCAAGGATCCACTCTTTTGATGGTCAAGCTGAAGTAGAGAACATGGCTAACATCTAAGGCCAAGATGGATTTCTTTGGTATTGTCTTTTTAGACGCCTCTATCTCCATGTCATCTCACCAGCCCTTCTGTAACCACTCACTCTGTTGAGAAGTAGCACACCTCTAATGACCGTCTCCCACACCCTCCTCTCCTCCTCTTTGTAGCCCCCTCCTTAACCTAAAGTTATTTATTTACCTCTGTGTTACCTTTCTCCACCATCAAAATGTAAGCTACATGAGAGCAGGTAATTTGCATTATATTCAGCACTGTAACCCCAGAGCACAGATCAATGCCTGGCACCTAATTTTCGGTCCATGAATAATTATTGGCTAAATGAGCCAATCATTTAGAGACACTTGCCACAGTAAGGTAAAGAGTCAGGATATTAAAGATCACAAATACAGCTCCAAATAAATTGTGCAGAGAGTTTTTAATGAGGAAGCATGGCTTCAAGTATGACAGTTCTTCCTAATGGTTTTATAATTAATTATTCCATAATTGAGATTGAGGTTTTGCCTTCATTTGATGTAATTCGTTTTACTAGAGTCTATTTTTCATGTCGAGCAAACAATGGCTTCAGATGAGAGAAAGCTTTGAGCTGTAAGGGAAGGAGAGAAAGCCCCTGATGATGCATGAAGTGAGAAGACAATAGGAAAGTACCAACATTTCTTACACAAACAATCACTGAAAACGCATCAGTGAGGACAAGGCAGGTAGGTGGCTTCCCTAGAAGGTAAAAAAGGACACGAACACTTATTTTGTAGATGCTAAACTAACCACTGAAATTTGGAATTGAGAGCAAATAATAATTTATCCACTAAGAGCTTAAAATTTTCATACTGTACTCTCCAAACTTTTCTCGTTTCATACTCATCTTTTCAGCCCCCCTCAGTGTAAACCTACTGCAACTATTTTTAAGTACCCTTACTACACACTCAGTCTTTTGAATTAAAAGAGTTGCCTTTAGTAGGAAATCTGCATTTCGTCATAAAGATGGAACACAAAATCCTTGGCTTAGCTATAGGCCCCAAAAATGAATGGGCTAAAATGCTCTAAGCTTAGCAAATAGTCAAGATTTACATTCAGCCAAATGTGTCTTAGTTTTGAAAATTGTGGACATGTGTCCTGGCTAGGTGAAGAGTGGCAGGCCCTTGAGGGCGTGTGTTGAACACCACTGAAATTTCGTGCAATGGGAATGGCCAGCCTGGCCCTGGGCAGGTGCCAGAATTCACTGGTATCGTCTGCAAAAAGGGCTGTGATAATTTATCTTTCCAAAAGTGTTATTATCAAATTCATTGTTGTTGGTTGATTAGAGTGTCCTCCAATGTTGCTTAATTATGATGTGTGCAGAGGTCTTTCAAAGAACCTAATGTTTCTCACTTTGAAACAAAGGATTATACAGTTATTACGAATACTAGATTTGTTTTATTTTTGTTCTGTCTCCATACCTGATCACTGAGATAGATGTCAAGTCCTAAAGAGTCCAGGGAGGCCCTAGGGCTGTTGAGTAGGTGCCTGTTTGTTCCCTTTTTTGCCAAGACTTGGAGAGGAGTTGACCCATGAGGTCTCACACAGTGCCTTACTGACAGATCCTTGCCTCACCTCTTACGATCTCTGTCTAGTGTCCCTCCCATCCTCCTTTTATATTATAACATGACCCTCTCCTATCCCTTGTGGATTTTAACATTGTTCAATACCTGGACTCAGGATTTTTGTATAGTTTTATAATGATAATAAGATGATTGCAGGCAATAGGGAACACAGAGAAAAGAGAGAGCTGTCATTCCCTTAAATTCTGTCTGGTAACAGAACGCTTTAGGAGTACATGCAGTCAATAGACGTGCTAAGTTTTGTTAGGTACAAAACATCCTAATAGGTGATATGGGGGATACAGAGATGAATATGATCTGGCCCTGCCCTCCAGGAAAGCATGCCTTCTAATGATTTTCTCCCTGGAGTCTGTCCAATGCAGCGTATCGCCACAGACCTTTCTGGAAGTGCTAGAGACTCAAGAAAATCCTGCTCCCGTGACTTCTGGACCCCCAGCAAAATTATATTGTATGGTTTGGCTAGTAGCATTTTTTGTAGTTCTTTAGAATTCATTCTCCCAGAGCCTTTTTTTTTTTTTTAACTCAGAAATGCATTTCATTTATCCCATGATTGGGTCTGTATGGCTTTATATTTTCTAAGTACATTAACATCACTAAATGAGGTTAAAAGTAGGATTCCAGTGTTCGAGAGGAGGGAATAGAACTTGTCTCAAATAGCTGATGATTTTTCCAAAACTGAAATGAAACTTCCTCTTTTCTCTGCCCTCAAGTAGAAGGCAGCTTGACTAATAAGTTCAACGATATCCTGTCTTCTGTAAAGCATAGATTCATAGACTAATTCAGTGTAAGAGCTGTATACTTATTAGAGATCATCTAGATGGCTAAATCAGCAGTGACTTAAATACACATCTTTTTCCTTGTGATTGAATACTAGGACTCTCACATTCTTTCCTAATAACTT
This sequence comes from Cryptoprocta ferox, assembly GCA_028646485.1. Taxonomy (NCBI): domain Eukaryota; kingdom Metazoa; phylum Chordata; class Mammalia; order Carnivora; family Eupleridae; genus Cryptoprocta; species Cryptoprocta ferox. The sequence goes on from CM053572.1 coordinate 13,850,015, forward strand.
ACTGGAATTTGGGTGAATGAAAGTAGGGTTGATATGATCTATTTGCAAGCCCTCTGACATGTCCAGTCCAGAGAAGCATAAAGCCAAGAAATCAATTTTAAAACCTTTGAGTAGCCATTTTATTGACTATCGAGATATTTGAACGGTGGGGTTGTAAGCGAAACTAATGATACAGATATAATTATGGATATAATGAAAGCACTTGTCAATGGATTATATAGGGTTTTTTTTCCTCAATTACATTAACTATATTACCAAATAATTAGAACAGAGTTTCAGGCAGTCTTTCCAGAATGATTCCCAGATGTGAGCAAGCTAATTTTTCTCATTAGATTAGAGATAACATTTTAATGCAGCTAGAGCATAAAATTTAAAAAAGTATATACTTCAATAGAACCTTCAAGAAGCCAGTGTTGTTTAACTTTCTTCATTTTACCCACAAATTACTTGAAAAGATAGACTATGAATTCTTTGTCATCCATAATATAGTACAGCTTTCTGGAAGGTCTGTGTGACAGATGCTTTTCCAAGCTTTGCTGGGATGAAATGGCCATCCTTTACCGCAAAGAACATCTGTTTACCAGCTCTGCTTTCTTTGACTGGTTGTAGGAGTGCGTTAGGGAATGAGTTCTTATTTGTGTCTTGACAGGCTTCTGTGCTTGAGGCCAGACTGCAGAGATAACAGTAGCATGTGCTGGCGTGTGTGTATGTGTGTTCGCGTGTGTGTAGAGCATGCGGAAATCATAAGCATGACCGCATCGGAATATGTTCTGTTTCAGCAGATAATTGGGAAGTCCTTGGGACTTTTACATACGTGTACCTATGCTCAGCTTGTAAAAAAAAAAAAAAAAAAAGATTAATATTAGTTTTCCTTTGTTCTCCCTTCGAATTACGTTCTCAATTTCTAGACCTGTGTTACATTTTTGACTAAAATAATGCATTCAGAGGAATTCCAAGGAATAATGCACCTTGGAATAATGACCACCATATTCAAACAATTCTATTTGTGTCTTTCTTATTTGTAGAATATTGTGAAAAGAAGTATCTTAGGCTTTTCTGCCTGAAATAAAAGTGTCAGTTCTTTAAGGGAGGGAGAAGTTGAATTTGGGAAATATTCGTCCTAATTTTCCCCCTGATGCCATTTTTTCTTTAAAAAATAAAAATGAGGGACACCTGGGTGGCTCTGTCGGTTAAGTGTCTGACATCAGTTCAGGTCATGATCTCATGGTTCATGGGTTTGAGCCCTGCCTCAGGCTCTGTGCTGACGGCTCAGAGCCTGGAGCCTGCTTCAGATTCTGCGTTTCCCTCTCTGCCCCTCCCCCACTTGCACTCAGTCTCTCTCTCTGTCTCAAAAATAAATAAACAGTAAAAAAATTTTTTTAAATAAAAATGAAAGCATCTCCCTTCCTATTTCCCCTTTTTTCTTAGCCTTTGAATATTCAACATTACCAAGCATGTAATGAGCAAACCAAATTATAGACAATTTCATTTACTTCTTAAAGGTGATTTTCAATATTTAAATGCTGCAAATATTGATCATTGATTATGTTTTGTTAAGTTTTTTGGATTCCCTCCCTTATTTTAAATTCCAAGGGACATGGGGCGCCTTGGGTGGCTCAGTCACTTAAGCATCCAACTTTGGCTCAGGTCATGATCTCATGGTCTGTGAGTTCAAGCCCCACATCGGGCTCTGTGCTGACAGCTTGGAGCCTGGAGCCTGCTTCGGATTCTGTGTCTCCCTCACTCTCTGCCCCTCCCCCACTCATGCTCTGTCTCTCTCTGCCTCTCAAAAATGAATAAACATTAAAAAAATATTTTAATTCCAAGGGACATATATCTGTTTTTCAAAATACTCTAACAGTTGAGATACAGTTGAAAAAATGTTAATTTCTGTATATTTGTTGCTTAAAGAAATGTGCAACATAGAAACTACTATTTAAAAAATTTATTCCTTCATATTAAGATACCTTTGTTCATTAAAGGAAAAAAAGATCTATAAACCTGGCTTTCATTTTCTGGGACATTATAGTCAAGGGAATTATGGTTGTTCATCACCTTGATCTTGAATGAGTGGGATGGTCAGCCTTCAGCATCTGAGTCGTCCAGTTCAGTTACAAGGTGAACTGTCATAAGAGGAAAATGTTCCCTGCAGAAACAACTAGTTAAAAAGTAGCGTTCTAACACCACATCAAGTTAATGTCTCTTTTAATCAGTTTTGGGGTGATTGTAAGATGCTTGCAACAATTTAATGTAAAGAATACGAAGCTAAAATAGTGCACATACGACAAAGGATATTGACGGCGAGTATTATTTATTTATTTTTTGGTAAAGATTTTGTCTTATTTTTTAAGTAATTACACCCACTCTGGGGCTCGAATTTATAATCCCAAGATCAAGAGTTGCATGCTGTACTGACAGAGCCAGCTGGGTGCCCCTGCCAGTATTCTTTAGTTCAGAGAGATTTACGTGCGACTCATGTTGCATGAGTCGCGTGTAAATCCATTGATAAATAAGGACCCATCAGAATTACACCAATGAACAGTTTCAAATGAGAACAAAAATGGTTAGCTAGTTGTTTCATATGAGAATTATTTTGGAACCAAGGGATAAAATTAAAGAAACTCTTGAGGGGGTGGGGGTGCCTGAATAGCGCAGTCAGTTGAGCATCTGACTCTTGATTTTGGCTCAGGTCGTGATCCCAGCATCATGAAATCAAGCCCCGCATTGGATGCTGTGCTATGTGAAGAGCCTGCTTGAGATTCTCTCTCTCTTTCTCTCTCTCTCCTCCTTCCCTCTACCCCTCTCCCCCACTCACACATGTTCTCTCTTTCTCTCTCTCTAAAATAAAAATTGTTTTGAATATAATAAACTCGGGAAAATTGATGGTGTTCTTGAAAATTCTTTGCAATTACCATTCTAGTTCAGGTAGAAGTGTTGTCTAATTTTTTCAGAAAAGAAAAATGTTGTCCCCAAAAATCAACCCTTGTTTCAATCTTTACTCCAGTTCATAGCCACACTAATAGCTTAAATTTAAGATATAATTTTTTTAAGTTTTTTTTTAAAGTTTATTTATTTTTTAGAGACAGAGAGAGACAGAGCATGTGTGGGGGAGGGGCAGAGAGCAAGGGAGACACAGAATCTGAAGCAGGCTCCAGGCTCCGAGCTGTCAGAACAGAGCCCGATGTGGGGCTTGAACTCATGGACCACGAGATTATGACCTGAACCGAAGTTGGACGCTTAACCCACTGAGCCACCCAGGCTCCCCTAGGATATAATTTTTAATGAATTTATTTAAGATAACCCAGCATGATATTTTTCACTGTTTTCCTGAAAAAGTGGGCTGGCCTTCTCCTGTTACCAATTTTCCTTTCATAATGAAAACCTCCTGTATAAAGCCACCACTCTAAATTATCTTTTGCCAGTAATTATGAATAGAATGTGCCTCAGTTGACCCCTGCATTTAAAACCCTAATTATTTATTTGCCTCTTAGAATATTAATGTAGCACAGTGAGATTCAACTCTGGCCCCACTTTAAAAATACTGGAATAGTCTTTTAAAATACTGATGCCAGGCTGCTCTCTCAGAACATTTAAATCCGAACCTCTGAGGTGTGCAGCTTGAGGCAAACTCTTTTTAAAGCTTCCCATGAGATTCTAGTGAGTACCACTGATGGTACATCACAAAGGTATTAAAATTTCCAACAGTTAGCTTTATAACCAGAGAAAAGACAGGGTATGATTTTTCTCCCCTTCATACCTTTTCTAATATGTTAAAAGTGTCAAAGGTTTTCCCTTCTGTTCTAAGTCAAATTTGAAAAAAACAATGGTAGCATATTAGGTCTCTTTAAAAAAATTTTTTTAGGGGTGCCTGGGTGGCTCAGTTGGTTGAAGCGTCTGACTTCAGCTCAGGTCGAGATCTCATGGTTTGTGAGTTCGAGCCCCCATCAGGCTCTATTCTGGCAGCTCAGAGCCTGGAGCCTGTTTCAGATTCTGTGTCTCCCTCTGTCTCTGCCCCTCCTCCACACATGTTCTGTCTCTCTCTGTCTCAAAAATAAATAAAAACACTAAAAAAATGTAAAAAAAAAATCTTTTTAATGTTTATTTTTGACAGAGGGAGTGTGAGAGACAGAGCATAAGCAGGGGATGGGCAGAGAGAGAGGGAGATCCAGAACTCGAAGCAGGCTCCAGGCTCTGAGCCATCAGCACAGAGCTTGACATGGGGCTCGAACCCACGAACCATGAGATCATGACCTGAGCTGAAGTTGGATGCCCAACCGACTGAGCCACCCAGGTGCCCTGTGTATTATTAGGTTTTATTGACAAGAAAGAGAATATTCTTGAGCAACATAACTCATTTCTCTATTTTGAATGTTTATTTTATTTTTTAGAAAGAGAGAAGAGAGTGAGAGAGAGCGAATGAGTGGGGGAGATGCAAAGAGAGGAGGACAGAAGATCCAAAGTGGGTTCTGTGCTGATAGCTGAGACCCCAGTGCGGGGCTTGAACCCATAACCGTGACATCATGACCTGAGCTAAGGTCGGATGCCTAACCAAGTGAGCCACCCAGGTGCCCCTCATTTCTGTATTTTGAAAGGTACTTCTTTAGTTTGTCTTCTCTCCTGTATTTGCTGTCTTTAGAGAAAGCATCAGTACTACTTGTTTTTGTGAGAGATTGAGGACCCTGCAGGCAGGATCTCTGCAGACTCCTCACGCCTCACCCTTCCCCATTTCCTCTGTTCTGCCATCCCATCATATAACCTACTCACGCCATGCAAATATATCCTCTGTTTCCTGAACTTGTGGCGCTTCATCCAGCCGTAATGCTTTTGATGGAACTCTTCCTTACCCATGGCTGCCATGCTCATCTGCCTATCACAGGCCTTAGGAAATGACAAGAGGACAAAATGGTGAGGAGAATCTCAAAGCTGCATTCAACTGTAGTTAAAGTTTACTCTGTGTCAAGATGTATTTTCTTGGTCATGTTGTATTTTTGCATTTAGAGCAAGTTAACCATGGCAGTGTCTGAAGTCAGGGGTCATTCCTAACGGAAAGACTTATAAATATGTAAATAAGTTTGCATTTAATATGTTTTAGAGGAAGGAGAGATCAGAGGTAATTGTGTAAGTTCCCTTTGAAAACAGAAGATAATTTCTTTCTTAATTCACTTTCAACTAATGGATTTTTTAAAAACTGGAATGACAGAATTTTTTAATAATAATATTTTATTTTGGTGTACACTAAGTGGCTCTGATAGTTTAGATTTGTGCATTCCTTTCGTGCCCAAAGAATAATGCCTTAAAAAGGGTTTATGAGGATTAGAGTTGAGCTTGAATCATTGCTGATTACTAGGAAAGTCTTATAAATCATCTTTCTGTGTTTTAGTTCAGACTTTGACTCACAGCTCATCAGTGACCAATCTTAATTACGTGGGTTTTGGGCAACAATCATGTCATTTTAGTTTTTTTGTGTTATGTGTGCGCAGAGGTCACATACTTTGATGGGGTTAGGAGACAGGGCTCCAAACCACTCTGTGACAAAAAGGTGGACCCCAGATGGGAAGGCAGAATGAAGAGAAGGCATGAGATGAGATCTCCCACAGTGAAGTCGGGAGAATAGATTGGGGATGGTACCAAAGAATTTTTTGATGCTTAACAGAAGCCAGAACACCGAAGATCATCGAATAGCCAAGACATTCGGTATTTATTCTTGCTTACAGTGTTGAGTTCTGTTTACTTTTTTTAATCCTAAAGAGCCTTGTTAGACACATTAACTAAGGGTCTAGCGCATCAGTTACAGGAACCTGGATCTGATTTTACTCCATCTGTGCTATAGTTCCAACCTTTTTCTGTTGATTCAGCATATTTACTTTTGTGTCTTCTTGATATAAAATGTTACCCTTTTTCATGTTTGGTTACCCTGTCTAAGTTCTGTTGGGTGATATCTTCTGTACTCATTTTATATCTTCTTTCCTCCCACTAATAGATGTGCTTTTTGATTCCAGAAGTTAATTAAGAATGCGAACCAATTAAAGACATACTACTTTTTCCATAGTGGTTTTGCATTTAGCATGACCAGTAAGCAGCTTTTTTATGTTTTGCCTTTAATGTCATTAGGACCCAGACAGGCTTCAACAAAGGGCACTAATCAGCAGTATGCAACATCTTCTGTCTGTGTTTGTACCCAGCTGGAGCTAGGATGTTTGTACTGACCTCATCGAGAAAGGCCAACTGCTTAGCAAACTTGGCCAACCCTACTTCGAACCAAAAGAGTTTGTATACAGCATATTGGCTGCATACCAGAAGACCAAATGACTGCCTTGCTCAGAAAGAAGGGTCTGTCAGTGATGATGACCTCTTGTTTCCCAAAAAGCAAGACATTGTGATCTCATCCACTGATACCCTCCCAGAGGCAGTCTGTGTCTGATTCATCTAATGGCTGTCTTGGAAGCAACAAGGTTTATGAGCGATTGGCAGAATGCAATTTTCAAAAGCTTGGATGCTCATTGCTTGTTAATGATGTTTTCAGAAACGTATTAATTTGGTACACGTATTTGCCATGAAAGTCATTTCTGATCTTTGTGTCTCTGCTCCTCTTCTCAGATTTCATCCGAACCCTCCCAGAAAAGTGAGTTCCTTGTATATCACTTCTACCTTGTCATCGAAGATTACACTGGTGCTTACATAAAAATCTCAAAGGCCTTTACAAAGTTTCCAGTGATTTTTTTTATAACTATGTGTTTTCATTAAGCCTTCTTTTTTAAAATGCCCATAGATTTAACAACTGCTTTAAATTATTGGAGTTTCTATTGGGCTCTCATTAATAGGGTTAAAATCTCCTTTTTTGGCTAAATTGTCTTCTGTGATTACTGAGTTTTCTACTTGTCTTACTGAAAGACAAATTACAAATATGAGATTCCAGCAGTTTTTTGATTTGTGAGATTCTGTTGTATAATAAACAACAGAAACCTTTCTTCATGGTTCTATATAGATGTGGGGAAATAGTCCCTCACTACAAAACAGGTTGTTGGAGTTTGCTTGTTTTTTATGAGAGAGAGACAGAGCGTCAGCAGGGGAGGGGCAGAGAGTGAGGGAGACACATGATCCGAAGCAGGCTCCAGGCTCTGAGCTGTCAGCACAGAGTCCAACACAGGGCTCGAACTCACAAACCATGAGATCATGACCTGAGCCAAAGTCGGATGCTTAAACGACTGAGCCACCCAGGTGCCTCTGGAGTTTTCTTAAAACATGTAATCTCTTTAAAATTTCAGATTGCTTTAAAGATATATTTAGTTTATTTGATATCAATATATTACATATTAATATAAACAAAATACACTACTATTTTAAGACTTGACCTCATGGAATCCTATTGAAAGACGAAGCTTGCAAAGTAAATATTATTTACCCTGGTTTATAATATTTGAATCTGAAAACAAGGTTTCAGAGATTTTTAAAAATTTTAGACAAGCTGGCTAAATTTTCATCTTTTTTTCTTTGGCTTACCAATTAACACTCTTGTCTACAAAATCAAAAATTGTTCTTTACTTCCTTGGTGATTTTCCTAGATATGAAAAGTTTTTGTCTAAGATGTAGTTTATTTTGACCTTATTATTCTGATCAAATGTTTCTCACTTTTGAGAACTTTCTTTTTTAATTTCATTATCATTTTTTATTATTTTAAAACGTTTCTTGTTACTTAGTTTAAGTAAGGAACCAAATACTATTTGAAAGTCACCCATGATCCTATCTTAATGAAATGTGTACCTTTTCTTGAAAACTTTTTGAATTCCCCAATTGAGATTGTAAATGCAGAAAAATAAATAAATTGCAAGGATGTCTTTTATACCTAAAACAACTTTTGAGATTTCACAGTCATGGGAAATATCCCAAAGATAAATACTTTCATCTTAAAATGGAGAAGTACTCAAAATAGCTTTGTTTGAAATGTTACTATTGTAAAAGTTCATGAGAAGAGTTGTTTAGTAAGAATAGCCTCTCAGCCTCCCTATGTTATAACTGTATAAATAAATTGTGATTGAGGCGCCTGGGTGACTCAGTTGGTTGAGCATCTGACTCTTGGTTTTGGCTCAGGTTGGAATCTGCTTGGGATTCTCTCTCCTCTCTCTCTCTCTGCCTCTCTCCCTTTTCTCTCTTAAAAAATAAGCTTTATAAAAAATGTATTAATATAAATATTTCAGAACTTTATGCTGTATGGGAAGTCCCTGAATATTTGTCAATTTTCCACTTACCATATTTTTAATAAACTTTATTTTTTAGAGCAGTTTTAGATTCACAGCAAAATTGAGAGGAAGGGTACAGAGATTTAGCAAATACTTCTTGCTCCCACACATGCATGGCCTCCCCTGTTACCAACATCCCCCACCAGAGTGGTACATTTGGTACAGTTGGTGACCATGCGTTTGCACATCATTAGTACCCAAAGTCCATAGTTTACATTAAGGTTCACTCTTGGTGTTGTATGTTTTATAGGTTTTGACAAATATATAATGATCTGTATCTACCCTTATAGTATCATACAGAGTGGTTTCAGTGCCCTGTAAATTCTGTCTTTTGCCTATTCCTTGCTCTCTCCAGATACATTTCTTGCCCACCCTGACCCTTGTGAAAAAAATCAAGCTTTTTAATCTTCCCAGTTATAAGCCAAGAGAAAAAAACACTATGGGCAGATGACAGAACATAAGACAACGTTGGGCTCCTTGGAAAGAGGGTATGAGTCCTATCTTCCAACAAATATTTCCTTTTGTTGTCTTTGTGCATATGAGTTACAGGCCGCCCAAAATCACCTTCCTTTACAAATAAATATGTGATTAACCATAGTTGCTATGCCATGGCTCTAACTGAACAATCGATTAGAACTGTAGACTATTGGGAACTTTATCGAGAACAGTTCTGGAATCTTTAGCCCTTTCCAGTTACTCGTTACCAGTAGATACAGAGGACCATCTCCATGGGAATCCTTTATTTTAATTTAATTTAATTTAATTTTTATTTTATTTATTTTATCTTAAAGAGAGAGGATGAGAACACGAGTGGGGAAGGGCAGAGGGAGAGAGATTCCACACGCAGGCTCCACACCCAGCACAGAGCCCAACATGGGGCTCGATCTCACAACCCTGAGATCATGACCTGAGCTGAAATCAAAAGTTGGAAGCTTAACTGACTGAGCCACCCAGGCGCGCCTTTGGGAAATCCTTGAATACACCTGTAAACAAAGACGACGTTGCCTAGGTTCTGCTTAGAGCTCTTTTGATTACTATGATCAGTTGTATTGCCCTAGATGTTTCCAGAAGTTATTTTTCTTGTATATTGGGTTAGTATTTAACAGCAGAATTTTAGGGCTGGAAGGAATGAACAGTTCCATACACCAGTGTGGATGAATTTTCCAAACATTATGTGGAGCAAAATAAGCCAGAATACTGTATGCTTCTACTTATATAAAGTTAACATGGCCACCCACCTGATTGGGCGGGAATTCCGGGTAGTGGGGAGGGGGCAGTGACCGAAATGGGACAAGAAGGAGAGAATTTTAGCTTGTAGAGATTCATTAACCTTACAGGTTTGATTGGTGTACTTTACAGCCACAAGCTTCACAAAACTGTAACAACCATGAGATATAATGGGGGTTGGGGATAGCTGCTGTAGTTAAAGCAGGGATAGTACTGGGGCTCAAATGGGGGTCAGGTGAGGGTGAGCCAGTGTGAAAACCACGGGTGTAACCCTCCCCCATTCCATTTTAGAACTGAGGGAGGGAGAGTTCCCCCAGAGACCCTGCGTTGACCAAATTACACAGCTACTGCTGACAACATTTATTAACTCGTTCTATACAGAGAGAGAACACGTACCATGTCCCAGATGTGGGCCAGGATGCTGGGATACAGTTGGGCACCAGACCGAGCCAGCCAGACCCTGCCCTCACAAGTTAGAATTCCCCTTTTCCAGCTGATTCCACTGCACGACCAGCCCCACCCAAGTAGACATTTGGGTTTGTGCTTCCTTGATTCACATTAATTTTCCCAGGTCAGAAAACTGGATGTTTCATTTTCTTGAAGCTGAGCCTAGCATTCGTTTCCTTCCCACTTCTACTTAGTACATATTTCAGGGTGCTCAAGGAAGAACGTTTTGAGTCTCAAGGGTGGTTGACTCTTCTTTGCAAGAATCTCTGGTCTTCCAGAGGGGCTGTGAGGAGAGCAGAGAGGAGGCTCGCCCAGGCCTCAGGACTTGCAGACTGGAGCCCCATCATTTCTGGGTGGGTAAACTCACTCACAGCGCTTGGCTCCCAGGCCTGTCATTTGATCAGGCTCTCATCTGCATGTCAATGAGGCTTAAAGCCCGTGGAAAGAATTAACTGGTCTGGGATGTTTATGCAACTTTTCAGCAAAGGCAATTGAAAGGAAAGTTGCCCTGACTGAGCTGATTGTCTTGGAGCAGATATATAGTGAAGTAATCATGTTAATACTATGTGACTCGGGTTATACAATATTTTCAATGATCAGCCTAGTAGGAGTTTCAACATGAGCAAAAACACAAACTAATCAAAAACAGTAAATGAAACATCCCTTTTAAAGCAGATCAACTGGCCTCTTATTTATTATTATACTTTTTATTCAGATTAAAGCCCAGGACAAATTCAGATTTCCTTCAGTTTATGAGCCGGGTTTTCTATTGCATTTTTAAACCAACAATATTAATTTCCAGTTGTATTTCTTTTCCTTGAGGACTAATTAAAGAAAACATGTTTGTTTTTCTGGGCATCACTCCCAAATCTTCAAGTGCCAGGATATAAATTCTGGTTTTATGTTCCAAAAGAATGTTTAGGTTTTGAGATCATATAATCTTTAGTAGAATAAAAGTTCGTGTGTGAGGGGGTGCATATGTTCTTTGTTCACGAGTTTAGCTTCCTACCATAGACATTTCTAGAAAGGAAAGGAAATTCCACGCAAGGACTTTCCTGTTAATTCTCCACAGGCTATTTAAATAAACACACAACAAATTCAATTTAGATGTAAAACTATGTTTCAGAGGTCGCCAATTTAATAGGTAAGATATCTATATCTTGTTTGTGTTCATGTCCTTTATGTAGAAGCTTAACTTCCTCTAAAAATTCTTGAGCGAGCTTCATTTTAAAGTTCTTTGAAACTACAAGACAGTAATCTAAGATCCTTTATGATCTTCCATCTGAGTAGCATTGAGGCACCTCTGTGCCAATAACAGTATACAGAGAACACCCTTTCTATGAAGTGATTAGGTTTTAACACCAGTGCACGAGGCCAAAATTCTGTCTAATCAAAATGACCCTGGAATGCCCAATAAAGTGCCCATGAAATCCACCTTCCCATAAGCCCCGTGCTTTGTTTGAGCATCACACTGGGATGCTGGGAAAAAGGAACCCAAAAGGGCACCGGCTTGGTAAGATCCCCAGACCATAAAATACATGGGAACCAAGTCGATGGGTGGGACAGATCATTTCCTGTCTTGACTCCCATGTTCATGATCAGGCCTAGACTCAAGGAAAAGGCACAGTGGGTGGAATTTCCTACACTGTGTCAATTGCTTCTCCCTGCCCCCCTTCTCTGTAGAGTTGAATGTAAGTTAAATGTGTGTATGCAGTGACACCACCATATCTGTGAAGCCCCAGGACTTTTTGTGCATAACACACCAATGGCCATTTCCCTCATAAACACTTGAAAAGAACACTCGTAATGAGAGATTTCAGTAGTCTGTATGCCGGCTCTCCTACTAAACAGCATTTATTATGGTTTCGAATAACTGGTTTTGAAGGTAGGTGGCATTTATGCATGTTTAAATATAGAGAGACTGTATTTAATCCTATGCCCAAGTGTGTTTTGGCAACAGTAGAATCTTACACAAGTTGGCTTCCTTTTTAAAAGGTCATTATACAGTTTATATGCCTAACATTAAAGAAGTTCTTTTTGATCAGACTGAAGTAATTGGGCGTATTGTACTTAAAATGTTATTTACACACACACACTTCCTTACGTGACCCATAAGGGCTCTTCTGATTAGATCTTGGAATTTGAGCACCTTTTTCCTCCTGCTGCTAAGGGTTCCAAGGCCAGTCCCCCGCCTCAGACTTTGGTGACTTGGGATGAGCTGTCCAGTTACTTGAGAATCATCTTCCTCCACCTCCCCTTTCTTGCCCTCACACACCTGTACTGCCACCACAGGCCTCCTCACTGAGCCGAGGTCTTGGGTCTGTTGGCTCCACCCTCACCTGACATTCTGAGTCTGGCCCTTGGATGGTGCTAGACAGTCCATGGGGCATGGGGCCCCACTGCACGGTGCCTGTTCAACCAACCCCTGTTTGCACCCTTCCCCTTCCTGTGAGCTGCTTGCCTCGTCTTATTTAACCTAAATCAGTTCGAAGTACCCTCCCACCTGAAACCGCTCTCCGGCTTCCCTCCACGTCAGAGGAAACCCCAGACCCCTTTAAGTGGGCACTGTGGGCCTGCGTGCTCACGCCTTGCCTGCCTCTCGGACGTGGCCCCTTCAGACTCCTGCACACGGCCCTCCACGTGTGCTGCGTCTTCTTGAAGGTCACTCTCACCTCAGACCCTTTGAACTTTTACTTCCCCCTGCTAGTAAAATTTCCCCACATTTTGTGTGGCATGATGCCTTCTGTCATGCAGAAAGAGGCCTTTCCTGACTCCCCCCCATCATTGAAAGAGACCAACCTTGGGGCGCCTGGGTGGCTGAGTCCATTAAGCATCTGACTTCCGCTCAGGTCATGATCTCAGCGTTAGTGAGATCGAGCCCTGCATGGGGCTTTGCCCTGACAATTTGGAGTCTGGAGCCTGCTTCAGATTCTGTGTTTCCCTCTCTCTGCTCATCCCCAGCTTATTCTCTTTCTCTCTCTCTCTGAAATAATACATGAATAAACTTTATTTAAAAAAAAAAAAAAAAGAGCCCAGCCTTGGGGCACCTGGGTGGCTTTGTCGGTTAAACATCTGACTCTTGATTTCAGCTCAGGTCATGATGTCATGGTTGGTGGGTTTGAGCCCTACGTCCGGCTCTGAGCTGACAGTGTGGAGCCTTCTGGGAATTCTCTCTCTCCCTCTGGCCCTCCCTTGCTCGTTCTCTCTCTGACCCCTACTCCCCGCCTCTTTCTCAAAATTAAACTTAAAGAAAAAAAAAAGGAGCCCAGCCTTCCCACAGTCAGCTTCAGTCTGCTTTTTTTTTTTTTTTCCACTCATCCAAACCTGAAAAGATTTTATGTCCATTTATTGTTTATGGTCTGATCAGCCCATTGGAACAGTGCTGTCCCACATGGTAGCCACTGGCCATATGTGGCTATTTGAGTGTTAAATGTCATAAATTGAAATGAAGTAAAATTTGAAGTTGGGTCTCTCTGTGGCACTAGCCACCTTACAGGTGCTGGTAGGCACTTGGGGCTAGTGGCCACCCTGTCAGAAAATGTAGCTAAAGAACGTTCCCATCATTACAGAAGATTCTGTTGGATGGCACTGCATTATAATAGGAGTTCCCTGAGGGCACCAGACATGTCTTGCTTGTTTGCTGCTTAATGTCCAATGACTGTGTCCCCTACATGGTGCTCAGTAGATAAGAGTGGAAGGAAAGGGATGCCTGGGTGGCTCAGTCGGTTGAGTGTCCAACTTCAGTTCAGGTCATGATCTCGGTGCTCATGGGTCTGAGCCCCTGGTCGGACTCTGTGCTGACAGCTCGGAGCCTGGAGCCTGCCTCAGATTCTGTGTCTCCCTTTCTCTCTGCCCCTCCCCTGCTCCCGCTCTGTCTCTCTGTCTTTCCCTCAAAATAAATAAATGTTTAAAATAAATAAATAAATAAATAAAAATCTTATAAAGGTGGAAGGAAGGAGGGCAGGGAAGAGAAGAGACTTATATTTTTCAGGGAGAGAGATCTTCATCACTTCAGTGTTTGTCTCCAATCCCTCCATACCTCTAAATAGGATTAAACGTCAGGATTAAAAAATTAAAATGTGTTTCTTAAGGGGGAATATTTAACCATCGTAATGGACTCCCTTTTAATATCCCTTTATCACTTTTTTGCCTCATCGCCTTGGAGCCTCACTTTGGGGCTGCTGGCCTACAAATAATGGCATTATGTGACTTCCAGGAGAAAAGCACATTTTTCCTGGTCTGTGTTCAGCACAATAAACCATTTTCACTCCCTTTATCTCCCAAGATAGATGCACAATTTTTTTTCTCTCTCTCTAGGGCTACAATTCCCCAAAGTTAGCAATATGGAATGTTTGTGTAACTTTTCTGAATGTGCCTTGTGGAAAATCATACTCTTTGGAAGGGCCCTGACAGTGCAAGGATTTGCCACCTTCGGTATGGTGCCGGGCTGGAGAGATCGGACGAGGGTTGTAACTGAGTGCTGATTAAAACCAGCACCTTCCCTCTGGTCTGCTTCAGAGCTAAGACCCTTATAAATTGTTGCTGTGAACTTTTGAACTCAGAGAAACTTCTGAATATATGTACAAAGAAGTAAGATAATCCAAGGCTAAGGATTTGTGTCTTCCTCGTAACAAATCACATCTCTGAAGAAATAAGCTTGATTCTTGGCTTTTTAAGATTTTCTTATAATTTAGTGTTTTAAAAACTTATCCAGAACCTTTAAATACACTTTGTAGAAGGTTTTTAAACAATAACTTAATATATAATTGTCTAGATAGGAAATCGTTCCATGTAGTAAACATGAAAATGATTTTCCAGTAAGGATGGTCTCAAAAACAGTAATTTTTGTCATTTTTGCTTTAAGACAGAGGCATCATTGAAGCCCATCATAACTTACTAAATCATGCTCTGAAGCCTAGATAACCAAAAATTTATTAGATTTGAACTGTCACAATAATGTCAGAACTTTTAAATTTTTTGAGCAAGTTTCATGTCAAATGTTCTGTTGCCCTGAGTAACAACATGAAATGTTGAGATCTTGAATAAAACAGGAACACTTTGCAGATCCACTGTGCCTTTCTCCAGAAAACTTAATGTATTCGTGAATCCTTTTATTTAATAAGATCTTACAAGAGATATATAATAGCTATTAGTGGAAGATTAGTTTTGTTTTTATTGGAAGAGGTAAAGCATAATATGCCTTTAAAAGCTGAGTGCTAAGGAGTCTATGAATCTGTAGGCTTAGAGATAAAGATTTGGTCTCTAACATGTGTTACGGGCCACAAATAATATTCCCTTCAGCTTCTCAAGAGGAGGGAGATCTCGGGGCTCTTGGGTGGCTCAGTCGGTTAAGCGTCCGACTTCAGCTCAGGTCATGATCTCACAGTTTGTGGGTTCAAGCCCCATATCGGGCTCTGAGCTCTCAGCCCAGAGCCTGGAGCCTGCTTCAGATTCTGTGTCTCCCTCTCTTTCTGCCCCTCCCCTGCTCCTGCTCTCTCTCAAAAATAAGTAAACATTAAAAAAAATTTGAAAAAAAAAAAAGAGGAGGGGGATCTCACGTTGCAGGGATCCTATATGTGGACCATGCTACAGCTTGGAGAATCTACTGGATTTTAAGACTCTCTTTATGCAGACAGGGTTGATTATTTGCACTTGTGGGGAGGGGGGGTCCTTCATGCAAAAGGGGGGAAAACAGTGTTCCAAAGAGCACCTGTAACCACTCTCTCAAAGTTCTTTTTGGATTTTAACATTTTGATGTCAGAATTGCTTTTAGCTTATTGTGACCGGAATATTTTGTAACATAGCTGGCCTCTCTACTCAAAAAAATATCCCACAACAGGTAAATGCTTAAGAATGCTTGGAAGTACATCGGATGTCTCTAGCAGCACCTGTTTAACAGAATTCCTGGAACCACACCAGAGCCATGCATTTTCTGTCTTCCTGACAGGCTGCCCCGTGCCAACCCCAGAAACTACACTTCAGTTTGTTTCTTGGGGAGGCTGTTAATGAATAGGGTTATATTAGCAATTGAACTGAAAACTCATGGTTCCCACCAGCTCTAGCCTCCTGCGCCAGGTATAATGTCTGTTTAGCATCAAGTGGAATGATCTTAGGGTCTTGTTTGACGTGGGTTGCAATCCTTTCTCCACAAATTCCTTGCTCTGTGAACTGATGCTTGTTCCCTAACCAATGTCTGTGATCCTGCCTCTAAAATGGGGAGAATTGTACCAGCTTTGCAGACTTGTTACAGGTTTTAGAAGTCAAGCGTGTCAAGTGCCTGGCAACTGATGAATTGCTCAGGAAGTCTCTTTAGCTTCATGAAATTGATTAGCTGGAACTCTTCTTGGAGAAGAGAACTTTGCTTTTGGACTACGTTCTCCTAAGCACTTAAGTTTTATTTTCTTGTGTCTCCAAATATACGCCTTGAAAAATAAAGTATTATTTTTTGCACCACATTCCTATCTGAGAATAGTCAGGAGAGGAATAAAAGACTGCTTAAAGTGAAGTCTCTAAACATGGGAGTGTGTCTTCATAATAAATTGTGAAACAAACAAGCAAAATTAATGAGATTTAGGTTAGATCTTTGAATGAATTGGCAGTCAGTTCTTTCAGCAGTATTATGTATTCACATAACATGGCATCCATCACTTTGTGTTTGGTTTTGCAGTATATAACAATGATCATTTTTGTATAAATAATCAGTCAATCAATCCTTGGGCTTCACCAACTTACCCAAAGCTTCTCATTATCATTTGATAGCTCCTACTCTTGTGAAACCTATTAAACCACCATCCTTGTTGGTATGTTTCTGAAATTACTAACTGCTTAGGCTTCTCTAATGTGGTCTGATGTATATTTCAAAGAGTTATACAGCATCATTATTTCTGATTTCATGAATGCTGCATCTTTTTGTAAGCTTTGCAATTTAACTTCCAATCCACTTACATTGTATTTGTGTTGTACTGAAGGAGGGTTAAAACCTCCCTTAACCAGTGCAGGATCAATTTCCAAAGATGTTGATTTAGAAGATATAGAACCTTGCTCCTTCTAAAGCAGGGAGGGACGCTTGAGCAGGGGGAGTTGTTTTTTTAAGGATTTTTTTTAATGTTTATTTATTTGAGGGGGGAGAGGGGCAGAGAGAGAGGAGGACAGAGGATCTGAAGCAGGCTACGTGCTGACAACAGAGAGCCCAATGTGGGGCTCGAACTCACAGACCACGAGATCATGACCTGAGCTGAGTTGGATGCTCACCCGGATGCTCAACCAACTGAGCCACCCAGTTGCCCCCCAGCAGGGAGAGTTTTTTAAAAACAGTCAACTCATGAATATTTTCATGTTATGATGACTTTTATATCGTTTACAACCTTGAAACTGTGGGAAGCTGGATAACCAGGCCTCCCTGTGTAGAGCAGTTGTCTTCCCGTGATGAGGAAAAGCTGTAGCACTGACCTCAAGGGCCTCAGCATGATCTTTTTCAGCATGTTTGCTGAAACATGTCCCCTGGGTTTTCCAGAACAGCTTTTCTATCAGTACCATTTGATCAGCTGCTTCCACATAATCAGTTCCTAATGACAGCTCAGACATAGAAAGCAGAGGAAAGATGTGCCTTGCTTCCTTAGCCCTGTATCAGCACAGTCAACTTTTAACCATCTATAAAATGATTTTTTTTAAAAATTGGCCCTTGTAATCGTCTACTGGAATATGGATACAGTTGGGGACAACTAAAAATAGAAGATAATGTGTAAACGTTCTGAAATCCGTCCACAGAGTGCTGATTTCTGAATCATCACTGACCTTGAGGCACTGAGTAACTTTGCTTATTATTGAAGATATGTAGTTGATCTATACTGAGAATAATAAAAAAATAGTTACAAGTGACATCTATTGAGCACTCTTCTAAGAACTTTGCCTACGTGATTTCTTACAATCTTCACAATATCTTCAAAGGTCAAATGTGCCTTTTTTACAGATGAAGACACTGAGTCCCCATCACTTAAAAGCTTGTGAACCTTGATGAGGTAGAAATCTAGCAAGAGTATGGGATGAATATGGATATTGTTGCCCACTGAGGTGTAAAAATTACCAGTATGGATCACCAGTGGTGGGGGGTGGTATTGGAAATGAAGGAATCTGGTGTTTTCTGACCCCAGAAATGGAGCAGATGGAACTAATAATAATGGTAGAGAGCCAGCTTTTTCCTTTGTTAAGCTCAGCAACATGCAGAGGAACTATAGTATTTACTTGAAGAGAATTGTAATGGATTAGAACAGGAAAACTTAAGACTTATCAGTAGAAATGGAATGTTTGAAGTCAGAGAACTTACAGGACTGTGTGTTGGTTACCACATGAAGAATCAGATTAAATCGTAGAGGAAGAAACTGAAGAATGTCTACAGTTCACTAGATAACAAGAATAGAGTGAGCCAATAACTCAACTGGAGTTTGACAGGTGAAGCAGAGGTCCAACTGAGGCTGAACGGAGCACGAACCACACTCCATGGACTGGCAGTGCCTCCCTCCCGGAATAATGATATAACAAACACATGCAAATGAATTAAATTGTACAGCTCTACGTGTTCCAGCCAGCTTCACCTTGGGATAGAGTTTGAAAAGTTCAGCAAGGGTTTGAGTCCCAGACAAAAGATATGTCCAAGGGGGAAGGAATCTGTGTTTAAAACATTGTGTTTCCATGGCTTTTGTTGTTACTTTCACTCACTTGATTGCACATAGTTTCAGCAATTCACTTAGAACTCACGTCCATGTTGTCTTCCTTATACTAACACCTGGCACTGCTTTCTGGAAGAATCTTGGTCTGGAAGTGACAGATCTCGTCCTGAAACCCTGTATAAGGTGGTTGAGATTGACGAGGGCCCCAGTGGTTGAAATTAGCTCCCTTGCCATACTTCAACTGGAAGAGTTAGGCCCAGGAAAAGGGAAAATTGGTGTAGAAGTAGAAGTAAACATGAGCATTGAAATTGAGGATCCTAATGTGACTTAGGTACAGAGGGAAAATGAAGAAAGAAAACAAAATTCCAGTTTTTCATAGCACCTAGAACAGTGCTGGAAACTGATGAGAAGCTTAGAAATCGTCACTTGATTAAAATGATTTGAAGCTGAAATTTTTCTTAAAGAAACAATACATGGGGCGCCTAGGAGGCTCAGTCGGTTGGGCATCTGACTTCGGCTCAGGTCATGATCTTGCAGCTTGTGGGTTCGAGCCCCGCTTTGGGCTCTGTGCTGACAGCTAAGAGCTTGGAGCCTGCCTCAGATTCTGTGTCTCCCTCTCTCTCTGCCCCTCCCCCACTTGTGCTTGCTCTCACTCTCTCTCTCTCTCTCTTTCAAAAAAACAATTAAGAAACAATACATAAAATGCATCTGGAAAAATAAGCATCTGTATTCAACTTCTTATTCAGCTATTGATGTAGATGTGAGACTTTTGACACTTAGTCTAAAAAATTGTATTTAAGACAGATTTGTACTAACATGTCCTCTGCCTGCTTCTAATGAGAATGGGACCCTCTCTATTGATGGCTGTCTCGCTAATGTAGTCATTTGGACCAGGGCCTTTGGTATGAATGTATGGGCAGCAGCTGACTTGAGGTCAGGTTGCCTTAATGTCAGAAAATAATTGTTTTCCCCACTCATTTTACTTCATTTATTGGTCTCCCTATTATTTATTTAATTTTAAATAAATTCAAAGCATGTAGCAGGCAGAACAACTCAGGAGATCTTTTTTCTCTTCCCAGCACACCATAAGAAACCAGCAAATCACTGGTTCCTTTTATTTTTTTTATTTATTTTTAATGCTTATTTATTTTAAGAGAGAGAGAGTGATCAAGCAAGTGGCAGGCAGAGACAGAGAGGGAGAGAGAGAGAGAATCCCAAGCAGGCTCTGTCAATGCAGAGCCTGAAACGGGGCTTGAACTCACCAACTGTGAGATCATGACCTGAGCTGAAATAAAGAGCCAGATGCTTAACCAAGTGAGCCACCCAGGTGTCCCTCCCTGGTTCCTTTTATTTTATTTTATTTTATTTTATTTTATTTTTAATTTTTTTAAATGTTTATTTATTTTTGAGACAGAGACAAAGCATGAGCAGGGGTGGAGCAGAGAGAGGGAGACACAGAATCTGAAGCAGGCTCCAGGCTCTGTGGATGCGAGGCTTGAACCCACGAACCACGAGATCATGACCTGAAGTAGGAAGTTTAACCAACTGAGGCACCCAGGCACCCCTCCCTGGTTCCTTTTAGGTGTAATTTCCTTAACATGTAAGTTGATAAGATTGTGCTTGGTAATTTAGTATTTTCTTAAGGACTTGTTTTTTTTTATTTTTTGGTTTTTGGTGTTTGGGATTGTTTTTTTAGACAAGTTTTAGGTTCATAGCAAAATTGAGGGGAAGCATAGCGATTTCCTCTATACCTCCTGACCCCATGCATGCATAGCTTTCATTATCAACATCCCCATCAGAATGGTACATTCGTGACAACTGATGAACTTGCACTGACAGATCTTTAGCATCCAAAGTCCACGGTTTACCTTACACTCTTGATGTTGTATACTTTATAGGTTTGGCCAGATGTGTAAGGACACGTATCCCCAATTACAGAATCATCCAGATTGTTTTCAATGCTTTGTAAATCCTCTGTGCTCTGCCCATTCATCCCTCTCCCAACACCTCCCACCCCAGAAAGGACTGAACTTTTTATAATTTTGCCTTTTTCAGAGTGTCATATGGTTAGGATCATGCAGTGTGTAGACTTTCTGTTTGGCTTCTTGCATTTAGTAATATGCATTTAAAGTTCCTCCATGCCCTTTGATGACTTGAGAGTTCATTTGTGTTTAGTACTAAATTATTTTCTGTCATCTGAGTATACGCCAGCTTATTTATCCATTCACCTCCTGAAGACCATCTTCATTGTTTCCAAGTTTTGGAATTGTGAATAAAGCTGCTGTAAATATCCCAGTGCAGATTTTTGCATGGACATTGTTTTCAACTCTTTTGGGTAAATATCAAGGAGCACTATTGCTGGATCTCATGGTATGAATATGTTTAGTTTTGTAACTATGACCCATCAGTCTTCAATATGTACCATTTTGCGTTCCCTCCAGCAATGAATAAAAGTTCCTGTTGCTCCACATCCTTACCAGCATCTGCTGTTGTCAGTGTTCTGGACTTTGACCATTCTAGTAGGTGTACAGTAGTATCTCATCATTGTTTTAATGTCATATTTCTGATATGAAATAGAGCATCTTTTCATATGCTCAATTGCCATCTGTATATCTTCTTTGGTGAGGTGTGTTTTCAGATCTCTGGTCCTTTTTTTAAATCAGTTGTTTACTTTCTTGTTGAGTTTCAAGAGTGCTTCAGCTATTTTGGCTTACAGTTCTTGATCGGATGTGTCTTTCATAAATACTTTCTCCCAGTCTGTGGCTTGTCTTACCATTCTCTTGAAACAGTCTTTTCACAGAGTTTTTAATTTTAATGAAGTCCAGTTTATCAGTGATCTCTTTTATGGATTGTGCCTTTGGTGGTGTAGTCATCACCATACCCAAGGTTACTTAGGTTTTCCCCTATGTTGTCTTCTAGGAGATTTAGAGTTTTTGCATTTTACATTTAGGTCTATGATCCACTTTGAGTTAATTTTTATGGAGGGTATAAAGTTTGTATGTAGATTCTTTTTTTTTTTTGTATGTGGATGTCCAGTTGTTCCAACACCATTTGTTGAAAAGACTACCTTTGCTTCATTGTATTGCCTTTCTTCTTTGCCAAACGTTCATTGATTATACATGGATCTGTTTCTGGGGCTCCCTTTTCTGTTATATTGATCTATATAGTCTTTTTTGCCAATACCCCACTGTCATGATTACTATATCCTTAACAGTATGTATTGAAAACTCCTTACAGAGTTTTGTAAACAAAGTCCTCCAACTTTGAGGACTGACACTGTACTGTGTCAGTCTTCTCCTATACTGTGTTGGCTATTCTGGGTCTTTTTTCGCTCCATATAAATTTTAGGATTAGTTTTTCAGTATCCACAAAATAACTGGTTGGAATTTTGTTTGGGGCTGCACTGAATCCATAGATCATGTTGGGAAGAGCTGATAGCTTGACAATATTAAATCTTCCTATCCATGAATATGAAGTATCTCTCCATTTATTTAGTTCTTCTTTAATTTTGTAAGTATTTTGTAGTTTTCCTTATATAGATATTATACATGTTTTTTTGGATTTATACCTAAGTATTTCATTTTGGGGGGTGTTTGAGTGAGAGTGTTTTTTTAATTTCAAATTCTGCTTGTTCATTGCAGTATGTAGGAAAGCTATGGACTTTTGTATATTAACCTTATGTCCTGCAAACTTGCTGTAATTGCTTATTAGTTCTAGGAGGTTTTCTGTCACTTCTTTCAGATTTTCTAAATAGACAATCATGTCATTTGCAAACAAAAACAGTTTTATTTCTTTCTTCTCATTCTGTATACCTTTTATTTCCTTTTGTCTAATTGCATCAGGTAGGACTTACTGTACAGTGTTGAAAAGTAGTGGTGAGAGGGAACATCTTTGCCTATTTCTGATCTGAGTGGGAAAGCTTTAAGTCTCTCTTCATTTAAGTATGATGATAATGGCAGAGTTTTGTAAACATTCTTTAAGTTGAGGAAGTTTCCTTCTATTCAGTAATTTTTAAAATAATAATTTTCATTGGTATTCTCCAATGAAAGGAAACACAAAAGAGCAGAGTAGTAGAAAGAAGTAGATGTAAAACATTTGGATAAGGCTAGAGTTTGAACTTAAAGTGATTGTCCGAAGAATGTGTCATTCTCATTGGTGGTTTTCTCCTCTTTGATTCCTGCCTGCTTTGTTGCTGTCCCATGTCCCTTGGTCAGCCTTGTTAGATGTGTTCACTGTTGTCAAATGGCCATCTTTTTCTTACTTTCTGAACTAATTTGAACCATGAACCCTAAATGGATAATGACTTTGATTTTTATGATACATGCCCTGCACCAAAATGCAATTATGCCCTATATTTATTTTAACTATATTAAACTATGATTTGTTTTGTGGTAAGACTTTCTACAGTTCTGGTACAGAAAATTTTAGATGCCTTCTGTGGCTAAACTAAAGTTAGCTTCTTATAAAAATATCCCTGTTTGGTTTCACTGCTTCATTCAGTGGACTTTTTTATTCATTTGATAAATTCTTGAGTGCCTTCTTTGTGCCACAGAAAGTGCCAAGTCCTATGGCTTATGGTGGACAAGACAAAGGATCTCATCATGAAGTAGGCAGAAACATGAACACTTAATATGAAGTTCTTGTAAGTACACTGACTGTAATTTTCTCAGGGGTTTCGCACAGAGGAAGAAGCAGGTAGGTACTCTAAACTTGAAGTCAGGTGTAGACTTGGACCCTTCCTTAGGAGTTAGTTCCTACGTAACCCCCAAGGTAAGTGTTTAAGAGTAAGTTTGAAAGGGTAAACTAAGTGAATTGGTCAGGGTCAAATCACAATAAACAGAAACCACTCCAGAAATTTTAAACAGAGGGAAATTAAAAGAGAACCTTAGTTACTTCACTGCTATTGCTGGAAGAGCTGAAACCCTAAATTAAGCAAGATAAAACAGTCCCAAGATCAGCAAAGGCAGGGAAGCCACCACCACTTTTAGGGCTGTAAGGGCAAAAGGTGGTGTGTTACCACCTTCAAGTGAGGGTGACTTTTCCTTCTAGCACAATTGAGAATGATGCTAATGATGCTGTCTTGTAGGAGTTGATTACATACAGGAGACACTGCCTATAGCAGGGCAAGTGTGTGCGTGTGTGTGCATGTGTGTGTGTGTGTGTGTGTGTGTATGTATGATACATAGATGCATATAGGTATTTAGAGAGTTAGACACTTAATCAAGTCCCTTCTCCCTGCCCTCTCATCTTCTGCCCAAGCCTGCCTTGCCCAGACTTACCAGTAAGCCAGTCATCTGGCAGCGAAGCTTGGGAAATAGTTATCTGAGAGAATGGATCTGAGACTAAATAGGCAAGTGATTGCACTATTTATTGGCCAATGAAAAGCCGGAGGTGGGGGTTCAGATGTTTTGGGGTGATCACAAGAGGAGGATGATGTATGAGAGATATCAGCATAAGCCAACACCACAGGACATGGAACAGCATGGAATATGCATAGAATCTCAGTCAGTGTCATTAAAGTTTCCAGCATGAGTCAGAGGTGGATAGAAGGCCCTAAAATGGTTCCTTAAGATTGATGGAGGAACTGGCCATTTGCTCCATAGGCAGTGGGAAGACATTCAGGTATTTTCAGTAGGTCACCTTTGTGATTTAAGTCACTTGGACAGTTGTATAGATGTAGAGAATGATTTTGAAGAATGAAAAGTGTACTAATTTTTTGGCCTTTAGTCTTGTCCTTCTCTATTCATCCAAGCAAGAAACAATGAGAGGAAGCTATAATAAGAAATGGTCAGAAGGATGGTAAGGATAAATACTCAATTGATGGGATAATTGAACGTCAGGTAAGGCAGAGAGAGGGGCCAGGGATGATACCCAAGTCTCTAACCTTAGCTGAGCAGAGGATGATGGTGTCCCAAGTAAAGGTGTTGGAATTGGAGGCCTGGGGGCATCCACAGAGGGATATTAAAGAGCAGGAGGCTATATGTATAGGGGTCAGTGGTTGAGTAGGAAGCAAACCAAGACTTTGGACCCAAGTCCAGCAAAAATACTGGAGCCATAAAGGAAAAAGAGAAAGTATGTCAGATAGGTCCAGTGGTCATTGGATTTTGTACTTAGGAACTAATCTTGTTCTAAATCATTTCCAGAAGAAAAAAGTAAGAAACTCAACTGTGGTTGACAGTGGCAAAGTAGATGCCTCTTTTGAGAAGTTTGGACGAGGGGGCGGGGCAGGGGGGCAGAAGATGGAATGGAATCCAAAGCCAAGATGAGTTTTATTTGTCTTGCTGGTGAGGTGAGGATGTGTGTGGTCAGGTGCATACAGCCAGAGATGGGCTTTATCTTTAGAGGATTGAGTAGAGATAGAGACCTAGGGTCTCAATGCTAGAGTCAGGGCTGGGGAAGTTTCCAGAATTTTCCACAGCTGCTTGCCAAGTAACTGAGCCTATGTTGCAGAAACAGTGCATTCAGAAGTCCAGCCTTTGGCAAAGAGCCCACATAGCCCCTTCCACTTACAAGCAGAAAGCACCTCTGTGACTGTCTGTGTGATTTTAGGACATGAATACAAAGCTAGCAGTTGTAAAACACGCTGTCACCTTCAGACTGGGTTTACGATTTCATTGACCCTGTGATCACGTCGTAGCTCTATGTGTAAACAGGAATGCACACATGCATGCTAACATAGATGTGTGCACTTGTATGTGCATGCACACACACAACTATATATATTTCATTGTCTCTTGGAAAATCCTTATTAGGAGCCTAAGACTCAGAGCAGATATGCCTCAGCAAAGCACACACCACCTACACATGATTTATCTCATGGCTTCTGGCCTCGGATTCCTAGGGACAGCCTTTGTCATTCTCATCGATTGGCCTAGAGAGTGTCAGATAGAGGCGCTGGCCCTTCCCCTCTATTTCCTGGTTGACAAGGCCTTTCAACCTCAGACACCTGGGGACCTCTTTTCTGGCACCTCTGGTATTGAGGTGCTGAATGGGTTCCCCATGCACCATAAGTTACTCGTCTTCTTCTGGTGGGAGATCCTCCACTCCCAGTCTTCCATACCCTGATGTCATGCCTTCTCCACATCCTGCCCACAGAGCTTTTCAATCCTGGGCTTTTCCATCAAGGCCTGGTTCTCAAGTTCTCCCCTCTTCCTCTGCTACCACCTTTCTTCCAGCATTTGAATCCAGTATTTCTCCCCTTTCCAACGCAAGGCCCTGCCAACACACCCTGCTCTGTGGAGCCACACAATCCTTGGAGAATTCCTGATTCAGTTATGGATCAGCTAGAACCAACTGGGCAAGTTACTCAGGGTTACTGAAGCTAATAATACCTCGTAGGTTATTGTGAGGATTTCAGGAGAAAACGTGTGTGAAGAAGGATCCAGCTCCATGCCAAGCTTAATCAGTCTTAGCTCCCTCTCCCCAGCCCTGTGGCCCGGAGCTCTTATCCACATTTCCCAGCACTTAGCACACTAATATAATTAGCCACATTAATGTATCTAAAAGGCAATTACCATTTAATTGCTCTGACCCCAACCAGCCTGAAGTTCCATTTCATTCACTTCTAATTTGGAGCTAGGGGTTTTGAGTCATACCCTGGCTGTTCACAAAATCACCGCCTTATCGAGAATTGAAAATAACTTGAGGTGGCCATTGATTACAAGGTAAAAGATTTGGTAATTCTCTCCAGTTTGCTCTACATAAAAATGCAAATATCAATTTGCTCCTGGCCACTGAACACATCAGACAATTTCAAGCAGCAGCTTTCTGTGACTTCGTGAATTATCCTGCTTGGTTAGACCAGCCCTGGTTCCCAGAAGGCGTGCCCCTCCCCATATGCACTATACCAATCTTCATTGAAATAAATCAGTGCCCTTGTATAGAATCAGACTTAGAATCAAGTTTCAGGCATCTCTTCTTAGAAGACATTTATTTATATTACATACTCAATTTAAAGGAATAAATGCCCTTCCCTCAGCCTGCAAAATTTGTTTATCTTAGCGCTACTGTGAGAACCTAACGTCCAAATGAAGGCGTGGTGTTTTTTCTCCTCCTTGGACCCAAGCTCGCGTAAAGTAACAGCAGTCTCTAATCAAGGGGAACTCGAAGTTCTTTGAGACTCTTGAATCCAAATCTTTTAATATTAGAACTGCACATGTGCATTTGAGGAAACCTAGATTGCCCTCAGCCACACGGAAAGCATTTACATCTGAACCACTTTACATGTGATTGCGAGTTAAAGCAAAATCTAAGTAACTTTAGCAGTTTGCGATTTGGAAACCAGCCTGGGACATATACATTTCCCTTCAGTTCTTTTCTGTTAAATCTTATGCCAAAGTAAATGGAAGCCGTGGAGAACCTTTGAACTCCTCAGTTCTCAGATGACCTCAGTGCAGTTGGATTGGCAGAGCCCGTGTTCCATTTCCAAAGGAGGATTTTTTCCTTCCCTCCTTGAAGTACACATGTGACAGCTACCTTCCTCGGCAGAGGACGCGGTAGTGTGGCTGGGGCCCTCCTGGCTCTGGGCCATGTTCGTGCCGCTGGGAAATGGGCTTTGTGCTCTCAGAAGCTCACCGTCCAAACTCTCCGGGATCCCAGGATCAAGAAGCCTGGGTGTTCTTAGCACCTCTGCTTCATGATTTTGGGCCGCTTTTCCCCTTCTCTTTCCCTTTCAGAAAGAGCTGTTGGAAGCAAGAGGTCTGGAGTGTGGAGCCTGCTTAAGATTCTCTCTTTCTCTCTCCCCTGCTCCTTCTCTCTCTCTCAAAAAATAAAATAGCCCTGCCCACATGAGCCCCTCTTGTCTCTGAATGTTTTACTCTTGTACTCATGATCCCTTTCCTATCTAATATTATTCATTATTTATTAATGATTATTTACATATATCTTACAATAAGTGGTCTAGCATATTCTATGTGTGTATGTATTGTATGTGTAATATACAACATTATATATATAACGTATAAATTATACATGAGTGTGTTCTTGTGACTAGACCATTTTTTACCTCTTGAAGGCAGGGACCGTGGCAGTGACATTCATCTGCGGAGTCTAGCACCACGCTGGACACAGGATGCATGGTCAGTAGCGTGAGTGCCATCTTATGAATGTATCTCTGTAGCCCTACTGTGCTGTAGTTAACCAAGAAAAGCACTCTCCAGCGGTCAAGATGGTAGTCACTAAAATTAATTTTACTCTCCTTTTATTTTAATGTATGTTTTTTCTCTTGCATAGAAATAACCATGAAGGAGAAAAACAACTCATAGTTTACACTGTTGCCCTAATGCAAAGGAACATATTACATGTTTGCTAATCCTTTGAAAGACAGTGTTTACATAAGGCTTTATTTTTTTGAGGCGGGTGGGGGGACTTTATAAAACATTTTTTTACCCTTAGCCCTCAACTCGGAAGAGTCATAAAGTATTACTATTTGGGCATATTTGAGAAATAGCATCACATACACAGTTTCATAATGTATTATCCCAAATCAAATTTCAAATGACAATTATAGTCTCATATTTATATTTTGTCTGCCGTTTTCAGGTGGTTCTTGCCTGCTCTACACATTCATTCCAGGCAGTCATTGTGCCTTTGTTTAAATACAGTCAGGAATGGGGGGCTCACTAATGCTGGAAACAGCTTTTTTCTCTTTCAAGTAAGGCATCAGGAACTGGTGTGCAGAATGTTTAAAGATCTTTCTGGACGTAGAAGTATAAGCACCCATAATGGGTATCATTGGAGTAGGGAAAAGACAATTGTCCAAAAATCTGCATGATTTTATATTATAAACCTGAGGGAACTCTTCTCAAAAGGAGTTGGTTATAGGCTCTATATGTTAGGTGTTCCTATTGTAAACCATTAGGGGAAGATGGAGAACAGTCAACAGAAAATCCATACTCTGACAGCACGCGTGGTGAGACCGTGCCTAAAACCAGTGGTTTGGGAATCCATCAGACCTGGCTTTGATTCCTGTCTCCCTTTCTCCGTAGCTTTGTGCAGTTTACTTTCCAGCCTGGTCTTCTGTGTCCTCATCAGTGAAATGAGAATGATATTAAGTAGTAAATGAGTTTAAATTTATAACGGGACACATCAACACAGTATCTGGCTCAAACTGGTATTAAATAAACGGCAGCCAAAATGAGCATTATTGTGTTATTGCTATTATTCTTTATCATTATTATTATTATTACTAGTATCATGAGAAACTCCAGGGTGCTTATCTGACTGACTACAGTTAACATTGAAGTAATAGATATATTTTAGGGAAGAAAAATGTGGTGTGGGCCCTCCTAGATTGCTACCTGTCTTAGTAGCCAATTAGGGATGGGGGTTAATGGGAAGTGTCAGCACTCCCAAGCATCACCGCCCCTGGTGGAAGCTTCCTTACCTAACTCCTGCCTTATATCTCATAACATGTACCCTTCCTGAAAGAGGTGGTGTGTACCAAATACCGATCTTACCGTTACGTAGATAAAGTATCTGCTAATTGTATATCTCTCTGATCGGTATATTTGGCTAAGGCCAGGGGTGTCCTAGTGTAACATAGATATCGGGAGTATGTACTTCTCTTTCCTCACCAGAAGCTCTGATTTGCAGCATCTGGTAATTTGCATGATGTGTATATACTCTCTCATTTTCTCCCAATGCCAATTTCAAGCTCCCAATGTGAAGCCGCTGAACACAGAGTTGGGAAGAGGTGTGCATCCACACTTTGTCAAGTTGAGGCAGGCCGGGTCCAGTACACTACTGAGGCAGCCCGAGGCATATGCGTGGAATGATTGGCAGCAGGATTGACAAGCAAATACAGTCGAGGCAAAGTAGTTTGTCCCCAGAATGGATCCTTGTGATATACTTAGCCAACAGAATTCATCCAGAAAGTGAATTAATGCCAGATTGCTTGAGCAGCGTGGTTCGGTGCCATTTTTCTGTCCTTGCTCTGTTACTCTCCACCCATACTGGGACAGAAATCTTTTCCCAGCCTTCTGTGCTCAGGATAGGGGGGCACCCCCTCATCACTTCCCAATTGTCAGAGTGTTTCTTTTACCAGTAGTTTAAAGATTTGGTCCTGGATGTAATGCCCATGTTTCTACAAGTGTATTCTTCCCTCCCTGCCTTCTTCTCTTCCTTCTTTATTCCCTTCCCTACATCCTTTGAGAGTATTTTCTATCATCTCTTTTGTAATGTCGGTAACAATACCATGAGGTCATCAGAATAAATAATAGTATTCCTGCTTTGCTAAAATGGTAAAGATGCTAGAAAACTGCTGTACTTCCTGAATGTGTCTTGTTACGATCCCTGATAATTTGTCATTTTCTTACTTGGAAATCCTCACTATTTTTCAGATACCCTACTTCTTTGATTTGGATGGGGTCATTTCAATCTCTGGCCCCCTTTCCTTTGCTAACACAGGTTTAATTTTCATCTCTCCCATGGTTGTTAAAAACTGTACCACATCATATCCAGGAAACTGCATTACAGTAGCTATAAATAGATTTCTGAGAATTTTTAATTAAGTGATGGCACCTAGAGCTTTTTCAGCATCTTTAAGTCCCCGGAGATGATAAAACAAATCCCTCTTGGGAAGCTGTTGTGTTTTCAAGCTGCCCATCGCTGGAGCAAGCAGGACTCTGTCACAGACCATCTCAGAATCGTTCGGATGATACCAGTTCATGTTTTACCCTCAATCAGTTTTGTCAACCCAGTAGATTTAAGAACCCAGGTCTCCTTGATAAAAAGTTCTTCAAACGTCTAAGGACTTCACATTTAGGAAGGAGACATTGGAGGGGACCAGGCTGCTATTTACCATGAAGCCATCTGCAGACATGCTTGAGATCACCGCTTGTGCCATTCTAATCCTCGTGAGTGTTGTCGGAAACGTGTGTTTATTTTATTCTACAAGGAGATGTAGCTCTGGCCGGTTACGGACATCCCATGTTCTGACGTTCAGCCTTCTATTTGTCCACCTCGTTAAAAACTCGGTGGTGAACGTCATGAAAATTGTTTATTCTTCTGGTTTCGTGTTGGATTCAGCCGGCTGCAAAGTTTGACACTTCACGGCAGCCCTGACCACCTCCCTGGCCATCTGGTTCATGTTACACTTTGCATTGTCCTACCACCAGAAGCTTTACCAAACTGTCCACCCCTCAAGCGAGGCTCCCAATGTGGACCATCGGAAGGATTCTTTGAAGGTGGTATCTGCACTCTGGGTGGCTGGGGTGGCAGTATACATCCCAGTTTTGCTTTATACTAGAAAATCCGAACACCAGAACGCAGGAAACGATACAGACCCCTCGTCTCCCAGCAGGATTTACATGGATTGTCTCACGGACTTTGGAAACAAGCAGGTAGCCTTTTACTATGGGAAAGTATTTCTGATTCTGATTGATACTCTTCCTCTAGGCACCTTAGTCTTTGTCTGTTTCTGGATGTCTTTCCTCCTTTTGGAACAAAAGAAGATGACATATGGCGACATCTGGATTGGGGATAATGATTCAGAAATTGAAATCCTTAGAGGGGCCAAGTTCAGTATTTTATTAATGTGGCTGATCACTCCACTTTGGATTTCTCACTTTATCTTAGTCTATTTCTTAAAGGACTTGGCAGCCTGTGCCTTTTTTCCAGCTGTTCTCACAGCACTCTCTTCAGGGTTCTCGGCTCTCAGTCCTTTCCCGCTTATGTTGGTGAATTACAAAATGAAGTTGGTGTCCTTCTGTGGTGCCAGAAAAGCCCACACCACAGCCTGCAAAGGTTATCCTTTCTCCATATGCTTAACGGCAAAGAACTCCATTTTTTTAGATTAAGTTTTTATTTTAGTTCCAGTATAGTTAATGTACAGTGTTGTATTACTTTCGAGTGTACAGTACAGTGATTCAGCCATTCCATACACCACCCAGTGCTCATCACAAGTGCCCTCCTTAATCGCCATCATCTATTTCACCCATCCCCCCACCCACTTCCCCTCTGGTAACCATCAGTTTAAAGCACTCGGTTTTGGGGTGCCTGGGTGGCTCGGTCCATTAGTGTCTGACTCGATTTCGGCTCAGGTCATAATCTCACAGTTCATGAGTTGGAACTCCACGTCAGGCTCTCTCACTCTCTCAAAATAAATTAAAAAACATTTAAAAAAAATCTTTGAAAAAACAAAGTACTGGGTTTTAATCATGAGGAAGCAGACCCCAGCCCTAGAAGGCGTGGCTGAGGCTTCCCTAGCCCTCATCCCTAGACAGTTTCTGCAAAGGGGCTAGAAGACCCCCCTCCTCCCCAAAATCAGAGCTCTGAGGGAAATGGCAAGAAGATACGTGAACACTATTTTTTTAAAAGTTGAAGAAAAATAGTCATCACCACATTTGTCCTTTGGGAAAATACCAAGATTTCGAATATAGAAATTCCAGAGTGACTCAACAAAGGAACTTAGTCTGGAAATAAACTCCACGTAACAAATAATATATCAAATATGTGCTCTGTGCAAGGTGTTGCATTCAAAACAGCCTATAGTTGGGACACCTGGGTGGCCCCATCTGTTAAGTATTTGACTTTGGCTCAGGTCATGATCTCAAGGTTGGTGGGTTCGAGCCCTCCATCGGGCTCAGAGCCTGAAGCCTACTTCAGATTCTGTGTCTTCCTCTCTCTCTCTGACCCTCCTCTGCTCACACTCTCTCTCTCTCAAAAATAAATAAATGTTAAAAAAAGTTTTTAATAAAAAAACAAAAACAAGAACAGCCTATTATTGACACTGAGGATGCTACTTCCTAGCTGAATTCCTGAAGGTGCTTGACAGTAATCTTGAGTTTTTATCTCATGTTTTTCTTAACCTGCTTTGCCACATGTTGAAAATCATTAGTTAAGCATGCAGCATTCAGTCTTTGGACTATTAGTCATAAAACCTCATCTAAGTGGGAAGCAGACTTTGTTCATTTTCTTTTCTCTAAGTGTCTTTAGTAAATTAGGGATAAATGAAAGCATTGGATCGAGGATTTAGTGCTTGCTAAATCATAGTCTGCATATATGCAGAGACATGCAAATATTTGGTTGCTGAGCCCACCACACTGGCTTAATTACCTCCATATCGGAGAGTACTCTTCTTCAGAAAGAAGAGACATTTATTTCATGGAGAGTTTATTTCCTCTTTTGGTTATTAAATAGGTACATTCTCATTGGAAGAATTGATAAAATCTTCCCAATAATGTGATTCCTGGAGTTGTATTCAATAAAAATAAGCATATTAAAATTAAAAATACATGGCCAGGATTTTATTTTTTGCGGTTAACCAGGATAGCCATTTGGACTGCTTCGGAGTCAGTGAGTAATTATTTTAAATATCTTCTAATACATATTGTACATATTGTATAAGCATTGGATTTTACACTAATTCTCATTAGATTTTTATATTTTTTTCATTTTCCTTCTTTATTAGTAGACATGGGATTTATTACACTGTCATTCTAGTGACTGGATATCCCTATATTGAGATTCTTGCTCTAAAAAGGCTGCATCTAAAATTATAAACCTGGATCTCATTAACAGGAGAAATGTAGAACATCTTTGTGGCCATAAAGTGCTATGGAGAAAAGAAATTTTCAAGTAACCAAGGCCTAAATTTTGTAGGGCTTTGTAGGCCTGCGCCTGTCCCTTGTATAGCAGTGGGAATTAAAACACACACACACACACACAGGCCTAAGACCTCGTAGTTTTCTGGGTGGTCTTCATGGGAAATGCTTACTGGAGTCCACGGAGGCAGTTTAATCAGAAGGGCACTAGGCATGGATCCTGTATAATGAAGTTAACATCTGTGGAGATGGAGGATGTGGGGAAGAGGTCACCATCTTTTAATTAAGTGCAGATGTAGTCAGGGCTGGGATGAACCATTGATCTTAGGTAGCAGTTCTCAAATGTGGTTCTGGGACCAGCAGAATCCACATCACCCGGGAACTCGTTAGAAATGTAAATTTCCAGGCCTCCCACCCAGGCCTTTTGAATCAGAAACTCTTGGGGCTGGACCCAGAAATCTCTTTAATAAGCCTTCTGGATGATTCTCATGTGGGCTGAACTTTGAGCACACTGGTCTTGCTCGGTAGTTTAATCTTTACAGACACTGAGAGGTAGGCGAAGGAAGCCAAGATAACAGTGCTGATGTAGTCCTTAATGCTCTCTGTGCATAGGGCTGTTATGTCTACTTCTGTCTAAAAGGGAGTTGAGATTGTCATCTGTGTTCCATACATTCTCGATAGGAATTGCCAAGCAAATCTACTGTAGAAATCAATCGTTGCAAATCTTTGCAAAATCAAGAGTAAAGCATGACCACTTCAGGTGCGCCAAAAATTTTGGAACTTGGATTTGGACAGTTTCCTGTACATAACTGAGTAGGGGATTCAGTTCCAAAATTATTCCATAGTTCCTTTCCAGAAGCCGGTGCAAGACACAACTGGCTAAGGTCCAGGCTCAACTTCCCAGTGCTAGAAATGTTTCCTTTTTCTTCCCAGATATATTCTTTTTCTTGGGGCCTCATTAGGTCATAGTTTTGTCCTTGTAGAATTAATAAGTTTTCATCTACCACAGAGAGTAAATCCCATTCTCACTGAATGAACAACATCCCAGTTCTCTTTTAGAAATTATTTTCTCTTTAACTCTCTCTCAGCCTCCATATTTCATTCACATTCCTTGTGGGATCAGGGTGGCAGATGAAACAGGATTTGGGAGGTTCAGCAGAGATTGTCACGGAGAGGGGTCAGAGATGGTCAGGGCTGTCCTGAGATCCTGGTTTGATTTCAGGAGTGTTCCCATTGCCACATCAGACCACACAGAATCTTTGCATTAGGAGACCATCAATTCCTCTTTCCAAATGCAGGATTCTCATCTTTCGCTCCTGGAGGATCCCTCCCAACTTCTAGATGAACAGTTTCTTGCTAGTGTGGTCGTGACCTCATAAAGCAGTCCATTCCACTTAGGCCCGTTCAAACTGCCATTAGTAGGAAGTCTTCTGAAATTGGTGTTCCTGAAACTTCCTCTGAGATCTGCCCTTGGAATCAAATCTTCCTTTAACATGGTAGCTCTTTATATTCTTAGAGGGAGAGGACATTCTCTTCCCCAAGTTAGATATTTCCTTAACTTTGCCACATGGGACCCAGTTTTCCAACCACCTGCTGTCTTGACCTCCTTACTCTCCCTCAGTACATAACAGTTAGCCTCTGGCCTTCTTAAGAAGGTGACATCTAGAACCGAATATGGTATCATTTTTTTGTGTTTATGTGTGTGTTACTATTTTTTCTATTACACATTATTTTGTCATGGGCAGCTACTGTACACATAGATTTCTCTCCTTTCTCTTTCCAGAAACAATTTCAAATATTAAATTTATTTTTATAGTTTTTATTAATTTTGAGAGAGAGAGAGAGTAGGGGAGGGGCAGAAAGAGAGGGAAAGGGAATCCGAAGCAGGCTCCATGCTGTCAGTGCAGAGGCTGATGCGGGGCTCAATCTCACAAACCACGAGATCATGACTGGAGCTGAAATCAAGAGTCAGAAGCTCAACCGACTAAGCCACCCAGGCGCCCCATCAAATATTAAATTTATTTTAAATCTCTCTCTCTCTCTCTCTCTCTCTCTCTCACACACACACACACACACACACACACACACACACAGATTTAAAAGTGCCTCTACCTCTAGGCTTTAGAAGTAAGGTCTTATCAAGCTCTTAAGTTTTAGTGTAAGTTCATTGTCAGCCGTTAGGTTTTGGAAATAATGAAATGACCCCCAAATCATTTGCAAGAGTTTTAAACTATAAGCTAGTGCTCAAAACTGGAAAAAGACCAGTCTTATGAGGATTTGTCAGAGCAGCTCTGACCTGCAGAAAGAGGTTCTTCAGTACAGTGCTGTCTTACTAGCCTTTTGAATAAGACATAAGGAAGAGTGGTCATAATCATTTCCTTTGAAGATGAAGTTGAAGTATTAAACCAACTGGCTATGCAATATAATGTTTTATGGACCAGTTCAGGGATCCCTTTGGATAAGGAGATGTTAGGTGCAAAGAGATCTATATACTTTTCTCTCATGATGATGATCATGCCTGCTATTTTTTCTATTTAGAGTGCTGGAGTGGAGAAAGGGCAATTTGTCTGGCATTGCAGTTTATGAGCACCCAAAATGATACATTAGGGCTAAGGATGTCTGTGGAATGCTGACTTAGTTGGTTCAAAGACATGCTCATGTTTCAGAGTAATCCGGAGGGCAAACCAGAAGAGTCCCAGAATGAGTAGGAAATGGTTCGTCTGACCTGCCTTTCTCCTACTTAATAGTACTTAATTTTGGCCAAACTATTCTTGCATTTTCCCATCTGTAAAATAGAAAGGATATGATTGCAAACCATGATATATACCCTCTGCCTCATCACAGAGTTGTAATAAATAAAATCAGATTTTAAGAAAATTAAAAGTGACTTGAAAACACCAAATGTCTGGGGCACGTGGGTGGCTCAGTCCGTTGAGCGTCCGACTTCGGTTCAGGTCATGATCTTGGGGTTGACGAGTTTGAGCCCTGTGTTGGGCTCTATGCTGACAGCTCAGAGCCTGGAGCCTGCTTCAGATTCTCTCTCTCTCTCTCTCTCTCTCTCTCTCTCCCTCTCTCCCCCCCCCGCCCCTCCCCCGCTCACGCTCTGTCTCTCTTTGTCTCAAAAATAAATAAACATTAAAAAAAAAAAAGGAAATATCAAATATCTGATACAGGGACAGGTTTACCACTGCAGTTTTGGTAAACTGGAATAAGGGAGAAAAGCCTACTGAGTATCAAAAGCCCCGGCTGTGTGTCTATGAAGCAGTTATAGAACCTCTCTGAGCCTCGATTTCCTTATCTCCACAAAGGGAATTATAACGATATTTGTCTTTCAGAGCATTTATGAAATATAAGTGGGAGAATCGATGTAGAAGCACCTAGACCCTGGGTGTAAAGTTTGTTCTAGACCAAGCACCAGACCTAGACCCCGGTACAAATTTTTGCTTCACCTCTGTTTCTCTGGGCAAACAGGAAGTGCTGCAGCCCTTCCCTAGGAGCTAAAGCAGCAGGGTCAGTATATTATGGTGAAGTCTCTTGCTTGATAGGAAACAATCACTTGTATTTTCTCCAAGCAGGCCAGAAAATGTGATATTCTAAGAAAATGTGCAGTGTTTACACTCCGGCTTTGGAAATAATTCCCTGACCACCCCAGCTTACCACTCCGGCCTTCACCCTTCAAGACCCCTTTTTTTGGGAGCAAAAACAGCAAGAGGTGCTCAGTGTTCTCCATCTTTTGGGAAATTCTCCTCAAGAATTCTCCGCCTTTGCCCACGCCGTAACCACTTCCTGGGACATCCCCCTCCCTGCCCTACAGCTCCCCTCACCGTGCATACCCTTCTTCCTCAGCGTTCAGCTTAGACCTCAGCCATCCCAGGCAAACGGCCTCACCTCCAACGTCTAGGTTGGGTGTCCCAGGCTCCTGTGTATTTATTTCTGTTAGCAAGGACTACATTTTATTGTCATGGCTTGTTTGCTTCTTCGTGTCACCTTGGACTGCATGCCCCATCCCATTGTAGAGAACAGTGTATTATTTCCCAGCATTTACAGGCAGGGATAGTTCATAAATGAAGAAGTGGATGAAATCTCCAGAGCTCATGCTTTCCGCCTTAACCCCTCGTGTATACTTCTTGGCTCTCCTTGAGTTGCCTCTTTGCAGTAGAGATTTCTTGCCTCTATCATTTTTCTGCTTCAAGACCGGGCATTTAGCGACTGCCATGCTTCTGGCCGCTGTTGAATCAAAGAGTCAAAGAAACTGAATTCAACATTTGGAAAGAGTTGCTTCCTTGCCAGCCAAGCTACTGAACCAAGTGGGGACGACATTTCATATATTTCAGTTTTTTCCACCCATGCCTTCCAGTATGTAGCATATGATGTTGGGGTGGGAGGAGCTCTTGTTATAGTAAAGGAAGTAAGTCCAGTATCTATGTGCAAGCCTTCAAACTGAAAATGTATCCCAGTGCAGATTTTGCCCTGGGGGGGGGGGTGGGGGGGATGTAGGCTGCTATGTTTTCCCAAGTACTGGTGAGTCAAGGAGCAAAGAAAGCAGCTGTAATGCAAATCGAGTGAGCTTACCTCATCCCCGAGAAAGTACTCTGCTCATTTATTTTGACAAGCCCAACTTAGGTTTAATTACCAGGCCTTGTAGTAAACTGGTAAACGGAGCAATAGTGACTTTGGCAGAAAAGGAGAGATCTGTGTAACGTGAGCCTCCAGAATGAGTCCATGCTGACTCCTTGTAAAATGGAGTGAGGCAATTGATTTTCAGAAGAATTTCGGTAGAGCAGTTTAGGTAACGTGTGAGTGTAGTCACAAATCCGCAAGCCTTTTATGAGCCAGGCACACCGGAATGTGTCCATTAAGTCAGGGTAATTTCTCACAGAAATTCTGTTGGCCCTTCCAAGCTTTTTCCACTGACGATGCCATCATCCAGCAGACTTTTGAAAGCCTTCATTTTCAGTTACTTTTAGAGGCTGTTTTCAAGTCACAACAACAAAAAAATTAAAAATATCACCTGAAGATCAGCACAGTACTAGAGCGGGGAAGATCTATTTAAAAAAAAAAAAACTTGCTTCCTTTTTATTATCCATTTGGTTTCTTAGTTACTTTGAGCTCTTGCTCCAGATTGAATCTTCCCTTGAAGGAAGCAGTTGGGCCATCACTGAGGTCCCTTATGAGAGGGTGGCATGGTGTTGAAAGACCCATTAGGGCCATGAGCCCCTTCTGTACACTTTAATGGACACTTGGAGGGATTTCTATTCCTGGAAGATTATCAAAACTCCATGAGAATAGAACAAATCCTTACAGACATTGTGTACAGTTGGTGCTCAGGATGTCATTTTTTATCTCCTCTAGCTGGGTATCCATTAGGAGTTTGGGTGAAGTTTCTCCCAGTACCTTGGGCTCATCAAAAAGAAGGGGGAAATGCGTCACCAGCAGATTCTGCACAGCCTACAGGTCCTGGCCACCTAGCCTTGTGTCCCTACATTCTAATATTTTATTTCTTTTCCTTCCTGTAAATTTTTCCTACAGAAGTTGGTAGCGCTCAACCATTAGAACATATTTCCTTTACCTTTCCCTGCTCTCTCACTCACTGACTAGCTTCCATTTTCCATCTCTCCCCAGCCCTTAAAAAAA
This sequence comes from Cryptoprocta ferox, assembly GCA_028646485.1. Lineage (NCBI taxonomy): Eukaryota > Metazoa > Chordata > Mammalia > Carnivora > Eupleridae > Cryptoprocta > Cryptoprocta ferox. The sequence goes on from CM053572.1 coordinate 13,888,769, forward strand.
ATTAAACATAGAACCTACCTGCCTCAGTGAATAACAAGTTGAAAATTGCTGCCATTCGTGAAGAGAAATGAAAAGCCCGGCTGAGACTGAAAGGGAATGATTTCAGCCAGTCAACAGTCCCCAAGTTAGATCATGTAACAGGTGTATTGCAGCGGGGCGCCTGGGTGGCTCAGTCGGTTAAGCATCCAACTCAGGTCATGATCTCACGGTTTCATGAGTTCAATGCCCACGTCAGGCTCTGTGCTGACAGCGCAGAGCCTGCTTGGGTTTCTCTCTGTCTCCCTCTCTCTCTGCCCCTCCCCCACTCACACTGTCTCTGTCTCTCTCAGAATAAACAAATAAACTTTAAAAAAATATTTAAGAGGTGTGTCTTTCTTTACAAAAGAAAGCCCTTAGGACCTCAGAGAATCTGGGACAAGTGACTGCAACTTGTAGGGTGAGGGCGGACAGGGAGGGGGCACGGTACAAAGTTATAAATGACTGGGTTTTGAGATCTCAGAGGGGCCCGAGGCCAACTATGATGCATAGCAATAAAAATTTCATGTAAAGGATTTTAAGCTAGACTGCCCTTTCTGGGGAGGCTAAAACATATTTTTCACCTAAGTGTAAACCCACTCTTGTCGGCCCTGCATAAGCTTAGCTCTCTCGCGTCCAAGCTGCTAGCCTGGCCAGATGGAGGACACAGCCTTGGATTTTTTCTGTGCTTGCACTTTACACAGCTGGCGCCCTTGCCTCTGGTCACAACAGTGAAGTGGCTCCGCGTAAATCTCACGTAAATCTCTAGCACCAATCACAACAAAGCAAGAACCCATCCTTCCTCTGGGGGGGTGAAGTGAAGGAAGCATTGCAACATTCTACAACTGTTGTTGGTGAAGATTTTTTCTCTAGTCCTTGGAGAGAAAATGGAGGCTCTGCAAAAGTACAAATTGTAACAAGCTGGTAATTTTTTTTTTTTTTTTGGTAAGAAATTGCATTGTTGCTGTTGTGGCATGAGAATTTAAAACAATCTTAGAATACCAATTTGATCTTGGAATACAAATGTAATAAACATGATTTGGCAGGAGGCACCAGGAACAGAAAGGGTGATGATGGTCCTTATTGTCTCATGCTGAATTCCTTCAAAGGATCAAACACTCAGATGCCCCCAAGGCCAGGCAGGGCTCAGTGAGGAGAGCAGAAGAAGGGGAGCTAGTGAACTGGGGAGCACAGCCCAGTCTCTGAGGCAGCTCAGCTCTAGCCAATTGTTGTCATGGGGAATGCGGATCCGTGTTGGCCAGAACTTCAGATATTTTTAAAGCAATGCCAGAAATCCAGAATTTTATGTGAAATCACCCAAGGTCTACAAATTGGCAACTAACTCTGTTTTTTAAAAAAAAAAAAAAACAGTGCTAGGGCCAGACACGGCACATCTGTGGGCCAGACTCCATTCACAGGGACGTCCGGTGTGTGCCCTCTGTGGCTGTATATTCCCTTAGAACATGTGGTCAGGAAAGGGGGCCCACTGCTTTCCACTGCGGGCTGGTGTGTGCGATGGGATGGTGCCCCAAGAGCCAGATGAGAAAAGTGCCCGCAGCCCAGCTTCGTGCCCGTGTCATGGTAGATTATCAGCAGCTGCTCTAAGCTGACCTCATCCCTTCCCATCTCATCCCTAACTCCTCGGAAGGCAGTGTCCAGGCATGCTAGGTGCCCTGTGGAAGGGCAGGTGCAGAGGGCAGAGGCAATGTCATGATCCTCTGGGACAACTGTAGCCTCGCTCTCTACTGCAAAGGAGCAATGAATGTTGGGAATATGTGGCCGGATTGGTGAACCTGGACGCCTTGAGCCCCTTGATCTGAGGCTGGACCACTGAGCCCATTGAGATAATTATGTGCAGTGGCTGAGGTCTTCCTCTCCTGAGCTGGAACTCTTAGAATTCTCATGTTCTGGCCTGCAGAATAGAGAATCTCACTGCTGGGGCACCTGGGTGGCTCAGTCTTTTAAGCGTCCAACTTCAGCTCAGGTCATGATCCCAAGGTTTGTGAGTTCGAACCCCAAACTGGGCTCTCTGCTGTCAGCACAGAGCCTGCTTTGGATCCTTTGTCTCCCTCTCTCTCCCTCTGCTCCTCCCTCTCACTCTCTCTCTCTCAAAAATAAATAAATATTAAAAAAAATAAAAGAATCTCACTACCATCCCCAAGTAGTATAAAGACTGTGTGCTTTAACGTCATGCTTTATATCATCCACTGGCTACATCCCATTAGAATGACTGGACTGGAGTGGATATTGCTCGTTATGTTACCAGAATACCTCAAACAGGGGCTCGCTGCTTACTTGTTAATTTGCTTCATTATGACATGTTCATATGCATTTCATATGTGGTCTGTATTTCCATATACTTCGAGATCCACTCGATTCCCAGCTTTGATGCATAATTTTCTGCTTTTCCCCATGTATCCATGTTTCTGGTGATGTTGTTGTTGTCTGGGCCCCATCCTCATACTCACTATTATCATCTGTTCACCAAGACCAGGAATAGAGTATGTCAACAATTCAGCGTGGAGTACAGACGTAGTGAAAAGAAATTAGACTGGAAGAAAGTCTGTTAGCTGACGAGCTAGAATCCAAATAGTCTGGATTGTCCCAGAATCCACCAGAATGGAAGAGAAAGTTATTTTGTGTAATTTGCAAGTATGATTGTATATATTTTTCTCTGAAATTTTTTGTGAGGATTAAAGTGATATATTTTTGTACCAAGCAATTTACTTAAGGACCTCTTTTTAGATTCCTATAAACATTAAAATTTCTGGATATATATAATTTTTTTAATGTTTTATTTATTTTTTTTGAGAGAGAGAGAAACACAGACGGGGTGAGTTGGGGAGGGACTGAGAGACGTGGAGACACAGAATCTGAAGCAGGCTCCAGGCTCTGCGCTGTCAGCGCAGAGCCTGATACAGGGCTCGAACTCACAAACCGCGAATGACCTGAGCCGAAGTGGGACACTTAACCAACTGAGCCATCCAGACACCCTTGGATATATATATAACAAATATCATATTATATTAGTAGATATAATATATAAATATATAATAGCAGCATATATTAATATTCATTTACCATCCATTATTTATTAGTATAATTAACATAATTGTGAAATTATTACTGTAATAATAACAGTAATATGTAATATGTAACCTTGATTTGCAATATTATATATGTATATAACAAATACAAATTAATTTTCTTTTCATTTTCATTTTAAACCTTAATGTGATTTCAGAAGAACTTTTAGGGGCACCTGGGTGGCTCAGTCAGTTAAGCATCCGACTTTAGTTCAGGTCATGATCTTGCGGTCTGTGAGTTCGAGCCCTGCATCAGGCTCTGTGCTGACAGCTCAGAGTCTGGAGCCTGCTTCAGATTCCATGTCTCCCTCTCTCTCTCTGCCCCTCCCCTACTCACATTCTGTCTCTCTCTCTCAAAAATAAATAAACATTAAAAAAAACTTTTTTAAGAAGAACTTTGAATATTCTCAACGGCTAATCTCATTTGAACATGATAGTAGCATCCTAATCCTTTCTTGGACCAACTCTGTATCCGCAATAATTAAAAATATGTAAGAGACGTGTGGGTGGCTCACTTGGTTAATTTAAGCATTTGACTCTGATTTCACTCAGGTCAAGATATCATGGTTCATGGGTTCAAGCCCTGCATCGGGCCCTGCACTGACAGCACGAAACCTGCATGGAATCCTCTCTCTCCCCCTCTCTGTGTCCCTCCACCTGTCATTCCCTCTTTCACACACACTGAAAATAAATAATAAATATGTAAATTTAGAAATAACAAATAGATAAGCTTAAAAATAAACTTAAATATATATGTAAAAATGGTATATGCATGTGGGGAGAGAAGAAGAGGAAATACTGAAAATTAAATCAGCTGATGGTTCTGAGGTATGGATAGCAAGTGATCCCCCCATTTATTGTAATTAAACCATTTGTGTAACTTAAACAAGCAAACCAAGAAACCACCAGAAACACCTCAAAATGAGAAAGCAGTGCTTCCAGAGTGAGAGTTCCCTTTTCAAACAGGCCTTTTTACACTCTCGATCTTATGAAACCCATTTTTATCAGCCTAGATTTATTTTCACTGTCCAATAATGTATTCCTTCGTCTTCTTATTTCTTGGTCTCATCAAGATACCCCTTGATTAGAAAACCAAATGGGGGGAAAGCTAAACTATTTCCGACGCTCCAGTCTGCGTACCTAAGACAGTTTCTATAATAAGAAAGACAGGTTTCTGAAAATGGGGTCTGTTTCGACATCCAAGGCAGCTCTGCTCAAGATACTGAGCACTGCCGGGAGATCTATATTTCTGCTCTTGACGTCTGCAGGTGCCTCTGCCACCGCCAATGGTGATGATGATAAGTGACGGGAAAATGAACTGGGAGGCGATGTATCTTCCTTGACAGTTTTAAAGGATTGCCCCGGGCAGCCCCGAGGCAAGTACTGACTGAGGACGTTGTGGCGCCTGTGTGGGTCACCCCGTGGCACAGTCAGGCAAAGCTGGGAGGAGCCGGGCGCGGTGCGCACACTCTGTGGTTTCCATCTCTGTGTGTTGGGGGTGCGAGGGTGGGGGGACCGGACGTCGTGCTACAAAGTCTGAAGCATCCATTGCTGTGGGTTAGCTGGTCTCCGTCGGGGACTTGGATCACTTCTGTGGGGAGCCAGTATTTACCGCGCCATGCGCACCTCCCAAGGCTGTGCCCGCAGTAAACATGGGAATAGGGTGAATAGCCTAAGATTTTGAGGCTTGCTTCCCATCTCCAAAGCCCTGCTTTCATCCAGGGTGCGGGAAGTGCTGGGTGTGGGCTGAGTCCGTCCCTCCTAATAGTGGTCATCAAGGAAGCGTCAACCAGGCAAATACAGATGAGGTGAAACAAAGGACCGTGGGTGCTCCCTGGGGAACCTGAGGAGCTGTGCTCCCTGCTTCTGGAAAGCCAGGCTGGGGGGAATAATATCCAAAGAGAGGAAATGCACTAGCAGCCAGTTACCCTGTTCCTTTTGTTTGTTTAAACAGAGCTAGGAGTTTTGGTTGTAAAACAGCTAGTAACGCTTTTGCTTTTCTTTTTTTGCTTCTGTCTTTTCCAGAGCTTTTATAAATCTTTGACTTCACTCAAAATGTGCAAAGAGGAATAATGGAAGCCCCTGAATACCTTGATTTGGATGAAATTGACTTCAGTGATGATATATCTGTAAGTCGTTCTTGTAAACAGTGCTTGCGGAGATGCCGCCTTCCCCTCTAATCTGCGTATCCTAAACTCTTCCAATCGCATTTAGCAGTTGACGGCAGACAGAATGTGGCTTTGGCATCCCCTGGACCAAGAATCGAATCTCACTTAACTGTGTGTGTGGCATTGTGGGGGAGGTGGTGTGGAAAAGGCGTTTGACCTCATTGAGCCTCCCCTTCCTAACTGTTGTCAAAATTACTCACTGAGAAAATTTATACGTGCCTGCATAGAGCACGTGATCAACCCTATCGATGATAATTCCCTTTATATGACTGGCTTTACCACAGCCGCCATTCATTGGAGCTCACAAGGACATGATGGCCAAGTTATTCACTGATGAATGATGAGGAATCCTTCCAGGCACAGTAGGTGTCAAAGCACAGGTCGGATGCTTTTTTTTTTTAATGTTTTTTTTTTTTAATTTATTCTTAAGGGGGAGAGAGAGAGAGAGAGAGAGGCAGAGAGAGAGAGGGACACAGAATCCAAAGTAGGTTCCAGGCTCTGAGCTGTCAGCACAGAGCCCGATGTGGGCCTCAAACTCATAAGCTGTAAGATCATGACCTGAGCCGAGGTCAGATGCTTAACCAACTAAGACACACAGGCGCCCCGGATGCTTTTTGGGAATACTGACAAAGAGTCCTGTGTTGATAAGGACTGACCAGCTGTTATCTGAGTCCCTGTTTAATCCTGTGACACTGTGAGCTGATCAACTTCTTCATTGTCACAACAGCCACCACCTTCATGCTGCCTCCAGCTTGTCTCACCGTGGCTTAGAGGGGTCGTCAGTATGCACCCTGCCTAGAGCTGATTGTGACTTACCCCAGGCCACAAAGTCACTTCTGCCTCACAGGCCAGCGAGCCACCATGTTGGCTTCTCACACCCCCAGCTAAACCGGGCTCTCAGGACATGTGATGAGAAGGTTGCTCTTTCTAAACTAGCCCTATAACTTTTCTTCCCCGGACCTCCCTGGTCACAATTGCTGACCCTACCTTTCATCACTGTCTCAGGGCATGGAGCTTTGGGTGGCCGCTAAAAATGGTGTCAAAAAAGATAAGCTTCTTTTCACACACCTCTGGCAAAGTTATTTCTCTACTCCGCTATTCGTTTTGAAGTAAAATTTGCATACTGTATGCAAGAATTGGATTACTCTGGTGAGTTGGATGAATGACCCACTTCATACAACCTTGGATGAGTCTCTGTGTACCAGGGAAATGTGAATTCTGCCTCTCCCTATTTTAGCTTCCAGGCAATCTTTATTAATCCTCGTTGAGACCAATGTGAAGTGAGTTTCTTCCTTTGCACCATATCTTCTGTCTCTTTCTCTCTCTTTTTAAGTTACTGTACTTAAGAGTTCAGAGCATGCTTCTTTTATAGCCCTGACCTTGAGGTATTTTTTTTAAGTTTATATATTTTGAGAGAGAGAGAGAGAGCAAGAGTGGGGAGAGGGGCAGAGAGAGAGGGAGAGAGGTAATCCCAAGCAGGCTCCACATTCAGCACAGAGCCCCATGACCAGTAGATCACAACCTGAGCTGAAACCAAGAGTCAGATGCTTAACCAGCTGAGCCACCCAGGTGCCCCTTGCCTTGAGGTATTTTGAGCCTAGTGGGGAGAAGCAAAGAAAGTGGAGAATAATGTGGGGAGATGTAGGGAGTGTGGAAGCTGTCTTAGAAAGAAAAACATACGTTATGATTAGGCATTCAGGGGAGCTCTCTTAGCTTGATAATGAAGCAGCATTTAAGGAGCTCTGGGTTTGGAAGCCTTCTTTTGGGCTCCAGCCTTGTTCTGACCTGCGCTGACTGGGGGCACAGTAACTTTGGGTCTCCCAGATACCCACCAACTTTTAGTGCTGTTTTGAGGATTGAGTGAAATAATAATATACGTGGAGCCTGTAGCTTGGCACACAGTTAAGTTTCTCTTAAAAATGATAACTTTTGTTACTATTTCAGTGAATAACAACAATAATATTTATATGACCAATGGTGAAGAAAGAACTCAAGGGAAAAGATCAGGCATCATGTCAGGACTTTTTTTTTTTTTAATACAATAGAGCATTTGTATTTACCGAAGAATCATCTGGGAGCAGCCTATAATTTGGATGAATTAGGGATCTCCACTTGAAAGATAATAAACCACGTTAAGCAATAGCTCATGCTGTTTAGCAAATCAGGATGCAAGATTATGTAATAGTCCAGCTCCTACAACTTGACCACTCTGAAACATAAATAAAGATTACCCATCTGTAATTGTGTGACTGCACTCAACCCTCCCCCTGCCCCTTTAAGGATGTTTCTATTGTTTGGATCTTAAACCTGCATTTAAACCTAAATCAGAGGGGGGAAAATGATACTGCGTAGAATCGTCGAAACAATAATGGCTAACATTTGCTGAACACTCACTCTGGGATAGGCGTTATCTTGCTTAATCCTCACAACCATCCAGTGAGGCAAGAACTTGTCATGATCTTCATTTTACAGATGAAGACTCTGAAGCGTGGAGATGTTACCTAACTTGTCCAGGTCCACCCTGCTCGTGGGGAGCACTCTGTCTCCGGAATACCTGTTTTGGGCTACAACAGCTGACTGCCTCTCTAAATCTGTTATGGTGGTCCCCATCAGGGCTGATTTTACCTACTCCCCAGGGGACCATTTGGCAACAATGCCTGGAGACATTTTTGGTTGTTTGTCGTGGCTGGGGAGGTGTCCCCCAGGCATCTAGTAGATAGAGACCAAGGATGCTTCTGAACAACATAAAGTGCACAGGGAAATCCCCTACAGCAAAGAATTACCTGGCCTAAAATGTTGGTAGTACTGAGGGCAAGCAATCCTGCTTTTTCATAAACCACATGAAATTAAAGAAGCTCTACTTCGGCAACCTCTATAATACAGTAGATTATTTTGCAACACAGTAAAACCTTCGTGTGTGAGCATAATCCATTCCGGAAACATGCTTGTCATCCAAAGTGCTCGTATGTCAAAGCGGATTTCAAGAACCATTGGCTCCCTTGGGATCCTGTGACATTCGGCATCGCATGCTACTCGTGTTGCAAGACATCACTCGTTTATCAAGTTAAAATTTATTAGAAATGTTTGCTCATCTCGCGGAACACTCGCAGAATAGTTACTCGCAATCCAAGGTTTTACTGAAGTTCTATCCGATCCAGGTTCAATCCGTTAAATGTGCCAGAATTGTCTCGTTCTTATACAGTCACTTCTTGGGGAAAGCAATGATGACCTCTTCGATATTGAAATGATTGTTCTCAGCATCGTTAGGTAAACTAGGAGCAGTGAAAGTTAAAATCGCTTTAAGAGCTAGCTAGATGGAGACTATTCCGATGCTGACATTTACAAAGATGTGTTCGACTTCCTAATTCACTGGCATAAAAAGAGTATAACCTCCCATGAACATGCCTTTACTTTTAGGATTCCATCGCCTCCATCTCTGACAGCGCGTACACCTCTTTCCTGGTAAAGTGGCAGGAGTGGGGAAGAAAATGCGCAATACCTTTGAAGAAGATGTTTCCAGAAAGATGCCCAAATGCGCAACTGCTCTTCCGATTCTCTAGCCATAGCCCTGTTACATCGTCTGAGCTTTCTTGTTTCCTGATTTTCCCCTCTGGTCAAGAGCCTGGTTCTTGTTTTAATTAAAGCACAAGCTGTATATTGGTTCAAAAACAGCAACTAGAACTTTTCTGCCTTTACCTAATGAGACAAAACCCAGAAGGCAATCAAATTATTTTGAAGTTTCCCAGACTCAAAAATAACATTCATCCTTTGCAAAATGCAGGGTTTGAACTAACTACACGCTCTTGTCACCCTGCCATCTCAAAAGAGAGAGCAGTGCACATTCCCTGCAGGTCTGTGAGGGAGATGATACAGCATTGCAGATTTCTTTCTTTATTCCTGCAGAAGCCAGACCCTTCTCCTGAAAAATAAAAATGCGCTGCAATGTTATTTTACCACAGAGTTCTTAGTAGCCATGGTGTATTTATTTTAGTAAGAAAGGCCAATTTGCAGGTGGCTCAGTCGGTTAAATGCCCGACTTCAGCTCAGGTCACGATCTCACAGTTCGTAAGTTCAAGCCCTGCATCAGATTCTGTGCTGACAGCTCAGAGCCTGGAGCCTGCTTCAGATTCTGTGCCTCTCTTTTCTGTGTCTCTGCCCCTCCCCTGCTCACTCTCTGTCTCTCTCCCTCTCTCTCTCTCTCAAAAATAAATAAATATTAAAAAAATTTTTAAAAAAGAAAGCCCAATTTGCTTTCCTCCCAGATGGCATTATACACAGAACGGAACTGTCGATCTCTTGAGCAACCTCACTCCCGGCCCTCAGATGCGGGCTCTGCCATGGGGTGCACTCCACTCTGTGAGTCAGGTGTCTTGTCGAAGACTCCTTTCAACTCTGTGGAGTAGGCCCTGTGTCAATACCCTGTTTGGCAGATGAAAAAAATTGAGCCTTAGAGACGTCGTATGACTTTCACAGGATTATGGATAAGTACGTGGCAGGGTCAGGATTTAAATACAGAACTGTGTGACCACATTACTCTTCCCCTTCTGAGCGACCTGGTGGAGCAGAGACTCTGGACCAGTCCATAAATGCCATCACTATCCTCAGTTGGTACTGACACAACTGCAAGTAGCGGCTTGAAAGTAATGGGGTTGGTATATATTCCAAATAAAATAAAACAAGGAAAAGAGAACATAGGCAAACCTCTTAGTTTTATTGCACGTCTGCTTTCCCATCTGTAACGTGATAATTATCATCTCTACCTGTTGCCCTGGAGTTAATGGAGAAAATATGAGATTTTATATATGTATGTGTATAAATACATGCCCCCCTGTTTATATAATACATACCTATTTGCATGCCTATGTGTGCATATGGACTTATACATATATATGTAAATATACTCACATACATGTACACAGACAGAAGTGAGGATGTACTCTGTTCCTCCTCAGAAAGTTTTGCTACCTTTCTGTACCATTATGACCATAACTTTGGTAAAAGATAACATTTTTTGACAGTCTATTTTTTGTGCAAGCTGCATGAGATCAAGATAAACAAACGGCCTTCCACTTCACTCTAACCTTTGACCCAAGTCCTTAAAGCCTAGACTAATAGCACAGAATGCTGTGGATTTGTTTTCCTAGAGTGATTGAGCCACAGTCTGATAGAAAAATAACTTCTTATGGCAAACAAATCTCCTTTTAATGGGTTTGCACATTTTTCCATCCCTGGACTAGAATACTTGCCCCAGTCTGGTTTGTGTGCACCACTTTTTACTCAATGCAATCCACTGACACTTCTAAGATTTCATTATGTTTCCACAAAGCCACGTCATAGTGGTGGGAGGCCCCAAGAAAGGGCACATAGAGCTTATCAAGTAGACTCGGGCAGAGAGTTGAGTGGGTCAAGAATATAGCTTTTGCCCTGATTTTAGGAGTGAAAAAGTGTGTAAAGTTTATCAAGGTGAAGAGAACGTGGCTTCCCCTCCTCTCTAGCCAGAAATCTACCTGAGTGAGATCCTAATATACTTAATTGTGTGCTTCCCTACAAGGTAGCCAAGACTCTCATGTGGCCTCTGGCCACCTCCATCCCTTCTTCACTGTCCTGTCTATCAGCCCTGACCTTCTAGCAGTTGCCTGCTGTTATCTTCAGTAAATCTTTACTTAGTGCCTCTCTTTATGATCTGCCTTTATCGGGTTTCACATGGTCTTTCTGCAAATGTCCTGTATTCAAGTCTACATTACCTTTCATTCCTTCCTTCTGCGGTGCCCGTTATCAAAAACCCCATGCCTTGTTCTAGTAGCCTGTGTCATCGGTGTTCTCTTGTTTACGTAACACCTTCCAGGAAAGGAATTAGGAATAATCTAGTCCAGACAAGATGAATGACATGTTCATGTCTCATAGGTAGTCTAAGAGCCCAACACCAGAACCTGGGCCCCCAGACTCGACATCTTGGACTTGATACCCCTTCCTGAGAATGTGGAGAGCCGCCTGATAGATAGAGTGATTTCCAAGAATGATCACCTTCCAGATTTTTTCTTTTGCTCTTCTCTTACTCTGCAGATAGCTCTAAAATGTCTTATCTTGCTTCCGAGTTATAGCATGTATTAGATTGACAATGTAGATTACTCTCACAAACTATTTATCTTTTATGTACAACTAGATTTCATGCTGATCTACTCAAGGACATGTATTAAACAGTTACAGTGTTTCAGGAGCAGTTCTAGGCTTGGGTGAATGTTCTCAGAGCTTCCAGAACCCTATCATAATAATTGAACATATTACGAAATGTCAGATTGACTCCACAGAAGATCAGATTCAATTACAGTATCAAACTCTGTTCTTCAGAGGTCTTTATATTTTTGTGGTGATTGATAATTGGCTCACAATTCAAACTAGACCATCACTGAAACTGAACAAGGATTGTAGCCAGCCATGTGCCCTACTGCAAGTTACATTTCTTTTGTAATTTTTTTGTAACTTGTAATTTTTGCCTCAGTAGTTGCCCTTGCTTTGGCTTCACTTCTGAGTGCTCATTTTGTAGACTTGTTAATGTAAATAATAGCTAGCATTTATTGAATACTTAGTATGTATCAGGCTCTCTTACCTATGTTTTACATTATTAAACTCAGTCTTCGTAGCCATGTTCTTGATATAATCACCGTTATTACCCTGCTTTACAGGTGAAGAATATGATAGGCAGAGGTTAAGTAACTAATATGAATTAGCTGGAAAATGAAGTCAGGATATAACATGGCTGTAGAAACCATGTATGTAACCCCTGTGTTGAAAGCAACTGTTGCTGGGCCTGTTGGTCACCTCTGATTGGTGCAGTTCATCGAGGTCTCTTCTCATCCACGACCCCTTGTCCTCGCAAAGGGGGACCATTCACCGCTGTGATATCTCACTACATTTTCCAATGTGGACCTTCATCTTCTCCCTGACTACACATATGAGCATTATAATGCTATATGTGGTAGACTCTTAAAATGGGCAAAACAGCTACTGAATTTTCCCAAATACCAACTCCAAAAAATGTCTTAGCATAAAAGAATTTGATTATTATTTTTAAAGGTTTGTTTACTGTTTGTTTATTTTTGAGAGAAAGCAAGCCGGGAAGGGCCAGAGGGAGAGGGAGACATGGAATCTGCAGCAGGCTCCAGATTGGGGCTCGAACCCACGAACTATGAAGTGGTACACTGAGCCAGCCAGTCACCCCAAGAATTTGATTATTATTAATTTAAAAAACCCTCCTGATATAATAAAAACAAGGAGCAAGAACAAAAATCAAATACATTTGAAAATAGGGTCGTTTAGAATAATTTTCTGTAACAAAGGCCTAAACGGTAGAAAGAACTGTATTTAACGTGGTCTGGGAGGAATATATGAAAATGTACATCACCAGTATCTGTACTATGTAGAGGTGGTGGTTGAGACTGTGGGCATCTGCATGGCCACCTGTGAAATAGGGGATGTGGAAGGAAGAATATTCCAAGAACAGAATGGTGCAGAAGTATGTTCCACATGGTACAAGGGGAAAGAGGCTTCTATAAAAGAGACTGGGAAGTAGTTTTCAGAAATAGAGGAGGAATACTAAGGAAGTTTAAAAGGGAGAGAGGTATCTAACAAATTTAAAGAAGCAGGCAGTAAATAGCAGGGAATGGGTCATGATAAAAGAGAATGGTTGGATTTTCCAATCAAGGCCCATTGGGGGCCGTAGTAAGAGCAGGGCCTGTGGGGGAGTGAGCGGAAAGTTGTGGTGGTGGCTAAAAGAGTAAATGTAAGAGATGAGGGAGGAGAGGAAAGAACCACAGCAATTCTTTCAAAAAAGGTGGCAGTGAACACAAGATCAAGAAAGCCCATGGTCTGCTGAGGAGGCAGCATGTCTTGAAGTGGCAGATCCTCTTGTTTTTCAGAGGAGAGAGCTGATGTCGAGAGCATGGCCGACGAGATGGAGGGACGAGGGATGATGGCAGAGCCCAAGGCCTGAAGGGATGGGAGAGGAAAAGACATGAGCACAAGTTGAGGGCTGGTGGTGAAGGGGTGGACTGGTAATGCCACATCCTCTGTGGGGAAGGCCTGAAGTCAGGACATGCCTTCCTGAATTGGAAGGGCAGGCCACTGGAGAGGAGGTCCAGACTTCAGGAAAATACTACATCTCTGAAAATCTCGCTTCAGGGTGTGTCTGTTTTTCAGTGCCAGCTTTGTGTGTACACATGGGTGCTGTTTCACTGGGTGCGTATTGAGATGCCTGCCTGAATTTTGGAAGGCTTTGTGAGAAATCATGAAATTCAGGATGGTTGTTTGGATGACTGGCTTAATTGTTTCTTTTGGAAACTTAATGAGACCTTAGCTGTTTCAAAGTCTCTAGCTTCAAAAGGTGCTTGGGATTTTAGTTCTTTTATTCTTTCCCTGTGGCTCGTTACCGCTTGAGTAATGTCTGCGTGTTCACCCAGCTGGCTTCAGCTTTTAGGAATAAGGGCCAAAGCCTTTCAGTCTTGAACAATATCTAGGGTGGTCAGAGATCCTCATGGCTTGGTGAAGAAATCATGCACTCTTATGAATCCCATGCACGTTCAAACTGTTTTGCATGGCTGAGTGACAAAATCGACTGGTGCAGGCTGGGACGTGTAGGATTGTCTTGTGTCATACCAACTCGAGTTTGCAAGCAGTGTTTCTGTGTCAGCCCTTGGCCATGGACTCTCGTGAAAGAGGAAAGACCAAAGAGAAGCCAAGTAACGTGCTGGGACAGGCCGGGCCCTCCTTTCCAGTCCCAGCTTGGCCCCGTCTTCTGCATCTTGAATTCCCACATCTTGATCAACTGAGGTTTAAAAGTCAGGAGGGCGGTGAAGATGATGAAGGAAGGTCTGTGTGCAGAGGTGGAAAACAGGTTAGGGAGAAGAGTCAAAAACATTCAGCATCGTGTCACTGCTTGCACACTGACGTCACTTAGATTATCACATGTGATTATCTGTGTTCTATAAATAAAGCAAGCCCCAGAGATAGGAAATGACTGATTTGTCCAGAACCCCAAGTTAATAAATATCAGAACGGGGAGCACCTGGCAGGGTCAGTCACTTAAGCAGCTGACCTCAGCTCATGCCGTGATCTCGCAGTTCACAAATTTGAGCGCCCCATGGGGCTTCAGTGGAGAGCCCACTTCAGATCCTCTGTTTCTCCCTGTCTCTGCCACTCCCCTGCTTGCATGTCCTTGCTTTCTCTCTCAAAAATAAATAAACAAACATTAAAAAAATTCCAGAATTGGGGATTGAATCTGCATTTGAGTCCAGATCCATTGTTCTTTATACAGAAGGCTAACGTATCAGCCAGTACCCATACCGTTAATCTTAGAGGTGTGTTTTTGTCTTAAATACACCATGATTTCATTGATAGACTTGTAATAATGAGTTTTTTTAGGAAGATGAGTGTTATATAAATATTAACTATTACTATTACTATTTTATTATTGCCACTAAAATCATGTTTACATACAGGAATTCATTATATTCAAGTTCAGTAAGTACCCACTATCTTTGGCAAATACAACATTGTCCACACGCTCAGGAAGCAGAGAAAGCAGTGATGTAAACATACAGGTGAAATGTCATGGGATGGATCCTGTAATGGACATATAAACATGCATAAACATATAAAGCCATTGTTCCTGAATGTTAGCAGGCATCAAAATCATCTGGTTGGCTTGTAAAAATACAGATTGCTGGGCTCTACCTTCAGAGTTTCTGGGATGGAGCCCAAGAATGTGAATTCCTAACAAGTTCCTAGATGGTGTTTATGCCACCAGTCCAGACACCACACTTTGAAAGCTGGAATTACTTCCATCTGGGAGTGTGGGAGAAGATTTTGTAGAAGTGACTCCCAGGCAGATCTTGAAAAATTAAAAAAAAGTTTGCCTAGTGGAATGGGTGGAATGGCATTCCGGGTCTATGTAATAGCATGCATAACGGTGTAGACAGGTAGAACAGTAGACAGGGCATCCGTAGGAAATTTCATATTGCCACAATCATAAAAGAAGTGGACACTGGTGAGAGAGAAGTCTGAGCTCATCGAGGGCTTCATGCTAAAGCTTTGCCCTCTAGGCCATGCAGAGCCACTGAAGGATGTGAAACAGAGAAGTACCTTAGTCAAAGCTGCATTTCAGAAAGCTAATTAATTCGAGTGCAGGTATGGAAGCATGGAGGAAATGCCCATTTACTACCTAAATATGAAAGAACACCTTTGAACAGCCATAATATTATGCCCGGGGATCCATTTCAGTCAAATAGTTAAGACACCGTGTGCCACGCGTATAAGCAAGTCAGAGACGCCATCTTTACCCTCAGACACTCGTGGGAGCCGACACTAACATCTAGGAAACGACAGAGCACGAGGCAAGGCAGTATTTTACCAAGGGCAGACAAGAGCAAGGTCATTTAGGGATGAAGCAATTAGCCCGGTTTCATGCAGAAAGCACGGCATAAGCTGGCCTTGCTGAAAGGCAGCTTTGGCCTGGCCGGAAGAAGGCTTTGCAGGCCAAGAGGACCCGAGAGGAGAAGTACAGAAGGTGGACCTAAACTTTGAATGCACACTGAATGCACACTGAAGAAGCAGAGGCAGCTGGTCAACCTGTAGAAGGGGCTTTTTTTGAGACCTGGAAAGGAAGTTTGAATCACAGTGGCTCTTTCTACGGGACTAACCTCTGGAAGATTTTTAGAAAAAGAACAAGAGCCACACAACACCAGGAAACGTAGTGCTTCGCAACTACTCTCTCTCATCACCCACGGTTAATAGGCATCAAGGGAACAGAATATGAAGGCTGGGGTTGCGAGCAAGAGACAGGGAAGGCACTTTGGGTTTTGGTTCTGATAGGGCCAAAATGCCCAGGGAGTTGGCCATTGTCCGGAGAATGAGGTGGGTTGGAGATCAGACAGCTCCTTGTAAAAGGCCATCTGACCTTTGCACTGGGATGAAGGGCTGGGGAGCCCCCCATTTCAGCTCCCAGATGGTAAGACAATGCACTCCTGCTTATTCGCAAATGTGCAAATGTGTTTTCGCATGTTGGTTTTGTGAATTGTGGGTTTCCTTGGCCATCTTGACCTGACCTTACAGCATTCTCTTAAGCTTCACCTTCTATCCAGAGACTAGTGTTTGTGCTTACTGAAACCAATGCCCAAACTGATTTTGTTTCTTGTGTCTTTATAAGGGACAGTAGATTTGTTCACAGTGTAGATTGAGGTCTTTGCTGAGTTTGACATTCCACATACCCTTACAGTTCCCCAAAACTTTGATTTTCTGGCCAACGCATCATCCTTTTCTCAGATGGCTGTACTTGTAATTTTCATTACCAGGCGCAGCGTGTGACTTTTTCTTCAAGGTCATTATTTCCAAAGAATTAAGACGTATACCTTCACAGAAGTGACTTTCTGTCTGCCAGAGGTAGAGAGACAGAGGTGCTACATGTAATGTAGGTTGAGGTGGTGCGTGCAGCTCCGCGACCCTCATTCTCTGCATGTTGCTCAGTCCCCACACTTCCGAGCAGCGTGTGCTGCTCGAACTTAAGTCTCATTACGTTAAAAGTTACTGCACACTCCGGACCTTTGAGGTCACATAGGAAGAGTTGGGGGGAAAGCTCATAATTCAGTGAGTCTGACGTGCCTGACTTTGTGGTGAGAGGTAGCAGTTAGGATGCATGTGGCTGAAAATGTAGAAAGCAGGGCAGCCGGTTTAATCAAATATATATCATTAAGCCCAGTGAGCGACCGTATTGAATTTATCATTAACTCTATTTAAACACAATCCATCTTCAGCTCTCTCTTTCCAAAATTTGCCTTGGAAGGAAAACAAAACAAAACAGAAGGAGCGAAGGTGAGACTATGCCAAAGGGTGCTTTTGTGGGGCACATGGCCGCGGAAACAAAAGGCCCCATTTTAATTGAATTATAAACTGTGTAATTATTTAACCTGTACCAGCTGGCCTCAAGAAGCTACCGGATTCCTTCGAGAGCTCATACTTGGCCAGAAGCATAAGGTGCCTTATTAGTAACAAGAAAAATGCCTTCTGTACCTATGTTAGGCCCATCCCCCAAAGAACATACTGTAAAAGGGGGAAAATGCTTGAAGTTCATTTTTGGTTCAAGAGACAGCCCTCCCCCCTTCTGACTGTGTGAGTGGAGGGACTAGGAACACCTGTAGTCTCTGAGGAATGGCCAACATAAACAGGATGTTATTGCATCAGACAGGTAGAAGTAATTTCTCTAATTAGTCATTGGAGATTTCATTTTTCACTTCGAAGACCTGGGAATTTAATTTGTTTGTGACGGGCAGTTGGCAAATTGACAACACATACGACTGCCCCTTCCCTCTGTCTTGCTGTCCTGCCATCATGTGGAAAGCACTGGGGGGTGGGAAGGATCTCTACGTAGACCCTTCGCTTCATCTGTCGACATCAAGCTAACTAGAGTACCTTAGTATTGACAAATGGACCCTAATTACACATTCCTCACTTGTGATGGTAGAGTCATCCTAATGAGTTTCCCGTGATCATTTTTCTTTCAGATTAAAGGTTTTTTTCTCAATCCCCCCAAATTCTGCAAGTGGAGTCCTTTATCATACATTCTCATTCCCATAAGAACAGTATTCCCAAAGGTACAGAGCCAGATATTTTTAGGTAGCTTTGTTTTGTGAGATAATGTGTGATTAAAGACGGTCCTTTAATTCAAGAAATAGTTCATCCTATCTATTTTCTTTTAAAACATGCTTCTCTAGAGAAAGATTGATTGGCATCAGACAGAGCCCCCGTAAATCAGAGCTATTGATTTTACATTTGTTTTCGCCCTTCTGGTTTTATGCCCCCTTATGTCGTAATTTGTTATCCTGATAGCTGGTCCCTGAGTCGGTACCTGGTTGATCCTGGGAGGTGGTTTCTTTCAGTTGAGACTAATCTATACATGAAACAGATCAGCTTTCAGACAGAGAACCAAGCTCGCCTTGCTCTTATAACATCACCCCCGATATTTCCCATGGAGCTCACAGATCCCGCATAGTAAAATCTCTGGTGAGTGGTGACCTGAGGGACATTGGTGTAGCCCAGATAACATCAGCACAGGTGAGGCTCCTGGCTACCCTGGGTGCTGCAGGAAGCTGGGTGCTTCTCCCCTTGGCCCTTCACACCCAGACTCAAAAACGCACGGAAATTCCTCAAGGCCAGAAAGTTCTTCCATCTTCCACAAGTAGCAAAAGCAACAAGAGAGAGAATGTCTGCTGGCTACACTTTGCATGTTAAAGCAGGGGTACATAGCCCTTGTTAATATACATCTGCTTAGATGCTTATAGATAGAGCTTGGGATGCTGCCAAATCACTGAGGAGCCCGTTTAGGATAAAATTAGACTTTTCTGGATGTGTATGTTGTACTCAAGTATCACTTCTGGTGCTTTGCTTTTTCTGGCCACTTTGAATGAATGCAGTGCTCTTGTTTTATTTTTTTATTTGTTTGTTTATTTAGTGCTCTTGTTTTAAATTGTTGTCTTATTCCCTTTCTCCTCCTGCTTCCCATTCAGTACTCCGTGACGTCACTCAAGACCATCCCCGAACTGTGCCGAAGATGTGATGCGCAAAGCGAGGACAGATCAGGTAGGTCTCTCTCCGCAACCCTCTCCTTCCTGTGACTTGGAGAGAGTGGAGGACTCTGGAAAGCTGCCTCCTTCTCCCACAACTCGCCCCTGCCGTCTGTCTTTCCTTTACGGCTTCTCCCTTTCCCCCCCCTAAACACACACCCTCCATGAGCAGATGTTAGGTCATTCTCCCCAGACTAACAGGACAGGGAGGCCCTAATGAGGACTCAGCTGTATACAAATAAATGTAGGCCGCCATCTCGACAGCTCCAAACCACAGTACACGCGGCAATTTACTGAAAACCCGAGAAACCATTGGTGACAAAACATAATGATGGAGGCGCCAATGAAAAAATGTTGGATGCGTTTACTACCCATATGGCAAGGACCAGTTTGGGGATGGGTGCTTCGCCAGAGTCTGAAACCCTATCAGGGATGCGACATGATAGGATCTGCAAGAAGGCATACTGTAACAGTTAAGATTAAAGCAAAGCTTTGGAGTTTAATAGTGTAAACTAAACAGAGAATTATGGCCTATAGATGAAAACCAGCTGGTTGACCTTTTTTCCTCGCACATACCCCCACCCCTGACCAAAAAAAAAAAAAAAAAAAAACATTCGAGGCTGTTTTTCCCTCTGTAAATCAAATTAAGCCTCTCTCCTTTTCTCTTCCATCATGGGCGAAAATGAATATGAAAAAGGATGTTGATGGGAATGATACTATGGAATTAAACTAAGAAAGGATGCTTATTATTTTTTGAAGTAATTGCTATAAGGCACTGCCCTTGGTCATGCCAAAGCTCACCTCCTCTGATAGTAGCTAGAATCCTGACAACCATGGGGGATGGAAGGCTCCAGATAATCCTCAGATGATGTGTACCAGGTTTCATAGAGCACCCTTACCTGTCTAGCTACTGGAATTCTAGGTCTTTCTAACTGAAGTCTTGCCCAAAGCTAATCTACTTTTCTCCTGGACGGCTTGTTTATTTTTGAGACTTTGCATAGAGGAGATGGGGCAAATAATTAGTCTTTCTAGGTTTGTTTACCTCTGTGCTTTTTGTGTGAGTGAAAGTAACGCTTCAATGTCTGGGTCAGAAATGCAGAGAACAGTTCCCATAAAAGTCTTCATATCCCTTTAGTTTTTGGGGTTTTTCTTTTTCTTTCTGGTTTTGTTTTTAATATCAAACAATGTCAAGTTTCAGTCAGATTCAACAAAGGCTCTAGCCATGAGGGTTTAAGGATGTGCTTCCTTACAAGGCATCACACCAGACTCCAAGGTTGAATTGCTGACTGTGAGTAGTGACTTGAGTTGAAGTTAGAGTTCACTGATTTATCGCCCATATGACATACAGCCTAAGACTGATTGTCAACAAAATAAAGAAGCATCTTGTTTTGCCAGTGTTACCAGGTTAGGATCAGAGTTACGTGAGGTGTGTGAAGTTACTTTGTAGATACAGAATTTTCCCCTTTCTTTAACTGGAGGTGGAGAGTGAGAAAGAAGAAATAATAGCAACCACGTGGGAAGCGCTTAATGTGCTCGGTACTGTTGTAAGCTCTTTACTCACATTAGGTCTGTTAATCCTAAAATCCCCATGGGCAGAGTACTTAGGATGTCTATGCTATAGGTGGGTAAACTGAGGCACAGCAGAGACATTAAATATCTTGCCTACAGTCACGTAGCAGCTGAGTTGCAGAGCTGGGATTCAAACAGTAGCAAATGGGCCTCTCAGGTGGATTCTTTTTCCATCGCATAGGCTTCTTCTCAAATAGCTTGACTTAGTGGCATTGATTTAATTTTAGGATATTATCCTTTCAAAACTTTAAAAATCAACATTCTTCCTTCATGGATTAAGTGGTGAATTGCTCTTCTCTGTTTAATAGCTGTTCTTGCTTACCGAGGTAAGTGCATTAACCAAAGCTGTAAAAAAATTATTTTTCCTGGGGCTGGTTCATTCCCCTTTCTCCAGGTCATGTGTCTTCTCACCACTTGCACAATAGGTGATGTTGGACATTTCTGCTCTGGTTGATAAGGAGGCCAGTTTCAAGTGCAGAAGCTTTTAAACTTTACCCAGAGCAAAGACCCAGGGCTCAAGGTCGTCGGCAGTAATTAGACCTGACGGGAAATGGATGCATGTGGGCAAGACTCAGGCCTTTTACTGGAGTCACACGTATGCCTCACCAGGAGGCTGTCAGACCACTTTCTACTAGAGCAAGAGTGATCCTAGAAAAAGAACACGTAGAAAAATCCATCTATCCGTAGCATCGCTGTAGATTATCTGTGAGCTCCTTTGAAAGGAATCTCAACAGAGTAAAGATATTTCACAGCTAGTTTCTGAAAGAATTGAGGCATTCTCCTCCAAGGGTATCCAGATATGGAAATACCTCCTCCTTATAGCCCTCCAGTCTTGCTTGTATCAACCACTTATGAGGATTTGGCTCCAGGAGGACTTGCAAATTTCTACCTTTATGGTCATCTTTTCAAACAGATGGCAGCCAAAGGCACGCTGGCCTCTGAAAAGACTCCATCCCTTCTTTTGGACCGGGCACCCTCTGGGGAAAGTCTTCCCCAAACCTCCCGTCACTTAGCATACACTCCCCCAGACAAAGGCTCTTTATCTCTGTAAAGTGTGCTAAGCAATTTCTATTTTGTGTAGGTTACCATCCATCTTCACACGAACAAGTCCTTGATCAGGTGTTCTTGGACCCATTTGTCCTTTTCATTTATTCATTCAGCAAATAATTGAATATTTTCTGTCACTGGCACTCAGGACCCGGGAACGAGTGAGACGTAGACAAGGCCCCTTGTTTTCACAATGTTTACAATCTAGGGAGTGACAAAAAGGCAAGCAAACAAATTAATACCAGTTAATTGCACACCGTGGAAAGAGGTGACTTGAAGCAATGTGACAGAGTTAACTTGGAGGAGTTGGAGGAGGGCACTTGGTGGGGCGGGGGAGGGGGCAGTGGGTCCAGGAGTGTTAAAAAGGACCCGGCCAGTGAGAACCACTGTAGATCTTTGAAGGCAGAAGAGCTGTAGTAAGTGCAAAATCCCTGTGTCAGGAATGAGCCTAGCAAGTATGAGGAAGATAAAGAAAACCAGTGTAGCTACAGCAAGGTGATCAAAATGAAGATGAGGTCTGGGAGGTGGTCAGAGTCAGACTCCATAGGGCCGTATCGATCCATCAGGTACGCGGACTTCGGTTTTATGCTAAGTGCTACGAAAAGCATGCCAGCCGGACTTCAATTTTTCTGCAATCTTATAACTTGGAAAGAAGCCTCTGTGTGTAGAATCATAACTCTCAACAGACGAAGGGACCCAAAACTCATCTGGTCTGAGAGAGAGAGAGCAAGTGAGCCTGCAGACAATACCGCAGATGTGTAAAATGTGGACAGTTGATGACAGTGGATAAAAGGTATACAGGTGTTCTTTGTACTGATTTTTGTTAACTTCCATAAATGTATTTACAAATGAGAAAAGTTAATTACTTACAAATAAAATGTTTTTTAAAAGACAAAAACCAAAATCACGTAGTCCAAAGCCCATCGGATCTTGACGGGGATCCTTATTATCCTGCCCATGGGGTCATACAGCCTGCACTTTACCTCTCCAATGACAGAGAGCACATAGTCCCATGAGGCTACCCACCGTAAAGGTTCATTTTTTTTTTTCTTTTGGTCCAAATCAGTGTCCCTCGAATTTCCATCCCTCATTCCTGGTTCTTGTTTTGGATCCATGGAGAAGGGCAGTCCCTCCTGGACAAGGCGCCGGGTGTTTAGAGATGCCCGTCACTCTGGGTCTTGTCTTCTCCAGATTGAAATTTCCCTCCGCAGTTGTACGTGTGTCCTGCTCATTCTTCTTGCTGTCTCGTGGATGATTGCAAGTTACCAGCACCCTCTTTTGAAGCAGAGCACCCAGAACTGAACCTGGGGTGGCTCCCCATGTGGTCTGATGAGAGCCTGTCAGCCCCACGGTCAGCCTCCAGCACTCACCACCCACCTCCCCTGCCTTCCCAAGTGAGCTACGGAGACAACATGCATGTCCGTCCTCTCTGCCTTTTCCTTTCAAAGAGCAGGAACTTCGGAAGAGCCCGTTGGTGGCTTTGGAAGCTCTCTGTGAGATGTACAGTCTAGAGCTCACCACCCTTCATCCCTAGACCCTGGGGCAGCCCCATGGTGGGCTCTGAGAAAGGCAAAAGGCAGAGTATTGCCACAGGCATGGGGCAGCGTCCCACTCCCTTCCACTAGCTCTCTGATGGGCATGACTGCACCCTAGAGGTGCCCTTCCATTGGCCGAGGGCTTCGATTCCTGTTGAAATCGACACTTTCCTCTGACAGAAATAATATTTTAAACTATCTGCCATCAATTACCCTGCACGGTGACTGAGCTTCAAATTTCTGTGAGAAAACAAGTTGTGAATAGCCGTGAGAAGGTACTGGAGACATCCCGAGAAGGTGGCAGGGAGGTGAAGAACTAGAAATTGCACCCTTGAGAACAGACGTGGCCTCTCTTTGGAGCTCCATGGTGCTATTGAGAGATCCAAGTTATTTCTTAGGTGTTCAGCATCCCGGGTCCTCTGTAAGCAGCTTATTTTTCCTCAGAATAATTCTCTGAGGGAGGACCATTGTTACGCCCAATGTAATGGCGTGGAAACTGAGGCTGGTAGAGCGTAAATAACTTGCCCCAGGGTCTGGAGCTGGAAGGTGCCTTTGAAACCAGCTCTGACTCCAGAGCACTATGAAGTTGAGTCAATTGAGCAATAATTTTCATCCAAGGGGCCAGGGGCGGCTACTGGTGTGGAACAGGGATTAGCAGCAAGGAAGCTGTGTGTGAAAACTTGCACCTGGGAAAGGAAGTTATTCGTGATACATTTGCACATATCCTCTGCTTAATCCCTGCTGCTCATGAAGGAAAAGAGGACACCACCAAGCAGTGAGTGTTAACTCTGCCTTATGGTTTTCTCCAGATGAGGACTAATATATGTCGACATATGGTATTCAAATCAGACATATTCAGTTTCATTGACTTGGAGTTTTCTTTAATTGATTGGACACTCAAATACACACAGGTTTCAATTCACGGTGCTTAAGTGTCTTGTGATTCTTTCCAAATACGTATCTGCTAAGCTCATTGGATAATTTTCTCATGAAAAGAGGTAGATAAATATTAATGCTGCTCTGTGTCTGAGAACTGAGAGTGCGCTGAGGAGAGAAAACTCAGTTAGGTAAACAGTAATAAATGGCCCTGGGAGGTGTTTGAGAACAGATTCTGAAATAATTTTAAATTCTTTTTAATATTTTATTTTTTGAGAGAGAGAGAGAGACAGAGCGCAAGTGGGGGAGGGGCAGAATCCGAAGTAGGCTGCAGGCTCCATGCTGACAGCACAGAGTCCAACACAGGGCTCGAACGCACAAACCGTGAGATTATGACCTGTGCCAAGTTGGTCGCTCAATCACCTGACCCACCCAGGTGCCCCAATTCTGAAAGAACTTTAAAACCTACATAATATGGACTGTAATTTGCATTATAATGAGCAAAGGAAAGCATTTCCTTTTAAACTTCACATCTGATAGATATTTGGTAAAAGGCATTGTGGTTGTACATTTAAACGCATCGCACATTTGCTCTATTTTTAGCCTCTCTGAGAGCAGATTTTGTGACAAACACTGAACCTTAGAAAATATGTGGTTTCTGGGGTGCCTTGGTGGGTCAGTGGGTTGAGCATCTGACTCTTGATTTCAGCTCAGGTCATGATCCCAGGATCCTGGGCCTGAGCCCTGCGTTGGGCTCCACACTGAGCATGGAGCCTGCTTACGATTCTCTCTCTCTCTCTCTCTCTCTCTCTCTGTCTCACTCCCCCCCATCTGCCCCCTCCCCCACTCACACTCTTTTTCTCTCTAAAATTAAAAAAAAAGAGAAAGGTGTGGTTTTTTAAATATTTTCAGGATTTCGACCAGCACCAAAAATGGTAAGTTGACATGAAATTTATCCCCTTGACCCGTCTGTAACATAGCTGATGATGCTAAATATATAACCCCTCTATTTTCAGTTTTATTAAGGCTTAATGCTAAAAGCTTATAAGTGAAGATCGGTGGGGCAGTTGAAATAGGAAGCCTGCTGATGACTCTATCTCATATGATATAATGCAAAATGGACTCCAGAGAAGAGGGAAACACATTTTCTAAGATCTCAGTTAGAAAAATGAACACTTCAATCCAGTACAGCCAAAAATCTAACACCTATGACAAAATCTCAGTTCTCTAAGCACAGTAAAAACGTACGTGCAGTAATACATCTAGATGAGAATGTTAGTCAAGTAAAACAATTATTTTTATTTTTCCTTAACAAAATTATACTTATAAAGGTGATATAATCCATTATTTTAAAAAAATGGAAGATAGGGGTGCCTGAGTGGCTCAGTTGGTTGAGCGTCCGACTCTTGATTTGAGCTTAGGTCATGATCCCAGGGTCGTGGGATCAAGCCCCAGGTCAGGCCCTGTGCTGACAGCACAGGCCTGTTTGGGACTCTCTGTCTCCCTCTGCCCCTCCCCCCTGCTTGTGGTTCCTTTCTCTCTCTTTCTATAAAAAGATTTTTTTTTTAATGGAAGGTAAAAACTACAACTAACTAATCCTGCCACCAGAACAAACTGTCACTACATTTCTTTCTAGCATTTCTTTTCCTGCGGCCTTGTTTTTGTACAGTTACAACCATAAGGCAAGGAAAATTTTTTTTTCTGCTACTTTTTTCTGCTGCTACGGAACGTGCCATGGCCATCATTTTGAATGAAGCCCAAAACTTACCCATGAGAGTAGACCTGTCCCCACTATCCAGAGGGAGAGAGACCATCTCTGCCTTTAATCTGTTAACACTTAGCTTATGTTTCTGAGAGAAAGGGTACACGTCAGTGTGGGGAAAGATAGGAGCAGGAGGGTGATAGAAAAGTTAAAAGTAAACCCCTGGTCATGTTGCAAATAACTAGAAGGAACAGAGCTTAAATACATCGCACACTTGCCCTGTCATCTCTTTAGGTGAACATTTTTTTATCTTTGCTTAGCCAGAGCTACAAATACCACAGCTCCCTAACTTTCTAAAAGTTGACTAGCATTGTGGAATTAAGAAAGAAATGAGACAGGGGCTCCTGGATGACTCAGTCAGTTAAGCATCTGACTCTTGACTTCGGCTCAGGTCATGATCTCACGGTTCGGGAGTTCGAGCCCGGTGTCAGCCCAGAGCCTGCTTGGGATCCTCTCTCTCCCTCTCTCTCTCTCTGCCCCTCCCTCATTCATGTGACTCTCTTTCCAAAAATAAATGAACTTAAAAAAAAAAAAGAAAAGAGACAATATTGAAGGGAAAAGAAACTTAGGAGAAGGGGTCTTCTCTCTCAGGTTTTGGTTTATTTTTATTGAACTCTAAGAAACATATCTCCCACCCTCAACATTAATAAAGAAATCTTGGTAGAAAGTGAGTTTATGGAAGTCTGTGGGAAGGAAGGATGAAAATTTGGAAGTAGGGAGATAATCATCATTTAGGCAGGAAGGGAAGGAGAAGAAGCTAAGAGACAAGGAACAAGCAATACAGAAACAGAGTGCCTTGTACCTTGTGCAGCCTCCAAAGTTCCATCCTGTCATGAGGGAGAGTGACCCGTCTTCCCGATCCAAGGCAGAAGTATGAGTATGTGCAATGGGGTAGGGGGTAGGGGGGTGGAGAATATTAGTTTCAGGGCTTTATAGCATCTCATAGAGCAAACTACTTCTTGCTGAAAATATCTTTTTTGTCTCCCAAAATTAAATGTGTTCTGTCTTCCCATTTAAAATAAGCCCTTTTGGGGTCTCTAGGTGGCTCAGTTGGCTGAGCGTCTGACTTCAGCTCAGGTCATGATCTCATGGTTTGTGGGTTCGAGCCCCGCATTAGGCTCTGTGACTGGAGCCTGCTTCGGATTCTGTGTCCCTCTCTCTCTGCCCCTCCCCTACTCATGCTCTGTTTCTCTCTGTCTCAATAATAAATAAACATTTAAAAAAATAAAATAAAAGAGCTATGGAACCTGCCAGATTCTCTCCTGCTTTAGGCATTTAAGAATGTGCTTGCTTCTACCCAGGTCTCCACAAAATGAGTTCTTCTCTTGTATTTTGCCTCACCCTCGCATACTTGGCTTCTCATTGCCCTGGTCTTAGTGTAAATGTCACCTCCATGATGAGGCTTCTCAGCTGCTCTCCATTCTAAAACCCTACAAGTTCCCTTCAAAGCACTTTGCATTTTGTAATTTCTTACTCATCTGTATACTTGCTTAACTGTCTGGTTCCCCTGTGAGGACAGGGACTGTCTCCATTTCATTCACCTCTGTGCCCCTAGAACCATGTGCACAGAACGGTGTATAAATATGTGTTGAATGAACGGACGCGGTAAAAGTATTTTGGCAATCTTCCAATTTAACACTGCATAACAAAGCTTTATTATATCCTCGTATCTCTTGCATGCCTGCGAGATTGCCACCTTTAACCCGTGGAAGGAATTAGCAGCAGAAAGAATAAATTCTCAGTAATAAGATGCTTCTAAATTTAGGCTAATGTCACCAATGATAAAGTAGGGAAATTCTTCCATTTGGCTATTTCTAAGAAAAGTTGTTAAGAAAAACCATTTTCCTAACTTTGCTCCCACCCAGATGCTTCTTAGTAAGTGGTGACCAAAATCTAGGCAGAGAGCAGAGTTTGGAATTTAGGTCCAAATGAGTCTGAAATGAGTGCAACCAGGTTTTGCCACTGGTTTCTGGGATTCCATTACCTACATGAGACCCAAATAGAGAAAATCTGAACTGTATTTTTGAGGAATGATTCTAATTTTCATAAGGCAGGTATGCCAAGTTATGGAAAGACAGCTGGGGTCAAGGACCTCAGTCCTGGTGGAAAAGTTAGCATGCTATGTGATTTTTGACATAACATTTAAAATTCCCAGAGTCCTCAGGGCACCTGAGTGGCTCAGTTGGTTAAGCATTTGACTTCAGCTCAGGTCTTGATCTCGCAGTTCATGAGTTGGAGCCCCACATTGAACCCCACATCAGACTCCACAGACAGTGCAGAGCCTGCTTGGGATTCTCTCTCTTTCTCTCTCTCTCAGATAAATAAATAAACTTAAAAAAATTCCAAGGCTTCTCATTTATTTTCAAGTGAGAGTATGTAAGAACTGCTCATCCATCCTTCTGAGTTGGTACCAACCTGTAACGAAATTGTACACTTGCCTTGTATTCAGAAACATAGAAAGCTTTACACAAATTTTAGGAAAATTCCAATTAAAAAATATCATTTTGGGCACCAGGGTGGATCAGTCGGTTAAGTGTCCGACTTCGGCTCGGGTCATGATCCCACAGCTCATGTGTTCAAGCCCCGCGTCAGGCTCTGTGCTGACAGCTCAGAGGCTGGCCTGCTTCCGATTCTGGGTCTCCCTCTCTCTCTGCTCCTCTCCCACTCCTTCTCTCTCTATTTATTTTTGAGAGACAGAGAGAGAAAGAGCCTGGGTGGAGGAGGAGCAGAGAGAGAGGGAGACACAGAATCTGAAGAAGGTTCTAGGCTCTGAGCAGGCTGTCAGCACAGAGCCCAATGCGGGACTTGAACCCACAAACCATGAGATCATGACCTGAGCCAAAGTGGGACGCTCAACCGACTGAGCCACCCAGAAAATTTTTTTTAATATATCATTTAGAGAGATTCTTCAAATACACTTTCAGGTTTTTTTGTTTGTTTGTTTTGCCCAATGTTGACCATAGCGCTTGTGAAGTGTATGGCGAACTGCACCAGAAGACAGAACGCGGTAGTCCTGCCATTCATTTACCCCGGGGAAGAGCATCAGTCTGTGCTTTGCTTTGTTTAGCTCTGCCTGTCTGTTCTGAGGGCCATGAACTAAAAACTCTGGCCGAGGTGGGAGCTCTTGAGAACAGACCCC
Organism: Cryptoprocta ferox; assembly: GCA_028646485.1. Classification (NCBI taxonomy): domain Eukaryota; kingdom Metazoa; phylum Chordata; class Mammalia; order Carnivora; family Eupleridae; genus Cryptoprocta; species Cryptoprocta ferox. The sequence continues at coordinate 13,917,576 of CM053572.1, forward strand.
AGGCGGGCTGTCGAGAGCAAGAGTACTCTGCAGGCCAGTGCTGGGCCTTCCTCCCATTTCTCCTACCCCCTCCCGACCTTAAACAGTGTCCTTCTCAAAACAGGACCCGGTTTTCCAGACTCACCACTTTGCTTCTCATGGAAGATAGCATTCATTTCACTTTTAGCCAGAAAACAGTAGGGAACACCCTTATGTCCTAAAGACATAACCCCTTCTCTTTCTCTTTCTGTATCTAAAGCTGTATTTCTAATGTAAATACCTAGCTCCATTTTTAGAAATAAAATAATCAGGCATTTGAGGAGTCGTCAGTTGGAGATGGGGAGTAGAGGGTGGAGAGTAAGGATTTTCCAACCCCCACCCCTCCTCCATCTGCCTCCTCTTTTTTCTCACAAAAGAACAAGAATTTGGTGTTCTTTGTCCTTGACTGTAGAGCAGCACTGTAAAACATCGCCACCTTCAGTTAAAACGGGTGTGTGTCTGCACTTTGCAAAACCACACTGAGCTTCCTAACACTTGCCAGATACCACCCAGAGCAAGCTCTCCCTGGTTTCAGTGCTTCTCTGCCTCTTCACTGCCCCTTGACAATGCGTCTCTCTCCAATTTAGCACAGGAAGGGAGAGAAAGAAAGAAGGGAGCCTGGAGAATGGGCCTGGAGTGAATACAAGACTTAATGCACTCACGAGGTTTTGCTAATGACAAACTGAAGGTCAGCATACTTTTTAGATGACAGAATAACTGAAACCATGTACTTTCTTCAGACCCACCAACTGCTATTCTGAAACATAAACTGTACTTCTGAAGCTCGAAGTTTTAAAGTTGTCAAAATATTGAGTGATTTCATGATCGAACGTGCCTCTTTGGTGAAGTATCCTTCCTACCTACTACAGTAAGGGCTTGAGTGTTAAATGAGTTTTTTACAGAACAAAGAAATGGGTAGAGGTAGGGCACAAAGTTATATGAGCAAGTCTTGACAGTCCTGGGAAGAGCTGGAAATAATGAAACATGAAACTGACACTTTCAACAGCTGCTTAATACCAACAGCCGCTTAAAGTCAAAACTTTAGAACCAAATCAATGATTCTTTTCCAATAGTATTTTAATGTCTTAATGTGAATAAATCTTGGGTTGATATTTTTACAATAAGGAAGTGCTCTGTATTTCCCCTTCAGACTCAGAATACCTCAATAAAGGGCTTATGGCATCAATGAACGAGATGAACGAGCAACTCCATGGGAACATTCCAGAAATATATATTCCTTACACGTGTGCTCCCCAGTATAAATGGCCCTACACAATTCTCCAAATGCAGAGTTAACTCCATGCTTGTTTTAGATCAGGTTACAGTCTAGACTCCAAGGATGATGTGGAAGAGCACTCAGCAGATTGTCTGCCCTTGGACTCCAGACGCCATCTTCCTCTTGTCGTGAGATGGTGTAAGTCACCTGTCACCACTCCTTACAGAACGTGAGGTGTTCACAATAAGTGGACCCGCAGCAGATGTCAGTTTACTGTGGGTTAAGGAAACTCTTGACTCTAATATTGAAACCTCAATCTTTCAAAATGTCCCTCCCTTAAGTGTAAAAATAGAAGGAAGTGGAATGTTGGAGAACTTAGCAGGTATGTCCTTGAAGGTCCTTAGGCTTCTGGTAGCTATTGACATAAAGCACATCTTTAGGTCCATTTTAACGCATTTATAAGTAAACCTGACCGTTTTGTTTTTTGTGGAAAATAGAATTTCTTTAACTTTTAACAGCAAATACTAGGGGAACACTATTTCATCCTAACCATTTCTTTCTTTTCTTGATGTCCAAGGCCAATTTTCTAATATGGACACATAACTCTCCATATTTAGAAGTAAAATAAATAGGCGTCTGGGGAGCCAGCATTGACATTCAGTCTTGAAAATTGGATCCACCGTTGCAATGGCAAACTGTACATTATCTTCCTAAGAAAATACTAATTTATCAGTCCCAAGAGCCAAAGAGTTGTTCTGTGTCAGCAATCAGCTTAGCCTCATAATTATAAATTTGTAAGGATCTGTTGAAAGACATGGATCCAAAAGAATTATAGTGTTTCATAGTGAGTCACTTAGAACAGAGAGCCCTGTTATTTGTAGACGTTCCATATAGTCATAGAAATTTAGAGATGGATCAGGTCTTAGCAATCATATAGTCTAACCCTTTTATTTTACACATGAAGAAATCAGGGCTTGGAACTTATCGTAGGAAATATATGAAAAGATTTCCATATGCAGCACATCCGCGAAATGGCTATCTTCAATTCATCACAGCCCTGCCTTTGAAATGTTCAACATGGTGTTCCCAAAATGTGGCAAGAGTGACTCATTGTTACAAGACTCCTCTTTATGTACTATACTTTGCACATTTGGTCTAGCATATTTCTTTCCTCCTTTCCTCCCTCCCCGCTCCACTCATTCATTCATTCATTCATTCATTAAAAGAGAAGCCCCTGAGCCCCAATCTCTGTGAGATGCTATGCTAGACAGATGGCCAGTTAGAAACACAAGGAGGTTCATGAGCAACCTGTGCCTTAGAGGAACTTTTCCAGACAGATGATGAGACCGATGAATGGGTGAATAGTTGCAAAAGAGCTTCATAAATACCCAACCTTAGGCGTGGGCATGTGTATCTCAGGGTGCTGAGAAGCAAGGAGCAACAGTTTCCTGGGAGAGTCAAAGAAGTGCACCGTGGACGTAACCCCTGAGGGGAATCTTGTCAGATGAGCCTTGTGTCAGGCAGGGAGAGCAGTGAGGGCATTGCCAGAGAGGGGGATCTTGCCCAAAGGCAGGAGCACTGAAGGAGGAACATGGTGTATCCAGAAAGGGGGAGCTTAGCAATGGGGGTGCAGGAGGAATTTAGTGATGTGGAAAGATAAGTGCTTAGATGAGAAGACAAATTAGAAAATAAATACAGAGGTGCCTGGGTGGCTCAGTTGATTGACTTCAGCTCAGGTCATGATCTCAGGGTTCACGAGTTCGAGCCCCCATATCAGGCTCTCTGCTGTCAGCACAGAGCCCACTTCAGATCCTCTGTGTCCATCTCTCTCTGCCCCTCCCCTGCTCATGCTCTCTCTCTCAAAAATAAACATTAAAAAAAGAAAAGAAATGTAGGCATACTTCCTTTTATTGCACTTCTTTTTTGTTGAGCTTGTCAAATATTACATTTATTTTTTTTACAAGTTGAAGGTCTGTGGTGGTGCTGTGTCGAGCAAGTCTCTCTGTGCCACTTTGCCAACAGCGTTTGCCCACTTCATGTCCGTGTCACATTTTGGTAATTCTCACAGTTTTTCAATTTGTTTAATTCTTACAATGTTCATTATGTTGATCTATCATCAGTGATCTTTAATGTTACTCTTGAAATTGTTTTTGCAGTGCCACAAGCCATGGCCATATCAGATGGTAAACCTAATTGATAAATGTGGTGTGTGTTCTAACTGGTCCACTGACCAGCCATTTTTCCATCTCTCTCCCTCTCCTTGGGCCTCCCTGTTCCCTGAGACCTTCCAATTTTGGAATTAGGCCTAGTAAGAATCCTACAAAGACCTCTAAGTGTTCACATGAAAGGAAGAGTTGCATATCTCTACTTCAAATCAAAGCTAGAAATGATTATGACTTCACTCATCTGTGGAATTTGATATACAAAACAGATTAACAAAAAGGAAGAGAAGCAAAAATAATATAAAGACAGGGAGGGGGACAAAACATAAGAGACTCTTAAATACAGAGAACAAACCGAGGGTTGCTAGAGGGGCTGTGGATGGGGGGATGGGCTAAATGAGCAAAGGGCATTAAGGATGACACGAACAGACCCATAACCAGTGAAGAAATTGAATCAGTGATCAAAAATCTCCCAATGAATAAGAGCCCAGGGCCAGATGGCTTTCCAGGGGAATTCTACCAGACATTTAAAGCAGAGTTAATACCCATTCTTCTCAAACTATTCCAAAAAATAGAAATAGAAGGAAAACTTCCAAACTCATTCTATGAAGCCAGCATCACT